>OX393574.1:1545187-1702809 GCA_947652115.1 Blastomussa wellsi | reverse complement strand
CCTTTCTAAAAACGTGAATCAAAAATTATGTTTTCCTTTTCAGTTTTTTTTATCCAACACTGATGATACTGAGCATGTTCCGGTTTAATCTCACGCGATGAAATGTTGTTCGAGTTGAATAATAAAAGTCCTTGTTCGATCTTGAAGAGCTTCTTGTAACTGAGCGTATTGTGTTTCCGATTAAACCAGGCGAAATTGTTGCGATGAAGACCCTGTGGACGTGGTGGGGGCAGTAGGGGCGCGAATGAAGCGGTTATCTTTAGATTTGTTTTTCTATATAATTGTATGATCTGGAAATTCTTTTCTTGGGAGTGGACAATGTCCGTGGATAAACATTTTCAATACATTGTTTGTCGTTTGTCATCCATGACTGTTTTCAAACCGCAGACGCAACGTAGAAGACGCCAATATAGAGCTAATTTCTCCTCCCGTGATCTTAAGTTATTCCAGAAGTCTTCTGGCGATACACTTTTTTGGAATAATGCATGGAACTGTATCACAGTCAGCATAAAAACCCACAACAGTGGTAGTTCGCGTTTATTTCTGCGAGTCGCTGTCATGTAAATTCACATTTATGAGTCATACAAACACGCAAGTGCAATATCAAAAGGAACTACACGTTTGTGTCGTAGCCACTGCCCGTTTGTATTACAGGTCATCGATATGGTACTAGTTTTTTGTATGAGGATAAAGGCCCAGGCAACTTGACAAGCATGGCCAGTCATTCTCGGTTCAGGGCAGGCGTTGTTACTCCATGACATGTTGTACGCTAACCGGCCGAAAGCGATGAGTTTGTAGGTTTCCGAAATAATGACGATCATTGGTGTTGAAATAAAAGTCACACCTATCCTTCCTATGTATTGACGTTTTAAAAATGGCATCACCTGTACCCGCGGGGAACTGGAAGGTTACCGTGTTTTCCGGAATCTGTCAGTTTTTTTGTTTGTCAAAACTTTCCTTCCTTTTTCAGTAGCACTGGCCCAAATCGCCCTCTGAATGGCTCGTACGTAAAGGTGTATTCTGTCATCACTTATCAAAATTTCCTGAGCCGATATTTTTCTCTCTGGGCAAAGGCTTTTAATTTTTAAAATATGTAGAGAAAAGTGCTTTTGAATAACGAAACATTAAGTCATCGTTACTGTGTGTTCTTTAAAATAAGAAATGATTTAATGCGAATAGGAAAGTGCGGTTTACATGTAAAAAGCCCAAAATAAGTATTGAATAGATATCCAGTCATCCATGAAATGCAAACAGTCGACGTCATGGATCACGTGATTATGTCGCGCCCCAGCAGAAGATTCCTTACACTCCGTACATTTATTATATCAACGGCTGTCTTGATTGTAACGTTCAAACTTTCCACATTTTCTCAGATCGGAGCTGTGTTGAGAGTGTTTAAGCTTCGATTTTTGTAGCCAGTACTTCTGAGTTGCCTTCGTAAAGGTAAGACATGGTTAAACGTAAAGTTTGTGTGTTTTCATTGCGAGAATATACACGAGTTGAATTAAAATGTTGTTTGCAAATTTTGTTTTCTTAGTCGAAGAATCGCCACAAAATCATTCATTTGTGTTATTTCGAATTTTGTGAATTAATTTTTGCTTTGGCTTGGTAGGAATCACAGCTTTTGGCATCATATATCTTTGCGCGTTTTATCTTGAACTTAGCTATGAATCGATGCGTTGCGCTGCAAGCTTTCTATGCACTTACGAAGCTAAGCTTGTAAAGTGTTCAAGAGTCGACAAGACTTTTTGGCAATTGGGTTTGGGAATTACCCTTGATTTGTGTGAAGAATTCGTCGTTTCAAGTTACATCGTCAACTAAAAGGTTTGGCAACAGATTTTTTAAACGGTCTTTGGATCCCAGTAACTTCTTAAGGTTACTACAACGATAAATTAAGCTAACTTATACCAGTTTGGGAATTTCGTTAGTCAAGCAATTGACGATTTGAACTTTTTGTTTCGTTTATCATCAGCTTTCTTAACTTGTCAATATGTACTTGTTGGTCTGTATTTGAAATCGGTCAATGAATGGCTTCGGGCGCTTCAGGATGGAAGCACGCTCAGCGTTTCACATGTATTTTATTTCCGCTTGCTAACGTTTAAGTTTATTTGTAAAACTGTCGCGTTTAAAGCAGCTGTCATTATTTCGTATTCTTGTAGCAATTTCATGGCATATAAGCTTGCTTTAATTTATGACCAAATGTATTAGCGTCGTTTACAGTGTGTGTCATGTACTTGAATAACAACCCAGTGCATTGCATAAAATTATTTAAAAGCCTTGCTCTCGAAATTTACATTTGAATTTGTCTCGACCCTTGTGGGAAACTGTCTTTGGGCAATACGGTCAGTGCCATATAAATTTGCAATGAAACGTTTAAAAGGAAAGTAGTGTATCAACATATCAGTATTGAAAGTTTCTCGTGTTTTTACGCACGTTATATATGTAAAAGATGGTCTCCCGCTAGCAGTGATACCAATTTGCTATTTATGCATATGGATAATTTGATTATGCATCTAACGAACCAAAAATATTCTGGAAGACGCTTCACGAGCTAAACAGACCGATTTGGAAGGTTCTCACGATCACCAACAGAACAGTAAAATGATTAAAATACGAAATTGATCCATCCTTATTTTCACACATTGAAAATGGCTCCTGTTCATAAGCTTTTCCTGGTTGTGAAAACAGTATTCATCTTTTTTCTCGTTACATTTTCACAACATTGCCTACTCGACAAGCATCAGTATTGATGAAGTCATCAAGTTTTTATTGTTTACATGCTTCAGGATATTGTCTGTATTTGCTGCCAAAGTGCAAATTTTCGGAGCAAAAACTAAATTATGACAAAATATGCCATGTAATTATGCAAAAATGTATTTGGTAATCACACTATGGATTGACTGTATTCGTTCTTGCATGTCTTTTTGCTGCCATGCAATGTTTACATGGTTCAGGATCTTGTCTGTATTTACTTTCGAATTGCAAATTTCCAGAGCAAAAACTACATTATGACAAAATATGCCATGTCTGGTAAATGGAAAAAAGCATTTGGTAACTCCGTTATGGATTGACTCTATTCGTTCTTGTATGTGTTTTTGCTGCCATGTAACGTTTGTTGTATAAGTACATGTACTACTGATCCCACATGTCCTTTAAAATGGCTTGAATTTTGCATCGCTTCATGAACAATTGATTTTACTCTGCAGATACTAATGACGCAATTCAAAATTTAAGCTTGCACACCTGAGAAAATGAAACCTGTGGCTAATAAAAGCTAAATTTCCCCAGTTCATATTTTCCGTCCTGCTTTAGCAAGAACCCATCCAAGAGAGATTTTAATTTGTTTGTTTCACTTGTGAGGCTCGTACAACTGGTTGCCATGCTTTCCGGGTAACTCAACTGTTGGCGGTAGCATTCTCAAATCTTTGCTTCGGTTCTCATTCTTTCTCTCTGCTGCAACATGCATAGAAACAGGAGTGGCCGATCCATGTACCCTAAGGCACAACCTGTACAATTCATCGCAGTTGTGGACTGGCTGTAAGCATCTACATGCGTCCATGAGGTCATCGTCAGAAGTCAACTGAACAAATGTGTTCTCATCATCTCGATACTGAATTCTGACATCACTTGGCGACTTTCCTCGAAAAAACCTCCAGTGGCCAGGGCTTGAAATTAACACTTGCAAAATGCGAGTGTTTTGGGGGATTTGCAAGTGAAAAAATATCTACTAGCAAACATTTGCGCGCAAGAATCATCACTGTGTCCAAAACATTTCAAGATTGCTGTTCGAATTGTGCTTCATGTCAAGAAATTCAAAAGAAAGCACAAACAAACTATCATATTAATTTTACCTTTTCAGCTCATTGCTTCAAAAGTATCAATGAGAATTTTAATTTTTACATAAAGACTTTCCTAGTTGTCTTGCCACTTTGCTAGTAAGAAAAGTTTTGAATATCATAGCTTACTAAATATTCATGAAGAAAATGGGACCAGAGAAAAAGTCTGGTTAATCGAAAAGTCTGCCGTGGATAATTGATGTCCGGATAATCAAGGTCCGACTGTAGACACTGAATTTGTCATGCTTATAGATGCAAAGGGTAGTAATTTGCTGACTTCATTCAGTTGTAACTAGCTTTGAATCTGTTTCTTGTAGGCAGCGTACACAGTTCTTTACAATGTGGCGTGCTGTCTTTGTAGTCTGGATCTCCTGCCTTACAACGCTGATCAGTGGTAATTATATAAACCGATTATCATTTTAATATTTAGCTCCTGTTAACATAGCCTGTGTTGCAGCCGGACGTGTCACATAATCCTCGGTATAGTCCGTCTGCGCAACGGCTCCCAGTAGCTTGTTCCGACCCCTTGCAGGTTTGCAAGGATGTGTGTATTCATTTCTGATTGGCTAGTTTTGTATTATGTCGCATAATTGTCACGCCACAATTTGAGAAGCTTAGACTTTGAAAAACAAAAGTCGTAAAGGCCAAAAAGCCTGTGTCTAATTTGTCCATATATTGTAAGTTATGCTGTCGTTCAATAGATAAGAGACAATTCGACATGCTTGCGGAACTGAATAGTCTGGAGTTATCGATCCGATCGATAAGCAAGTACATCTGCAAAAACTGTGTTGCAGAACTGAAAAAAACGAAGAAGGCTGCTTGAGCAGATAGAAAAGTTAGAAGAAGAACTTAAATGTCTGCTGGGACTCCATTATCATAAAAGATAAGTGACTTGAGTCTTCCATAAGCGATCGCAACAGCGATATCACAACGACAACACTGGAACCATGAGTGCTTCCGGTGGAAAGACACTGGAAAGTAAAAGATTTGCTGTATCCTGTTATCAAATTCACGAATACATTGTGGCCTCCAAGGAATGTCTTTAATGTGTTTTCTCGTTCTAGTAGATGTTTATCGATTTCAAACATTCATCACTGACCTCCGTCGTTTTGTTTTCACGGGAAAAACAAGGGATATTAACTCGTTACGTGACTCCACAGTTGACTGCACGTCTTCTGCACGTGAAGTAAATTAAAATTGGACCAATCGAAAAGCTTGTTATTTTTCTTTGCAAAAATGGAAATTCCGGAGAGGTGGGGTTCTTACCTGAAATTCCCTCCGTGGTGGAGGTATGGATATTTTCTGGAACCACACAATAATATTGGAGCTCCGCTTTTAGGCTTGGCTAAATCTATTATATTATTGATAACTAACATTGCAACACTATAGCATACAATACAATGTAAAAGAACATTTTGAGAGGGCTGTCCTGAGAGCACTTGAATCCCACCAATGTGGTGTGGGTTTGATTCCCAGACCTAGCATCATATTATGTGGGTTGCGTTTGTTGTTGGGTTTTGTCCTTGCAAGGGTTTTTCTGTGTTTTCCCGTTTTACTCCCAGAGAAAGCAACCTGTTTATAAATTCTAAAATAGATCAGGAATTTGAGGGCCACAGGTTTGTCAGTTGCAAGAATATTACGTGGCTACATGCGGCTCAGTCTAGTTATTGTTATTTTAAAACTGTTTTGTGTATTTGTGTTTTCAGGGCAATCTGCTCCTCCACAGATAACAAATTTTGAACAGAAAGACTTGATCAATCCAGATGAAGTAAAGTTTAGCAAGAAATATAATGCAAAACAGAATACCGGCTTTAAACTGCCGTGTGATGCGACAGGCTCAAATAAATTGACATGGAGATGGACACATAATGGAACCAACATTATTCCTGGTGCCAAGTACATTATTCAGGATGATGGCTCTCTGATTGGACAATATCTGGAAGCTGAAAATAGTGGAACTTATCAATGCTTTGTCAGAGATGACACACTCAACCAGGAAACATTCAGCAGAAAGGTTCAAGTTGCAGTAACATGTGAGTGTGCATTGTAATTGCCATTCTCGGTAAAGGTTTGTCTTAAGGTGATTCCTCAGTAGTGCATTCTGCATGAGTACTGCGCAGAATTTTATGCGAAATACAGCACATGCCATCAACAGGATAGCAGCTTTTCCGTATCGATTAGCTCAGGAAGGAGAAAAATTGTCATTTTCTGGGAAAACAAACACAGTGGCTTCTATGTGCCTCTATAGCCTTTATGTGTATTGCAAAATTTTGGTATACAAAAAACAAGACTTGTATCGTGAGAAACGAGACTTGTATCACGAGAAGAGACTCGTATCGTGAGAAACGAAACTCATATCATGAGAAATGAGACTCGTATCACGAGAAACAAGACTCTTATCACGAGAAACGGAACTCGCATGGCGAGAAACAAGAAAAGTTGGTAAATTTTCATGTCATAAATACATTTTTCTCTTGTACTCAGATGTTGAAGATTTTCCTGTTAAATCAAATGAACAACAGATCATTGATCTTGGACAGCCTTTCTGTGTTCCATGTCCTCCACAAGGGCCTAGCTATGGAGTTGTCTACAACTGGCAGAACACAGATAAGATTCAATTGAAGCGTGATCTTCACCGGGCCATCTCACCATTGGGTGAATTGTGTATCTTTTTTGTTACTAACAACGATGTTGATGAGATTAATGAAGGTGGTGGAGTTGGTTGTACAACAACTGCTGCAAATAACATTTATACCTCTGGATTTATAACCCTAAAGAAGCGTTCACCGGGTAAGAAGAATTACTTTAATTTCAGTACCTGCAGGGCTTGGAATTACCCCCCAAAAAAATCTTGTTGACATTTTGCTGCTACCAGTCACCAAAAATGTACTGATAAAAGTGTAACTTTGTTAGTCAGACGGTTTCAGATTGTTATTATGTGTACATATCTGAGTCCTAACAAGCTTCTAGCTAGTATTGACATACTGGTACATTAACCCATTGACTCCTGGAGATTTTTGAAAAAAGTGTTTTCTAGACATTCTGAACATTTTCTAGTCAGTCATAGGCTAAATATGCTTCAAATTTCTCTAAAATGCATTTGCAAAATAGAGACATGCGAGGTTTCTCACTAGCATCGCATTTAACGACATTTTAGTTCGGGTATGCGCACAAATCAAAATTTCAAGATAGTTTTTGGATGAGAAAGTGACCCACCTCTTTAGGCTTTTAAATTTCTTTATTTTTATTTTTCGCTTTTCCTTTCTCCTTTCCTCAAATCTTTTTTTATGCTTTTGTTGGCCGTTTACTGGGCCTCCTTTTGGTTCAAGAATTTCCATGAAAGCATCAATGAGACGGGAAATACTTAACATGAAGTAGCTGAGGGTAAGTGTGGGAAATTTTCCCCCTAGTTTTTGGCAGAAATTTCTAAGCGTTTTTGTGCATATCATTGGAAAGCTCTTTCCCTCCTGCAGAACTGGTGTAAATGGGATTCCTATTTTGGTCAAAGCTGATGATGTCAGAAGCGGAACAAAGGTTAAGGTCTGCCACGGCCAGTTACGGCCGGTTTAGGAGTCAATGGGTTAAATACATCTCTCGGGGGCTGGATGCCTCAGGTTTGGTCCCTTGGGGGCTGTGGTCTATGGGCCACGAGCCCCATCACTCCGGGCTGGGTCAGCCCTGGAGGTCCTTCAGCAGGGTGGGTGGGGCTCGTGGCTGAGATGTGGCTAGGGAAGGCTTTTGGGGTGTTCTTGCTACCTTGGTTTGGGGTCGGCAGCTCCAGCTCCCAGGTTCCTAGGCACCCAACCTCCATGTGCGACGCAGGCGTTAATTACCCCAAAATGCAAATAATATATGACATTAACTGCAGTGGGGTTTATGTCTGTTGTTAAGGTGACCTGATCGGATTTTTGAGTGACAATACCTTTCAACTTTGAGCAGCTGGTGTACCGCCTAGAGCATCCGACAGAAAATCGATTACTCCAAGTGCAATAGAGAAAGGTCAAAGTTTCAGATGAAGTACGTTTTATGGAGATCTAAGTTACCGTAGCAACATAGTGATGTCCTTCCCCACTTTACTCGAGACCGAATAACTCGTCATCCACTTTTCTTGAGGTCTGCCAAATTTGAAGAAATTTTATGAGGGCGATTTTGAGAAATTTTATGGCGAAGTTTTAAGGTGTTAAAATAAAACAAAAACGTATTAGTTCCTGAATGTCGTTAAAACATTTGTCCACCAGGCCTGATGTAAGATGACTTCAGTCTGAAATAAATTTAATAGCATCCAAATACATTTGGTGAAAATCTTAGAAATATTGTTGTATTCAATTTCCGAAAACACTGGCTTGAATATGAACTGTAGTGGAGTGTTATTTTGCGTTTTTGTCAAAACTGACCCTAGGTTTATTGAAGTGGTCACTATTTAAAAGGCAATAGATGGATAGGTATAATTAGAACCAGAAGCACCTAGCTGGAAAATAAGTGCAATGTTTACCAAAGTTGAGGCTACAAATTGAGAGCCTTGGAATGTTTCAATGAACTTGAAACTTGGGAATTATAGGTTAATGAAACCTGAAGAATAATTTTTAAAAAAATTTATCTATCGCATTTTTGAGTGACCATTTTAATAAATGTAGGGTCAGTTTTGACAAAAACGCAAAATAACACTCCACTAGAGTTCATATTCAAGCCAGTGTTTTCAGAAATCGAATAAAACGATTTTTCTAAGATTTTCACCAAATGTATTTGGATGCTATTAAATTTATTTCAGTCCGAAGTCATCTTACATCAGGCCTGGTGGACAAACGTTTTAATGACATTCAGGAACTAATACATTTTTGTGGTATTTTAACACCTTTAAACTTCACCATAAATTTTCTCAAAATCGCTCTTATAAAAGTTCTTCAAATTTGGCAGACCTCAAGAAAAGTTTGTCAGATCAAAGGTCCAGGAAGGATTTTCCAAAATTATCCCTTGATGAGTTATTTGGTCTCGAGTAAAGTGGGGCATGACGTCACTACATTGCTATGGTAACTCCAATCTCGATAAAATGTACTTCATCTGTAACTTTGATTTTTCTAGTGCACTCGGAGTAATCACTTTTCTTGAAGCTGAAAGGTATTGTCACTCAAAAATCTGATCGAGCCACCTTAAAAGTCACATCAAATACAGTAAATTCCTGTATATAAGAACCTAGATTTTTCCAAGTTAGGCTAAATATGTTCTTATGAAAATGGTATTGACTGTCTCACAGTAGTTTTAGGCTATCTAGGTTCTTAATTTTTTCTTGTTTCCATAAGCAAAACTATAGATCTACAGATTGGTATGTCCTCAATTTTGTAGTCATGAAATCATGGTATAAAACTTGTGGGCCTGCGAAGCCTAAAGGCCTATTTGTAATCAAACAATAGACGCCAGAATTGAGTTTCAAGTGCAATTTGTTCCAGTCACCTGAAATTTTAAGGCCATTTTCTAAAATAAATTTTCTTTTTTAGGTAAGAATTCTAGGTCCTTATGTGCAGGTCTTTACTATATATGGCAACAAAATTATGTGCTTGAAAAAACCATATTATAGTTTTCTATTCTTTCAATCTTTGTTATGCCGTCAATACTGGTAACATCTTGCCACCTTTGAAAAGCCTTCAATAATTAAAAGATTGTTGAAGTTGCGGTGTGGCATAAGCTGAATTTTTTAAATTTTTGTAGACATGGTCGATCCTGAAAATAAACAATCCCCCTCATGGAAGGTAACTCCCAGTAGTGATGAAACAGCTATTGAAGGCAGAAACAAGACTCTGTACTGTTTGGCAGTTGGAAGGTGAGTATAAAAATTTCTTCGAGTGGACAGACAGTCATTTTAGGCAAACTTGGTAGCCATTTTCATGGTAAATATCAGCAGCCATCTTTCTGGGCTCACCCAAGGCATTGATTTGAGTTTATATGGTTGGGAATTTGAACCAAATCTGTGCCCACCAGGCTGGGCATTTGACCATCCAAGGAACATTTTGTTTTTACTTGTTATGCAATTGCTGCTGACCTGTTATAATTTCATAGAGGGGGTAAGTTTCTCGCTTTTTTTCAAAAATGCTCTCATAGAATATTTTCAAACTTTGCAGTGTTGAAGACCTACATGTATACTACAAGGGACGTTGATTCGTTTTAACAGCTTAGGTCTCGATATCGAGAAAAATGTTGATTTTCAGAAACCATGACGTCATCATTTCGTTGCTATGGTAACACCGATGCCAATGAAATCTGCGGGAGGCGCAGTGGCCTAATGGTTAGTGCGCTGGACTCTGGATCGGACGGTCCGGGTTCGAGTCCTGGCCGGGCCACTGCGTTGTGTTCTTGGGCAAGACACTTTACTCTCACAGTGCCTCTCTTCACCCAGGTGTATAAATGGGTACCGGCGAATTTACTGCTGGGGGGTAACCCTGCGATGGACTAGCATCCCATCCAGGGGGGAGTAGAAATACTCTCTGTCGCTTCATGCTACAGAAACCGGGATAAGCTCCGGCCTGATGGGCCACTAGGCCCGACTGCAGACTTACCAATGAAATCTACATTTTTGAAAACATTATTCAATCTCTAGTAAATGTGCCAAAAATCTTGCCAGACTGACCCAACACAGTGTAGTATTGGCTCTTTAAAGTTGGGTTGGTGTGGTTCTCAAAAACTGAGATGAGCCACCTTAATCCATTGAATAAGGTGTCTACATTGTCAAGACACTTTTGAGCATGTTCCTGACACACAACTAACAAACTAATTTTTTAAGGTGCTGCAGAATGTTTCTACAGCTGTAGGTGATTATAACATGTTTTGTCTGTGATAACTTGCAGGCCAGCACCAGCAATACTTTGGATGAAAAATGGTGAACAGATTATCAAAGGAAAGAATTCGTTTGAGATCCCTGATGCCTTCTTTGGAAGGCGTCTAGATATTGTCAACGTGCAGAAGGATGTACATGAAGATTCATACTCTTGTCAGGCAGAAAATACTGAAAATAGTGGAAGGCCGTTAATTTACCCATTAAAACTAACGGTCAAAGGTAAAATGATGTTGTTTAAAATAATAATTTATCTTTAATTAGCCATGTTCTAAACTGTGTACAAAATTAAGCGAGATACTGCAAAGCGACGGGGCTCTCCCTAATTTTCAGCACAGCAGGTAAAAGAACTTTTCAAACCAGTAAAGAAATTCTAGTGAACCAAGACTGTTGTTGAAAGGGATATATTTCCTGTCGCTTACATGAAGAACTGTTTACCCCAATCAGCGATCTGGCTACAATGGTGTAGCTGAAGGCTTGCGTGTATATTCTCTTCGTTTAATATGTCCTCTGAATTTTGGACAACTTAATGAAGAGAATTTCACAATTAAAACTGCCTTTGCCTCAAGTGAGCTTCATGTACATTTTTGTAAAAACTACTGCTACTCGGCCTGTTTTCAAAAACTGAAAAGTGAGTAATATTTCTTGCTTCAATTATTTTAACTTTTTTTCCTTCCTGAGTTTTTTCATTCTCAATGGAGAGACGTGATAAAATAAAAGGACAGCAGCAATTGTTGCCGCTTCATCGCAGAAACTTGGCAACAAAAGATGTGCACTTGTTAAGAAAGCCCACTTAACGCACTAAAGCCTGCTCTTTCTTCAAAAGGAATTAACACTGAGAGATTTGGAAGTTGCAAGAAAATAAAGTATACGGAATACTGCCACAAAGTGGTAAATGAATGTTGCATTTTTCTGACAATTCACTGTTAAATTTTCATCTTTTCTTTGATTTTCAATGACGACTATATTCCATGGAACGTTACTCTGTAATTTGCCTGTCGAGTTTTCTGCTGAGTTTTCAAGATATCTTATCATTTTCAGGCGGTAAACAGTTGGTAAATTTTACGGGTTACCGCCTGATAAGGAGAGCTCTGAGCCATTTAAAAACATCAAAATTTATAAAGAAATGCATGGCCATCCAGATGCTGCATCTGGATGAGTAAACATTTCTTTGTGATTTTGATGTATTTACTACTGAAAACACTAAACTGTTGGCTCCCCGGAAAAAATGATCGATTGAATTTGAATTTTTGGCGAACTTGCGTGACCGTCTGGAGCGCCCAGATTGGTCATGTGATATTCTTTATCTTTTCAAATGTCTTCTCAAATTCCAACGTTTGAACAGATTTTCACACGAACGGTGACGGAAGTTAACTGGCGATAAATATTTTTACAACCACACCCTCATGTAGTAAGATATCAAAAATGGCCTTGCATTGCTAAAACATTGCAACAGAACACCATAAAAAAGGAGCAAAGACTTTCATGTTCAACAAGCCGTAAACATGTTGCAACAATTAGTCTGGGTGTCTCGGTTTTGTGCTTAACTGTTCTCTTTCAAACGTTGTTTGCTTGAAATTGAATTTTAAGCCTAACAGAACAAAAAAGTTAAATTTGACCAAATTTGTGCAGGCAGAAAAATTCATCGCCCAAATGCTTCCGTGACCACTTGTGCGAAACACGGTTTGAAAACTTTTAAATTTGACAAGCGGTTAAAAAGAAACAAAATGTCACATGACCAATCTGGGCTCTCGAAAGGGTCAGTAATTCAATCATTTCGTGATTTCCGTAATAAACTAGTCCGAGTAACACCAACCTTGGGGATTTTGTAAATCTTGGTGTGCTCTTTCTGACCTTGTGGATCCTATAATGTACTGCTTGAAAGGGAAGTATATGGTGGGTCTTTAAAATCCCTCAAACAAGAGATTTTAGTTAGTAATTAATTAATTAATTCCCTTAAGGTGATTCCTCAGAAATAAAAGTTGTCCAACAATTTTTGTCCAAGCACTGTTTCGAAAAATACAGTAAAAAGGTAGGTCACCGTGCTCGCAAAAGAGATCTGAGGAGCTAATCCTGCCCCATTTATGCTAATCATGCACGCTATTTTATCGTTTCACAGTAAATTTTGCGGTAGCTGAAAGGTCATATTATTAACCAAATACTTCGCAAAAAAACTTGATTATATGGAATGATTTAACATATGATTTGTGACCTCTCACGCGAAAACATACAATAACGGCTTTCCGTGTAATGGGTGAACCGCATGCTAAACGCTAAATAAACTGTACGCCCGTGTTGCAACACTCACACGGGTAATTAATTAATTATTCAGAATGGGTAGCCTTGAACAACTGCACGGCTCATGTTGACTATTCTGAACAGAATAGCTATGAATGGTTGAGTGACATTCAGACATTACTAACTAAAGAATATAGAATTACCAGACCAGTGTTAAATTTCTTCAACAACGCCAGGCCAGAACATAAACAACAGCTTTTTTTTGCTCCCGAGTTATGAAAGCAAAACCATAACGGTCAAATTTGACCTGCTGGCATTTCTTCTACATACAGTACACAAGAGTTTAACTATGAGAACAACTGAAAACAACAGCAAATTACAGAAAAGATGAATGTGATCTGAGTTTACAACAATACTGAAAAACATCAAATTCACCTGAGTATCCTGTCTCAAAAAATCGTGTGCTCTTTCAAAACTTCCGGTAATTGATCATTGTGCTAAAAGCTCGTCGTTCTTCGTGCCACTTGAAAGTTACGGCTGAAGCAGACATCATCAAGATCGCTAGAGAATGTGCGGGAATACGGGATCGGTGAATCCATGGTTCGTCGCTGGTGAAAAGATGAGCAAACCTCTTCAATGGTGAACTAAAAATGTCAGCAAAACGAAAATGAATGTGCTGTTATTTGCCAAAGTACCCTGAATTGAATGAAACACTTATGAAGTGGTTTTTGGAGCAGATAAGTGGGTGTAAGTTTTCTGTATTGAACCGCAATTTCAAAACTACGCCAGCTGATTTCTATCAGATTGTGTTGCAATGTTTACTTGGCCGTGGGAACAGCCACTTCTGATTGGCCAGTTTCGGATGTTGTCAAAACAATTGATCAAAAGTTCACAGAAAATTAATTCATCAGCTAAAGGAATCCACAGTTCATCAAGAAATCTGGTCTTCTGTTGAATAAGGCAGGCTTGGGAAGAAATTATATGGGAGATGATGAGGGAATCGTTGAAAACATGTGCGTTGAACGCTTTGCAAACCCACCTGAAAGTCCAGTTTGCATGATGTCTCAACCATTGTTTACAAAATGGTGTCTTTCACAACTAAGAAATAATTAGCTTTCTTCGTTTTCGACTCGTATTGCAGGGTCTTTTGAACCTTTGGCATCTTTTTAAATCGATTGACTCGACCTGCTTTGAATGGGTGAAATTTCCTTAAACAGCTGACACGAGATTGTTTAACAAAATAATTATTTGAATTGACCATCAGCAAAACCCTTGTCGTTCGTATGTTGAGTTTTTTGCACAGGAAACACGAGCCGTTTGCATGTTTGTTACATTTTTCCTGCACGGGTAACCCAAGTCGTTCACATGTATGTTAATATTTCCTGCACGGGTAACCCAAGTCATTCACACGTATGTTAATATTTCCTGCACAGGTAACCTAAGTCATTCGCACGTATGTTAATATTTCCTGCACGGGTAACCCAAGTCGTCCACACGTATGTTAATATTTCCTGCATGGGTAACCCAAGTCGTTCGCACGTATGTTAATATAAAATGCACGGGTAGTGAACGGGTTGTGCACGGCATTCCGTTCGAAATTGGAAAGCCGCTATTGTACGTTTTCGCGTGAGAGGTCACATTGATGGCAAAAATCAGACAAATTCAAAAGGTAGCGACACAAAATGTACCTAGAGTTGTACCTAGTTGGTATCCTAGAGAAATTATCTTCTGAGAGGTTTTAACTATATCTTTTTTCCTATCCAAGAAGTTTTCTTTTTTTAACTTAAAGATGATAATTAGTACACCAAAATTCTGCAATAAAAAGTATAGGTCACTGTGCTTGTTTACGAGAATAATGACGATTTATCTCGCTCAAGAGCACATCCCTATAGAAAAAGCTGTCATTCTTTCATGTGTGCACGCTAATCATGCCTAAAATGCTGCGCAGTAAAGATGCGCAATGCAATACTGAGGAATCACCTTAAATACGATCTTTCTACCAAATGGTGAAAAATTTAAGTCTTAACATTTGCTTCTTCAATTTTTTGTGAAATAATGTTTCAAACTGCAAAAATATGAAGCCATTAGGTGATTGCACTTGGTTTGGTATTTATTGGAACATTTCTTTGTTTAGTTCTTCCAAAATGGAGAGGAAACAGGCCTCCTCCAGCAAGATTTAATATAGACATCCAAGGAAATGGTACATTACTCTGTGATGCAATTGGAGACCCTTTACCATCATTCACATGGTACAAAGATGGTAATAGAATTACTGCTTCCACGTAAGTTTACTGAGATGTACTTCACTCCATGTCTTAGACTTGTGTATTAGATCAGTATCAGGAGTTTTTTATTTTGCTTTCTTTTTGCAGGGCTCAAGTGACAATAGAAAAGAATAAGTTGGTATTCAAAAATGTGAAATTGGAAAATGATGGTGTTTACCAGTGTGTTGCAGAAAGTAGTCTGGGGATGATTGTGTCGTCAACTTGGGTTTTTGTGCGAGGTAATTATATATAATTGTTTTGGCTTTTGGTATGGTAAAGAAAACAAATTAGGATAATAAATAACAAATTTAAGGCCCATTTACACAGCAGAAAATGTTTGGCTCAGATAAAAAGGGTTTGCATACCAAGAAAAGTAGCAGTGGTACCCTGTTCACACGTTCTATTTTCTACTGTGCTAAGCAGTTTGAATTGCAGTACCACTGAAATGTAAGTTACTGCCTCTAATCTCATTTCTCGCGAGATTCACTGAAGCGTTCAGTATGGAATATATTACGCATGAGAAGCTGGTGTACAATTTAACACTTGTTTGCAGTACATTGCCAAATCGATGAAAAAAGTTAAACTGACTCAAACTGTTGCAAAGCAAAGGTTAACTTCAGGCTTCAGAATTCCACTGGTGTTGATTTGTTTGACAGGAAACATGTTTGTGTGAATGGTGACTATTATCTTCTGAGGAAATGCCGCAGGCGTCAAAGCAAGAGTATTCTGTGACATTTTCAATCATAATTATTAATTCTTGTAGCCACCAAATTTCCAATTCAACAAGTTTATCATCTCAGAATTAAGCTAACCGTGAGCTCACAGGTCTAGAATTCTCGCAGTTGCCGCTTGATTAGCTTTGATTTCTATTTATGACGATGCCACGGCCCGTTGCTTTATTATTACTTTTTTAATCAGCATGAACTTACTGTAGAAATAGGTACAACAGGTACAACAATCGACCTTGGATGTCTGAGAATCGGGCCATAACCGACAAAACACGGTTAATAGTTAAATAAGCAAAGAGGAAATGTTTTTTTTTATCCACAAGTTAATGTGCCGATGATGTCTTGTTTACTTCACTGTGAGAAAATGTAAAAAAAAGAGCGAGTGCCAAGTTGTCGGCATGGATAAGGTCGCTGCACATGCTAAAACATTTGCATTCTAAATCTAAATGGCGTCTAAATCTTATTGCAACAGAAATAAAGTTCACTGGAATCAAATTGTGATGCAATACGTCGTACACACACACATCATATCTTTTTTACCCGCACAATTTTTCCGAACTGAATACAAGCACAGGTGTTTTGTACTTGCAACAGAAGGCAAAGCATTGGTACTTACAGTGCACTCGAGAGAAACAAGAAACTTCTCGAGAGAAAGAAGACGAGTCTCGAGAGAAACGCAACGCGTCTTGCAAGACGGTGGTAACTTACATTTGAGCGGTACTGTAACTTTTGGTGCAGGTAAAAGGCTCAACATCTTGACGAGCGTACACAATTCTTGCTTTGTATGCATGCACCATACTTTCAACTTCTTCGAAAAAACCTCGGGCTCACAATCTTTAGAATCACTTGGTTCAAATTCACTTTCACTAAACGTGCTGACATCAGAGTCTCAATTGAGGACAAAATTGAGAAATAGCTTCCTCTGTATTCATTCTGCATGATCGTGGATGAGCTGCCATTTTGGAAATTTATCAAACAAAACAAAAATGGATAAGCAATTCCATTGGGTCAGTGGTCTTACAAAAGTAGTGCCAGACCTTTCTCAACAACCTGGGATGATTTCTTCAAGGCACCATGAACGCCCGGGCTCTCAGTGATTTTCTTTGTTTGAGGATGTATATATACGTCCTCGGTCGTTGCATGACAACTCACAGGACGTATATATACGTCCTTGGTAGGCAAAGGGTTAATGTCAGTTTTTAAGGGTCTGTCCTGTTTTAATAATCACATGTTTTGTCATCACATTGTCAAAGTAGTGTGCAGACACTGAACTACTGTACATGTAGTTTGACTGCAGAATACACAACTACAGCTGCTGTACTTTGACAATGTGAGGCTAAAATGTTTGATCAATAACAGCATAAACCATCATTAATTTGTTAATGTAAGTAATCCACCTTCGTAAACAAACGC
This sequence comes from Blastomussa wellsi, assembly GCA_947652115.1. Taxonomy (NCBI): domain Eukaryota; kingdom Metazoa; phylum Cnidaria; class Anthozoa; order Scleractinia; family Plerogyridae; genus Blastomussa; species Blastomussa wellsi. Next base: position 1,685,507 of record OX393574.1, on the reverse strand, counting down.
ATTGAATGGTGCAGGATATCTAATTTTCAAATCAGAAGAAAGAATGTCTAAATTTGTTTTGTTATTAAGTGTTATTGCTTTTTTTGGAATTGTTGTTACTATGTAGTTTTTGAGTCCTTTCTCAGTTATTGTATTAATTAAACAGCACAAACTATGTTAACTCTGATTTTCATCCGTACAGCCAAAGCACCAAAATTTTTGGCATTTGGGCCATTTTACCTGTTTGAAGGTAACAAAGGCCAATTGAAATGTGACCCAGATGCAGCACCCCCACCAACAGAATACAAGTGGTTTAAGGATAACAAAGAAATCAAAATTGGTCAAGCTGGCTACAGAATATTGTCAGACGGTACTTTGGAAATTGACAAGGTTACTAAACAAGATGCTGGTGATTATCGCTGTTGGGCAAAGAATTTGATTGGCTCGTCCGAAGCAAAAGCACCTGCCTATGTTCTACGTAAGCTGACATTATTGTTCACTTTTTGCACTCACTGTGTTTCAGCGCATATTATCAATTGTCAGTCCTGTTGCATTCTTGACTATCCTTTGAGTCTCTGAGTTTAGCAGTTCATTATTTTAATCTCAATGCAAATGGTTTTGTGGATTAATTTTTAAAATTCATCAATTTGACTGTGAGGACTTTATTTAAGATGGGTTACATTGTCATTCTCTCTGTGTTGCTGTGTGAACTCTTGCCAGAAGGCAATAATTATTATTTTGTTCTCGAAACAGAAAAAACAAGCATTGTGGAGAAACCCAAGGACAAGACTGTTAAAGAAGGTGATAACGTCGACCTGAAGTGCCGAGCAACTTACGATAAGACACTGGAAATCAGATACTTATGGAAATGGCATGATGCCACAGTTGTGTACGACTCCAAGATTAAGTGGGACAACTCCAAGAATGTTCTGACAATTTTTGACATTAGTGTTGAGGATGCTGGCGTTTATACATGCGTTGCTTATACACCTGAACCAAAGAGATCAGAGGACACTGCATCTGCTATTATCAATATTCAAGGTATTGTGAAGATCTTGTTTTTACTGGGTTGAAATGCTCCTTCTTGCTTATTGTTTGTGAAACTTGGGGAAGTTCTGGCTGATTGACCACAAATGTAGGCTGGCCTTTTTCATAAACAGCAGCTGGATTAATTCTTTTATCTTTCACAGGTGTTCCTTTTCCACCAACCAACCTAAGGATAACTGAAGAGACTTGTCAGAATCGGACTACTACACTGACTTGGGTAACCAGTGCTTCAAATGATGCACCCATCATGCATTTCCTGGTTGAACAAGAATCCAACCACAAGCCAAATGTCTTCAGATTAATCTACAATGTCACAAACCCCAACGCTACATCTGTTACGTTGAATCTTACTGGCTGGGCAACCCTACGCTTTCGCATGAGAGCTGTGAACCGTCTTGGTCCCAGTCGCCCAAGTGAAGCAACACAGGCAGGCATTTGTAGAACATCTCTTGGAAGTAAGTGTTAGATGGCTGTGCAACATATTGAGACTGGCCCTCTGGTTATCCTGAATATGAGCTCTGAATAGCCATTCAGTTTTAGCTGTCTCAAAAAGCAAGTATGGAACTCTTTGCAAAACGTATTCTTCTTAAATGCGGAGTAAAATCCTTGATCTAAAACCGGTTTCAAAAGTGTTGAGACACTCTCTCTCTCTCTCTCTCTCTCTCTCAGAAATTGCATTTTCCTTCAAAAAACATTCCCATGTTGCAAATCGTGTATTAAGTAATGATCCATGTAATAAGTTGGCAAGGTAAATGCATGGAATGGGGTAAGGTGATAATTCTTAAATAATTCACGTAATAATATACAAGAGAAAATTACTCGATTCTGATTGGCTGACAGCAGTGCAGTTCAAGTTTAACACCAGTGCAAAAAGTGTAACACCAGTGCAAATGACAGTTCAAAATTCTGGATTATGGTTGCAAATGTTTTAAACGAACCTGCTTTCAGTTCAAAGAATTATTATCTGCATCAAATACTCACTTCCTGTATGAATTCTGTAAGATCTTCCGTTAATTACTCCAGGCGATTTTTTTCATGTTTATATTTTTAACAAGTAATCACACCTGGAATTAATTTGTATCATATTTTGAATTAATTTGCACGAGTGCACAAGTAGGATTACATATACGAATTAAAATGGCAATCGCTGATTGGTTCAATTCTCAAAAATGTCAAAAAATGGTTCAGAAAATATTGAATACTTTTGGCTCTTTGGGGTTCTAGGAAGCTCTATTTTGTCTGTGGTGAGTTTAGTTGTCATGAGTTTTGAGCAGATTTTGATTGAACAAGCATATTTTCTCGTGCGCAACTTTTATCCTGAGAATGTTGTACTCAAAGTCATAACTCAATGGACAGTTAAATCATGGCAACACAATGTATCTTACGATAAAATTTTAAGTAAGTGAAATTAATATTTTTACGCTCAATTTCATAATTGATTTGAACTTCAAGTATTTGTAGCACTAGCGGTATTTTCGGTTCGAAAACGGTAGATCGTACATTTATTAAACTCGAATAACTGAAGCGTTTACTTTTGGCGTTGCTTCTTCGTTTGCGAAAGTTTCTCATATAATTATTTCAGGATAACGAAATCTGTAATGAATGTGTGGTTTCCACCATAATTCTAGCATGTTCTTGAGTGTTTTAGCGTGTTAAATTGCCCGCTAAGTGTGACCTCAAGCACACCAACAAAAGATTTAGCGTGCTAAAAATCCCGAAACAAAGCTAGTGTGTCCTGCATTGTTGTAGTGATTCAATATGCACATATCTGTGACATTAGACACGCTAAGCGTGTTGTGCTAGCGTGTTGTGAGCGTGCTATCACCTTTGTACCTGTTTTCCCGTGGAGGGTCACATATGGGGAACTGAAAGCAATGCTTCTCCGTAGGCCAGGCTCCTGAAACATTATTTATTTGTTGTTATTCTCAATTCAGTACAGCATGAGTTGTTACAACAGACTAAAAGGCATGTTTGCCGTTGCATTGATAACAATAAATTCAAATTGTGTGCACTTATATATGACAGCCAATGAAATGGGTGGAATTTTATTCAAATAAGTAATCAGCAGTTTTGATCCCAATGTGGAGGAAAATCATAGTTAACCATTAGCAAACATGTGAGCAAGGAGAACACGAATTTCCAGCTTTCTGTTTTCTTTTAATGATCAGCTCCGTTCCATAAATATATTCAGCACTCTCCAGCAGAATACATCGACAAGCATTTGAAAACCTCTGTGCATTGCAACAGAAAATACATATATGAAAAAAACGGACAAATCCAGAAAACTAGGAAGAACAAGAAAGCTTAAAATTTTGTGGCTAGGTTTCTGAATCTCAAAATCATGTGACATACAACACAAGCAAAATAAATTGTAATAATTAATGTTCACGTGAAGACACGACACCCGATCAGAATGAAAGATTTTGCAACTGCTTGGTGATTTTAGCCTACTTCTTACACGGAACATTTCTTAACAAATTATTGAATATAATTATTCTGAACCCCCTTTCCTCTTTCCAAGTTGTTTCCAGAGACTGCATTCGTGGTGCTGACCAAAAGAAAAGCAGGCTTTGGTGATAAGATTGGATAAACTATTTTTCAGGATTTTGCCATAATGAAAGCTTCAATTGTTCTCTTTTAAAGGAATAAAACTCAGCAACTGATTGTGTATTGACTCTTGCTTTGTCAACAGAGCCTGATAAATTCCCAGATAACTTCAGAGGAGTGCCAAAGAAGGCTGAAGAGCTTGACATAGTATGGACTGTAAGTACAATCGGCTTTCTCTTACAGGGTTCAAAATTAAAAAAATCCTTTACTCGCCAGATTGCATTGCAAGAGACACAATCCATAGCCGTACATGACATATTATAAGGTTTGTAAAGCATTATAGGGTGATTTCAACCATCCAAGTTTTGCATTGCAAGAGAAACTTTCGAAGCGAAGCAAAAGGATGAAATGACAATCACTTTTTATTTCGTCCTATATAAGAGAATCTTGACCTCGATCGTGAACCCGCACAGACCTCATTGCATTCAGTCTGTACTCACGGCCTTGGTCAAGATTCTCCCGTACAGACCAGTATAACGTCAAATTCAACAAGCCAAAAACGTGTTTATAGGCAATGAAAACCTACAAAAAGCGGTCAAGTTTTGATAAAATTACTACGCCAGAGCTCTGAAGCTAAATATGTGCATGGTGATATCATTCTGATACTATCAGGAGCTTTAGATCTCAACTTGAAAAAGCCAGGCTGATTTTTCAAGTTCTGTCCTTGTGATTTGAAAAAATGATGAAAGCTATTTACAGTCGCCCTCTTCATTAAACAATTTACTTGATATCCATCTCTTTATATTTAAGGAGCATTTCCTGTATTTGTGAAAGAACTTAGTCATAATGATGTGGCCATAATTACTAAAAAAGCCAAACAATGTCTGTGACAGTGTCCCTGTGTCCCTTTAAAGGGACATTGTCACGCTGTTAAAGGGTATATGTGTATTTTTGAAAAGCTTAAAACAGTTGATGCAACAAGGGAAACCTAATAATAATGGTCTAATTGTGTTGTCAAAGACTTTAGTACTATATTGAAACTGTCGATTCTTGTATGCTGCCACAGATGACTAGGATGGAAATGGATTGTAATTTGAAAAACTTTGCAAATTTTTTCAAAGTTTTAAGCTATTCATTGAAAAAATCACCAAAAAAATATTATGGTCTGCTTTCCCTGCTAAAATTTTATCTGAATTCATTTTGGTGAGTCTGTTGGAGCATCTTGTGCACAATAACAGGCACAAAGCAGTGATTGTAGCCGAGTTGACCCCAAAACAACAAAAATCCCCGTGACAATGCCCCTTTAAGAAGTGATATGTAACTAAGCTGTTTTAGTATATACACAGTCAGTGATCTTGGTGTTTTAAGCAATCTGATTGGTTCGCTATCTCTGGCTAATGAGCATTATTCACCCCCTACCGAGTGAATAATGCGTAAGCCAAACAAAAACAAAATGGCGGGTGTAAACTCGCTTTTCGCCAGTGTTTCGGAGGTCAATTAAATCGATTTTTAAATGGTTTCCTTCTGAAAATGTTGTTGAGATCACTTCCTGTGTATATACTAAAACAATTATTCTTCTCAATCTCGGTGAATAGTGGCAGAATATTTACCTCGATTTCAAAGAATAATTGTTAAATGTTGTGCGTTTGTCAGCCGATGCCAATGGTCGATTGGAATGCACCAGGACTATACTACATGCTGAACTACAGAAGAGTCAGAGGTGAACCACCCGATCCTTGGACAGAGGAGAAGATTACTGATCCTACTGTTGGCGTGTTTTCCATACCAGATCCTGGTTATTACAAGCTCTGGGAGTTTCAGATCCGTGCGGGGAACAATGAAGGACCAGGGCCATTCAGTGCCATTGAACAATCTTTCTCTGGTCAAGATGCACCAGAAGGGAAGGTAGAAAATGTTTTAGTTGGAGAAATCTCAGCTCGCAGTGTTGAACTTTCATGGAAGCCTGTTGCTGCAACCAAAGGAGGAAGTATTGACGGCTACAAGGTGAGTGGCTTGAAGCTACTGTAGTGTCGTTATTTTAGGGTAGTGGTCGAAAGCAAGCCCTAGGATTTCAAATCTTGTGGGTAACAATTTTTCAGTTCCTTGCCCAGAGATCATGGGTTACTGGTGGGTACCAGTAACTATTTTTTTGGTTAGGTGAAAATTTATGGGAACCCATTTTCAATAGTAATGATGGTAATTTCCCAGCTGCAAGCTCCAATTTCAGACTTTTATTTGATTACTGTCATGCTACAAGAAGACTGAAGGGTTTGTTTCACAAGTTGTAACAAGGTAAGATTTTAATTTAAAACAGACAACAAGCCTGCAAATAACAGCCGGTCATCGGACATTTGTCCGGCAAATTTCAGGTTTTGAGCGGCAAAAGCTTGGTCTGGTCGGACATCCTGACCGGCTGTCCTGATATAGATGAGGGGAAAAGTCAGTGAACTTTTTTTATGGATATCAACCAATGATTTTTTTGTCCGACCAGACTGGCTTCTTGTCCGGTCAAATTTGTCCCTGGCCTGACAAATGACCTCCCTTTTGACAAAAATTATTTGCAGGCTTGGACAAGCAAAAGTCGTAATAAATTGGCTTAGAAGCATACTCAAGTGAAATGTTTCAAGAGTGATTTGATCATGTTTCTTCTACTATGAAGTCGTCGCTGAAGGACCACTTTTGAAACGTCCTTTCACTTGCACTTTTGAACTATTTTCTTCGCTCCAGAAGCCATTATTACGTAACAGAAGCCCAATTCATTCAGGCGACACGGCCTAAATGCACTTTGGCAGCAATGCAAGATGGCCAACGAGCAGACGCTCAAATGAAAGCTGCTAAACAATGTTTTAGTTTGAATTTCCCAGACTCGATACAAAAGAATTTCTCCTGACCAGTAGTTGACAACTACCATAGAAAAAACTCGTATCAGGTGAATTTTGACCGGTGTGGACATTGTCAATGGGAAATGATTTTCGGTTCCGTTATTTCACAAGCACAGTCATGACACGGTACCGGAAACAATTATTTCCGTGAAATCCTAGGGCTTGGAAAGTATGATACACAGCCAGCTTGTAACGAGTAATATATTCCATACTGAACCTTCTGTGAATTTAGAAGAGAATGAGGTGCTTCTTGAGAAAAACATGACGCATCTTGCATTTTGTGCATTAATGTAAATTCATCCATACATATAAATACTTTGTGTTTACCATGATCTGTAGTTTTATTACTGGGGTGAGAGCCGATTGTCCGCCAGGAGGCGTAGACGTGCCATTCCAAGCTATGCAAAAGTTACTAACGTAACTGGAGCCAATACTAAAGAGACCACAGTTTATAGACTGAAACCTTACACAAACTACAACTTAGCAATCAAGGCTTTTAACAGCGGTGGTGAAGGGCCATCAAGTGATGAGGTTACTTTTGGAACACTTGAGGCTGGTATGTTCAGCACTTTTTCCCATAATAAATTACTTACTGTATTGAAGCATGTGCCTTAATCACACAGCGGCCATATTGGTTCCCCTAGATCTGCCACTGCTATCGGGATGATGTTATGTGGGCTGCCTTCTTCTAACCCGCTAAGTCGCTAAATCACTAAACTTTAATGTTTGTTTAATTAATATCAATTAATTAATTAGTCTTGCGGAAGGGGTGGGGGGTTAGTGTACACTGTGTACACTGTACCATGTAAAACGTTGGTATCTGTGCTACTCCTTGAATACCAAAAGATATATAGATGTTTCAGAAAACACCATACCCTCCTTGTGGTACTATCCTTTCTAAAATTTCTAGAACAAAGCAATTTGCTCCCAACGCATGCGCAGAAGATTAGTTTGCATTACTATACTGCACACTACGAGATGGAAGATAAAGTACGTAAATACGGAATCACACAACGTCTTGTGCTCTTCATTGCTGTACAACACAACGTGTCAGGTGCACTCTGATCTTAGTTGGGGGAGGAATATTTTGGGTGTCGGCACTTATTTGAAAAAGCTAAAAACTGTCTATCCATCGCTGGAAACCCCACACTAATGGTCTAGTTTGATTTCCAGATAGAACTGCATTGAGACTATTACCGGTAACTCTTGTATGCTGTTTCGGATGACCAGGATGGGAATGAACTGAAATTTGTTATGGTTCACTCTCCCTGGTAACATAGGGCTTGAAATCCATAAGTGGCAGGTTCAAGACCCATCTTGACCACTAGCTCGCATTGTTCTCGGTAGCCCCGAGTTCGGCTCCTCGGTTTCGCTTGTAAATAGCCACCTGGTCTGCCTCCTGCCAGTTGGGTTTCTTAATGCTGTTATGTTTATGTTTGATTAATATTGTAAATAGTATTGTAAATATTTGAATAAAGTGTTTTGATTTTGTATTAAAATTATTATTATTGAGGTTTTTCTTTCTTTACATATTGTTCTCCATTTAGTACCTGGACCTCCATCAGACGTGGAAGTGTATGCATTTGCGAAGTACATCTTGGTAGAGTGGGGACCGCCGGAAGAACCCAATGGTGTCATTACAAAATACCAAGTGGGATCTGCAGAGTACGAAGGGTCGGAACCCCAAGGCGTCACTGTCGAGAAGAAGGAACTAAATAATGATGAACGCAGGTACCTGATTGGTGACCAGAAGGAGTTGACAGACTATGTTGTGGAAATACAAGCACAGACCAAACCAGGATGGGGTGAAAGTGTCAGAGAAACCACAAAAACAGTTAAAATGTCTCGTAAGTCCTTAGAAATGAGTAAAATACTTGTAGGCCACTCCAAAATTGTGGTAACAAACTTTATGTACTTGTACGGTTGTATGTTGTAAATCTGCGGTCATTGGCTGTTTCAATCGTGAGTGTTGCGCGACATCCAAAAAAATCAGCTGCAAAGGCGATTGCTGTTGTAAAGGAGCTACGTCACGGCTTGTGCATTTTCAAATTTCAAATTTGTCATTCGTAATCCGTCTCAATCTTCCCCATCCTCAACCATTCTTGTTATTTCTGGTCAGCAAGAAATTTTTTCTAGAAACCTGGTGGGCAGGATATTTTCCCCTCCCCAATGCTCTGCAGGATAATTTATTCCCTTCTTAACATTTTTTCTCTTTCTTAGAGCCGTGGAAGAATTTTTTCCTCCATTTGGGCTGCATGCAATTTTTTTCTTCTGACAAGCGCTTGCAGGATTTTGTTTTTCAAACTCGAACCCCCCTCAAAAGTTAAATTGTCGGCCCCTAATCTTATTGAGGTGAGATAACTGGACTCGAACTTCAGTCTAACATGTTCCTACAGGGACATTAAACAAAACATTTTGTAGAAATGTTGATCTTCAACGTTTTTTTCCATAATGGTCTCGATTTTTCTGATGTTATAGGACACTGGAAATATGAGCCACTGTTAGAAATGCGCACTTAACATGTACAATCGTACAGCACTTTATTGTTGTTGTTGTAATATTTTGACTTTTTCGCTAGCTTTCATTTCAAAATAATGTGGAATTGATTTTGTTTATTTTAAAGCTCCCGCCAAGCCGAAAAAGCCAATAGTTGTACCAACAGCAGTTGACAAGGTCAAGGTTAATTACAGGTTCAGTGTTGGTGGAGGATATACACATGACTTCAGAGTCATGTACAGAAAGAAATGTAAGCCCTTTCCCTTCTTGATTCGCGCTAATTGTTTCTGCGCATCGTTACTACGCACGGAATTCGTCACGCCACGTCATCCATCGAGCGTGCGCTGAGGAAAAACAAAGGGCCAGAAGCCGTTTCGTAGCTTTGCTGGTAGTTTACTCTTTCAAATGGTCGGTGACCCCTACTTCTTTTCCTTGAACTGATTCTCGGCAGATGTCAAAAAATGAACAAAAAATCAATGTGGGAGGTTTGCCCACAGGATATCGAATCCTGTCATCTTGCGGCTGTTAGGCGAGTGCAAATGTGGTCACTAAATGCGCATTTTTCTTTAAGGAACCACACCAATTGAATAAATTCACTTTATGAGTCCATTTGAACAACATTTGGCAGAGACACGTTCATTTTAAAGATTTATTTGCAATATTTTTGTGCTTACAGACACGGTAGCCGTATTCGCTAACGAAGCGCGATTTTTCAGATTTAGGGTGTTCTTCTGGGCATGTTATGTCCAAAACGAAGTCGGTGACCACCAATTTTTTTACATTTCTGACATCAGTTACTCATTATCTTACAGTGGTGAGAGTTTCTGAAAAAAAAATCAACGGTAGAAAATTTTTGCCTGAACGTCCTTAAAAGAGCTCTTTATCCTGTCATCTTGCGGCTGTTAGGCGAATGCAAATGTGGTACCATAATTTCATTATTTATTTCTAATTTACAGTGCCTGGTGAGGAGTTTGTTAACACATCCTGGGTGAACCACTTTGACGTCCAAGACACAGAAATAGGTGGCCTTGATCCTGACTTGTATGAGTTCAAGACTGTTGCCAAAAACGATTTGGGTGAGAGTCCTCCGAGTGACATCACTGAAGCCCGACCCCTCCCTGGAGTGGCTGGTATGTGCAATAATGTCTTGTCTCTCACTTTGTTTGGACATACTGAGAAGTTCCAATGTACAGAGTCGAAAGTAATAACTGAATTGCTTTGGTTTTGCGTAACTTTGCTCAGTGATTGGTTTAAATATCTGGCGCCACTTTTTCAGCCAATCAGAAGTAAAGCTAAAACCAATTGTGACACGTGTGCGTACGTTTTCCCGCGCTTTGTGTGGGCGACGTGTAAGTACGTGGAGTTTTGATTGGTTCACGGGATTGTCTACGTCCTTTATGATTGGTCAAAGTAATTACTTTTGTTCATTATTACAGCTGGCCAACGAGCTACCACTCCTATTCACAAAAGTGCTTGGTTTATTGCGCTGCTGGTTCTTATCGCACTTCTATTCCTGGTGTTGATCATATTTGTTCTCTACACTAAACATCGTGGTGCTAAATACCCCGGTAAGTCAATAAGTTGTCGTATCAGACGATGTTATCCTGGCACGAGTAGGGAATAACTCCTGCTATTACGATATTACAGACTTACCTCGATTAGACACTGAATTCATAGCCAGAATAAAAGTATTTACCACCTTGTACAGAATAATACAACTGAGACGAAGAAGTTAGAGCACTACACGAAAGTACTCCTCAATAGCTTTCATTTGAATGGTCACAAACTAAAATTCACATAGTCACATTGTGGTTTCATCTACAGACTTCGGATAGAAAACGTGTTAATCGTGTTTTATTGTTGTTTAGTTGGTAAACGAGAGAGAAAGAGAGCAGCGCTCATAGACCGTGAGCCTTTTGATGAAGAGGAAGGCCCATTCAACAACGGAGGGTAAGGAGCTGTTATCAATAGTTATGTAGAACCGTTATGTAAAACAAATATCCGGCAATTCTCCGTATTCTTTCAAGGTCCCAAATTCTTCAATTCTCTTTCATCTGAAATTTCGGGCACTTCATCACTGGCATCTTTCAAAAAAAAAAACTTAAAGCATATATTATTGATAACTATTAACTCTGTTTTCAAATAAGGCTTGTCATAAATTATCTAATATCAGTCATCTCGTGTTTATTGTGAGGGAACTTAAGCTTACAAGCCCCGTGGTTTTTTATTAGGTTCCCTCGCCATTTTGCTTTCCACCTTATCATATTATACTTTAGTTTTGTATTTTCATCGTTATCTGTATATTGAGTTGTTTTTATTTATTAATCATTGTATTATAATTCTATTTTTGGCAAATCAAAATAAATAAAATAAATAATAGTTAATTTCTTCTTATGCTGTTATTAACATAATTTAGCAAACTAGAAAAGAGAATTAAGAACTAATCATCGAAGAGAACCTGATTGTCCAAATTCTCTCGACTAAGCCAACGGTAGTGTTTATCGACCAGTAAGGAGTAATTGGATTCTTTAATTGTGACTCAAAAGTTAAGCTTGGTTTTCATTATAACTTAGATTAAGTTATTGTTGCTAAAGTCTGGCTTTTTGGATTTTAGGGTTCAGGAGAACCCCCCACCTTACCCCAGTCAGGGTTCATTGGACAAACGAAGTCGAGAAAGCGACCGGGATAGCCTGGACGACTATGGCGAGGGACCTCAGTTCAACGAGGACGGCTCCTTCATAGAGGAATATGGCGACGAGAAAAAAACAGCCCCAGATGAAAAGGACCAGTCCGCATTTGCTACGTTTGTTTGAGGACCATGGATTAGTGAACCTGTGTAGCGTGAGGAGTGTAAGAAGTCAACTACAGTTTTACGTCGAGATTAGTTTAAGAGTAATGATTTGTATGCCAACAAACCGCTTATTTAAAAGGAGAGCCAGTGAGCTTGCTAGCAAATCGTAAAGTAATGTTTTCTTAGGAAATAGCTGGCTAAAGAAGGTAACAGGTCAAGTTGGCGAAAAGCTCTGACTCTAAAAGTGAAGACGGAGAAAAGGTTAATTTTTTTTTTCGCTAGTGGAGGCTTCATAACGAAACTGTAGATAAGTGTCACGATCAAAGGTGTAAGAGATTGTGCGTTACGTGACAACATGGTTGTGACGTAACAGTGTTTTCGTTACTGTCACAAGGGTCAAGTGATCTGCTTGCGCTTTATTGAAACGACGATAGTGTTTTACGCCGGCCGTTGGTCATTATTAACTGTTTTGCAAGGACTAATTTCGTAAGTCCATGTTAAACGACGGACTGCGCGCACGTCCAACGCAATCTACCGCAGTTCAGTTGCAGTTTTCCCGCGCTGGTTGGTATCACCGCGATCTTGTCGAACGGGTTGGAAATTGTGCTTCCTTTCGAACATGTCCGTTTGTGAACATATGAATGCATTGGTTAACATTATTTATTTTTAGCGTCACATTACCTTTGAAATATGCAGGATTGATCGCTAACCCAATACCTCGTTCATACACATGTGGCTTCTTCAACCGCGTTTAGATCCTTCCCAGGTCGGAAAGATGAGAGAGCCTGGGAAAGAGGTTGTACCTTGGCAACTGGGTTCTATCACCGGGAAGAGTGTACTCCTGGTATGATCATTTTCATAAGAAGTGGAACATTTTTGTTCATCAGTTGTGTTATAATTGTTTTCGTACATTGCACACAAAGTAGTTGGCACAGATAGCCTATTTATTCTCAAACTAGGCTATTGTTAATGAAACGAAATGTTAAAAATGTAGCTAGAATTATTTGTAGTTGCCATAGTTATGTACAGGAAGTCCCGGCACGTTTAGTTTTTATCGTAATTCGGCAATTGTGAGATGTTATAATTTCACATTTAACGTTAAGCTTTGATTTTCAATACGTTCTTTTATCAAACGCGCTTGAAAGAGGCAATGTAATGGTAGTTTTGTGACTGTTCTGTCTAAATTTCAGAGGAACTGTGTCGTGTCAAAAGATTCATTTGAGGGGTGATGCTCCATATACCAAGTCAATATAAGCACTATTGTGTGAAGTCTATTGTGCTATTGTTTAAGGGCTAGGCTCCATTGTTATGTTCTTTGTTACGTTCTTCGGGACTCGCTGTTGACTTGGTATACGGCACTCAACCCCATTTCAGGCGTCTAAGTATCAAACAGTCCCTTCCCCTTCCCTACTCCCACCCCCAAAGCCGACCAATCATTGCCTCTTAAAATATGTGTATTCTTGTTCATTTACAACATGCATGTTTACGTTTTGGTTAATACCCAGATCTCCCAAGGACAAAAGTGGTATCTGGAAACTTGGTTCTAGTTTGAGTTGTCATAGCTATCCCTGTAACTGGGATTTTAGTGTCACGAAGTATACCCATTTCGCCTTCGCGAGCTACATCAAGCTTGCTACTGTACTGTAATGATTAATGTAGTAAAGCAGATATCTTAGGAAATAAACTTTTTAATAATTGTAGATATTACGTAGAATTGGGAAGCTGTGGCGCTCGGAATAAGGTTAATTGTGGGAGGACCGAAGCGTTCTAACAATTTCCGAGCACAAGAGTAGCCGCAACCAATCCTCCCCTAACCACTTTTTTGCGAAGACCCCGGCAAACTCCACCCATTTTTTTCTGCGGTTGCGGCTACTGTAAGGTAGCTTTTCTTTTCCATAGTAGCGCAATGCGTTGGGTGTAAATGTTATTTTACAACATGTAGATTAATATTTTGTAGAAATAAAGTTGATTGACCTGACAAGCGATTGGTTTCCCACGTACCTGCGCGCACCTGATTTACCAGCCTCCGTGGAGAGTGTATTAAAGGGGGGAGGGGGGGGGGGAATCTGCCCCTCCTCCGTTTTCTCCCCGAATTATTTCCTACCCCTGTGCCTGCTACACAGGCTACTGTTCTATCATATTGTCCTGTTTTAGGAAATTGGTATTTCTGTTTTTTTTTTATTGGAAATAGAATAATATCATGGGTGACAAATGTCTCCTTAGTTTTGGCGCGAAATTTCAGCGTTAATTTTTAATTTCACATGTGAAATTATAGAATTTCGTTTGATTCGCCGATGGGGGGAGATCGCTCGATATGGAGGTCGCCCGCCGGCTTGAAAATCAGAATGGCGGCGCGAGCTCCGAATGCACTCGGGAACGAGTTACCTCTCCAAGTTTTAGGTCCGTGCGTTATTCTAATCTTCAGATATTCGTTGAAGTGTTGCGCACAAAATTTATAGAGCCCAGAATGAAGCCGCCATGTTGGCGGTGTACAACTTTGGTACCCCAATATGGCGGCTGGCAAATGGTGTAAACATCTGGAACTTACTTTGGTTATCTAAGCAACTTATTATCTGTACTGAACATAAAAACATTTACAAAAACACTTTTCCTAATGCTTTTACTTCTCAAATGGCTAAAAAATCCCCAGATAATTATATATTTTTTGACAAACAGGATCGTAAGTTTATATCACGTACCGCCATAACTCTGAAATTCAAAATGTGCTGGTTTCCAAATAAAGCATGCTATTGAAAAGTTGTAAACAGATATAAAACTGGCACCTCTTCTGCCTGATGAGGATAACAACTTTGGTGCCTCTGTAATTTTGTATTTTAGGATTTCATGACGTCACGTGCAAGCCACCAATAGCACTGCGGCTAGCTTACTAAGCCCTGTGGTCAGCCTTGGCCTGTTTACGGTTAGCTCTCAAGAATTGCAAGGGTAACATGATAAATTATTGAATTTTTGGGCGTTCAGCAACCGGGACTCTGCAGTGTTGTGGAAATGCGAAGCGCTCGTGATCCGAGTAACCCGGGATCGACTCCTTAACCTGATTCTCAAACGGTCCTGGTCACTCGTGTCACGCACTCTGAAGGGAGAGAGTGGGTGACACGAGTAACCTGGACCGTCTGAGAACCAGGCTGACAACACCTCAGTGCTTTTAAAATTGATTTTGTCTTTTTCTCTTTATTAGACAGGTCTGAAAAATTCTCCGGTGCAATTCCTGTATTTAGCTGCATGTAAGAAAACATACAAGGCATAAGGCAAACTGTCTACGATCCATCACTATACGACAAACGCACCAAGTTAACACAAGAAATAGTTACGTCTTGTAATGGATCTTTATTACTAAGATGGCACTGTTTATATCACTAAGCAACAAGCAAATTACACTAATATGGAGCAAGTTTGAGTTGAGTGTCGTAAATAAAACCAAAACCAGACCTATCACTGGCCAATAAGACAATCCAGTGAACCAATAAGAAACCGAAGAAAGAACACGTAGCCGACACAAAGCGCGGGAAAACGTGCGCGCGCGAGTCACGATTGGGTGGCACCAGATTTTAAAACCAATCACTGAGCGTATTAATGCAAACCAAAGCAAGTAAATATCAGCGACTAGCGTTTTACATAATCAAAACCAAAGCGTTCACTGAAGAAAGCCAATCAAAACAATGTACGAGTGGAAACGCAAAGCAAATAAATACGTGTCGTCAGCTCCAAGCGCGGGAAAACGCGTGTGACCAAGTAGCGATAGAGTTTTTTCGGTTTTGCATCTGATCGGTCTTGTAAGTTGCGCGAGCTTTTAACCAATCACGAACCGTGGCTGAGAGCTTTAATTCACCCTAATTCACTTGCGTTTACACCGTCTAATAGATAGGCTGTAAATCATCTCTCTACGCTAAGCGACGTTCTTTTAGCTCGGTTATAAAACAGGCATCAATTTTGTAACAGCAAACGAAAGAAATAATATAAAATGACCACAGGTGCTAGCTTTATATAGCACGTTTGCAAATAGTTGACATGCAAGGCGACATTTCCTATTCTAGACCTTTCACAAATGAGACTGTCGAAATAATTCTAAAAAATATAACTCGTGTCACTAAAAATTCAAGACGAGTCAATTAAATAACAGTATGTAAAATTGAATTTTACTCTAGAACTGCGAGCAAATTGTACGATGCGGGTACTTAGGACTGGGGACGAGTTAATAGATTTTCAGACTACTATGGTAAAAATGAACGCTAAGCAAAGCTTTGATTCAATCAGCGCGGCGTAACAAGTAGAAATGGCGCCGAAATGGCGCATGTCAATGTGTGCACTTGTGTTCACACCTGATTTTTCTCCAAGGGATGTACATTTACCCTGATTGGTTAAGAGTACGTTGCACGTGTACTATCACGTATACCACGGGATGTACATTTACTCTGATTGGTTAAGAGTACGTTGCACGTGTACTATCACGTATACCAACCAATTACCACGTAACGATAATAAATCCATCCGGAAGTCCTTGGAAAAGCACTCCTTATAAGTAAAGCAACTGAGTTTTTCCCCAGCGTTTTGCTAACAAATAATCTATTTCTTTCGAGTTACACAAAAACTCCAAAACTATGTAGTCTTGATAAATTGTCTTTGCGTGACAGCAATTTGAAACAACGGTGACATTGTTAGAAGCAGGAACTATCGCTGTGACGCAACCTGTTCTACTAATTTATTCATACTTCTCTGTGCATCGTGTCAGAGCTTTTTGCCTAAGAGAGTGAACATTAGTATGTATAAGCGTTTGAGACGGAAAAAATTTAGGTGGCCTTTCTACTTACTAATCTTAAATCAGTAACCCTAAAAAATGTTAAAAGAACTTCCCACGGGAGAACTTCAAACCGAATGTCGACATTAATTCCCCACTACACGCAAGTCGAAAAACTGAATCTGTAACCGAAATTTAAAGGCCATTTCCAGTCCGTACTGCGCAGTCTCGGGATTTGTTTACATTTCTGTTTTGAATTCGTTGAGACGTTACACTTCGGTAACTGCGTACATGAAGTTTTTGAGTCCGCGATTGCGGGTCGTTTTGTTTGGGAGTTCGCAATGAGCTGAAACGTCGGTTTGGAATATCGCCGAGGTTCGTCTACTCTTTATTATTGTTTTGCAAGGATATCAGATGTTAATAAGGAAGAAAAAGGTAAGTTTTTACCCGTAATTTTCATTTTGGTTCGTTTACTTTTTACCGTGTGAGACTAAATAAACATTGCAGGCGGAGATTGCGCAGTAGGGACTGGAAATGGCCTTTTATGTAAAGGCCCACAAGAGACCTGTTTCACTGTGGGAACAAAGCGCAAAGCCAATTTTATATACAAAACAATCTCTTAAACATATTATAGATTTAGTGCGAACAGGATAAAGCTAGTGGATAACTTCATGGCGGCCATAATAGGGATCATTAACTCTCTCCAATGCAATTAACTCCTTGCTAAAATACAGTAAGAGAAAAAGCAGCTTTAGTTGGCCAGTGGCCAGAAGCGTCATCGAGAATGAACCGAGCCCGCGGTTTTGGAGGTTGTTGCTTAGCAACACAACGTACACTCCATGACAGCAACGTTCCGAATACTTTCGGGAGTGCTCGGTCTATACCTGATTGGATAACAATAATTGAAAAGACTCGAGCACTTCAACGAAGATTTTCCGGAAAGCTACTTCTTCCCCTGACTGGGATAATTCTAAGATTGAAACAAACTAAATTACATTAATTAGTCGTTTTGTCTTTTCACTTATATGCGACTACGACATTATAGAAAAAAACATATCCTTTATCGAATTATTGCGACTACTGAAATCTGCTGGAGCTACAGCTGGCTTAGCTTTTGAGCTGTTGTTTGCGTCGTCACGCACGTATCTCTAAAGTGTTGCGTTACCTAATGCCTTTCAGTTGATATTTGAATCGAATCACGTGAGAGAAGCATTGCGTGACAAGCTAGCTACTTTAAGGGATTAATGAACTGAACTCGAAGTAACAAAATCATAGCAAATACTTTTCAGCGAAAAGTTAGCGATTACTAAATAACGGGAAGTGTACTTCTGTTATACAAACTAAGGGCCCGGAGGTGGGGGACCCCAGGTAGGTGAGGTAACCCGCCTAGGTGGGGTAACCCGCCTGTCCATACAATCTCTCATTTTTTCCTGATCGTGTTTACATGAAAGGTGGGGTAATCCCCCACGGCGGGTTGCCCGGTGGGGCAACCCGCCAAGGCGGGTCGGCTCACGCTTTACACGTGGAAGCGTGCCAAATGCGTATTACAAGAGATAAAAAGAAGCTACAGCAATGAAACATTGAAGCAAGAACCGTTAGTGAAAGTAGAAAAGCATTAACGGCCCAAATGCGTCGTTCGCTCGCCATTTCAATTTACGTTTTTACGTGCTTGGAGATAACACTGCCGGAGATAACAGAGATACACTGCCGGACTCACTACCCGGGCTCCCTCACCTCCATGTAAAAGTCTGCATTCGGGCCTAGTGGCCCATCAGGCCGGTGCTTATCCCTGTAAACAGGCCCTAATTATACCACAGCACACAGTGCCAACAGCTTTCACAGAACTAATTAGCAGTTGTCATAAAGCTCTTCGGAAACTCTAATGTCATTGGGTCTTGATACCACGAAGCTCTATTGTTTTGCCAGCCAATCCTGAGACGATCCGAAGAGCTTCGTCGGGACCTCCAATTAAAGGAGCTACGATATTTTTAGTTATTTCTTCGATAACCTAAATTAGCCTTAAAATTTAGGAAACGGAAAATAATAGTTTGCTAAGGAAGAAGAACACCTAAGGACTGATACTGAACCAAAAAGGAATAAGGATGGCTGAGGATGGGTGAGATTAAAACGGATTGGAAATGACGCTTTTGAAACATTTAGGATAAATTTTTCAAAGTACACGAACGATGACGTAGCTCCTTTAAGTGCAAGGGCCACTTTCTAGTGGTCCTCTGTTACACAACTGGATGTTGAACCTCTTCATGTGTAGACTCTCTCTTATTGCCACTCATTTCGCCTACGAAGGAACCGTCTTCCGTGAAATACACACCCTCCCCCCCATACTCATCCAGACTGTCATCATGGCTTTCACGGTCAATCTCCTCCAGTCTTCCTCTCCAGTCCTCGCGCGGTTTGAAGTCAACGGGGACAGGGAGTTCTTTTTCTTTTTCAATTTCTTTCTCGTGTTCGGAAACTGTTTAAAATATCAAAAAATTAATTAGTATGGAATAATTGCTCTTGCATACAGGATTATGATTATAATCAAGAATCAATTCTCTCCGTAGTATTGAAAAAAACGTTGCTTCTGTTCTCGTTGATAAATGAAGCTCTTCAATCTAAAATTGGAAGTATTTAAATGAAAATTGCACATTTATTTTTTACCTACGCTCATCGCTAAAAAATCTTTGGCGTCATAATAAAATGAGTTTAGACTTTCTCTCAAAATCTACAGGCTATGATAGTAGAATACCCCCAAGTATCAATAGCGACTGCGATTATGAGAATGTAACAAGTGTCATTTTGGCGGGAAAATCGTGGTAGCCGCGTCCTTTTGTTACGAAGAGTTGCAGAAATGTTACAGTTGTGTTTAAAGAAGGAATAAGCCATGGAAAGGTAGGTACTTACTCCTTTTAAAATCATTAAATGGTATAAATATCCTTAGGAAACTCAAACACGTCAATTTTGTTGCTGACAAATCGTAAAGAAGAACTTTGAGGATGCCTCATTTCTAAGTACTTCACTGAAGACTCGCAGTCAAATTTCGTACGAGTAGGAATCACGAGTGTTCCCTTAAAAGTTCATACTTTTGCTCGAAATTCTCACAAACGTTTAGTGTATGCTCGCATATTTTAACCACAGGTGGACATAGTGGGGACATCATATATGAACTTTGAGAGCATGCGAGCACAGTGTTTTTCTTTACGAGCACGAGAACTGACAGAATGAGCACTTCGCAAATAGCTACCGCCACTAAAAAAAACGAACATGCGAGCACTTATTAAAACCCAGGTGACCAAAGCGTTCTATAAGAGTTTGTAAGAGACTTTGTTTGGATTATAATTTAGCTGAAAATATTTCTTTTTACTTTGCAAAGCTGCAATAAACTTTAAAACCTTATCTGGGGGTCCATTTGCGGTCATTCTTGAGCTTTTGAAAGCTATACGCGCGATTTTCATTTTATACGTAAATAGATTGTTGAAATGAAAATCGAGCGTATAGCTTTCAAAAGCTCAAGAAAGGCCAAAAATGGACCCCAGATAAGGTTTTAAAGTTTATTGCAGCTTTGCAAAGGAAAAGGAAACATTTTCAGCTTAATTATAAATCCATACAAAGTCTCATACAAACTCTTATAGTACGCGTTGGTCACCAGATTGATTCCATGTTGCCGGGCGTCTGTTCAGTAATGGATCACTGATGACGTCAAAACGTGGTAAGAACATCAGTGCCACTTTTTTGTTCTTACCACATTTTGACGTCATCAGTGGTCTATTACAGAACAGACGCACGGCCACTATTTGTTAAATGTATTAAGCATGGGTTAATCAAATTTATCTATGAGCTGGCTCAGTAACATAGTTAGAGTACATAGTTACTCTTAGGGGAACTATCTATCAATCATGACTTTCTTCTGACAAGATCAGCAACTGTATTCTCATTGCCTTGCTGTTTCAATCAGGTGTGATAATGTAAAGGGAAGAAACTAAATGGACCAGATCGCCTCCTTACCTTTAAAATTTGAGTTGCGCCTTCGCCTGTGACGTTTGACCAGAACAACGATCACCAAAAGAAGAAGTACCCCGGCTGAGAGAATGATGAGTGTGATGAACCAGTCTGACTCATACATCGGGGAGCTTAACTGCTTATCTGCAATTGACGAGGACACAATGAGGTAATTATTGAAATTACGCGGTATTATATAGAGTTTCTCGCAACAAAAGACAATTTGTTTAAATTTTCCGATCAGATTATTCACAATAATACCTGTTATCCCTCTCTCATACATCCATGATTTTCTAACTTCTCTCATCCGCGCTTGAATCCGACGTACACTGGCGTGATTCACCTCTCTCTGAATCTACTTTCCGTCACAGCCAAGCGACCCACAATTACTCACCCACCCCCCTCTTGCGCGGAGCTGCGTCACAAAGTTTTGAGTCATTTTTTGCGACAAACTAAACTTCCCTTAAAACGCGAGAAACCTTAAAATAATAGTTTACGTAGGAAGAAAAACATCAAGTTGGTGATACTAAACCAAAAAGGAATAACGATGGTTAAGGATGGAGAAGATTGAAACACGGATTGCAAATGACGAGTTTGAAAAATATAGGCTAAATTTTTCAAAATGCACGAACCGTGGCGTAGCTCCTTTAATAGAAAGCAGATTTACGCTCGCAGACAAAAACACTGCAGACTATGTGCGATTGAAAATTGTGTGACATTTGTAACCGCTAATGCAATAACAATTTTAGCACGCACTGTTCAAAGATAAGGAGAAAATTTGAGTCATATACCGCTGACAACAGCATCGGTGTCCGGTTGTCTAGTTTCAGTGACGTCACTTTCTGGGCTTGTTCCTACAGTGTTTCTACCAATGGTTTTGAATTCATATAGCCCAGATTCCAGATTGGTGACTTTGGTCCATTTCGTGTTGAAATGATCCACCCAGGCTGTCTCCTGGAACGGTTCCCCATCTACTGTATAAAAAAGGTTGACAAGATTAAAGTGCACCTAACCCCAGAATATTTTTTTCAGTAAAATAAACCTTTGGCCTTTGTGCACCTTCGGAAGCTTCATACATGAGCCTCTGGCTCGGGAGAATTGGGCACCGCTCTTTGAAGTAAAATATTTGCCTTTTCACTTTCTATTAGGTTCAGTTCTTAAGTGCACCTAACCCCAACATATTTTTTTTCGCTAAAAAAACCTTTGCACCAGTTCGAAATGCATTGCACCTTCGTTTCTCCTTTTTACCAAATTCTGACTATTTATAGCATTCAAAAGTAACGAAAAACTGTGCATCATTTGTTCCACGACCGAGTCATAGGAGGCATGGGTCTTTTCCTGATATGACGTCACAAACTTTTTCAAACGAGAGGGAGAGGTACAGCAGCTAAATTATGGTTGGATCAGTACTGACCAACTATTCTCACCTTTCTTTCTGTATAACACTTTGAACGCATGGGTCCACCCTCCTCCAACACCAAAGTTGTACACCACACTGACAGCGCCCTCCTGTGCCACGATCACAGTGGGTTTATCTGGTTTAGCAGGAGCTGAAAAAAGACAAAGAAAAAGTCTTCTTGTTTAGAAAATCTTACACAGCTGAGGGTTTAATAAATTCTTTTTTATGAAAAAGAATCAAGACGATCTTTGGAAATTCTTTGTTTAAATCTTTAATTGCTCAACGTTTCTGGCTTTCCATAGCTGCAAACAGTTTTCTCAGTGTAAAATGAATGCACGCATTATAAGGGGGAGACCCCTAACGTTAACTAGAAAAACGGTTGCTACAGATGACTTCAAACCATCATATCTTGGGTTGTTTTCACTTGTAGCAGTTGTGACCATATTTGGAAAGTCACGTGACAAGAACACAGAAACGCTAGAAACTCGCCCAGCTGACATCTTTCTCGAATGAAACCAAAGACACTGGATAGAGTGCATTCAGATGCAAAATCTGTAGTATGGTTTGTTGAAATTCATAATACTGAAAAAGTTATAACGTCACAAAAAATGTATGACGCAATATCTTTTTAACTAATACGAGTCTCAGGCGTAGGACGATTGTGCGACGAGTCCAAAAGTCATATGATCGGGGTAAATTCTCTACTTGCACAATACCATAATACAATGCTTCTACCCCCCAAACAATTTGCATAGGCATTGTTTTAGATTTCCCTTGGGACATCTTCATGTCCCAGGAGAAGTTGCAAACAATGATTATGCAAAATTTTGGGGGGTAAAAGAGGTGTATTATGGGATTTGTGCAAGTAGAGAATTGAGAACCTTGGACCTCTTTCTCACCTGATCTCTTGATGGTTGTTGTAGTCGTTCTCGACCTGGTACCCCAGCCCATACTAGTTCTTGCTCGCAATTCCACGATGTAACTTGTCTCAAACCTTCTTTTATTCAACAGTTTCTGTCGTACATTAGCTTCGACTGTCTTCATATTAACAACCACATTCTCAGGCGATGACACGTTGTACTCAGCGGACCCCACTTGGTATTTTGTAATGATCCCATTTGGCTCCTTGGGCGGTGTCCACGTGACCAAGAGAAACTCTCCGAACGGAATAATTTGTACGTCCGAGGGAGGGCCTGGTTCTGAGAACGCCAATTAACATACATTACCATAATAAACCTACCATAATTAACCTAACTTCACATAATGCACCTATCAATGCTAAGCTGGTGGGGGGGGAGGCGGCTTAACATTGATAGGTGCTAAATCTCCAGGTATATTCCCAAGAGCTAGTACTATATGGCTTAAAAGCCTTGTTATGTCATCTGCTACGCAACGCAACTTACTCGTGTCTGACTCTGTTGAAAAACTGTTTGAGCGAAAACTTTGAAATCGAACTTTGCGATTTCAGTTTATCGAACTTTGCGTATCAGTCTGGTTTATATCTGGGAGAAAGTCAAGAACAGTTTTCTGGAACACGATTATTTTCAAAAGGAACCATATGCTTGCTTTATTTTCGACTTGCTCAGTGACCGTCAAAACAAACTCATGCAATTTAAACTAGCCAACCAAAAGAATTGTTTCTTGTCCAAATTTGGTGAAATTCTAAACCAATCGTGTTCCAGCTAAGCAGAATACGTTTCCTCTGCTTCCCAGTAGCTGCACATTTCCCGCCTTTACCATCAGTTCCAATTTTTTTCCGCGCCTACCACTATCAACATATTTTCTTGCGGTTGTTTTTTTCCCGTCCTTGTCATGCTTGCCATCAGCTACGTGTTTCCCGCGCTAACTCCCAGCTACTTTACGCGTTTTTCCTTTCAACATCTGATTGACTCTCTGCACTTCTTCCTACCGTTGTGATTGGCTCGCTGACTACTGTGGTCCTAAAGCAATGAAAACTGTCTTACCACCCTCCTTCGTTTCAAAGAGCATTGTTTCACTTGCAGGTCCCTCGCCACCAGAGTTAAAAGCCTTCACGACTACGTTGTAATTAGTGTACGGCTTTAGCCCTGTGAGAGTAGCTTGTCGAGTATTGCCTCCTTGTACCTGCAGAGAATCAGCTGTGCTGGGCATAGCACGTCGTTTTCTTCTGGAAGTTATTGCACGACTTTCACCCCAGTAATAAATCTACCAAGTAAAGGAAACGAAACAGTGTTGTAATTTAACCGTCACCTTTTTCTCCTGATCTTTCACGTAATTCAATAATTTTAATTACATCTTGAAAATTGGAAAAGATTGATAGATGCCTACAGTTCAGAGATTGTAAATATTCTAGACTTGTGTCTTCGGAAAGAAGTTGGCGTTAGTTTTGTGGACGAGTATGGTCGCTCAAACGAAAGCTATTGAGCAGGAATTTCATGTAGTGGTGCTGTATATTATGCTATACAAGGTGGTTCTAACTTTTATCTAACTTTGAAACTGCTGTTGAAACCTTAAGGTGTGTGCATTCAAATGGACTCTGTTAAGAAGTACTTTGAGGCGTTGCCGGCATTTTGTCAATACATTTCGAATGAAAATTTAAGAAAGAGGGCCGACACACGTTTTAATGTTGTAACTGGTTATTACTGACCCTGTATCCATCAACACTCCCTCGTTTAATTGTAACAGGTTTCCAGCTCAGTGTGACACTGCTGTCAGATACTGTCCCCGCTTGTGTACGTTCCGGTTTGGCAGCGGGTGCATTCTGACCAGAATACGATCTTACAACAGGACTGACTGGTCCGGGACCTTCGTGATTTCCCGCGTGAATCATTACCTCCCACAACTGATAATAACCCGGGTTGGGTAATGCAAACGCTCCGACTCTCGGATCACCGATTTTTTCCTTCGACCATTCAGTAATATGGCCATTAACCTTTCTGTACATCAGTATGTAGTAACAACCTGGGGCGCTCCACTCGTCCTTGGGCATAGGCTGGTATTAGAAACAAACAGTCGTAAGGTGAAATTATTTCGTACCCTTTTTTGGACTAAAAATTCAAGGACTTTTCAAGGGCACATTTTACAAGGACTCCGCGCACTGCAAAATCTAGCTTTAATCAGCTCAGTTCAATTTGTGGTTCGGATGAGATCAAAGAGGTGGGAGGCGCGGTGGCCTAATGGTTAGGGCGCTGGACTCGGGCGGTCCGGTTTCCAGCCTCAGCCGGGGCACTGCGTTGTGTTCTTGGGCAAGACCCTTTACTCTCACAGTGCCTCTCTCCACCCAGGTGTATAAATGGGTACCGGCGACATAATGCTGGTGGTAACCCTGCGATAGACTAGCATCCCATCCAGGGGGGAGTAGAAATATTCCTAGCTGCTTAATGCGACAGAAACTGGGATAAGCTCCGGCAGTATGGGCCACAAGGCACGAGGCTTTACCATGGCTGGGGGGGGGGGGGGGGGAGGGTTGAGCGTAATCCTCGTACAAGGGTAAACTTTTCGTAATATTACGACGCCCTAAGAGAGTTTCTTCTGGCAGCCTAGACTGCCTAGAGGATGTTTTATATGCAGAAATTGCTATACTCACAGTCCAAGTGATGGAAAGCTCATTTGCCTTCAAAGGAATGCCTCTTAAATTAGCGGGATATCTGTTTGGAACTGTCAATAAAATCGATTCATACTGATCGTAAGCGACACACATCAAGCTACATCTACAACTATGAACTTTTAAGGACAACTTATTGTCATCTAGGAGCCTCTATCAAAATGCAAGAGAAGTTTTGATGCATGGAATTTAACCCGACACTACAACGAAATTCACGGATTTCTGTGAAATATTATACTTGTTCACTGTAAAAGACACGGTAATATTTTAATACGTACGTGAAAACATCTATAGCTCCACGCATGCTCACGTGTTTGAACCACTTATACATTGAATGAAATTTTAGAAAAACGTTTGAAAGCATTCGCACCACCTTCCGCTCCGACGAAGGGCTAACGCTCGAAACGTCAGCTCTTGAATCTCTTTACGGTGGCCAATTGACATTATCAACCCAGTTGATAAAACCAAATTATATTGTTATATTTCCCACCGACGCAGCACCACAGTTTCGTTAGAAACTTACCCCCTCTAATCGTCTTTAAAGACTGTTTTTAGGCTGTCTTTTGTTTGGAAACTGGACGGCACATTAAAGGCGGTATGGATGTGAGAAGGTTGGGGTGAGACGAGAAAAGTGTACTCTTGTACACCTCACGCGTCATAACCCCAGCCGATTTCATGATTCTCATTCTGAATTCGAGCGAAAAACAGATCTAGACTGCAAGAAGTCTATCGTTTTCACGTGTAGGAGAACATTCGGAGACTTCTTGTTGTCAGAGAACAATCGGAAACTTCTTGTTGTCAGGGAACAATCGGAAACTTCTTGTTACCAAAAAACATTCATAACTTACTTCCAACTGAAGTTCTACAGATGCCTTTCGCCGTCGGAAGACTGGGGCGACTCGGTCCCACGTTGTTCACGGCCCTCACACGGAAACGTAAGGTGGCCCAGCCCGGTAAGGTCAAGGTTACTGACGTCACATTTGGGTCAGACACGTTATATATGATTTTGAAAACAGACGGTTCGTGATCTGTTTCCTGATCAATCAGGAAATGAGTAACACGAGTGTCATTAAACACCACAGGACTCCAGGAAAGGTTGGCCTTCCTGTTGTAGCAGTCTGATATTTGAAGACTGCGTGGAGGCGAGGGAACACCTGCGTAGGAAATTAATTAAATGATTTCCAAAATAGATGTTTTAAAAGATGCAGTTCATTTGCATATATTAATAAAATGCCCAGAGGATATGTAAATCAAGAATATAAAGGAACACGTTGGGCCCACCACTTGCACACTACTCTAGGCCGCCGTTTGGATTAGATCTAGCGACCCGCCCTCCAACCCCGCGAGGAATCCGGGTTTTTGGAGTGAATCCTCCAGACTCTTAATACAAATACAATGCTTCATTCAAGAGATAAAAAATACCGATTGTAGTAACAAAAGAGAAAGGAATAGATCTTCATAACGCCAACCAACTTATTCACATACCTGTAATCGACACAATAGCGACTGCGCTGTCTTCGGATCTTTTAGGTTCTGGAGTGTACGCAACACACTTGTAAACGCCGGCCTCGTTAAAAGTAATGTTTGGTATTTTTAAAACACTTTCTCCTTCCAGCAACTGGATCTTTGAGCCATAAGTGATATCAGCACCGTCTTTTTTCCAGATATATCTCAGTTCCAACGAGGAATCCGCAGTGGCCTTACACTGGAGAATCACTCTCGTCCCCTCTGTGACTGTTCTGTTGCGTGGCTTGAAAATAATCTTTGTTCTCTCTGTTTCAATGCAGGAAAAGGAAGGTAAGGAGAAAGTCTGCGTGCGAGCCTAGTGGCCAATCAGGCCGAAGCTTATCCCGGTTTCTACAGAATGAGGCGAGTAGGAGTATTTCTACTCCCCCCTGGGTAGGTTGCTAGTCCATCGCAGGGTTATCCCCAGCATTAAATTCGCCGGTACCCATCTATACACCTGGGTGAAGAGCGGCACTGCGAGAGTAAAGTCTCTTGCCCAAGAACACAGCGAAGTGTTACCGGGCCTGGGGCCTGTTTCTCGAACGTCCCGATAATTATCGGGCATGCACGCAAAGCTAGCTCTGTTTAAATTCAAGATCGATGGTTTACTAGCTTTGAAGGATATACCATAAAACTATCAGTTCGTAAAAGGAAATGGACTGGTTTGTAAGCTTGGACTCGTCAGCTTTTGATTTGGCTTCGGGCGCGAAAAGTTACGGGACATTCTCGTCCCCATAGCCCTTTTCGTTTCTCTTAGCCGAAGGGCTTTGGGGACATACGATTTTCAATTTTTTTTATTGGCTGTTGATAGCAAAGAAATCTTAAACGGAAGTCAAAATGTTCGCCGGCCGTCTTATTACAACACACAACATGTAGAAACATCAATGCTATATACATGAAGTCCGGAAGTCCTAAATCTCTCCAGAGCCCTTCGTTTGTCGTGCCAAGGGCCTGCCAGCTAAGAAAAACGAAAAGGGCTTTGGGGACGAGAATGTTGCGGGGACTTTCGAGAAATGGATCCCAGGGCTCGAACCCGGGCCGCTCAAACCTGGAACGCAGCGCACTACTCAATTATTAGTGCGTGATCATTTATTAGCTCTGTTGTTTGGCTTCATAAAACTGTTCCCTTACCAAGCAAAATTCCTGGAGCTGTTACATTTGCTTTTCCCAAGTAATTCTGAGCCATACAGGTGTATCTACCAGCATCGCCGCCTTTCACTTTGTTTATTGCCAAAGTTCCATCTGCCTCAAGCCTGTAGCTTGTATTTTGCCCATAGGTAACGGCCATACCATCTTTGAACCATTTTACCGCTGGCTGTGGCTCTCCTAATGGCTTACAAGGTAACCGAGCCTGGGTATCTTTGAACAGGTAGAAAGGACCAAATGTAACACTGTGGAAAGAAGGTTTCCAAGCTGTGAAGACAAGCATAATATTCATGTTACCAAATACACTCTGATCAATCGTGAGCATGGTGAGTTGACAATAACAAATAAGATATAAAACATACGGCTGAATCTCCATAAATCTAGCCTCCAATAACTCGAACATCTCAATCAATCGAGTCCCCTCCAGTTTATTTTCTTGCCAAGTTTACCCTCGATACTGGAGCCCCCGATGACTCAAACCATTTTTACGACTGTATTTGACTATTCGAGTTATCTGCATTCAAATGTAGTCATGGTGTTTATTTTCCCATGGTGTACAGGCAGGAACAACTCCAAAATATTTCAAAATACCTAGCTACAAAAGTCTTACCATGAACAGAAATATACAATTCGGCTTTCTCTCCACTCCCAACACTGTTAACGGCAACACAGGAATACCAACCACTTCTTTGAAGTTCAAGATGATATACACCAGTTGTGTTGCTGCCAAGTGGTTCCTGATCGCGATAAAATCTGTACTCATCGACAACCGGCCGAGACTCTGCCGTACAGTTGAATTTGACGGAGCTGCCAAATTGCATAGCTATCGTGATATCTGCGTCGACTGAAAGATGCGTTCTTTCGGGTTTAACTAGAGAAGGGAATTGTTAAGACAGTTATTAGTACTATGGGGTTTTTGGTTCGAGTGTCAAAATTTAAAAAATTAATATGTTACATTCGCCCCACAACGAGCTCCCTTTGGTTAAAAAGAAATGCGCGCGCGGGTCACGATTGGTTGTGGTTTTACTTCTGATTGGTTGAAAAAGTGGCGCGGGATTTTTACGCCAATCACTGAGCGTAGTAATGTAAACCAAAGCAATTCAAATTCCATTTTTCAACTTTCTCTGGTTATAACTTTACCAAAACCACAGCAATTTAATTATTGAATACCATTTTGAGTTGGAAACTGTGGTGAATAGCTGCCGCCAATTCCTATCTCTTATTTATTTTTTCACTGAAGTAGCAAAACCCGTCGAGGCAATGATACGACGCCGAGTGCGAAAACAAAAGACGCTTCTGCTTACGGTCTAAGTAGCGATGGGCTTTGGCTTTGTATCTCACTACGTTCTCTCGCGCTTTGTGTCAGCTACATACAATTACTTCGAGTTTTGTTTGGATCACTGTACGGTTTTCGTCGTTTGTGATTGGTCAAAGTAATTACTTTGGTTTTGTTTTCAAGGCACTCAGTTGAAACTCGCTAGATAACACTCCAAACGAGAAGCAAGGATTTACTCTTACAGTGTACATCAAGGTAGCTTCTTGCTTTTGCAGTCTTGTTAAACGTGTTTTGTGCAGAACACCAATATTCTCCAGAATGAGTCCTATTCGCTTCAATGTTCAGTGTGTTTCCTGAAGCCACAGTCATCCCATCTTTTATCCATGATATTTCTGGGATTGGGTTCCCAGTGGCATTGCAGTGGAATGTTGCGATGTTGCCCTCGACGACTGTCTGGTAAGTCGGGCTTACGACACAACTTGGAGGATCTACAGTGGATAAAGCGCGTATTTGAAGATGAGTATCCAAGGATGATAACCAAGAATTATATCATCAATCCACATAGCTCGCGCAATTCAGAAAATTTTCAAAAAATAAAAACGTGTTAAAACCGGTAGGGTAGCAGCGCTCGCAATCTTGTAATTCTACTGGCAGCAGTTGCTATTGTTTTAGGGGCTTGGGGCATTGTTCCTGTTGTTTGTTCTATTGTCTTTTCAATGCGTCGCAAGCCATTCATGTGAGACCTTACGGGAGCTGCTACCTCGCCCGTTAAAACCGGTCTTAATAAAAATAAACATTTTCAAACTTACACTGTACGTCGAGGTAGGCGCTCGTGTTGATACTGATGTCCAAGTCATTCTCTACTACACACCAGTACTTTCCAGAATCATTCCTGTACGCTGCAAACTTAAATGTGTCTCTCGAAGCCACAGCCTTTCCATTCTTCAGCCACGTTATCTTCGGGATTGGGTTACCAGTGGCAGTGCAGTGAAATATGGCTTCATCTCCTTCTTTTACTATCTGGTTACTTGGTTTGCTTGTAAAACTTGGAGGAACTGAGAAAACGACGAAACCAGTTAGATAACTGTATGTATAAAGGTTCCACTGACCAAACGAACGACAGACTGACCGACCGACCGAACGAACGAACGAACTAATAGGCGAGCGGGCGAACGAACGAACGAAGAAAAATGGGCGAGCGGGCGAATTAACGAACGAACGAGCAAACAAACTAACAAGCAAAAATAACACGTACGAACGAACGAATAAACTGACCGACCGACCGACCAACCATGCGGCGTACGGTACTCGCGCCGCACGACAGCTTCATTTTAATGTGAACACGCTGAGTATATGAAATTTGTTTGTAAAAGAATTGAGACATTACTTACATTGAACATCAAGGTTGACGCTTGTGTTGACAGTTTGAAGATCATTCTTAGCTGAACACCAATACTCTCCAGACTGATTTCTCGACGTTTTAAAGCTTAGTGTGTTTCCTGTTTCCACAGTCTTCCCATCTTTTATCCACGCGATATTTGGCACAGGATTTCCAATAGCATTGCAATGGAATGTTGCCACAGAGCCCTCGATAACAGTCTCACCAGATGGTCGCATGATCCAACTTGGTGGATCTATATGAGAAAAAAAAAGGAATAAGGAGCACAGATAATGTAATGATCGATATATTTTGCTGCTTAAAAATGATTTGAACTATTTAAAGATAGCTAAAAACCCCGAGTTCAATATTTGTCTAATCTAATTATTTTAATAGAATTTCAACTCCAGTTATTCCTCTACATCCACGATAAGGCGAAATCGCCGTGGATTGAAAATTTTACGCGCGCTTGACAGTTCATTTAATAATTTTGACATCCTGACGATGAATGCTCTTCCTCTATTCGTTTCGGGAATTGAATTATCCGATAATTAATTATTAAATCTTCCAACGCAACGTCGGAGAAAGGTGGAAACGTGTCCATTTGTAGACAACCAACAGTCACTGTTCATTACAGTCTTTCCCGTAAAACCGTGAACACCAGAAATGTTTATGGAATGTTATTGTGTTACAAAGAAAAAGCCAATCAGGTGTGAGAAAACTAAACCGCAAACAGCAACGGTCATTAGTTTGTGGTTTTGAGGTTTGTTCGCGTGTCCTGAACTTTGCTGCGATTGGTCACTACACAATAAACATTCCAGAAATTTTTTCTGGTGTTCACGGTTTTACGGGAAAGACTGTAATGGCCTCTACAAAGTACTCGACTGTCTCTTCGTGGGGTTGCTCGAATTCCTTTGCAAACCCAAAGAAATAGTAGCTTTAAAACGACAAGTTCTTCCCGCCTTTATCATATATATATATATTTTACTATCAGAAAATGAATTAAGCTATCTTGGCGTTATACTTACAATGAACATTCAGTTGAGCGCTAGCTTTGATTTCCACATCCAATTCATTCTTTACTGAACACCAGTACTGTCCCGAATCACTCCGGTTGGTTTTAAACTTCAGCGTGTCTCCTGTAGCCACAGTCTGCCCATCTTTGATCCACTTAATGCTCGGCACAGGGTTACCAGTCGCAGAGCAATGAAAAGTAGCTTCATTATCTTCATTTACCGTTAGGTTAACAGGTTTGGTTGTAAAGCCGGGCGGAACTAAGATGAATTATAATCGATATTCAATATCATGCACCTTTAAATAATCCTTTACTGCGGTTTTATTTAAGGTGGGGGGGGGGGGGGGAGGGGGAGGGGGCTGTGGAGGGAAGTAACGCAACGTTGTATGACACTCCCAAAAATGGCTGCAAAGGAGACTTATCCGACAATTGAATAAGGAACAATTCACATTACTATACAAAAACTACGATAACAACTATCGTTGAAAAAATGCATTAGTCAAGTGTCGGCGTTTAACAGGCGACGTCATTTTTAACATGACAAAAAATAAAAGCTAATACAAGGGTTATTTCGAACAAAAAGGCCTGGCGAAATAGATAAAGGCAAGCTGCACGCATGTTGGTAAAAAATTTCCTTATGTTACTTTAAGTCATGTTGGGAAACCGAACTGACCCGACAATATTATTAAAGCGCTACGCGCCTTAGTGTGGCCACCCAACAAACTTTTTTGACAAGTTAGCCAATCAGAGAGCGCGAATTTGTTTCAGTTGTCCCGCTTCCTCGACGCGCGACAGGTTTCGCGACAACAGCTTTGAAGCAAAGAGGCGGGACGGCTCAAACAAATTCACGCTCTCTGATTGGCTAATTATAACTTGTCAAAAAAGTTTGTTGGGTGGCCACACTAAGGCGTGTCGCGCTGTAAAGCTAGAGAATTAGACCATGTTATATTTTGCCCAATCAAAATGTATTATAATACAGCAAAGCAGACATTACTTACACTGTACGTCTAGGCTAGCACTAGCATTGACAGCTGGATTCAATCCATTCTCTGCTAAACACCAGTATTTTCCAGAGTGATTCCTGTCGGTTTCAAAGCTCAGTGTATCTCCTGTGTCCATAGTTTTCCCATCTTTAATCCAAGTTATCTTTGGGGTTGGGTTCCCAGTGGCTTCACAATATAGTGTTGCTCTGGTACCCTCAGTGACAGTTTTGCTAACTGGTCTTGTAATGAACGTTGGTGAAACTACAAACAGACAGTATCAACGCTAAGAATATACCGCCATGGCACTTGATCTCAAGTTTTAAAACGCATTTCGACTCCGCCCAAAAATGAAAGAAACGTTTAAATCATTTACGGTTCCATCGGAGTAGCTGTAATAGAATTCCACTGAAGGGAAGGTCTTAACTATTGAGATTGACCTAAAAGCTATCTTTCTTCTGTTTTCATCCAATTACGTACAAAACGTTTACTATTTGTAAACACAAAGAGTACTCATTTTATGTAGAAAAATGTTGCTTACATTTGCATAACAGTATTCAGGTAGGATCAATCACTGTTCCTGAGAAAACCCTCAACCACCCCACCCCACCCCTAACCCAAACATGGACCATGGGTCGGGTGGGTGGGTTGTTTTACCTAGGAACAATGATTGATGCAACATTTCTTATGCAATGTGAGAATTTAAAAACTTACACTGCACATCAAGCAAAGTGCTAGCGTTTATACTCAAATCCAACCCATTCTCTGCTAAACACCAATATTTTCCTGATTGATTCTTGCTAGCTGTGAAGCTCAATGTGTTTCCAGCATCCACCATCTTTCCATCTTTCAGCCATGTTATCTTTGGAATTGGATTTCCTTTGGCAGTGCAGTTGAACGTAGCTTCATCGCCTTCTCTGATAGTTTGATCCACTGGAGTTGACGTAAAACTCACCAGAACTGTAACAAACGATAAACGAACTTTATTACTGTGCCACAGTGCTTTGTAAGGATTTCCGCCCCTGAGAAAAACGGTAATTGATGATATCAATGACTTCGTGTTCAATTCAATATCTCATGATCGAGTTGAACAAACGAAAAGAAATTTCATATCTCCGCACACCCATGTATTATTGTGATTTGTCTTTTCTATTATGTTTCTCGTGCACACCTTGTCCCGCCTCGACTGGCTTTGCGGGTTTTTGCGGGACAAACCCTTCTACTCTTCTTATAAATCTGTAAACAAATAAATTGTTGTTGTTGTTGTTCATCGTGGTATAAAGTATAGAACACGACCGAGACATCCGTCTCGCCCGTACCCAGACCTCCGCCGTTTCAGAGCATGCCTACACCACCGGACGCTGCCCACTTTGGGACGAGGTTAAGTTTATTGATCGTGATCAACATTGGTACACTCGCAGGGTCAAAAAGGCTATTCACATAAGACTTCATCCTAACAACATCAACAGGGATAGCAGAATCGAGATTCCTGAAGCTTGGATGCCCACGATCAAGAAACACAAGAACGAGAGAACTGCACAACGGCGAACCGCCGAGGGAACAACTAACTGGTCTAGGATCAGCGGGGATCAAAACACACCAATCACAGCTGTTGAAAACCAACCAATCACAGCGGAGCACCATGCTTTATAAAGCTACACGTAGCCAGTCGACCTTATCGCCTGATGAAGGCTAGCAGTATGCAGCCGAAACGTCGCGGTCCACATCACAAGTGACTACATCGTGAGACAAACGATAATGCCTTCATTACTAAATAAATTGTTGTTGTTGTTATTCTGTATTTAAAAAAAGAAAAAATGTATTCTATATTTAATTGTACGAACGTGCAGAAATATAACAAAATCAAGACACCTTAAAGTGGTTACGTCACGAATTGGCCACGTGCACTTTGGCAAAGTTAACGGTGCATCCATTTCAAGGTGAAAAAAGACAAAAACAACTTCCGATTAGTAGTATTAAGTACTCACATTGAACATCAAGATTGGCACTAGCATTAACAGTTGAATTCAGCCCATTCTCTGCTAAACACCAGTATTTGCCAGATTGATTCCTGTTGGTTTTGAAGGCCAGTGTTTCTGCTGATTCCACAGTCTTCCCATCTTTAATCCACTGTATCGTTGGGGCTGGATTCCCAGTGGCCTCACAGTGAAACGTCGCTTGGGCTCCCTCAATAACAGTGTTATTAGTTGGTCTTGTGATTAAACTTGGTAGGACTACAACAGATAGCAGACAAATATTTTACAAGTAACAGCAATATACTAGCTCATCAATCATGCAGCAGTAACTGACATTCTTTAATTTCATTTGGGAGGTAAATTATCGATATAATGTCCCTACACCTTCCTTCAAATTTCTGAGAAAAGAAAAAGAGATGACACTTTTTAGACGACCACTGCGCACTGCGGATCGGACGGTTCGGGTTCGAGCCCCGGCCGTGGCACTGCGTTGTGTTCTTGGGAAAAACACTTACGGTGTATAAATGGGTACTGGCAAAATAATTCTGGGGGTAACCCTGTGATGGACTAGCATCCCATCCAGGGAGGAGTAGAAATACTCCCTGCCGCTTAATGCTACTGCAGAAACCGGGCTAAGCTCCGGCAGTATGGGCCGCTTGGCACGGGGCTTTTTTTTAGCCTGCGCACTAATGGCTGATAGTGTGCGATAGTTCAGCCAATTAGATTACTCCATTTGCGTTAGAACACTAGGATGACACTACAAAATTCCGTTATGTAACGCAATAAAAATGGGGTTTTTGTTAAACATACACTGCACATCAAGCGAAGCAGTGGCATTGATATCCACGCCCAATCCATTCTCAGCCGAACACCAGTATTTTCCAGAATGATTTCTGCTGGCTTTGAAGCTAAGAATATCGCCTAGAGCCACATTCTTCCCATCTTTAATCCATGTTATCGTTGGAGTTGGGTTGCCAGTGGCGTTGCAATGGAATATAGCTTCACCATCTTCCAGGACTGTCTCATCTATTGGTGTTGTTGTAAAGCTTGGTGGAACTGCAACATACGTAAAAAATATTTCAGCGTATTAAAAGAACCGGTACGAGTTTGACCAATAGTGAAATATCCGTGCGCCCGGGAGCCATACTCACTTCAGCGGTAGCCTCGCCTTTTTTTTAATTTGTGCGAAAGGTAAGTTATATGCCCAAACATTTACAACCATGAAACTGTCCAAGGCAACTTAACCACGTCACATTGGTTGTTTAACAATATTATATAAACAAAGTTTTCGAGTTATACTGATCTTTTGCTAGTATTGCCTGCTCTCGAATCTAAAGGCATCAATTCTGACAATTTGACTTCCTATTATTTAGCTCTGGCCTTAAAACGATAATTGAAAAGCAGTTTAGGATCTCTTTTGGGAATCCGATGAAGTTAAGTTGAGTGATTCGGAACTTTTCAAGAAATAATAATTCAGAGACCAATGGTCTGGAAAGAAAAAGCACAAAACTATAATTAATTAGAAATCCATTCATTGACTCTTCCACGAAAGCATCCTATGTCGTACTTACATTGTACATCAAGATAAGCACTTGCATTGGCAGCCACATTCAAGCCATTTTCAGCCGAGCACCAGTATCTTCCAGATTGATTCCTAAAGGGCTCAATACTCAGCGTGTCCCCGATAGCCACAGTCTTCCGATCCTTAATCCAAGTAATTTTTGGTGCTGGGTTACCGGTGGCAGCACAAGAGAATACTGCTAAGTCACCCTCAAAAACAGTTTGGTCCGTTGGTTCCAGAGTGAAACTTGGTGAAACTACAACCGTGAATAACATAATCAAAATTATGGAGTGGGTCAATACAGGTTAAAACGTATACACAAGTCTATAAGTAATATAACAAACAGGAGAAACAATGTTTCATCAAGAAACCAGAGTTGCTCTCGAGCCGGGCTATCGCCTCGAGCAACTCTTACGATTCTTTCGTGCTCTCCAAACTTCACACGTGCATCATGGTTCGATGGTGCATGCACACTAAAGCAACAACCAATTGTTAAATAATGAGTACAAGAACTACGAATGATTTATTAACAAATTAGTCTAACATTGATTCCGTTGGATTTAATTTTTACTGAGTTGATTTTAATTAGAGTTTTTAACTGTTTTGGTCAGGAAGTTATCATATTTATATCACTTAAAATTATTCTTAAACATTTAATTCAACTGTTGCACAGAAACGATGCTCGCACAAAGAGCTTGGGATACCTGTGTCGCACACAGAAAATGAGCTTTGGAAACCTATGTCACACACACAGAAAATGCACGATCGTTAGACTTACACTGCACGTCAAGACTCGCGCTGGTATTGATATGCACGTTCAATCCATTTTCTACTGAACACCAGTATTGTCCAGAATCATTCCTGTTGGTTTCAAACCTTAACGTTTCTCCAGAAGCCACAGCCTTCCCGTCTTTTAGCCACATTATCTTCGGGGTTGGGTTACCAGTGGCATTGCAGTAAAATGTAACTTCATCATTTTCCTTAACAGTCTTGTCTGATGGTACATTTATAAAACTTGGTGGAACTAAAAAAATTAAATAAAAGGTAATTGGAATTCTACGACGATGACACCAATAATAAGATTTGTACTCCCTGAAATATGCATCAAAACTCTTGTATTTTATATATTTTTACAATTTTATGGCATGTGCCCTATCACACTATAAATCACCATTCCTGTTCTCCTTTTTTCACGTTTTGTCCATCTGTAGCTTCGTTTGTCTAATTAATATATCTCTCAATTTGGTGACTATTTTCTTATGTCTAGATCTGGCTAAATTTCGTGACACAGTTTCAGAATGGCCCTTACAAAGTTTCTATTTTCAGATTTATTTTGATTTGCCAAAAATAGAATTATAATACAATGATTAATAAATAAAAACAACTCAATATACAGATAACGATGAAAATACAAAACTACAGTATAATATGATAAGGTGGAAAGCAAAATGGCGAGGGAACCTAATAAAAAACCACAGGGCTTGTTAACTTAAGTTCCCTCACAATAAACACGAGATGACTGATATTAGATAATTTATGAGAAGCCTTATTTTATGCCACGAGATCGTTTCATACTTACACTGCACATCGAGGTAAGCACTAGCGTTGGCAGTGTTGCTCAAACCATTGTCTGCAATACACCAGTACTCTCCAGAGTGGTCTTTGCGGGCTTTAAGGGATAACATTTCTCCTGTCTCAACAGTCCGTTCATCTTTGATCCATGTTATCGTCGGGACTGGATTACCGGACGCAGAACAATGGAATGTTGCCATGTTACCCTCCATAACAGTCTGGTTGGTCGGATATGTGGTCAGAACTGGAGCAACTAAAATAAAGGATAAATTAAAATACATTACAGATTAAAATGGCGCATTTTTTTTAACAAATATTTAGTTTTTTCCTAGCCTGCTTCAATCAACCTAAATTTCAATCACCGGAGTTCCATTCTAGTTTACATCACTTTCCACTTAAATCTCAGCAGTCATTTAGAGCTACATTGGTTTTATTTTACTATTTTTTGTGATTAGCTTATAAAAGCTCGCCCCACTTGTTCAACCAATCTGAAGTGAAAGCAAAGTTAAATGTGCCTTAGAAATGTTTCCGTGTGCTTCTTACCGACGACATGTTCTTCACTCGAGCTTTCATTGGTTCATTAGATTGTATACGTTCTTTGTTATTTGTGAGTCGAATGAAATTCGCACCATATCATCTTTATGGTGTTTTCTAACCCTTTCTAACTATTATTTGGGGAATTTCTCTGATTTAATATTAGTGTACCGAAAATGTCTTTTGAAAACTGTCAGAAGCCCCTAAGAACACCTGCAATGAAAGTTCAGGTTGCCCGCGGTTTTACGGAAAAATATAGTTTATTAACTTATTCAAAGTTAGCCCTCCTCTTGGTTGATACTCATTTTCCTTTTTTCTACTTACACTGCACATTAAGGTAAGCACTCTTCTTAATAGCAAGACCCAGTCCATTTTCTGCTGAACACCAGTATTTCCCAGAATGATTCCTGCTGGTTTCAAAGCTCAGTGGATCTCCTTCACCCACAGTCCTCCCATCTTTTATCCATGTTATCTTGGGGGTTGGGTTCCCAGTGGCAGCACAATGGAATATGGTTAGGTCATCTTCGTTAACAGTCTGGTTAATTGGTATTGTTGTAAAACTTGGTGGAACTACAATAAAAGATGTATAACTTTACTTTAGTTTTAATTAACAGAATTGTCTGTAGTATGAAACACTAATACGGAAATGGAAGCTGGGGGTACTACCTTAAATTTTGGATAGGTGTGTGCAGTGAAGGTCCTTAAACCCTGAACCTTAAACCATAAACCTTAAACCTCAATCCCCGGGGGTGTCACGCTTGAATATCACAGCAGCCTACCATGTGAACTGAACATTTATATTTGAGCTCGTCACGCAATCTTTATCGCCGTAAACATCTTTTCTACTCGCTTCCAGTTGTCTCACCATGTACTAAACAAAATGTAACATTTCATACAATACTGCACAGGCAACAAATGATAAAACAGATTAGTAGAAACTCAGCTGTGTTCTATTGGAAATGCTTGAATCTGATTGGTTCTCCGACTGTTTTCTATTCGCCGATAGAAAACGATCGCGCGCCCGTTGCTCTTTAAAGGCAAGATTTTTCTTGATTTTTCGCTTTAAAATACATAAAATGGTAGCTTTTGGAATGTAATCCTGTACAGTTTCTACTAAAACAATTAGACTACTCGCCCTCGTTTTCTATGAGCGATAGAAAAACGAGGGCGAGTTGTCTAATTGTTAAATAGACTACATGTGGGTTACGCTTACACTGAACATTTAGGAAAGTTCTCGTTTTGACAGTGACATTCAACCCATTGTCAACTGAGCACCAGTATATTCCAGAATTATTCCTCAGAGCGGTAAGTCTTAGTGTTTCCCCGCTGTGCACAGTCTTCCCATCTTTAATCCATGTTATCCTTGGCACAGGATTGCCAGTAGCAGAGCAGTGGAACGTCACTTCATCAGACTCATTGACGGTCTTGTTAACTGCTTTTACTTTGAAACTTGGTGGAACTAAAAAAGTAAATTGCTATTAGTTGAAGCTCAAATATTAGTGCTCTTGCAGCTCAGATTGTAGAGAATAGGGCAGGTACCATGAACGTCGTGGGTTAGAATCCCAGCTCACAGAACTGTACAATGTAGCACTTATCATTCCTTTACACAATTAGAGTCACGGCTACGAGGCTACGCGGGCGAGATCGATGTCAGTGTGTAAACAGCGCACCTACCACATAGTGATTATACAAAATGGTGAACGCTAGCTAAGGTATTGTGTCTTCAATGGAGAACAGAACTACATGGCTACGCGGCTAAGGGACTACACGGCTAGGAGCCGAGAGTTTCAACACTTTGAGTGCCACACAAATGGCTTCTGTTTATTCTCCATCTAACAAACAAGCATCAGAAATTAACGTCTGGGAATATTTTACACGTAAAAGCACTTTTGAACCAAATGAATGCGCTTGAATCTGGCTACATACGTGCCGCCCATGAGATTTGGATTGCGGGCGACCAGAAAGAACTAGCTTAATATGCCTGGCAGAAGGATATTTAAATGATATGATAAATTATAAATTGACCTTCGTTTAAACAGCGCTCGATAGTTTACTACTTACATAGCACATTAAGATGGGCGCTGGCACTGACAGTTGTATTAAATCCATTGTCTGCTAAACACCAGTATTTTCCTGAATCTGTCTTGTTGGCTTTAAATCTGAGTATCTCTCCAGAACCCACAGTCTTCCCATCTTTAATCCATGTTATCTTTGGGGTTGGGTTGCCAGTGGCAGAGCACTGGAATGTTGCTTCATCAGCTTCATCGATTGTTAGGTTACTTGGCCGAGTGGTTAAACTTGGTGCAACTACAACAAACGAAGAATTCTTGCTAATTTTTAGCTAAATAGAGGATATTACATGGCCGTGCGGAGATGCGAAATTTCTCTTCGAGTCAGTTGGAAGATATTTCACGAGTGAGCGCATATAAACACCAATGCACTTCCAAACCCTTTTACTTTTGCAGCGAAAGGCGCAATTTATTACATAACCATATCAACGGTGATCGTGTTTTCGCGCGAAAGCTCACCTAGTATTTCACTGCTGTTTATATAATAATACTAAGTTATTAGTTAGGAAGTACAAGCCGATATTGCACTCTAAATAGCTACCTTACAATAACTTTCAGGTTCAATATTTACGAGTCGAACTAAATGGAGTTTTCTCGAATAGAATTTTGTCTATCTCTTGCCCAAAACATCATTTCTAGTCAGTAAACAAAATTTGACATTTCGTACTTACACAACACGTCAAGATAAGCACTAGCATTCGCAACAGTATCGAACGCATTGTTTGCCGCACACCAGTATTTTCCAGACTGATTCCTATTTACTGTGAAGCTTAGTGTATCTCCCGTATCTACAGTCTTCCCATCTTTAATCCAGATAATTTCTGGCACAGGGTTGCCAATTGCTGTGCAACGGAATATTGCCACGGAATCCTCCCTCAGGGTTTGATTAACTGGTTTAGTTGTTAAGGTCGGTGGAACTGCAACGGATAATGAACAATTTATTTTAATTTTTATTTACGACATAGTATAACTTCCAGATAGCAGACACTGAAAATCCCATCTTTAACGTTGTTATCGCAAGCTGCATGTAGATTCGTTGGTATGTAGGCTACGTAATTATGCTATGAATTGAATATTTAAGTATTTTGCCAGTTAGAAGTTGTCATTCGACGACATCACTGATTATGATAACCAACCACTTCAATCTGAAAACTTTACTTCAGTAAATGTTGCGTTATGTCCCGTAAACAGTCCACGTCATTATTTGAAAAGAGTAAGGCGGCTCTTCCCAGTGACTGTCGTCTCGCCAGAAGGGTTGGTGCTTCATATCGGTTCATTCTATAGAACTCTTTTCACCTTTCCCTCCTGGCAGAAAACAAATGACTGATTCATGTTCTAGAACATTTAAGAATTAAGCTATGCTAGAACTGTTAATGTTTACAAAATTAAAACTACGTACATATTTCTTCGGTTCTTTGCTGTCGTTATGCCCCAAAAACAACAGACGAGATGCCCTCTTCTTTATGTATAGTTTCCTTACTTGTGCTAAGTTACAAATCACTTTGTTTTGATTTTACTGCAAAATATAAGTTTACATAGTTCATAACGAAATGAAAATAACGTTATTTTCCTACTTACACTGAACATCAAGACTGGCACTAGCTTTGATAGCTGAACGAAGTCCATTGTCTGCTAAACACCAGTATTTTCCTGATTGATTCCTGTCCGCTATAAAGCTCAGCGTGTCCCCTGTATCCACAGCCTTCCCATCTTTAATCCATGTTATCTTTGGTTTTGGGTTACCAGTGGCATTACAGTGAAAAATGGTCTTGTGAGATTCCTTTACAGTCTGGTTAGCTGGTTTCTTTATAAAACTCGGAGGATCTAAAATTCAGCGGTTGTAACAAATTTTCATAATATTGCAAATTACTCATTTCTATTAAATTTTATCAAATCGTGAGATGCTTCCTAACTATATTATCTTTAACGTGAAAAGTTCGTTTTCTGTGAAGGGTAGTACAATACAATCTTTCTATTTGTCATGTAAAGGGAAGGTAAAGTCTGTTCAAGCTTTTTGGCCCTCCAGTCAAAAGCTTATCCCGGGTTCCATACTAGTCTGGGGTAAGAGAGGCACTGTGAGAGCTAGTGCACCGCCCTTGTATAAATACGTAAAAATGTTTCCATTACTTTTTCTCAGAGTTAGTCGAGTGGGAGAACACGCGAACGCGAGAAAATTCCCTGCTCTTCATGTCTTGCTGTACATTTTTATGAGACGATAGTAGATTTGGCCTTCGGCCTTATCAACTCATCTAACTTGAGTTTAAATACTTACACTGTACATTTAGGAAAGTTCTCGTTTTGATAGTGACATTCAATCCATTGTCAACTGAACACCAGTATATTCCAGAATGATTCCTCAGAGCCGTAAATCTCAGTGACTCTCCGCTGTGCACAGTTATCCCATTTTTTATCCATGTTACCCTTGGCACAGGGTTACCAGTAGCAGAGCAGTGGAACGTCACTTTATCAGACTCATTGACGGTCTTGTTAACTGCTTTTACGGTGAAACTTGGTGGAACTAAAAAAATAAATTTCTATTAGTTGAAGCTCAAATATTAGTGCTCGTGCAGCTCAGATTGTAGAGAATAGGGCAGGTACCATGAACGTCGTGGGTTAGAATCCCACCTCACAGAACTGTACAATGTAGCACTTATCATTCCTTTACACAATTAGAGTCACGGCTACGAGGCTACGCGGGCGAGATCGATGTCAGTGTGTAAACAGCCCACCTACCACATAGTTATTATGCAAAATGGTGAACGCTAGCTAAGGTATTGTGTCTTCAATGGAGAACAGAACGACATGGCTACGCGGCTAAGGGACTACACGGCTACGAGCCGAGAGTTTCAACACTTTGAGTGCCACACAAATGGCTTCTGTTTATTCTCCATCTAACAAACAAGCATCAGAAATTAACGTCTGGGAATATTTTACACGTAAAAGCACTTTTGGACCAAGGGAATGCGCTTGAATCTGGCTACATACGTGCCGCCCATGAGATTTGGATTGCGGGCGACCAGAAAGAACTAGCTTAATATGCCTGGCAGAAGGATATTTAAATGATATGATAA
Organism: Blastomussa wellsi; assembly: GCA_947652115.1. Lineage (NCBI taxonomy): Eukaryota > Metazoa > Cnidaria > Anthozoa > Scleractinia > Plerogyridae > Blastomussa > Blastomussa wellsi. Next base: position 1,641,947 of record OX393574.1, on the reverse strand, counting down.
AGTATAAATTTATAGACAATTAAAAAGGGGGAAACCGACATAGATACAGACGTTAGTTTAAACAGCGCTCGATAGTTTACTACTTACATAGCACATTAAGATGGGCGCTGGCACTGACAGTTGTATTAAATCCATTGTCTGCTAAACAACAGTATTTTCCTGAATCTGTCTTGTTGGCTTTAAATCTGAGTATCTCTCCAGTTGCCACAGTCTTCCCATATTTAATCCATGTTATCTTTGGGGTTGGGTTGCCAGTGGCAGAGCACTGGAATGTTGCTTCATCAGCTTCATCGATTGTTAGGTTACTTGGCCGAGTGGTTAAACTTGGTGCAACTACAACAAACGAAGAATTCTTGCTCACTTTTAGCTAAATAGAGGATATTACATGGTCGGGCGGAGATGCGAAATTTCTCTTCGAGTCAGTTGGAAGATATTTCACGAGTGAGCGCATATAAACACCAATGCCCTTTTACTTTTGCAGCGAAAGGCGCAATTTATTACATAACCATATCAACGGTGATCGTGTTTTCGCGCGAAAGCTCACCTGGTATTTCACTGCTGTTTATATAATAATACTAAGTTATTAGTTAGGAAGTACAAGCCGATATCGCACTCTAAATAGCTACCTTACAATAACTTTCAGGTTCAATATTCACGAGTCGAACTAAATGGAGTTTTCTCGAATAGAAAACATCATTTCTATTCAGTAAACAAAATTTAACATTTCGTACTTACACAACACATCAAGATAAGCACTAGCATTCGCAACAGTATCGAACGCATTGTTTGCCGCACACCAGTATTTTCCAGACTGATTCCTATTTACTGTGAAGCTTAGTGTATCTCCTGTATCTACAGTCTTCCCATCTTTAATCCAGATAATTTCTGGCACAGGGTTGCCAATTGCTGTGCAACGGAATATTGCCACGGAATCCTCCGTCAGAGTTTGATTAACTGGTTTAGTTGTTAAGGTCGGTGGAACTGCAATGGATAATGAACAATTTATATTAATTTTTATTTACGACATAGTATAACTTCCAGATAGCAGACACTGAAAATCCAATCTTTAACGTTGTTATCGCAAGCTGAGTGTTGGTATGTAGATTCGTTGGTATGTAGGCTACGTAATTATGCTATGAATTGAATATTTAAGTATTTTGCCAGTTAGAAGTTGTCATTCGACGACATCACTGATTACGATAACCAACCACTTCAATCTGAAAACTTTACTCCAGTAAATTTTGCGTTGTGTCCCGTAAACAGTCCACGTCATTATTTTAAAAGAGTAGGGCGGCTCTTCCCAGTGACTGTCGTCTAGCCAGAAGGGTTGGTGCTTCATATCGGTTCATTCTATAGAACTCTTTTCACCTTTCCCTCCTGGCAGGTTATTTGCTGTCGTTATGCCCCAAAAACAACAGACGAGATGCCCTCTCCTTTATGTATAGTTTCCTTACTTGTGCTAAGTTACAAATCACTTTGTTTTGATTTTACTGCAAAATATAAGTTTACATAGTTCATAACGAAATTAAAATAACGTTATTTTCCTACTTACACTGAACATCAAGACTGGCACTAGCTTTGATAGCTGAACGAAGTCCATTGTCTGCTAAACACCAGTATTTTCCTGATTGATTCCTGTCCGCTATAAAGCTCAGCGTGTCCCCTGTATCCACAGCCTTCCCATCTTTAATCCATGTTATCTTTGGTTTTGGGTTACCAGTGGCATTACAGTGAAAAATGGTCTTGTGAGATTCCTTTACAGTCTGGTTAGCTGGTTTCTTTATAAAACTCGGAGGATCTAAAATTCAGCGGTTGTAACAAATTTTCATAATATTGCAAATTACTCATTTCTATTAAATTTTATCAAATCGTGAGATGCTTCCTAACTGTATTATCTTTAACGTGAAAAGTTCGTTTTCTGTGAAGGGTAGTACAATACAATCTTTCTATTTGTCATGTAAAGGGAAGGTAAAGTCTGTTCAAGCTTTTTAGCCCTCCAGTCAAAAGCTTATCCCGGGTTCCATACTAGTCTAGGGTGAGAGAGGCACTGTGAGAGCTAGTGCCCCGCCCTTGTATAAATACGTAAAAATGTTTCCATTACTTTTTCTCAGAGTTAGTCGAGTGGGAGAACACGCGAACGCGAGAAAATTCCCTGCTCTTCATGTCTTGCTGTACATTTGCTCTCGATTTTTATGAGAGGATAGTAGATTTGGCCTTCGGCCTTATCAACTCATCTAACTTGAGTTAAATACTTACACTGTACATTTAGGAAAGTTCTCGTTTTGATAGTGACATTCAATCCATTGTCAACTGAACACCAGTATATTCCAGAATGATTCCTCAGAGCCGTAAATCTCAGTGACTCTCCGCTGTGCACAGTTATCCCATTTTTTATCCATGTTACCCTTGGCACAGGGTTACCAGTAGCAGAGCAGTGGAACGTCACTTTATCAGACTCATTGACGGTCTTGTTAACTGCTTTTACGGTGAAACTTGGTGGAACTAAAAAAATAAATTTCTATTAGTTGAAGCTCAAATATTAGTGCTCGTGCAGCTCAGATTGTAGAGAATAGGGCAGGTACCATGAACGTCGTGGGTTAGAATCCCACCTCACAGAACTGTACAATGTAGCACTTATCATTCCTTTACACAATTAGAGTCACGGCTACGAGGCTACGCGGGCGAGATCGATGTCAGTGTGTAAACAGCCCACCTACCACATAGTTATTATGCAAAATGGTGAACGCTAGCTAAGGTATTGTGTCTTCAATGGAGAACAGAACGACATGGCTACGCGGCTAAGGGACTACACGGCTACGAGCCGAGAGTTTCAACACTTTGAGTGCCACACAAATGGCTTCTGTTTATTCTCCATCTAACAAACAAGCATCAGAAATTAACGTCTGGGAATATTTTACACGTAAAAGCACTTTTGGACCAAGGGAATGCGCTTGAATCTGGCTACATACGTGCCGCCCATGAGATTTGGATTGCGGGCGACCAGAAAGAACTAGCTTAATATGCCTGGCAGAAGGATATTTAAATGATATGATAAAGTATAAATTTATAGACAATTAAAAAGGGGGAAACCGACATAGATACAGACGTTAGTTTAAACAGCGCTCGATAGTTTACTACTTACATAGCACATTAAGATGGGCGCTGGCACTGACAGTTGTATTAAATCCATTGTCTGCTAAACAACAGTATTTTCCTGAATCTGTCTTGTTGGCTTTAAATCTGAGTATCTCTCCAGTTGCCACAGTCTTCCCATATTTAATCCATGTTATCTTTGGGGTTGGGTTGCCAGTGGCAGAGCACTGGAATGTTGCTTCATCAGCTTCATCGATTGTTAGGTTACTTGGCCGAGTGGTTAAACTTGGTGCAACTACAACAAACGAAGAATTCTTGCTCACTTTTAGCTAAATAGAGGATATTACATGGCCGCGCGGAGATGCGAAATTTCTCTTCGAGTCAGTTGGAAGATATTTCACGAGTGAGCGCATATAAACACCAATGCCCTTTTACTTTTGCAGCGAAAGGCGCAATTTATTACATAACCATATCAACGGTGATCGTGTTTTCGCGCGAAAGCTCACCTGGTATTTCACTGCTGTTTATATAATAATACTAAGTTATTAGTTAGGAAGTACAAGCCGATATCGCACTCTAAATAGCTACCTTACAATAACTTTCAGGTTCAATATTCACGAGTCGAACTAAATGGAGTTTTCTCGAATAGAAAACATCATTTCTATTCAGTAAACAAAATTTAACATTTCGTACTTACACAACACATCAAGATAAGCACTAGCATTCGCAACAGTATCGAACGCATTGTTTGCCGCACACCAGTATTTTCCAGACTGATTCCTATTTACTGTGAAGCTTAGTGTATCTCCTGTATCTACAGTCTTCCCATCTTTAATCCAGATAATTTCTGGCACAGGGTTGCCAATTGCTGTGCAACGGAATATTGCCACGGAATCCTCCGTCAGAGTTTGATTAACTGGTTTAGTTGTTAAGGTCGGTGGAACTGCAATGGATAATGAACAATTTATATTAATTTTTATTTACGACATAGTATAACTTCCAGATAGCAGACACTGAAAATCCAATCTTTAACGTTGTTATCGCAAGCTGAGTGTTGGTATGTAGATTCGTTGGTATGTAGGCTACGTAATTATGCTATGAATTGAATATTTAAGTATTTTGCCAGTTAGAAGTTGTCATTCGACGACATCACTGATTACGATAACCAACCACTTCAATCTGAAAACTTTACTCCAGTAAATTTTGCGTTGTGTCCCGTAAACAGTCCACGTCATTATTTTAAAAGAGTAGGGCGGCTCTTCCCAGTGACTGTCGTCTAGCCAGAAGGGTTGGTGCTTCATATCGGTTCATTCTATAGAACTCTTTTCACCTTTCCCTCCTGGCAGGTTATTTGCTGTCGTTATGCCCCAAAAACAACAGACGAGATGCCCTCTCCTTTATGTATAGTTTCCTTACTTGTGCTAAGTTACAAATCACTTTGTTTTGATTTTACTGCAAAATATAAGTTTACATAGTTCATAACGAAATTAAAATAACGTTATTTTCCTACTTACACTGAACATCAAGACTGGCACTAGCTTTGATAGCTGAACGAAGTCCATTGTCTGCTAAACACCAGTATTTTCCTGATTGATTCCTGTCCGCTATAAAGCTCAGCGTGTCCCCTGTATCCACAGCCTTCCCATCTTTAATCCATGTTATCTTTGGTTTTGGGTTACCAGTGGCATTACAGTGAAAAATGGTCTTGTGAGATTCCTTTACAGTCTGGTTAGCTGGTTTCTTTATAAAACTCGGAGGATCTAAAATTCAGCGGTTGTAACAAATTTTCATAATATTGCAAATTACTCATTTCTATTAAATTTTATCAAATCGTGAGATGCTTCCTAACTGTATTATCTTTAACGTGAAAAGTTCGTTTTCTGTGAAGAGTAGTACAATACAATCTTTCTATTTGTCATGTAAAGGGAAGGTAAAGTCTGTTCAAGCTTTTTGGCCCTCCAGTCAAAAGCTTATCCCGGGTTCCATACTAATCTGGGGTGAGAGAGGCACTGTGAGAGCTAGTGCACCGCCCTTGTATAAATACGTAAAAATGTTTCCATTACTTTTTCTCAGAGTTAGTCGAGTGGGAGAACACGCGAACGCGAGAAAATTCCCTGCTCTTCATGTCTTGCTGTACATTTGCTCTCGATTTTTATGAAACGATAGTAGATTTGGCCTTCGGCCTTATCAACTCATCTAACTTGAGTTTAAATACTTACACTGTACATTTAGGAAAGTTCTCGTTTTGATAGTGACATTCAATCCATTGTCAACTGAACACCAGTATATTCCAGAATGATTCCTCAGAGCCGTAAATCTCAGTGACTCTCCGCTGTGCACAGTTATCCCATTTTTTATCCATGTTACCCTTGGCACAGGGTTACCAGTAGCAGAGCAGTGGAACGTCACTTTATCAGACTCATTGACGGTCTTGTTAACTGCTTTTACTGTGAAACTTGGTGGAACTAAAAAGTAAGTTACTATTAATGAATAGAGGGGGTAAGTTTCTAAAGAAACTGTGGTGCTGCGTCGGTGGGAAGTATAACAATATAATTTGGTTTTATCAACTGGGTTGATAATGTGAATTGGCCACCGTAAAGAGATTCAATTGCTGACGTTTCAAGCGTTAGCCCTTCGTCGGAGCGAAGGACTTTACGGTGGCCAATTGACATTATCAACCCAGTTGATAAAACCAAATTATATAAGTTACTATTAGTTGACGAACCACAGCTTTCGATAATTACTAATCTGTGTAAGTACTCTGGTTGGCAATAGAGGCGGGGTGTGTCAACTCTAAGAGGGCTGTTTCGGGAGAAAAACAAAATTCTTCCGGGAATCTGAGCGCTTTGCTGGGAATTAGGAGATTTTGGGGGGAATTTCTCCCAAATACTCGGGATGATATTCCAGATTTCCGTGGGTCTTTTATTTATACACGGTACTGCTCAAACGGCATTTGTTAGAGCTGCCCCCCACCTCCCGTAAGAGTACAGTGGAACCGCATTAACCCGGTAACCAAAGGGCCAGAAGAATCTGGCCGCATTAAAGAAGTTCTTTAAATAAGAAACGACGGTTCCTGTTTTAACGAGGTGGCTGTATTGACTGAGTGGCTGAAAGGCGGCGTTTCACTGTGTATGAAATGTCAAAGGGGCACTGGGAAGCTGAACAATAATGGTTTTATTTTGTAGAGCAGTACTCGACAAATGATTAGAACCCATTAGGAAGTGAGGATGGCTAACGATGGCGAGGATGGAAACGGATTGTGATATGGATTTTTGAAAAAGCGTCAGGATGTAAGTTTCTCAAAGGTTCAAGTTTGGCTCGAACGGCGTTGAAATTTTGCTGCAGTGTGGAAGTTTAGAGCTTATTAAGTTCTTATTTCATAAATTAGGGACCAGTTCGTGAATTTATAACAGTTTTAGGCAAATATATCTTGACAGTGTCCCTTTAAGGTGATAGTATTTTATAATATAATTAGACCAAATGACACAGAAATAAATTCGTATAATACCTCATTTACAGCCTCTGTAAGTACACGAGGCTGGCCAAAAAAAACCTGAGCATACAACTGCTTGGGATTGGGATTTGGAACTTCTTTACAATAAGTAATAAAAATTCTAATAATTTTGCTACTACTTACACAGAACATTAAGATGGGCACTGGCACTGACAGTTGTACTGAATCCATTCTCAGCTAAACACCAGTATTTTCCTGAATCTGTCTTGTTGGCTTCAAATCTAAGTATCTCTCCTGAACCCACAGTCTTCCCATCTTTAATCCATGTTATGTTTGGGGTTGGGTTGCCAGTGGCAGAGCACTGGAATGTTGCTTCATCAGCTTCATCAATTGTTAGATTACTTGGCCGAGTGGTTAAACTTGGTGCAACTACAACAAACAAAAACCTTGCTACAGCTGACATCAAATAAAGATCATGCTCGCACTTTGTAAACAGACTTCTTGCTAGCGTTTACAATCAAGCAATATAGAAAACATGAAACAGAGAGTTTCATCACATTCCCCAAACACCGATAACAGAGTTGAAAATATGGTGCACAGTTGAGCATTTTTGTCAAACTCCCAGGAAAGGTGATGAAAGCATAAACACTGTCTTGAGTGTTGGGTGTATCTATTCAAATGAATTAACTACAGAGAAATAAATCCTTCCAAAAATTGTCCATATAAACAACTGCATTGGTAACAGTTGCCACAATGATGACTTACATAAATGTCACCTTATTTCGTAGCCTGTTCCAGGCTCTCGAATAATGGCAACATTGTCACAGTAAAAACCCAGCCACAGGAATGATGTTTTTTAATACTTACACTGCACATCAAGGTATGCACTGGCATTAATCACCGTATCTAATCCATTCTCTGCTAAACACCAGTATTTTCCAGAATGATTCCTGCTGGTTTCAAAGCTCACTATATCTCCTTCACCCACAGTCTTCCCATCCTTGTGCCAAGTTATTTTGGGGATTGGGTTGCCAGTGGCAGTACAATGAAATGTTGCTATGTCAGCCTCGTTGACAGTTTGGTTAGTTGGAACACTTGAAAAACTTGGTAAATCTGTTATAAAAACATAGTAGGAGACAACTTAAAATCACTGAATTTGTCACATTTTATTTTCTATGCCAGTTAAAATGTACTTACACTGCACATCAAGATGGGCACTTGCATTGACAGTTGTATTTAACCCATTGTCAGCTAGACACCAGTAAATTCCAGATTGGTTCTTATAAGTCTTGAAGCTCAAACTGTCTCCTGTAGCCACAGTCTTCCCATCTTTAATCCAGGTTATCTTTGGCACAGGGTTTCCAATGGCAGTGCAATGGAACATTACATCGGCAGCTTCAAGAACAGTCTGGTTAGTTGGTCTAGTGGTCAAAGTTGGTACAACTGCAATTTAACAGGTCAACATTATTTGATTAACCACAGCACATCTTGGCCAGGTTGTGCAAGCACGATTAAGCTAATTGTAAATTTCAAACCCAGTTTTTTAACTTTTTGGTGAGGTTTTCTCGCTATTTATATTTTCTATCCTCCAATTTTGAATCATCAACTAATCAAAACTCTGCAAAACATAATAAGCAATACAAACACTAATCCAGAGAGGTTCAACCCTGATGACTGTTCTTCATGAGAACTGATAACTCAGCTACCATTTTGGGCTACTGTATAGCAAATTTAAAAAGAAATTCCCTATTCCCAATTGATACTTACACTGCACATCTAGGTTAGCACTTGCATTAACAGTGATATTTAGGCCATTTTCCGCTAAACACCAGTATTTTCCAGATTGGTTTCTGTTTGTTACAAAGCTCAGCATGTCGCCTGTATCCACAGTCTCCCCATCTTTAACCCATGTTATCTTTGGTGTTGGGTTCCCAGTGGCAGTGCAATATAACGACACTTCTTGGTTTTCAATAATTGTCTGATCAGATGGTCTACTGGTTAAACTTGGTGGAACTAAACAAAATGATTATATTAGAGACCACAAATTAAAATTTGCCGAAAGCTCCAAACTATAATCAGCATGCTGACTGAATAATTATTTAAATGTCACAGAAGGGATATTCTTTCAAAACTGGCACACAACTATTGAATCATTTGTGAATCTAGCAAATTTATATTTCTGTTGTTGTTGTTGTGAAATACTTTTTAGTTAAAACAAGAATATGTTTCTGTTGATTAATGAAAAGAATTCCCTACATTTTCAGTGAAAATGTCTTCAAAACTAAGTCACTTTTGAACTGGAGCTCTGGTAGACCTGCAGGATACCCCAGCCACCATTATTTTCATGCATAGCAGGATGTTCTGGGAACAGACAGAGGCAGAGAAGACTTCACTGAGACAAGAATGACATGTAGGACCTGGGATAATAATCTGTATTTCTATGATATAGTTTGCACTTACATTGCACATCGAGATTGGCACTAGCATTGACAGCAGTGCTTAAACCATTGTCAGCAGAGCACCAGTATTTTCCAGAATCATTCCTGTTGGCTTCAAAGCTGAGTTTGCTTCCAGTAGCCACAGTCTTCCCATCTTTGATCCACACAATCGCTGGAGTTGGGTTCCCAGTGGCAGAGCAATGGAAAGTTGCATTGGATGTCTCCAGGATGCTCTGATCAGTGGGTCTTGTGGTTAAACTTGGTGCATCTGAAAAATGTTGGATGGCAAAGAGGTAAACTCTGCGTTAGAAACCTAGTGGCCCATCAGGCCGGAGTCTATTATGGTTTCTGTAGCATGAAGTTACTAGGAGCATTGCTACCCCCCCCCCCCCCTGGATGGGATGCCAGTCTATTTCAGGGACACCCCCAGCATTAAATTCACCATTAGCCATGGCGTTTTACACCTGGGTAAAGAGAACACATTGCAGTTCCCTGGCCAAGGCTCTAACCATTAGGCCAACATGTTTCCCACATGTACAGGAAAAGGCTTAATTACCCAGGAGAGAAAGTGCTAATTGCAGTAATGTTCACAGCAACTACTTTACATTAAATTCACATTTCTAGTGAGAAACTGTAATACTACCATGGAAGTGAGAGATGATCTTTACAGTGAATTGCAAAAAGAGAGGCGTGGAAAAAATTCAGGGCTTCAACAGGTTTCAAACCCATGACCTCTGTGATACTTTAATCTTCGGCCACAGTTCTCATATGAATTATATATACTTTATATCATGTAATACTACATACTCACATTGCACATCAAGATAAGCACTAGCATTTGAGGTGAAGTTTAAACCATTCTCTGCTAAACACCAGTATATTCCAGAGTCACCCCTGAGTGCGCCAAAGGTTAGAGTGTCTCCTTCAGCCACAGTTTTACCATTGTTAATCCATTTTATCTTTGGAACAGGGTTACCAATTGCAGTGCAGTGAAATCTCAGTATTTCATTTTCAACAATTGTCTCATTTGTTGGTTTGGTGATTATGCTTGGTAGAACTAGAGGGGAAAAAGAAAAATATTCAAACAGTGAAAACTTTAACCAAAGAGCTTCTCTCTTGATGCATGTAACATATTGCAGCTGTTTAAGTTTTAAACTTTAAAATGACATAGCTCAAATCTAATGATGGCCAGCAAGTCCAAGATTAGTAATTAAAAACATTAGGTTTTGGCTACTAGGTTTAGCATTCCTACTAGCCACTTTGGCTAGTGAAAGAAATGGAAAAAACTAAGAATAGTCAACAGTTCTTATTTATGACTAAATAAGTGAAAAATACTTCTGGCCCCTTTGTGAAAAGGATGGATAACACTATCCACTTGATAAATCAATATCCAGTGGATAGTCTAGTTTGTTTTGTCAACACGTATCCACTGGATGGTGATTTATCAAGTGGATATGTTGTTATCCACCCTTTGAACAATCTGACATGTCATTAACAAATAGGCCAGTAAGATGACAAGTTAGTCTGTAGCAACAAATGAACTCACATTGGACATCAAGAATGGCACTGGCACTGACAGTTGCATTTAATCCATTGTCTGCTAAACACAAATATTTTCCAGAGTCATTTCTGTTGGTTTCAAAGCTCAGTGTATCTCCTTGACCCACAGTCACCCCATCTTTAATCCATGTTATCTTTGGAGTTGGGTTTCCTGTGGCATTACAATAGAACGTTGCAATGCCAGACTCAATAACTGTGTGGTCAACTGGTTTTGTGATTAAACTTGACGCAACTGAAAGAAATGATCATGTGAACTTGAAACAAACATCTGTACCAGTTAAATGAATAATAGTCCTTTTCCACAATTAGATTGGTTCTTTTCAGACTACAAAACATAAAGTTTTAGATAATAAATTATGCCTTAACTGTATGATTTGGAAATTCTGTACAGTTTGATGATTTTCTGACAACAAGATTTACTTAGGACAATGATGCCCATTAGATACAACAAACCTCTGATGCATTTACAAAAATGGGGAGTTAACACCTAGCTTTGGTTAAAGTGTCCATACGGTCAAAAGCGATTGTTTTGGATTTGGAATCTCTAGAATGCGTAGAAAACTATTCTGAATTTTTTTTTTCGATTCCATCACTTTTCACCCCAAAATCAAGGTTTAATTTTCTCGCCTTGGTCACGCCCAATGGAGTTGACCGCGTGATCGAAGATTGGTGATGAATGACGTCACTTCAGGCAATTCCTTTCTTTGAGGCAGCAGTATTTGAACACCTCACAACAACACATCTATCAGACATATTATTCGGATGAAATCACTTTCAATTAATTGTATTTCTGAATTAAAAGTGAAATGAACTGATAGGAAGATTTGACGTTTCCTGACTTGACGTCACGGCCCGTTCTAGAACCAGGACTCTTTTTTAGTAGCAACTCCCGGTCATCTTCATTGGGCGTGGCCGACGAGGGAACTTTAAAGCTCAATTTTGTGGCAAAAACGTTGCGGAATCCAAAAAATAAAATTGGAATACTTGCTTGTGCAATATAAAGATACCAAAAGCATAAAAACCCTGTAGGCCATATAGACACTTTAACAGTTTATCTTAAAACAGCAGAAATACATATTAAAAACTGTATCCTCGTGTATCCATGAATACATGTACTTACATTGTACATCAAGATTTGCACTGGCATTAACAGTTGGGGTTACCCCATTTTCTGCAAAACACCAGTACTTTCCCGACTGATTCCTGTTGGCTTTGAAGTTCAGAATATCTCCCAGAGCCACGGCCTCACCATCCTTGAACCATCCTATTGTTGGAGTAGGATTCCCAATGGCAGTGCAATAGAAAGACACATCTTGATTTTCAATAATTGTCTGATCAGATGGTTTGGTGGTTAAACTTGGTGGAACTATAAGTGATATGATAAGAAATAAATTAAAATTCTCCCAAATTTTAATTTTTTATTGCTCCATAAATACAACCTGTAGTTAAATTATGGTGTAATCTGGATTGCAGTTTCTACTATACACACAAATTTTTTAGCTCATGATTAGTATGACTTAATCCCTGTTGTTTAAAAACTTTGTAATGCAAGGCTGATCAAACAACTAGAAATTAACTGATGGTATTTTAACCTGTCCATTTCTTAAGAATTGTTCAATGAGTGCATGTTGGATATGAGATGGAAGAATATAGCCAACAAGGCATGTACCACCGAGTTGTCAACAATGTGAATCATCTCATATCCAACAAGCATAAGTGGAATAATTGTCTTATTAAAAACACCCCCAAAACATCAAAAATTCTTCAAAATTTTAACTCCTTTACAATTTGGATCTGACCAGTACACTTGCCATTTTGTGGATCATGGTATACTTGCTCACATACCACAATGGCTACACTAATGGAAACTGTTGAATTGCATTATACAATAATCCAGTTTTTAATAAATATTATTAATATGCACAGTTTAGCCATTGGAAAAGTGAATTAAAATATGCTTACACCAAACATCAAGATTTGCACTAGCATTGACAGTGGAGTTCAGTCCATTTTCTGCTAAACACCAGTATTCTCCAGAATTATTTCTGTTGGTTACAAAGGTCAGTGTGTCTCCTGATGCCACAGTTTTCCCATCTTTAATCCATTTTATCTTTGGAGTTGGGTTTCCAGTGGCATTGCAGTAGAATGTTGCAGTGTCAGGCTCAATAACTGACTGGTCAGCTGGTGTTGTGATAAAACTTGGTGCAACTGCAAAAATTAGTGCAGTAACAATTATATGAGTGACTCAACATTCAGGCATGTGATCACATGCATTCACCATTTTTTTTGCTTGACAAGCAAAACCACCTGATCAAAATTGTTGATGGTTTGTAGTCAAAAACAACAACTTTCACATGTATCTCTCAATTCACCTGTTTCAGTAGTTATGTGCATATTATTGCCTGTCTCTAGTAATTTGGCATCAAGAAATGGCATTTAAATATCAACTCAAATGATGGTTCATTAATGTGAGGCTGAGGGAATACAAGGCTGTCTTTGTTTGGGTTGCTGTATGTGTAGCAAAACCCTGAAATTCTTGCCCCTTCAATGGGGCAGGGATAGCTAGTCAGTTTTATTTTCTGTATGAATGTTAACTTGAAACTGTTAAAACGGCTGCTTTCTGATGAGCCTGTCATCAAGCTTATTAATATTTGCTAAGCATGGTTTCCTCTGTGGGAGGCGCAGCGGCATAATGGTTAGTGCGCTGGACTCAGGTCGGACAGTCTGGGTTCGAGTCTCTAGCCGGTGCACTGCGTTGTGCAAGATACTTTACTCTCACAGTGCCTCTCTTCACCCAGGTGTATAAATGGGTACCGGCGAATTTACTGCTGGGGGGTAACCCTGTGATGGACTAGCATCCCATCCAGGGGGGAGTAGAAATACTCTTCGTCGCTTCATGCTACAGAAACCGGGATAAGCTCTGGCCTGATGGGCCACGAGACCGAAAGCAGATTTTACTTTACTTTATGGTTTCCTCTACAATTACCAAAATCTGACCAAAATCTGACTAAGCTTACTTGCACACAATACAGATCCGCTATAAACAATTAACAACTTACTTCTTCCGCCCTGAGCCGTGCTACATTATAAGCACAAAAATGTCTTTAAATATTAACCTTTCTAGGTACCTTTGATCTCATTGTTTGCTGAACTTGCTGAAGTTCTCGATCGATCTTGAAGAATTGTTCGACTGAATCGAAACTTGTAGTGCGATCGTCTTGAAGTATTTTATAAAAAAGAGTTACACACGGTGAATTACTACACTCAATCTGAATGTGTTCCATAATTTTACAACAACTTATGTAGGCTTTCTCTGCTTAAATGTCCCAAACTTTGAGTAATTTCCACAAAACAGATTCTAGTCTACCGAACGATGACAACATCGCATTCGAATCGGCCGCCATCTTTGATACTGTATGGTTGACTTAGCAACCAAGCCTTTCAGAATGACGGCCATTTTGTCCGGTTCATGCAGACTACCCAGTGCTTGATTGAGAAAACGCTTTTAATGTTAAAATAATGCTGGTGTGTTACAGTATTTATATCGGAAAGAAGAAAATAACTTGTGGTATCTTCAAAAGATTTCAGAAATGTAAGTTTAGAAGTCATTTTCTTTTAAAACTACAGAGAAATTTTAGTCTTTCCCTCGACAGTTTACAAGGTAAGTCTCGCGTACTCAAGCTTTACTAATAATTCCTTACAAATTTCACGGCTTTAACACGATTATTTCATATTTTACTGCAGGTGTCACGTTACTCAAACCTTTGCACTTCTTCTTCACCATTCAACTTATAAGAGTCCTCAAAGATAATCCGATAATCTAGATCTTCATGGGCAAATATCAGTAGATAATATTTTCGCGTCGATAGCAGAATAATGTTTTAGTTTTCACAGTTAGAACTTCTCGGCCAGTCAGAATACATTATTCTTATATTCATCTTGCTTATCTCGCTAAATATCATCAGTATTTTTCGTTATTCAATAATATATACCACCACTACCTAATGAGCCAAACTCAGAAACGCTTTCTATTTTGATGGGTAAGGTTACATACTGATGAAACATTCAAGTCGTATCTGTGTGAATATACTATATATACTCCAATTACAGCGGTTTACAATGAGTCAAAAGTAATAAGGGAATTGCTTTAGTTGAGTATTACCACACTTAAAGATTGGTCCCAAAATGTCGTGCCTCTTTTTCAACCAATCAGAAGTAAAACCAAATACAATCGTGACTTGCCTGTGCACGCTTTGTGTCCACAATGTGCAATTATTTTGAATTTTCCTTGGATCACTGGATTGTCTCTGTCCTTTATGATTGGCTAAAGTAGTTACTTTGGTGTTGGTTTAACGACACTCAATTTATCTCACTCTAACAAACCAATACACTTTGTGATAACACACTTTGAAAACGTGGGGTCACTGAAATACTTACATTGAACATCAAGGTAAACACTAGCATTTGCAGTGACATTCAAGCCATTTTCTGCCAAACACCAGTATATTCCAGATTGATCCCTCTTAGATAAAAAGCTCAACATATCTCCTCTTGACACAGTGATTCCATCTTTAATCCATGTTATCTTTGGGGTTGGGTTGCCAGTGGCAGCACATTGGAATGCCAGCTGTTCATTTTCCATTATTGTTTGATCGGATGGTTTCGTGGTCAAACTTGGAGGGACTGTAACATCATAATTTTAATTTTAGATTACAATTTGAATAATACTTTGGGATAAACAGTGAAAAAACTTGTAGTGAAAAGTATGTCCAAAGGGCTTTAAGTAATGTTGAACCACTAACCACTGTTAAGTTAAGGGGGTCAATTTCTTTCTGTAGTATACTTACACTGCACATCAAGATTGGCACTAGCATTGACAGTTGAGTTCAACCCATTGTCTGCTAAACACCAGTATGTTCCAGAATGATTCCTGTTGGCTTCAAAGCTAAGTTCATTTCCTGTATCCACAATTTTCCCATCTTTAATCCATTGTATCTTTGGAACTGGGTTTCCAGTGGCATTGCAGTAGAATGCTGCAGTTTCAGACTCAGTAACTGTCTGGTGAGCTGGTGTTGTGATTAAACTTGGTGCAACTGGAACAGAGAGAATTTCATTGCAACGATATGAGTAACATCTGTCTCTGAAATACTGCTGTTGTTACAACAACAATGTACAAACACATTTTAAGATGAGCTGTTGAATCAGCCTCCAGTTATATTCTCCATAATACAGACACCTTTATATGACAGACTCTTGCATACAGACACTCATCTCTGTCTCTTTATTGTCGGCATAAAAGTGGTTCCACAGAAAAACAACAATCTTGCATCTGCAATCAGTCAAAACTTCAAGTCCAGCTAAATGCTATATGGAGATGTCATACTCACATTGCACATCAAGATACGCACTGGTATTGACTGTGACACCCAATCCATTTTCTGCTAAACACCAGTACATCCCAGAGCTATCCCTGTTGGCATTGAAGCTCAAAGTGTCTGCTTGAGCCACTGGTTTCCCATCTTTAATCCATGTTATTGTTGGGGCTGGGTACCCAGTGGCAGTGCAAAGGAAAGTAAGTTCCCGGCCTTCAAGAATTGTCTGATTATAGGGTTTCCTTATTAAACTTGGTGGAACTAAAAGAGAAAAGATGTACAATGCAGGCTTCAAAAATTAGTCATATTGGCCTGTTTCCAATTTGATATATCTACACAATCAGCTGAATGCCTCACATTAGATCATAAATATACTTTTATAGACTTACATTGAACATCAAGATTGGCGCTAGCATTGAGAGTTGAGTTCAGCCCGTTGTCTGCTAAACACCAGTATTTGCCAGATTGATTCCTGTTGCTTTCAAAGCTCAGTGTAACTCCTGATGCCACAGTGATCCCATCTTTAATCCATGTTATCTTTGGACTTGGGTTTCCAGTGGCATTGCAGTAGAATGTTGCAGTCTCAGACTCAATAACTGTCTGGTCAGCTGGTGTTGTGACAAGATTTGGTACAACTGGAACAACAAATGCAAGTTGATATTGCTAACTTTTTTGCATACTGTGCATAATTTATTATCACCCATGAATATTTGTTTTTCATTAGTTTGAAATGATTCTGCTTAAAGCCAGCAACGTCCTTTTGCACAATTGTAAGCAAAATTTTCTATGATGTTAAGTATATGAAATAATTTATATATGAACTACGCATGTAGATGAGAGTGAGAAATGATCATCACAGTGAATTTCTAATTTAAGCAATTGGAATAAAGAAGCCTGAAAAAATCAGGGCTTTAACGGAATTCGAACCTGTGACCTCCGCGATACCGGTGCGATGCTCTACCAGCTGAGCTATGAAGCCACACGTTGTGAACGAGTCTTGATTTTTTCAGGGTTCTTTATTCCAATTGCTTAAATTGGAAATTCACTGCGATGGTCATTTCTCAGTCATTTTCTATCTTTGCTTGCCAGTCAAACAACTGAGCACTGGGGTATGCCAGTAAGTAATTAAGCTCATACATACACTGTACATCAACAAAGACACTGCTATTGATGGTCATAGCTAATCCATTGTCTGCTGAGCACCAGTATCTTCCAGTATGATTCCTCTTGGCTTTGAAGGCCAAAGTGTCCCCTAGACCGACAGTCATCCCATCTTTCGTCCATGTCATCTTTGGGGCTGGGTTACCCGTTGCACTACAATGGAGTGTCAGTTCTTGATTTTCCATTACCGTCTGGTCAGTTGGTTTGGTGATTAAATGTGGTGTAACTAATTAATATAATATAATATTAATATAATTAATATAAAAATAAAAATAACTGATATTTACAGGGCTATTAAAAAGGTGTGGTTAAAAAGTGAAAAAGTAAAAAACCGAACATTTTCAACACTAGGTCATCTCCCGGAAGATGAAGATGACCTTGGCGACCGATTCCGAGAACACCTTCGTGACGTAGAGAAAGACGACAAAAATGCATCGAAACCGGTCGCGAGACACTTCAATCTCCCAAATCATTCTAAGCAACATATGGCAGTCTGCGGCCTTTCCCTTCACCAAGGAAACACGGAAAGCCGTAAAACTCTAGAACAAAAAATTATTTTTCAAATCGGCACTCTTAATCCTCACGTTATCAACGAACGCTTTTCATTCAACTAATTTATTCCGAAGTTTTTACGTTACCAGGCACCAGCCAATAGCGAAGCTCCATCTTTCTGTATATAAAGACACACGACGCACAATTCCTTGATTCGCTCCGACGAAGGGCTAACGCTCGAAACGTCAGCTCTTGAATCTCTTTACGGTGGCCAATTGACATTATCAACCCAGTTGATAAAACCAAATTAGTGTCGAAAACGTTCGGTTTTTTACTCTTTAACTACACCTTTTTAGCCTTGTTAATATCAGTTAGTTTCAAATCGTAAGAAAATACTATGGACATAAAAAAGATCGTATTTGGATTACACAAAAACTGGTATTATGATTTTGCATTAAAAGGAGGTATTAATTCTTACACTGCACATCAAGATTGGCACTAGCATTAACAGTTGAATTCAGTCCATTCTCTGCTAAGCACCAGTATTTCCCAGATTGATTCCTGTTGGTTTGTTCAATGCTCAGCATGTCTCCTGATGCCACTGTTTTCCCATCTTTAATCCATGTTATGTTTGGAGCTGGATTTCCAGTGGCGTTGCAGTAGAATATTGCAGTTTTAGACTCAATAACTGTCTGGTCAGCTGGTGTTGTAATTAAACTTGCTGGAACTATTAAAAATATTGTTGTCAGTTATATATATCATTATGCTAGTAACATACTAAACCAAAGGAATAATATTCCATCAAATACAAGTTTAATATCTGAAAATTAAAGGATGGCTTTAGTTTTGTCTTAAGTTGAGAACGACTAGTTTCCCAATGGGATTACTGTTGAAAGTAATTTACTTCAATTGGTTAGATTCAATAGTTAATTTAAATTAATAAGAGCTTATATAACCTAATCATACACCGGCTTTTACTTTGGGACTAATTTAGACATGATAAGCTAGGTAAAACCTCAAAAATGAGCTCCTTGTCCTTATTTCAACAAAGCGATCTTTCAGTGAGTTCCCATAATTAATGTATTTTCTGGGCACTTATTACACTTCATTTAATGCTCACAATCTTTGAAAAAAAAGCAATGTATATCAGACAGACTACAACGTTAATGTGCAGGCTGTAAAAAGAAAAGAAGAGCAATCTGTCTAGGAAATAGTCAGCCAAGTAATCGTTTTCTTTTTTATCAGTTAACAAATGTTAATTACTTACATTGCACGTCAAGAAAGGCACTAGAATTCACGGGTGAGGCCAATCCGTTATCTGCTGAGCACCAGTAGTTCCCAATATGATCCCTGTTGACTTTGAGGCGTAGTGTTTCGCCGTCACCCACAATGTTTCCATCCTTAGTCCACGTCATCTTTGGGGTTGGGTTCCCAATGGCAGAACAATGAAATGTAAGTTCTTCATTTTCCATGATAGTCTGATCAGATGGTTTTGTAGTTAAACTTGGTGAATCTATATAAAATTAAAAGTACTAAGCATGTAGCTAAAAATAATTTTATGTTAAAAATAACACTTAAAAAATTATTAAAAAGCTGTAAATTGTCAGCACTTGTCATCAGTGTAAGATCAATTCGTTAATACTTACACCGAACATCGAGGGAAGCACTCGTATTCACAGTTACATTTAATCCATTCTCTGCTAAACACCAGTATTTTCCAGAATTATTCCTGTTGGTTTCAAAGCTCAGTGTATTTCCTTCGCCCACTGTTTTCCCATCTTTAATCCATGTTATCTTTGGATTTGGATTTCCAGTGGCATTGCAATGGAATGTTACACTCTCAGACTCGGTAATTGTCTGGTCAGCAGGTTTTGTGATTAAACTTGGTGTAACTGCAACAAAGAACGTTTGATTTAAATTATATTGTCTCGAACATCAGTTCTGGGAATATTTTGAGTTACTAAACAGTCCCTACGGCGCTTTTTACCATTTGGGAGAAGGAAATGGTGATGATGATGATGATGATGATGATGATGATGATGATGATGATGATGATGAATATACTAGAACGGGTGTTACTAATTCATTAATACTAATAGTAACATACAAACCAAAGGACTGTCTTTTGACACTACTAGTTTCGTCTCGGGCATATATATAAGGCAATAATTTATATCATGCATTGAAATCCTTGGGAAACTTGCAGCTACTCCAACAAATTGTGGGTACCATTATTGAGACTTCTAAAATATCGAGATTCTGTTAACACATCCTAAATAACAAAACTAAAGAACGTGCTTATGGTCGTCAGGAGTAGTATTGCTTTTAACGATATACTTAGGTTTATTTATAAACGATTGATTAATCGAATCGATCGATTGATGGATTGATTGATGGATGGATTGATTGATTGATTGATCGATTGATTGATCGATCGATCGCCGATCGATTGATTGATTGAACCATACTCACAATGTACGTCAAGGTAAGCACTAGCATTTGCAGTTACATGCAGTCCATTCTTAGCCGAGCACCAGTATTTTCCAGATTTTTCCCGGTTGGCTTTGACGTTAAGAGTATCTCCAAGACCCGCAGTGTTCCCGTCTTTAATCCATGTTATCTCTGGAGTTGGGTTGCCAGCTGCTGTACAATGGAATGTCACCTGTTGGTTCTCCATGACTGTTTGGTTTACTGGTGTTCTCTCTAAACGTGGTGGAACTATAATATAAAGTGTTTAATATCTATTTATTTATTAAGTTATTTATTTATTCAGCTTCCACAGTATAACAACTGAAAAAGATTTAAATCTTATACAATGAGGTGGTCTATGACAGTCCAGAGGCCCTTCAAGGTAAAAAACGGTGAAGATAAATGATATGAAACGCTATCAAATTCTATTTGACCATGTCGAGTGCTGTCGAACTCTTTAGAAAACCGCTTTTCCTGATATCTATTTCTTACCAAGAATTATTGGAACTGTGGTTACAGAGTCTTCACCCATTAAGTTCTTTGCACGGCAAGTGTAGTTCACGCTATCTTGATCCTTGTCTACTTTCTTTATAACCAAAGTACCATCCATCTCCATTCTGTAGCGACTGTTCTCTTCATAAGTAATAAGATCTCCATTGCTGAACCACTCAAATGATGGACGTGGTGCCGCTGTACTAGGTCTGCAGGGCAAATTGGCTTCCTTCTCGTTTAACAGATGAAAAGGACCGAAATGCATGTTAGCAAATGACGGCTTCCATGCTGGTAACACAAAAGTACGAAATGGTTGGTTAATAGAGTTTTTTAACTTTCAAAGCCAATTTCTGGGGAACAGAATACTTAAAAGTTGAAATTTGGCCTATTTATTCCTTTCTCGTAAGCAAGATCTTGTACAGGTTATCAGTTGTCACTTGGGCCTTCAGATCGGAGTGCGAGTACGGGTTTGGCTTTTCAAACCTGGTGCTGACAGAGCTTATATATGCGTTTAATAACCACATTTGTCGTAACTCTCATGTCGATAGTATCCATTGCAACTGGTCGGCAATAGGAAGGAGTCAAAGCTCTTTAACTGGATTAAAATTCGGAAGTTGTACTCATCACAGTAATTTTTTAGGAGTAACTCCTGTTGTGGAGTCCGTTTAACTCTCCAACTTGGTGGAGTTATTTTTCAGGGAGTTAAAGTAACCTCCAAAAAGGAGTTATAGAAGTTATAATAACTCCTTTTGTGGAGTCAGTTTAACCCCCCAAGGTGGTGGAGTTTTTTGGGAGGGGTTAAAGTAACCCTAAAAATTGAGTTATCCTGTACCTTTTTTACTCCAATTTTGGAGTTAAAACAACTCCCTGAAAATTGAAAAATGTGTGGACTCCGGTTCGAAAACCCGGGTTCCATCCCCTTCCGGGATCACCCCGTTGTGTTGTTGGACAAGACACCTAACTCGCACAGTGCCTCTCTCCACCCAGGTGTATAAATGGGTATCAGCGAATTGTTGGAACAACCTGACAGAATGCTGGGGAGTAACCATGATGGCGGACAAGCATCCCATCCAGGGAGAGTGGCATTACTCCCATTCTCGTCCCCATAGCCCTTTTCGTTTCCCTTAACCGGCAGGGCCTTGGCACGAACAACGAAGGGCTCTGGGGACAGACGATTTTCAAACAAATTTGAATTTTTTTTATTGGCTGTTGAGAACAAAAAAAATCTTAAACGGAAGTCAAAATGTTCGCCGGCCGCCTTATTACACACAACATGTAAACATCAATGCTATATACATGAAGTCCGGAAGTCCTAGAATCTCGGACTGGAAAGAGCCCTTCGTTTCTCGTGCCAAGGCCCTGCCGGCTAAGGGAAACGAAAAGGGCTATGGGGACGAGAATGCAATACTCCTGGCCGTTCCTTCTCGTAGTACTGGTTACCTGTCACGTGAATCCAGGTTGACGATATTATCATCCCATGCTGATTTACTGCTTCACACTGATAAACACCAGCGTCATCAAGATTTACATCTATGAGATGTAGCTGGCTTTTAGTCATTATAAGACGCCTACGACGAGAAAAAGGATCATTTATATTTTATCAAAATTTATTTATTTTGGTGTACACAGGTCGAAAAGTAACATTTTGTGCTGATAATGGTGACGTACTCAACAGGGATCTGATTAATTGTTTCGTGGTTTAGAATATTCCCGCGAAAGTAGCAATACGCGAGTTCCTGCCGTGCTTTATCATTGGTAATATTTGTGGTCGAATCTCAACCTCGTTCGGAAAGAGAGGACCCTGGGAACGAGATTGGTCGACGCAGTTGATTTGAGCTCAAGTTACTTTGACTGCGTCGGTTACCAAGTTTCTTGAACTACGTTTGCAATAACAATTATTTGGAAGCAAAGTAACCAACCACGTTCGAACTTGGGATTGAAACTGACAGCTTCGTTTCGACCTTCGACGCGAACGTCCTCGCGATTTTGTTTCTTTTCCACTTGGAAATCGAGATGTAGTACTCTCTCGAGCGAGCCTTTTACCATATTATGTTTTATTAAGTTTTATTATGTACATTGTAAATTCAAGGTGAACTTACTCTGAAGACTGCAGTAGTTGTCCATCTTTATACCATGACACTGTTGCTGCAGGGTTTGCTGTCACTTTACACTGTAATGTTCCATTCTTCTCAATGACAATGGTGATGTTTCTAGGTGGTGGATCTGCGGCCCATTTTGGTGGAACTAAAACGAATGTTCAATTATATTTTATTTGAACTGAGGGTTTGCGTTGCGTTGCGTTGCCGCTGAAAAAAGGATTTTAAACGCAAATGAAAGAAGCGCAAGAAAGGTTATCAACAATCATTTTAAGACCAATGCTCTAAAGATACAAGATTAAAAGGAATAGTTCTATACTCCCGGAGACCATACCCAGTTATGGATGTACAACAGAATATTTTATCGGCTAATGAGCTTGCTTTCATATATCAGGTGGTGGATTGAGTCAGTTAGGAGGTCTAAGGTTTGAATGCTTGCTGGAAGTACTTCTTACCTTCTACCTTTAGCGTAATGCTGAAGGAGAGTGGGTTCTCTGTGTTCATATCGTTTACAGCTTCACACGTGTACGTGCCCTCGTGCTGATGCTTGTCCACATTGTGAATGAAAAGACGTCTCCCGAAGAACGAGCTGGGAATCTTGAAAGAGTTCTCATCGTGTTGTATTTTCTGCCCATCTTTCTTCCAAGTGATTGTAGGTGGTGGTCTGAAATGGTTCAAAAAGGGTAAAAGTCTCACACAGTTACTGATCAAGCTATTCGGTGTCAAGTGAAGACGTATATCCTTTTTCTTTCCTTGTATAAGTATATCTTGTTCAGAATTTACTTACCTTCCAGAAGCAAAGCAGTACAAAGTTCTATTCCTTCCTTGAACAGCGGTTTCCTCTGCATTTGGTGTGACGGACCATTGGGGAAGAGTGAAGTTCTCAGGATCTATTAAGATGAGGGAATATTTACCTTAAGTTTTTACTAAGCCATCAAACTATAGTGGCTACAAGCATTGTTGGATGTAATCACTTGAAACCTGTACATTTCACAACTTTTAACTATTCACCAGTAACAGCATATGTATCATGCTTGTTGAAGGTTTCTTCCTCATTTCAGTTTCTTCATTGGTATGTAGTTACAATCTTGGACACTATTTTTGACTGCCTTTACTTCAAAGCGCTTTCATCCCCCCTTCCTCTACCCTGCTAAATGTTGTTCCATGTGACGTACAATTTACCCGGCTTTGCTCTGAAAACACACAGTTTTCATGAAGCTCTTCGGAACGTCTAATTTCATTGGGTCTTGATACCACGAAGCTCTATTGTTTTAGGGCTAGGTCTATTGCTTGTATATAATTTTCCCAGCCAACCCTATAAGACTTTCCGAAGAGCTTCGTGGCGACCCAAAACACAACCAGGGTTCGTACAGGTCATGGAAAATCTGGAAATTCATGGAATTTTAGAATTTCATTTTCTAGGCCTGGAAAGTAGTGGAATTTAAGCGTGGGTCATGGAAATTCATTGAAAATTATGTGTATTAAAATATTACAAAACAAATAAAGATTTTTCGCAAAGAAACTGGTAAAAAGGAACCAAAATAGGAGATGATTTCCAAGAAAATGGTCAGATTTAGGTCATGGAAAACTTGGAGAAGTCATAGAAAAGGTCATGGAATTTCAATAGCTCAAACGAGTACGAACCCTGACAACTAAATTGTGAACATTGAAATGGGGGAGGGGGGTTGGACAATGTGTTACCCAAGTTGGTGGTAATTATTTCGTGTCTGAACTGTAGGATTGTAGGTTGCGGAAGATCCTAAAACTATCTTCTTCCATACCTTTTTGATCTTTATCAATCTTCTCCAGCCGTAACGCCCCAGAACGCTGGAATGAATTTGCACCGGATATGATGCAGCGAATGCCCTTGTACGACTCAATCTCGTCGATGTCCTTCTGTGTCAAATACATAATGTACAAGGTACCATTGCTCGATATTGATCGACGTTTATTTCTTGCAAATGTGTGTTGTGCACTTCCATCGGCATTTCCCCAACTGTAAACCACACCATAGCTGTGTTCTCGAGGTGGACACTCAAAGGAGAAAGGTTCACCAAGGTTGACCTCCATGAGGACATTTGTTGGATTAATAAAGGCGCCAACAACTGAGAAGGAAGAAGAATATTTCCGTTTTTAAAGGAGCTACGTCACGATTTGTGCTACTATGTTATAATTAGAAAAAAGAACATTTAGTTTTCCTGGCGTGGGGCAACTGCCCCCCCCCCCCCACCCGTTCCTCCCCCCGTCCCCCCCCCCACTATGTACGGCCCTGATTTGTGTCTCTTTGTGCCCCTTTCATGAAAGTAGTCTAAACAGAATTACCTGTCACCGCAACCTTCAGCTTTCTACTGAACGCTAAAGCACCAGTAACTTGGTTCCTCACAAAGCACTGATAGGCACCACTGTTTGTCGCAAGTAGGTAACTTCCGGTCAAGGTGCCATCTTCACTGAGCGTAAACGGTCTTCCGTTATATTCGGCGATTGCTGTACCGTTGTGCTCCCACGTCCACTTCAAGTTTGATCCGGTGGCTTTACAGGGAAGTCTGAAGCCCACTTCTGCTCTGAATTTTACATCTTCTGGGTTAACCAAATCCTTTTCCAGGAAATCTGTTATCACTGGTGGGCTGCTTTGTGCTAAGAGATGAGTAAATAGGCCAAAAATTACAGCAAGCTGTCGTTTTAAGTTAACTACTGGCAGCCATTAATTTGGTCACACAACGCATCTCTTTGTTGGTTGACAGAGTAGCTGCGTGACAGCCAAAATAATAGCAACAAAGGAGAGTAACTCTTACTGGAACTGGCCTTCGAAAGTCTTCTCACAAACTCGTACTAGAGAAGGGTGCTTCTTCGGGCCTTCACATTTTTTCACTTTATCGATGCTAAAAGCTTTTTTTCTATAATTCTTAATTGTACCAAATACTTAGAAATGGAAATAGGGCCACACTCCAAGGCAGTCAGTAACACGAGAGGCTACTATGGCCTACTCACTTTTAGTATCACCCATGCAACTAGTGGACTAATGCAAATCCTGCATTTTAATTGGCTACACCACTAGAGGACTATTAGTAATAGCAATCGAGCTTGGCGCTTTCTTTCGTTTTATTCCCAAATAAATGTTTCTTCAACTTGCATTTGCTAACTTTCTTATTGCCTTTTCTGTCCGGCCAGTTGGTTGATACTAAACCCCTTCGCCCTCAAGAGCCACGGGTCAATAGCCCATTCGGCCTCGCTTCATGGGCTATTGACCCGTATCCCTTTCCGGATATGGGTCTGATTGTTAAGTACAAATATAGAAGTCGCACAAAATCATTTACCTGGGACTAGAACTGAAAACGCAGTCCAAACCCAAAAAGAAACAGCCACGTTCCGCATTTTTCAGTGGAAGGTTCTCTGTAAAAGATAAAAGGAGATCTCAAATTTACACATGTCATAATAGCTACAAACAGCAATGAAAGTACATGAGTGGCTGGTAGTGACACTACTTTTAAACCCATGCCTTACACAACTTAGACCGTATTTCCCAGTTAACGTTAAGTAAACTACTTCACTACCATGCCTTGATTTTCAGCCATTTCATACGGTGCCAAATACTTGCACCGCCCTTTTAATGCCACGCAGATTTGTCACTGCAGTTTAATATACAAGGAATGTAAACCGAAAGCTAAGATTGAACGGAAACACAGGAGACTTCGTATTTAATTATTAAAGAAATCAACAACAAGACTTCTCAGGTTGAAGTCAAAAGGGCAAAAGTACTGACGGTTTTTGGAAAGCAGCGTAGATATTGGAATCGAATGTTAAAAGAGCTACATCACGGTACTTTTTGTGACGACCCAAATTTCTCTAAAATTGTAGGAAACATTAAACTAGTAGTTTACTAAGGGGAAAACACCAAAGAGGTGATACTAAACCAAACAGGAACAAGGATAGTTAAGGATGGAGAAGGTTGAGACAGATTACGAATGACGATTTTGAAAAATTTAGGCTAAATTTTTCAAAAGGGACAAACTGTGACGTAGCTCTTTTAAATGATTTTATTAGGATATCTTCACTTAAATTAAAAAAAGAAAATATTCGCAGACCGTGGACTAAAGTCTGAAAGATTTTGCTGGTCAAATGAAGCGTTTCCGTGTAATGAACATTCCTCTCCACAACGAGAACACTAAGCATGCGTCTGAGTGAAATGACAAAACGGCCATGCAATGTTCTGTTTATTATACAGATACTGATGAAATGTCCAGATTAAACAAAATTTTTGTTATTCATTTTCAAAAGAGCAAAAATGAGTTCGCTGGCCTATTGCAATAATTGTTCGCATGCTATGAAATAATTTGAAACAATCATGCTGGTAACCATGACGACAACAATATCTTCACATGTGAAAGATAAAAAGTAGTTTCTTCACTGTGTTCGATGAAATATGATTTTTTAGTAAAAGGAAAAATAACAGTGCAATAACTCCATATGCATGTCTGTAATATATAAACCTCCACCTCCCTGGAAGATTTAGATAAAAATATCCAAGGATGTTAAAACCGGTGAGGTCAAATGTGGCTCGGTGAAATTCTCACCAGTCTAAATTCAGACTAAGCCTTGAAATTTGATGATTACAGACAAACCGTTTTACTTCAAATGCAAAAAATAATATACACCGGTTCATATGGAAGGGCGTGCTTTTCCAAGAGGCCCAACCTTTTGCTGATCTCTTAATTAGCACAAGCACCAATTATAAAACCCTTTGGCCGTTTCTTTCTTCAATCCATTCAGAGACAGCAAACAGATTGCCATTATTGTAACTTTCACGTACAAGAATCTTGTAGGGTCTTGTAGCTTTTGGTAAAAAGACCCATTTATAATACTTAAAACGTATCAAAGTTTACGTTGGAAGTTTTAACTTCTTCGAATTCTGCTCTGTTTTAATTATGCAAAGAGATAATGCAAGAAACGAGTAACCGACTTAAGAGCAAGAAGGGCATTGAAATGGTAAAGAAAACAGGAAGGCAGGAAATGAGTTGGATTAAATTTGATTTCCGAGTAATGTGCAGCCTTCTATATTCTTAAGTGGCACAAATTTAAAAAAGTCTCCCATCAAGTTAATTCGTCCGGTTTCATCAGTGAGTTTTCCGCTGACAATCGCCCAAGTGTTAAATACTCTCTTAAGGCATCGTTGTGTTGCTTTTTGATGACTCATGCCACCTTTAATTTGTGGCAAATGCTCTTGGTCACGGAAGTGAAAGAGAACATGTACGGAACCATATAATGCTCGTATAGAAACAGCAAGCCCCAGGGGTGTACTCGCAGTATACATGACGGGAGTGAGGGGGTCCGACGTACTTTTATTTTTTTTTTTTTGGGGGGGGGGTTGAAATTTTACACGCTCGGTATTTTTTTGGGCGAAGAGATCTGTCACGTTTTTTTAAGGTCTTAAAAAATACGCGTATTTTTTGGGTCACATCTCCTAGCGAAATTTCTCTTTGATTTAATATATTTTTTTTTTGGGTAGGAAATTTTGATGCCAGGTATTTTTTGGGTCTAAAATTCCAGGCTCGTGTATTTTTTTGAGTTTGCAATATGAAGCTCCGTCGCACCCCCCCCCCCCCCCCCCCCGTAATGTATAATGCGAATACCCCCTGTGCAGCAAGGAAAAATAAAAGCTATAAAGTAATTGGTAAGCTTGAACACTTTCAAAGTATAACAGGGAGTGGGGGGAAGGGGTGGGGGGGGGAGGAGATTCACTAAATTAATGAACTGAAATAATCCACACAGAAAAGGTCACGTTATGAGGAACTCTCTCTCTATAAATTTTCACAAACGTTGTGTGAAATAATTTTTGTGTAAGAACATCTTGCAAGTAAATTATTTGAGATGAGTTCTTTTGAGTAAAGCCAGTTTAATAAGCGAGGAGTTCAATGTGAGTCGCGACAGTTATGCTCAGAAAGGAAACAATGTGGTGTCAGTCTGTAAAAACACAAATGTAATGTCATCATCTGTTACGAGTAATGTCGCGAAGATTATTCCCAGGAGGTTTTACCGCCATGTTGGGACTGGGGTAGAATTCACGTGCTGAAGGATTATGGACTTCGTACCCCATCGACATTTCCACTAATGTGTTTTATTGAAAGGTTGCAAGATAATCCTTTGAAATTTCGTAAGAAAGCTCAGTAATAAATCTTAAGGGTTATTTTCCGTCATTTAATCGAAGAAAGGTCAAACTAGTGTTGGGGCACGAAACCGTTGTTGCCCATCATGTTATACAAACTGTACTATTACTGTAATTTGTAAATAATGTGTTATTATCAGAATAATATACTCAAACTTCAAGATTTGAAAGGCTTTTATACAACTATGTCGTTGGAAAAAGCAAAAGTTTAGCTTGAGTATGCAACAATGTGGAATGTACAACTAAATTATTTTCAAATCGAAGGAAAAAATACAAAGAAACACCAAACAAGTTATTGTAAACAAAAAAGGAACAAGGATGGTTTAGATTGGGGAAGATTGAAACGGATTACGAAGGACGAAGATTCTTTTAAAATTCAGTCTACCCTTGAGAGCCCTGCGGATTTGAGGAGAGTTTGTAGCTGATAAAGACAAAAAAAATCAGAATCCCGTTTGCAAAGAGTGACACTTCGACGATTCATTTTACAGGTACACACTGGAATCTAAAAAGCTCTGTATGAGGTTATTCTGAAAGTCAACTGCCAAGGCAGTAAAAAAGACGAGCCTTGACCCAGTCTAGCTGGGTGCATGGGTGCACCGCTCGTATTGCCTTACTTGTCTCTTACAGCTTCGCGCATCAAAAGTTAGAGCCTGTAGCCAAGAAGATAAATAAAATAAATCTAAATTTTGAAGTTCAAGCATCCGGCACTAGGAATAGATAATCGTCTCGAGACCGTTCGAAGACAATTTTCGAAATTGGTTTCAAACTTGCATATAGGTAAATAAATACGCCCCACAAAAATAACAACTGTGATTCCCGGCTGGCTCAATCGTGGTTACCACTAGCAACGTAAAACTGTTTTTTCAAATTTCAACGAAGGCTTCTGGCTAAATAAAATACTCTTACCTTTGACAACTCTGCTTTCTCAGTGAGTCGCAGATACAGCTGACAAGCCTGTGTTTTGTTCCAGATTATTTTCGCTCACCGGGAAGGGCTCAGATAGGGAGGGATGTAAAAAAGATCTGCGCAAGTCTATGTCTGGTTATATATGTCTCCGTAACTAACGTGGGCGTTAATCGGCTATTGTGGACTAAACATGCGTTAATAAGAGTCCAAGACAACCACGCACGGAAAGCATGTTTTTATTTCATTTTTGGTACAAATTCAACTATTTAAAGCACGCGAAGTACCGGTCACAAGAATTAACTATAGCATTTCGATATTTGAAAATTATTTCTATTTGCTCAAAATATTTTACTCTTAAATTGCTATAAAAAAAATGATGAACTTATAATCATAAATTTTATTAATAGAGTGAACAACAAAGAAGAATTTGCTAGCTAGGTAGTTCCCTCACGTGGATGCCTCGTGTTCAAGTTAATCCTTTCAAGATTCCTACCTGTGACAGGTTTCTCACTTTCGATACAAACAGCTTATGAGGCTTTTGGTGAACTAGTTAAATTCTTTTCGGATTCTCAGTAGCTGGACTTGCCTTCTCTCCTTTAACAATTATATACCTCCATTTCTACTTTTCTAGTATTTTCCTGTACGCATGCAAACATAGATTGTATTACCAAGAACCATGCTGAGAGCTAGAGCCGGAAAATCACGCAAAACTGATTATCACGCTGTTAAAAAAAGCTGTTCGTCCATAGACAACTTAACAACGTTTGTCTAAAGGATCAAACAACTTAAAGATTCTAGAAGTACGTCTGACAAACACAACTCAGACCTTTGGCTATAAATTTAATATTGGCTCGTAACCTAGACCTACTGCGTTGTTTTGAACTCTAAAAACCCTTGTACAGATATGAGATAGAAAAGTGAATCGCTTCCTTCCTAAGATTATTTATATAACACTGGTAAAGGATTATCTTTGGTAAATACGAAATGTAACCGGCGAATAAAGACCAATTGTATTTGTATAAGTTCGTTTGGGCAAATAGTTCTAAGTTTGTATGGGCCATAGAAACAAGTAATGCATTTGCAAGTTTCAGTTAACGGTACCTTATCTGAATCTATCTGATATATATCTGACAAATGGGCCATAATTCGTAATTGAAAGATCATAAAAATTGCTAGGACCATGTGTCCACTATACACCATTATTTCGGGTGAAATTCAAAGATGCATCAACTCAATTCACCTCTGTGATAAATCTAGAATAAAAGCTGGGTACTAATCAGCTTAATTAAGCGAAGCATCCGTAACAAAGAGATTGCCCTCGTGACTCACTGCCACAAATCCCTAGCTTCGTTCTACTGTCACGTGCTATACGTTCAGCTGTTTGTTTGAACGCTGTCCATCGGGATTTGGAAAGCGCAGAAAAACGCCTGATTTCATGAGAACAAAGTTAGTTGAACAGAGTTCAAAAGTTATGTAATCCTGTAGTGCAAATTTCAGTCAACACAGACAGAACTGTTTGTTAAAATAACAGAAATTTAAAGTGAAATGCCTATTTTTGACCTGTACAACCGTTTTTAGTTCAATGATAAGTCTGAAGCATGCTCAGACATAATTACGGACAGGAAATAGACTATCAACTGGCTGGGAATATGAAAATTATAATGCTACTTTGTGCTTCAGAGTCACCCATTTTCTCAAAAACTTGCCATATCTCGTCGAATTGCAACCAATTTGGTGGAATGTCGACTAAAAGTTAATATAATTTAATCGAAATTTAATGCTAATGCTTCTCAAAGAGAAGGCAAGACAACTCAACTTCTTTCCTTGTATTCAATTCCAAAACAGAATTTTTTTTCTCGGTAAGCCAAAGTCCGATAAGTTTCGTCCGACTGGAGCCAACTATTACAGCTTAAATGATTATCTTACCGGTCTTAATGGCACTGTCATAAAGTCGTCACTTTCTCTCTAAGCTACATTTTAACTGGCAATGATTAATTCATTCTCTTTGAATGGAACCAGCTTTTTAACTAGTGAGAACAATCAAAACAAACTGTGACTATTCAGGAGTAAAAAGAATCACATAGACATGCCTTTCAGCTTTTAATTCTTAAAGGCGCTACGTCATCATTCGTGCCCTTTGAAGAATTTAACCTAAATTTTTCAAAATGGTCATTTCCAATCCGTTTCAATCTTCTCCATCCTCAGCCATCCTTGTTCCTTTTTGGTTTAGTATCACTCCTTTGGTGTTTTCGTCCTTAGCAAAGTATTTTTAGGTTTCCTTAATTTTAAGGGTAATTTAGGTTGTCGAAGAAATGACTCAAAATATCGTGACGTAGCTCCTTTACCTCAGTTCAAAGTTTAAAACTCAATCCCTAAAAATCTCAAGACTCGAATGTTGGGAATTCTGAAACAAAGCGAGTGTAATGATATTATTTTTAGCATTTGTGAGAGAGAGTTTCTTACCATTCTAGTCATGAAGGGACTATAGGTGCTGCCCAATTTAAGGCATTTTCACCTTGGACATTTATCGAATTCATCTCCTGCGGTCAATTTCATCTTCCAATCAGGATTTTTATCCACGATAAAAACGGAAATTGGACCGTGTACCACTAAGTCGTCCTCTGGACTTGGAAAGTAACCTAAATCACACAACTTTGTTTCTTTCGAAAACGTTTGGCTATACGATAAATCTAATATCGTTTGTTTTTGCTGCTCAAATCCCGATATTCATTCTTAATTTGAAGGCTTTTTTTTTCAACATCATGCCTAAGTTCGAGGAGCCTTAATTTTCCTCGATGCTTGCCGCACCCAATTGGACGAAAAAAGTTGGAGACATCACGTTTTAATTTTTTTTTCATAATAAATGTTGGAAGCTCGAACAAAGTTTTCTTTTGGCTGTAACTCTAACTTTGTTTACCTATTAATGGATGAATATGGAGGACTGTTTTATCGGAAGAAATAAATTCAAATTGCGAGCATACAGGAATTCTAACGTCCTCAATGCTTACACTTCGCAGTAACAGAAGGACAGTTTCGTCCTACAATTAGTTGATACAATTAGTTGGCCTTAAGCATCTCAGTTTGCAATATCCAAGTGTATTTTGCATGCAAATGAGCCCCGTTTTGAAAATCACAGAAAACGACAGAGGGCCGACAAAAAACCTGTTAAGCGGGGGCCAAATTAAGTGGGGTAACGGAACTAAGCTAATCTACCTGAATATCCCTAACCTGGTATAAAAGTACCTCCTTCCCATTTTTCTAATTTCCATGTATCCTGAGTGCAGAATGTAGAACTTTGAAGCTCTGAGTTGTAACGAGGTTGATAGCTCGATATCCTCAGTTTTTGCTTCTATGATTAGAATTTTGGAAAACCAGTCATTTATATGTCAGTTAATCACGTGTTCTATAAGCCCGCCATATGTGGCAACGTTGTAAGTCATGACCCCGCCTTTGTAGTGATGGCATGAGGTGATAGCGCTGGGTTTAATTTACGCGAGTATCAGCTACATTTAATTTTGCATTTCAAAAATGTTTTGAGAAAATCCAGCTAGCGAGGCAGTGGCAATTTTGTTCTGCATAATAAACATTTGCGGGCAGTAAAGCTACAGATAAGAAAAACCATATGCAGGGAAGTAGAACTGGGCGTATTACTGGGAATGGAGGAGTGGGGGATGGGGGTGGGGAGTTAAGCAGGCCCACTTGCTGAAATTGTCTACAGTTGGCTGGGACATGTAGGTTGGTGTAAAGTGTAACCAAGAGCACCCTTTCCTCCAGCCGGCCATATTTAACAATAGTCATTACGGTGTGACCGCTACTGCAACAGTATCAAGAAAATCAAACGTTGGTGTGATAAGTGAAGGTTTTCAGTGAGGCTTAGGGTTGTAGCCAGTGTGACTACGAGGGGCTTGGCCGTAGCTTGGGATCAGAAGAGTCAATGGAGTTAAACTCTGGTGTCTGTTACATGAAGCAACTAGAGCTAAACAAGTTAACTGAATAGTCCAGTAAACCAAATTATAGCAACTACCCCTACAAGGGAAGCCTTTAGCCTCAGGCATTTTCTCATTTTGCCCCATCACTGCCATCAATTACGCCTGCAGCGGCACCGTGAGAGTAAAGTGCCGTCGCAAATCGAGCCCCTAGAACTAATGTCCGAAATGGGTTTGCAGTTGTAGGATGCAAGGTTATATGTGGCATGTGATGAAGGCTCGATTATCAGCCGCTGTTCGATACGAACGTTCGGGAACAGAGAGCGGCGGAAATCGAGCCTACATATGACGGTGATGTTTTAGTGTTAATCAATGCATGCACCTTTGTTTAAGGAAAACTATGCGTGGACTTTGGACATTTTGTGTAACATTATCACGAAAGGAACAAAGAGGATGAATGAATGAAATGATCACGAAAAGCCTCATGTTGACAATGTGATGTTTGAGTGACACATACGCAATTGCTAGCACGCTTACTATCAAATCCCCATAAAATATGTTTGAAATATCATTCGGCGTTAGCTTCTGTTTATCAATGTTTTGTTGTGTTTGAGCAGTTTGTGATCAATTATGGAGTACTCAATCTGCGTGTTTCATTAGTTTTAGAGCTTTAAAAATGTTCTAAAATTTGTGCGTGCGTGCTACGCTTGTATCCCGGAGTGTCCGACGGAGTCTTGAAGTTTCAGTCGACGTTAGACTCCAATTTCGTATTTAACTCTGTACTGCGCTAAGAACTAAAAAAACTCACTAGATTTGGGCAAAACTGTTTTTCCATCGTATACTGAGAGGGATTTCCGGTTTAAACAGGGCGCAGGAAATCTGTATTTTTGAAAGAAACTATAATTCGAGATAATTCCAAAAAAAATACGTACCCGGTGTCTTGTCAATCATAGCAAAAGCTTTAACATATGTAGTCTGTAGTCGGCTAGAATCGAATGCGCTTATAAAAGAATAGCCTGCATTAAACAGAGGTATCAAAAGTAATTCGTTTCAGAGTTCAGGGATTTCTTTTCAAACCTTAATTCAGTTCTGGAAATGGAGGAATGCGCCCCACTGATGGCTGTTTGTGAGATTCGTGTTTTTATCACTATCGTATACAAGTGATTAGCTATCAAAATGAATGCATAAAATAATCAGATCTAGATAACCACTATTGTAACCTTTATGAGTGCCCTTCCCAGAAACCGTTGAAGTGGTTAAAGCCGTGTTTGTCTCTTCTTTTTCGATCTGTTAGCTTTTACAAAAACATATACTGTTCAGCTCGCTTTAACTTGACTCTGGTTACTCTAAAACTACTTTGTTTTTGCCAATGCAATAGAATCAAATTGCCGGTCAGACAGTACCTGAATACAGTCAGTCTTCTTCAATCCTTGCTTTTGCGTGCCTGACTTTGTGCTGTGTCAGCCCCGCGCGCCGGTTCAGCTATGCTAACTATTGTTTTACTGAAGATTTGAATCACTGAGCAGTTTTGGAAATGATATCAGCTTGTCGACACCTCAAGAATAAATGATCGGCAATGTTTAGAACAAGTTGATGCGTATCAACGAAGAATGACAAAACACACACTACGTACCCAAAGCTAGCCAAGGAGAAACTTTGTAAATCTTGCCGGAAAATTTTACTGCCTAAAGTCTGTAACAACCCTCTCCAATCTTTGCTTCGTTTCGGTTGATTTTTAATTCTTTGGTGTTTCACCAGTTAGCTATTTCGATGTTTCCTTCTTATAAGAAAATTCCGTACATTGTGTTAAGAAATGGCCTTTAGAGTATACCAATAATACGGCTATG
This sequence comes from Blastomussa wellsi, assembly GCA_947652115.1. Classification (NCBI taxonomy): domain Eukaryota; kingdom Metazoa; phylum Cnidaria; class Anthozoa; order Scleractinia; family Plerogyridae; genus Blastomussa; species Blastomussa wellsi. The sequence continues at coordinate 1,606,481 of OX393574.1, read as the reverse complement.
ACTAAACCCTTCAAACCCAGAATGAAAACAGAATTATAATTTGTAATATCTTTTCCAAATTCTACCCCGCCGACATGATCAGTAGGGAAACGTCGAATTTATGTGGATTTTATTTCGTCATTTATTCCTGCAATTAATTAGGTGACACGCAACTGATTTTAGGAGCTGAAGCGAACTGGGGACTAACAAGATCACATTAAAAGTCAACTTTGGCAATGTATATATAAAATTGCCTTCAAATCAAAGGAAACCTTGAAATAGTAGTTTGCTAAGGTAGAAAAAGACCATTGATGCACCAATAAACTAAGAAGAATCAAGGATGGCTTTGAATGAGGAAGATTGAGAACGATTGCAATTGAATTTGAAAAAAATTAGGCTAATCTTTTCAAACTGTGTCATCCGTGACCGAGGTCCTTTAACTACGTTGTAGAGTGGACGCTTTAAAGGAGCGATTGCGTGTTTGTCTTTTGTTTATATTTGTTCTTTCGTTTAAGTACAGACCTTTGCCTCCTTACTTAGTCTGCGTAGCCGGCGGGATTTGAGGGTACGAGCTACTCACTCACCAATCTCTCCACGGCTTTGCCGCTCCGACGACGGCCTCCCCAAAAACAAAAGCACTTCGCCTGCTACGCAGGCTACTCCTTACTGTAAGTGATCACTTAAGAAACTTGGCGGTGGGAAACTGGCGCGCTTGTTGTGCACTTTTGTTTCGCTTTTTCATAAGTTGTGGCGAGAAGGAGGACAAGCGCTAACAGATGATTATAGTGTTTGGAGAAGGGAACCTTGAAAGAGAACCGAGACAGAAATACTGGACACAACTGAAGCATTGTTATAAATGTTACAAAAAGCTTAAACTCGACTTAGACGCCATAGTAATGACCTAGTATATTTTTATTGTGAATTAGTTTCCGGACACTGAAAGCCTTTGAAGACCTTTGTACCGCGAGAACTCATTTCCTGTCAATAAGAGAATTTAAAATTTTATATGCTTGGTAACTAAAACCACTAATGTATTTAAAATTTATTTTCAGTGTAGATTGGGACGTGAGCCTCCATGGGCACCATGCAGTTGGGTTAAAATAACAGTCCACCTAACGTTAGCTTGCTGTGCTTGTGATCAGACTTGGCTCAGACTGTATCTAAATATTTATCGACCCATCACGTACATTTTCGAACAAAGAACAAACCTAAACAAAAGACAAACACGCAATCGCTCAGACAGAGGTTGGTACAATTCAAATTTTTTTGTGGCAACCACCGACAATTCCCCATCTTTTCTTAAGATGCTTTAAGTTTTCTTTCTTAAAGATCGCTGTATTCTGCTTTGTCTCTGGTAGTGATAATTCCATTTTAATCATTTTCTGCCTGCTCTCTATATCACTACATGTAAGGATCGGCTTGAACTGTACTATCCAATCCAGATGTTCCCGGATGTTGAAAGTGTGTTCGGAATTTTGGGCCGCAGCAAAACTGATTTACATTTCCATAATTGTATAATGTGGTTTTATCAACTGGGTTGATAATGTGAATTGGCCACCGTAAAGAGATTCAAGAGCTGACGTTTCGAGCGTTAGCCCTTCGTCGGAGCGAATCGAAAAACCAAGATAGATAGATAGTTTATTATAAAAATATATTGCAGCTTACACCGATGCAGCACCACAGTTTCTTTTGAAACTTACCACCTCCATTTCCATAATTGGTCTTACTTGTTTCTGCACTGTCACGAATGCATCTTGGTAGCAAATGTATAAAATGTTAACAATGTTATTTTTATATTTTATAATACCAATCTATCCAAAACTGAGAAGCAAGCAGTTTTATCGTCCAACAAAAAAAAAACGCACGTACGTTACAGTCTAACATCGACATAATTAACAGACTCAGTTCATTTTCAGCCGTCAGAAGACAACATTTGTAACATTGGCAACATTGTCCTGAGATTGTCTCTATTTTATAAAAATATCGAGGATCCAATACCAGGATTCGTCATTAAAGAATTAAAAAAACGTTCGCTCGTAAAAACTAAGCTTTCGAAAGCCAGTCTGCTGTACTCTTCGACGGATAAAAAATGAATGAAATGAATAATCATTTATTTTTACGTATTTTTATCTGTCGAAGACAGTCGAAGACAGCAGACTGTCTGTCGAAAGCTTATATTTTCTTAATAGTCTCTATATAGCAAAATTTGAACCAAAATGCGATCTTGAATTTTTGCCCGTGCGCGCGGCGCCATATCTTCAGTAACGTTATATGTCTGGACCGAAAGGACTGCTGACATCGATAGATGCTATTAACTATAAACCAGCTGACAAACAGTTGGCTTGATATCAAAATGTAACAATATTTCCTTTTTCATAGCGACTTTATGTTAGCTTGTGTTATTGTTCTGATTGTTCACGGACTTGGATAAAGGCGTAGTTGCCAATAACAAGCTTAAAGAAACGAAGTGCTGGCGAATTACATGAGACATGCATACCGTCCAAAGGCAAAGTCTAATAAGTTTCGTATTTACAGGCTTGTCATGCAGACAAAATTCCATATCAGTATGGTGTCAGTAGGGTAATCTGGCTATAAAATGTATCCCCAAAAAGGAAATAGTCAGACCTTAGCTCAGTCTAATTCTCCATTTAAGCTCATTTTTTTTAACTCGGCGCTGAATGATCAGTTAAAAAACGGTGATGTTTATTCCCCAGCGCAGGTCATATTCTTAAATTTAAGTTCAGCCAGGTCACTTCAGAAGCCCTAAAACAACTATTTAATTAATCTTCTGAGTCTTACTAGTCGCTGACAGAAACGGGCAGTAAAAATACTTCAATTGAAATAGACATTACAAGATTAAACATGCTATATAAACTTCATCCAAATGAACTCTGTTCCAGAGTGAATTGCTATTTCATAAAATAATCCGTCCATTTGCTATTCCTTATTAAGGCAAACTTTTAAATTGTCTAAATAAGGGAACTCCAGGACTGGACGACCATCTGGAGTTTTCCATAAGGCTCGGCGGAGAAAATTTTGCAGTGTACGTGTCGCTTTAGTTTAGTCGTATTCGAACAATCGAAGGTGGAGTTCTAAACGAATACAGATGTTACCGATGAAAGTCGAATAAAGATGTTACCGACAAGAGCCGTCTCAACAAATGGTTTAGATGAGAGTGTGATGGGTACTTTTCATGAAGTAAAACAAGAAGGTGAACTAAAAATGTTTCCTACCTAACACTGAGCAGATACGTTATATCCTATCAGCTGTAGGAGTGAAAACGTCCGAAATAAATGGTCCGGGAACTTTTTGCCACAGTCGTCACCTTTAAGCAGTCAGCTAGATTATTTAGCAGCCTTCTAGGTGAATTTCTGCTCGGTCCACGTCCTTTCGTAGTTTAAAACGAAGGTGGTCAGCGGTGTAGTGCAATAGGTAACCTGTCTTACTAGTTTAGTTGGATATCTTGGAAGAAATATTTGCATAGCGCACAAAAAACGGAAGTATACAAGATCCTTCAAAACTGCAACTACAAAAAGGCCTCATATCGTAGAGAGGAGAGGGAACAGAGAGACAACAACAAGTAACAGACCGGCACATACCAAAGAAACATGCAGGGCAGGAGGATACATATATCCGCATCTAAAATAATTAAATCTTTCAGTTCATACAATTTTGCTTTTTTTCCTTTTCCTTCCTTAACTGAAACAAACCACAAATCCGAGATGCGCCCTGTTTCTTGGACTTTCACCACACCCAGAACACAAAATAAAATTTTGAAGCCACAGCGACAAAAGAGATCTCGATGCTTAGCAAATTAAATATACGTTGTTTTTGGCCATTAATAGGTCATTGTTTTATCGTCGGTTGTGAAAAAAATATTGCATTCTAGAGCTTCTAAGGATCGCTTAAGGCTTCTGAAAAATGGTTGTCAGCCTTTGAAGTAATTCTGAATGGTAACAATTACATTAAAGGTTTTCCAATCCCTCTTGAGAAAAAACAAAACCATCATTGTCCGGCGTTTGAATCTTTTACTAGCTACAGGTGAAGGTAAATCTCCAAATCTTCGTTTGGACTTCAATATCTATCTACAGTTGCGCGTTTCTCGTGGTGAATATTGAACTCTTCACCACAAAGGCTACCGATGCTAACTCGCTACTAACCAAGGAATATGTAAACTTAGTCTCGCGTGAAATTAAACCTTCCCATTATAATTTCGAGCATTTGTGCGATGGTTCACTGGATTCCTACCAACCTTGTAGGTGTTCCCTAACCTGCCACATAGTTCTTCCTTGATACTGTACAATTTAAAAGTCCACGGGGTGTTCCACACCCGAAAGAAATACGAATTATGAAGCTCTCCGACGTACTACATTTCTTTTTTTTAAAAGAAGAGAACACTTCCAAACATACTTATTAAAGCTAGCTTTGAGCTTTCTGATTATTATTAAAGAAAACCAATAATTTATTTAGCCAGCCTGTCACGTGTTGGCGACAAATATTCTTACCATATATGGCATAGGATCTACTTCAGTGCAGTGACATTGGGGGTTTGTAGGGACCGGAGACAAAGATCTTTTTGTCCGATGCAATTTCTGTGCCAGCCGGTTAAAGTCACCCTCGCCCTTCACTAAATCAAGGGGACTGTATATTACATCTGTGATCAATTAAACGTAACATCAGTATTCAGTCTGGTCGTTCAGGATAGTTTGCCGGATACGGCTTTGGCAAGTGGAGACTGTGTTAACTCGTAAAGCATGGTCACCGGCAGTGTAGCGAAGTCACAGCTGTGAAGCAATTATCTGTATGTTTATATTCAAGGACTTCAAGGAGCAAGTCATGCAAATCAGTTGGACAGTTTACCAGATTTCGTCAATAATGAGTTGTAAACTGAATAAGACAATGAAAGATTCTTTACCTCCATGTTACAGGACGAAAATATTGGCTCATCCTCGGTGTAAGAAGCTGTGAACTCACCAGTGACGTAAAACAAGAACGAACATGACGACAAAGAACCTCGAAACAATATAGAACAGAAAAACAATAGTTCAAAAACAACGAAAAAGTCAGTTTCTTACACCGAGGTACATCCAAAATATGGTTTATTAATCTCTAGTCTACATAAATATCGGCGGCTGAGGTAAAAGCAGAAACAAATAGGAAAACAAGAATTTATTTATTACAAATTTGTGAGGGTAGTAAGGGCTTGTCCCGCCGCAATCCAAGCTGCAATCTCTTTTATAGCATCTTGTCTGATTTAATAACCTGTAATTATATCTTCAAGAAAACTCATTCAGCATGAAATAAAATACCGAAAAATCCACATATCATGTCAACAAAACAAAGGCATGTCTGAGTAGGGTCCTTTAATACCAGTCTTTTGCACACTGAACAGTTTGTCTAAAATTTGGCCGTGCAATGGGGCCTGTTACGTAACCCTCTTAAAGCTCAAACCAGCTTAGACTACGGACTCGAAACCAGTTGAGAAACTTTGCCCGGGGGAACTCCCATATGAAAGCGACGGGGATGCTCTTCGTCTCGCTTAGGGGTGTAAATTTCGGATGTTTGGTCTCGCTTATCGGGTGTTCCGAGAAAAAAGTGCCAATATTTTTCGCCTTCCAGGTCTCGTTTAGGGTTTCATGGCAAGAAATATAGAAATATATACATTTCCGACGAGCATCCCCGTTTGTTTCATATGGGAGTTCCCCCCCCCCCTGGGGGCCAGGAAACGTTGCAGTATGTCGGATTGCTTCTAATCATCAGCACGGAATCTTATCTTGTGTAGATAAACTGATGACTGATCATGTTAAGAAGAGAAAGTTATCAGTCTCATTTGCGGTTCAAGGCTTGTCTGTTTAGTCTCCAGAAAATTAAAGAGTATTTAGCACCCGCTGATCGTCATAGGCGTACGGGCAGGGGTGACCGGGGAAGGGCGCTGCAGCCCCCCCACATTATAGGCAACTCAGATTTTTTGGGCAGCAAAAGAAAGTTGGGCAAGGCAACTTGTGATAACTCTTTGGGCAAATGGTTCACCCCCCCCTCCCTCGCCACTTTTCACTGTGGGATGGGGGGGGGGGGGTTTAACATAATACCATCGTTTGCGTGATTTGTAAAATCGAGAAAGTTTCAACACAAAGCTGTATAAATCACGAAAAGATCACTAAAAATAAAACCAACAAGAACGTCTGATCTTGAATCTGTAATCCTGAGGAATTCACCGTGCGTTGGCCTTGGTGATAGTCCAACATTTTCGGGGTTAACCTCATATATTAATCATGAAATATTACAAAAAGGCAGTATATAAAATTACAGCGGCTATATTGTTGCAATCATGTTGATAGTTTAAGTCAATCCAATTGAAAAAGCACGAAGTCCGAGTTTAGGGCACCTCTGTAAACGAACAATTGTATGAGACAGACAACTGATATTGCCGAGTTCCTGCACGCCGTTTTCCAGCCATTTCACTGCTAGAATCTGAACTCTGCAGTATAAGCCGGACACCTCTTTTAGACGGACAGATGTTGCCCCGATAGTGTCCATCTTAGAAAGTGTTTATGAGTAATATTACCAATTGTATTGACGTGTTGATGGTTTCAGCCAATCCAAAAGCATAAGTCTGAGTTTAGTGTTTTGAGCACAGAACGCTGTTTGACGCCTGATAGAGAATGTGTGTGAGTAAATCATGTCTCGGCATATTTATTTATATTATGATTAGCAAAAGACTATTGGCAGATTTACAAATCAATACTGTTTTTCTGATATAAGGAAGGATTTCCGGTTTTGAAAGAGCTCAGACAGGAAATTCACATTAACTCTAAGATGTAAATAGTATTTTATCCATTTTAATCATTATTTTATCTTAAATGTAATTAGTTAGGCTGTTGTTCCTGAAAAGCCCCCATGGAAAGTGGTCAATAAATTTTATATTAATTTTGTATAACTGCATGTAAGGTCAACTCTCACGGACAACCCTGTAAGACGGTTACTCTATAAAACGGACAACTGGTGTTGGTCCCTGCGCGCCGTTTTTCAATCATTTTACTCAGTGTATTTAAACTCTCTATACGCCGCACACCTCTATAAGACGGACAGCTGGTGTTGGTCCTTGTGTACCGTTTTTCAATCATTTTACTGTATCTAAACTCTCTATAAGCCGGACACCTCTATAAGACGGACAACTGGTGTTGGTCCCTGTGCGTCGTTTTTCAGTCATTTTACTGTATCTAAACTCTCTATACGCCGCACACCTCTAGAATAAGACGGACAACTGGTGTTGGTCCCTGTGCGTCGTTTTTCAGTCATTTTACTGTATCTAAACTCTCTATACGCCGCACACCTCTATAAGACGGACAACTGGTGTTGGTCCCTGTGCGCCGTTTTTCAGTCATTTTACTGTATCTAAACTCTCTATAAGCCGGACACCTCTATAAGACGGACAACTGGTGTTGGTCCCTGCGCGCCGTTTTTCAGTCATTTTACTGTATCTAAACTCTCTATAAGTCGGACACCTATGTAAGACGGACAACTGGTGTTGGTCCCTGCGCGCCGTTTTTCAGTCATTTTACTGTATCTAAACTCTCTATAAGTCGGACACCTATGTAAGACGGGCAACTGGTGTTGGTCCCTGTGCGCTAATTTTCAGTCGTTTTGCTGTATCTCAACTCTTTCAGACCGTTGATACCGGACCCGATGGTGTCTTTCCAGATCTTGTGTTTCTTGCTCGCGCGCTTTCTTTTGCGTCGAAAAAAATAGAGCGGCTGTGAACATTCTTAGAGAGAGTTGACGCTATTAGGTTACATTCGCTCAGCAGGTGCTTTCACATAGTCGGAGACGTGCAAGGGACTTCGCAGAATGTTTTTGACATCTAATCAATTTATGTTGAGATCGGCATTAGTTCAAATACTGAATTGGAGCAAGTTCAAGTTTATTGCACACTGTTTGAAGAAAACTAAACACAAAACACTAAAAAATTATCACAGAAAAATAAAAGTACAGTCGAGACGCAACATCCTAAGGGAACGAAACGAACGGCTATCTTTGTTTCTAGCCCGTTCAACTCAACTGCAGAGATTTCGTCCTAAAAAAACTAAAATCGCTCGCAGCGTTTTCGTGATACTGAAAGCGGTTGAGGAATGCCTCGCCGAAAGCGAACGTCCTGAAAACTGCAGCGGAATAAATTAGGAGGTCTAAATACTGCTCATGGTTCATTTTGTGGCTTATTTTACTATTGGAAACAATACTGCTGAATTCGCGTTGGCTCACTTATCCCTCTCTCAAAAAAAGCTCACCGCAGACATATGGCCGACTGAAGTTGATACGTGCACGTGCATGATGCATGCGATGACATTGGAAATGCAGTAAGCTCCACTCGAATGACAAAGTCGGAGTGTATTTCCTCCATTTGTGCCACGGAATTTGATACCCTATTTAAAAGGACCTAGATGGAAAATTGTATGGTGAAGCGAAATCAAATTGTATTGCTGTAGGTTATGTTACTAGAAGTGTTTAAACTACCTTTAACAAGTTTCTTAAGGAATTTCTTTCGTTTCGACACGATCCGCGTAAAATACAATACTGAAATTCTCACATGTAAACAATAACAAAGGTGTGGCTGACCTGGGCCCTTTAAGGCCCAAACTCGAAGAATGAAACCCTATTCAAGGAAAAAAAAACGAAAAATATAAATGTATCAACCTTACTTCGTTCCTGTAACGTTAATACTCTTAACGGATTTTTCAGATTAAATAGACCGTTCCTTTTTACGTTTCACGTGCCGTTTACGTATCGCAATTTTAGACGATACAATTTCTATACCCTATCTAAGGATCGAGGAGCTCAAAAAACCATACCCTATGCTTCGGCACATACCTATTTAGCCCATATATGAAAAGTACCCCTCCCCTCCGGTAGACTTATAGGTTAACTCCCCGCAAAGACCACTTAAGATGCGGATCAAGGTAAACCAAAGTAGACGTTTCAATTCCATTCAAAATAAATTTGTATGCTTGGAGGTTTGATCGTGTTTAAACTAATCTCGGTTTCAAAGGAACCTTGGCCCTGTTGAAGCCTTCAGACACGTGCTGTTAACTGATCAGTGAATGGGACAAGGTCAACTCCTGATCGTTCTAAGTCGAGCTTGTAGGTTGATCGGTTAGAAAGAAACGCTTATCTGCTGTCCATTTGACTTGTCAGACTAAAAATCAACCAAAATTGTGTTTGTCCATAACTAACTCTGAGACGGAAAACCCCATTTTCAGTTGATGTCAAGTTGAATTTGATAAATTTCCTCACTGATCTTCGTCCATTTCGTTTATATATTGGTATGTATGATTACTTCTTACTAAACGCTGTTATCATTTGGCAAAATTTGATACTTCAAATATATGCAGAGCCCATCCCTCGTAGAACTCACTCGAAGCCGTCAAGCTCTGGAGAAAATGATGAGTTCAACCAGGTTGAAAGCTCAGAAAACGTATGTGCTTTGCACTTGTAAGATTTAAATAATTTATAGGGGAGAATTTTTTTGGTATCAGTCTCATAAGGCATTCGTCAAAGCTTACTGCGCACAGGTAGCAAAGTCATGTTTCTGGACTAGTGTTGTGTAATAAATTTTCCCTCTCGAACATCAGCAATATTTATTCCTCAAGAGTTACCCTAGTCTGGCTTCTATTGCTTTAAAAAGCCAACTCTTTAATCGGATTACTAAAGCCAACTCTTTAATCGGATTACTAAATACTAGTAAAAACGCTGATCATCGTGTTCAAGAGATCTTTCAAATGCGTGAAATTCGTGTGGAAACCTTTCTTCATCAGGGGGCCACAATCATCACGGTGTAGGCGTGAGTCGAATAATTGAGAAATTTCAACACGGAAATGTGAATTCGAATGTCACCAGACTGCCTGGTGTCTTCAAGAACTGTTAAAAATCTTTAAAAAAAAGGAATGCTGACCTGTATGGTCTTTTATTAATTTTCTGTTCGCTTGTACGTACGTTGTTTATACACACGAGAGCACCTTCAACTGATCCAAGAAGGCGGCAATCTGTTGACCTTCAACGGGATGTAAGGCCAAGGCTAGACAGTCGTCAGTCATTGCCAATTGTCTTTATACAACAGCTTTCTGGCTTTGGTATATCACCTTTATATCACTACAAGATTACACATGTCTGCTATGCAGCTGGGTATGGTATTGGTAGATCAGTCTGATCCGAAAAGTTTCAATTCCTATTTTCATGTTCCTCAATTAATTGCTTGTATCACACCTAAAACTATAAAATATTGTGGACTGGTGCGTTGAAATAACATCAGTCTGGCATGGTCTTCTTTCCATTGTATTTTTAAACAGAAGGAAAGCCGACCCATGGTATATGTACAAAACTAACTTTTTCTCAAGTCGATTGCAAACTGGATTTACGGATTACATGCTAAAACTAGAAAGTCAATACATATTACTTAAACAGGCGATAATTACATGTATTGGAAGACAAGAACCGAGTCTATGTACTGGGACGGCAGATTACCATCACGAACAAACTGTTTGCAACGAAAAACATGAACTTGTGTGCAATGCTTTTTTCAATCTTCAGACATGCTCTGCAAAATTAATTCCGTGCAAAAGACAACAGATCTTCTGGTGGTCTTTCCATCATACAGTCAACTCGATCTTCATGATCAGTAACGGATAAGACGGACAACTGGTGCTGGTCCCTGTGCGCCGTTTTTCAGTCATTTTACTTTATCTAAGCTCTCTATAAGCTGGACACCTATCTAACACGGACTGTTCGGCGTGCCGGTCCCGACGATTACCGTCTTAGAGAAAGTTGACTGTTTACAGAAAGGTCGTAATAAGCCGCGAATATTCAACAAAAATACCAAAACCGGTAGTTGTTGAATAAATGGGGAGAGCGTACTTTTATTACTGCGATTGATTCGTTTTCGGCCTCATTAATTTAAAGCCTTGTGGTCACATTTGCTCCTTTTTGCTATTTCCGCAGAAAAGCGAAAGAACATTGCAATTTTGGCAATTTTAAGTAAATTTCTTAAGCCAACGGAATCAAGTTTAATCTTTACCTGAATAGTCGTTTGGCTCTAGTCCACTTCAATGTTTATTCCTGAATCTTGCTATAGTGAACTTGCTGTTTTACAATGAACTGTTGTTCCCAAGTGAGCTTTGTATTCAGGGGACAGCGTGTCTGGCAGAGTGGCCTGTCGACACCTTAGGGGGATGCTAAGCCTTAAGGTTAAAATCAATTAATGACTAGAAAGAATGACAAATGTACGTTAACCCACAACAAAGAAGCAAGAATTTGTGATTCATTTCCCTTTAATGTGCAAATATATAATGAGATGTTTATGAGATTTGAATATCTTTTCCATATACTTTTAAAACATGTTAAAAGCACGTGCTATTGCAGTGACGAGAGGTGCAGCTTGATCTGAATTCAACCAATCAGAACAAAGATTCACAGCAAAAGAATTTATGTCATGTCACTGACGGATGAAATATTTCAACATGCGAGATTCATTGCTCGTAATGATATAGAGTTCAAGTTTTTCCTCCAAACTCTCCACACCGAACTATTATAACTATCCCATATCCAACAAGCGCAAGTCAGCCCAAGTGGAATAATGGTTTTATTAAAATGACGCAAAAATTGCAATATTTGAGCCCACAGACTGTTCTAGCTGACACGTACGCTTACCACATTTGTAGAGGCATGTCTATAAAAAATACAACAACAACAACCTTGTTACACATGAAATTAAACTAAAAAGGAACTATTTCACACAACCTGCGGTTAGCAAGAGCTAATCGAGGCGGGAGGTAAAGTGGACACAATATACACCTTATTGACCATTTTCGCATTGCCCACTTGTTTACCCACCAAAATTTTGCATAACCTTTGTTTCCCATTTCTCCCGGGTATTACAGTCGTCCCAAGAGAATCGGAAGACAATGCTTATGCAATTTTTTTTTTTTTTTTTTTGGGGGGGGGGGGGTAAACAAGGTGTATTATGGGCAATGCGAAATTGGGCAATTCAAAAATGGCTACCATCTTGGTATTCTTTTGTTGGTATTCAAATTAGCCCTTCTTGCCTCGTTTTTAAAAATCAAAAGAATATTTTATCTTGAACGAGGCAACAAGGGCCAATTTGTATGTGCATAAATCAGCGGCCATTTTGGAATAAGGTATAAACTAGGGGTTATAATAATTTTCAAAAGAGAACAAAATTTGATACCCTACACGGCGTAATTATTTGCTAAAGTGTCTAAGTTAATTAAATACCGTTTACATTTGTATCGAAGAGCCTGGGTGTTGTCATTGAACTAAATTGTCGACTTCAACATAATCATCCTTATCCAAAAGAGCATCAAATAGAAATCCGCAAATTTTATTCTTAACAACGGATTTGGAAGCATTTCTCCAGTCAGAAGGTTCCATACTTTTGGTCCATTTCTTGAAAATGAAAATTAATTCTTTAAAATTTAGACTTCCTGAATTTGTAATAATTTTGTTTAAATAACGAAATCCATACTATGGAATAGGGGAGGTTTTACGCATACCCAATCTACAATAAGATGGCCAAATACCGACTGCGTATCCTATGCTATAAACCAAAAATTTCACGTTCTCAGCAGCCTCCCCATCGACGAATTCCTAGAGAACCCCCTTCCTTCTCCACTGGGGATCGAAAGCACCTTATTAATCTCTTATTACTACTAGTAGTATACCTTGATCGCCGGCTAACCCAATGAAAACTACTGAATTGCTTTATCAATTAATTATCCAGTTTTTAATAATAACAATTATAATATAGTTTGTTCCAAGAATTATACCTATTCACTGACCAGAGCGTACAAATCATACACCCTTTTAGACCGAATGGTTAAAATGTATTCGCTATTTCAGAATAATACCCCGGCTTGGCGCCGTAAAACATGATGAATTATATAAGAGAGTTCCCCCTCCGGAAACCTCAGCGAGTGTGGTGAATAGGTAGTCCATTTTTTTAAGATCTACTAATCATTTTAAAAAACAATACTGATTTTCCGTTTGCTTTTAAATAAACACCTATCTGCAATCCATTATTAACATGTTGATAGAAAATCTGTTGACCGGAAAGTAAATAATATTATTGTTTATTATAACGCGGGCGGATTCTTAACCCTCAGGTCTCATACGATGATAGTACAATATGACCTTCAAAATGGTTTTACAAGATTCAGCACGTCCTTGTATTATCCTTAGCAGGTTTGTTGACATTATCATCATGTTGCTTGGCGCTCGTAGCTCTTGTTCTCCCTGGTCTAACAGCTCCCCAAATCTTCTCCTAATACTTTAGAGACCTTTAGAAAGATTTCTGATAAGGGACCCTTCAATTTACAGATTTCTGTATCTGTATGTTGTGATTATAGGATCTGATCTATAAGCCAGCTGTCTACTGATTTTCCCAGAAGTAAAATCTTGACCTGCACCAAGTTTGTACGTGAGCTGTGACGGTTAAAGCTTAGGGGCAAAATTGTTTTCTCAATACAACACCTGGTGACACTCCACACGAAATTTCATAAATCGTAAAATCAAAATATTTATTGAAATACAACAAGAACAAGCTTTATTTTCATGACCATAAGTCGTTACAGTATTGCAAAATCACAACATAGCAGAAATAAAACAATAAAAAACAAACAAGCAAAGAAATAATCTATATAATTTGGTTTTATCAACTGGGTTGATAATGTCAATTGGCCACCGTAAAGAGATTCAAGAGCTGACGTTTCGAGCGTTAGCCCTTCGTCGGATTCGCTCCAGGTCTTAAGTAAACAAATAAAGGAAATACTCGTTTTAGTACGAACACTCATCTAATCGCGTTGTGATGCAAATCTGCCATCCCTTGGGGGTGGGGTGGGTTATTACCCTAGTTCTGACCAAAAAAGGCAATTTTCCCTACGCCTTTTTCAGGCTAGACATGTCCAAAAAATCGATACCCTATTTCCAGGTCCTACCCAGGAACTGCTTCAGTGCAAGAAGGGTTTCAAATTTCCTATGTTATTAAATCGCACTTCTAAAGTGATGAATAAAAATAGTTTCTTCCAAAAGGCGCTAACCTGAGTGCAGAAATCTGGTACCCCGTTTCAGACAAAAATGGGCAAACTCTATACCCTATCGATCGATCAATTCCTATGTTATAGATTTTGACCATTTTGATCGATCGATCGATCGATTGATTGGTTGATTGATTGATTGATTGATTGATTTGATCATGCTTCTTCCTTTTCTGGTACATTTTGTACTAACTGGCCGTTTTTTATGATTGATAAGATGTCGTGACCAGTATTTATCTTTGACTTACGATCCTGATCTCGGAGATGTGACGTCACAGATATGATCAGCAGTAGTCTTCGTGGTTTGAGTGGTAATGAGACGACCAATGGAAAGTTTCTGATAGGAAAGAAAGAGGGAAATAATGTGTTGATCAAGAGTAACTGTACAGGCTCTCTCTCTCCTTTCCTCCCTGCGGATTCTGTTGGAATTTCAACTTACCAACTGACGTGAGTAACTTCCCAGGCACTTTTCAATTAAGGCAGTTATGTATTCCCTACCGATTGAGGTAAGTTGGAAGGATTGCAAGCTTTGCTTTGTAAATAGCCAACTGGTCTACCTCTTGTTTGTGACTCGCATTAATTTGATGATATTTACATAAAATTTGCGCTATCTGAATGCTAATTTAAAATATCATTATTGTTGGGTTGTTTGCAGTTTCTTGTTCTCTCAAAGTCCATCGCGCATCTACTATAAACATAAGCTATTTACTGTACTGAACGAGAAAATTTTCCCAAACGGGAGCATTTAAATTGGAAAATGAGTACGCCCCCCCCCCCCCCCCCCCCATCAAAATAGCTTCTTTCTGTCAGAAAGCAGGCTCCTTGTACTCTCAGCGCAATTTATTTCTAGCAAAGTTCCTGTAACAAGCTATACGTTCCAAGGATTGAAAGTTTAAAAACTTAGCAACGGTTAGTCGTCGGAATTCTGAGATATTTCCCACGGATCTTACTTACCCTGGGTATTTGTGAATCAAAACCTGTAGAAATTCAAGTGAATGACGGTCCATAAACTATCTGTTTTATAGTTGCAATTTGTTTTATAGATCGAGGGAACAAAGTTGAAAAACTCATGCGTATCTTACCTGACTTTCTCGGACAAATATACAACCCGAACTACGACAAGAAAGCCAGTTGAAAATGTGTTCTTAATATATATTATTTGTTCTAGGGAAGACATTCAAATGGAAACTTTTTCCCTTATTTTAGCCTAGGAACCTTTTACATCGGTTGCTAGTGAAACTTCGACTTGGTGATTGGCTGTATTGCAACTGTGGAAACTTCAGCTCTTCATTTAGCCTAGGGATATGCGAAAAACCTTTTACATCGGCTGCTAGTGAAACTTCGACTTGGTGATTGGCTGTATTGCAACTGTGGAAACTTCAGCTCTTCATTTAGCCTAGGGATATGCGAAAAACCTTTTACATCGGCTGCTAGTGAAACTTCGACTTGGTGATTGGCTGTATTGCAACTGTGGAAACTTCAGCTCTTCATTTAGCCTAGGGATATGCGAAAATCCTTTGACATCGTTCGTTGATGGCTTTAATGGCACTTTGACTTGGTGCCGGATTGGCCGGGCTGTATTGAAATGGAAACTTCTTCCCTTTCTTTAGCCTAGCCGGATACCCGGTAGGGTACTCCCTTTTTGGGCTATACGGGGACGTGCCGCTGGATAGGGTATGCTTTTTCCCCTCAGTCCTGAACAGGGTACATAATTCAAGCGAGGCTGTCCTAAACAGGGTATGAATATTAAGGAGTCGTCCTGCACAGGGTATGGCTTCAAGACTCGTCGATTCGATATCCTTGGTCCTAATCAGGGGATATGTTTCAGGTTATTTTGGTCCTAAACAGGGTTAGGATTTCGGACCTCCAGCGGCACCCCTATACCCAAACATGGGTCAAGTACCCCCCCCCCCCCCCCCCCACACACACACACACTCCCTCAGGGCCGGATATGCAAAAACCTCCTGATTTGGTATCAGTTTCACAAGAATTATTTGTCATCTGGCAAAAAAAAGAAGTTCGTGAAATTTGTGCGACTGAGGATCGAGGAGCATCAGCGGCTCGTATAGCTGAAATGAGAACGGAGCGTTTTTTCACGTTATTTCTTTCTTTCTTTCTTTATATTTATTTATTTTTCTTCCTTTCGTCTTCTATTTTTATTGACTTATTAACTTCTTTGCTCAAGCTTTAGTGCCAACCTACCTCCCACATTTAAATAGTGTTAAGTTTTACTCAGCTCTCATCGCAAAAAATCATTTCTTCTCAAGTGAAATATTATTTTTAACCCAAGAACTTTAAAACGCTATCATGCAAAATTTAAAGTCATCAATTTCTTAAAAGAACTGACGATCAGCTAGGGATATGCAAATCTCCCCTTAATTCACGATCAGAACAGGGGGTTACAAAGAGAAAAACAAAACTTACTTGTGTTGAGAAATTTCCATCAGTCGCTCAGGAATTTTCAGAAAGTTTATTTTAGTGAAGATGTTTAAGAATGGCAAATTGGTCAAATTGGATAGAACGAAAAAATGGCAAACTGGACAGAAAGGAAACGATGCAATAATGACTTGGGCGAGTCCTTCCGATTTCTGTTCTGTTCTGAACGCAATGGCTTGTTACACCCTCGTCCTTGGCGCCCTTTTAGACAGAATTTCCCTATCCCTAGAAAGCGAAACAAAGAGAATCACTGAAAAGCGCAAGTCATAACTTTCTTAGTTTATGAACGTGTAATAGGGTTTGTCCTGACTGACAGCATTTATATAATGTAGTTCTGTTGATAGACCTTGATAATGCTAGTCAATGGACACAATTGTCATATTTTAACTGAGGTATTGTGAGTGGGAGGCATTATCTGTCAAACCGGTTCCGTCCGATAACGTCAGACTTCGTCACCCTGTTAACCTGAGCGGGGTACACCTAATTTAAACGGCATAAGTCGAGTTCTCGAAACAACGTGCAAACTCGAGTGGATATTACATATCTCCTACTGTACGTATAGTTAGGCGAAAAAGTGCATAGCTATAAATTGCGGCTCGCGAATTAATGTTACATTTTGTTGATAAATTCCTAGAGTGTAACTATTCAAATGACAGCTATTGAGCAGTACTTTCATGTGGTACTGTTTATTATGCTGTACAAGGTGGTTCTAACTTTCAAGTCTGTGGATGAAACCCTAGTATGTGACCATTCAAATGAAAGCTATTGAGAAGTACTTCCATGTCGCACTGTGTCTGTTGCAAAGGGTTCAACCCTAGCTGAGCCAGTTCAACACATTATGGGAGTTTGAAAACCACAACTTCTCTTTAGTTCACAGTACGTGTTAACCATACTGTGACACTGAGCATACCCAATTGCGTTACAATCGATGTACTGGACCAATCCGCCGTGAATATCAATCCACGTGACCATATCATCGCGTGACACGACAGAGGTGGTGTAATGCTGTAAGTCGCGTAAAGAGACACCAACTTTGCCTCGAATGCAAACTTCTCCTGGGCTTGAAAACGACACGGCTTCTACTTTTTGTCGGCTGCCTACAATCTTTGCCAGACCTCCTCCAACGGAGTGCCCCGTGAGAAGAACACTGTTTGCTGTGGTTCGATTTATCTTCTGTACGTATGACTCGATTGAAGAGAAGGCAAAGTCCTCGCGATTATGATGCAGCAGCCTTTCAAGAAACGACGACGCGGAGACATATGACGTCACGAAGTTTAATGGATAATGTTGCACAGGGAGTGCTACCGAGGTCAACTGGTAACTAATTATCTCACTCCAAAGCTTCAGGTTTTCAAACCATTCGCTCGATGATGCGGTGCCTCGTATACCAATGATATGAACTTGTTTGTTGTCCTCAAGCAGGTGATAAAACCTAGGATTTCCCTTTGATACGTAAGCAATATTCCACTTCCCGCCATGATTGAGAAAGTAACTGTTGATTGATTGGGTTAGATCTTCCTTGTTCCAGGACTTCTGGTAGGCGATATGTGAGAGATATGCTATATCCGTGATATCTAAACGCAAAGGAGTCCACTTTTTATCGCAGATTGGGTACCCGGGCGAATTGCTTTCTAAATCAGAGAAATTACTTGTTTTTGTGTGATTCAATGGCGGGAAATTACAGTTGTCTTCGCAATACCCGCGGGACGTACCCACCAAAATCAGCGCAGCGATATAAGAAGCAACGAACATCACAGCAAAGCGCTTCCTTATGACAAAGTATTCTCCATTAGGTCTCCTGCAGCCACGAAAACAGACATAGAAAACAAGGCAGGCTGTGAAGAATGGGTAGAAAAACGCGAAACACATTGCTCCTGTTGAGGCGTCAACGATCTTGAACGCCAAAGGCGAGAGGATGGAGAACAAAACAAAAGGGAAGCTCATTGGAATAAGCACTATGGCATATGCTTCGTGGCTTTGCTCTGTGTAGCAAAATACTACCAAACCAATTAAGCCAAGCATTGCCACTATAAACGCTGCAAACCAACAAACTATCAAGCAACTGCCGAGAAATGTCATGAGGCCAAAACTCTTGTCTGTGCAAGCAGCGTGGATAATGGAACTTAACAAGACTGTGATGAAAAGTATCACTTTTCCTACTTTGAACTTAAGGATCCTTTTGACCACAGCGACTTTTATGATTTCCCAGAACAGCGAGAACACAAAACACACTAAAAACATTGTGCAGCAGAGAAGAACCAACATGCAGCACGAGTAAAAGTTCTGGGAGTTCATGGAATCGCCCAGAGGAGAAAACATTTCGAAAGTCATTTCCAGTGCACAGTTTATGGCGAAGCTGAAAGCTGTCACAAAGAAGGACAGCAGTGAAATGACAATGGTCACGTGAGAGATCGGATAGAAGGCTGAAAATAATATTCTCATGATCTTCCATTGCGTCCCTTCACGGCCTGGAAATATCTGAAAGAAACGAGCATAAAAGGAGATTTACCATATATAACTGCAGAAATTCTCGCGCGCTTATTGGCCAATGCTCGTGTTTAAGGCTGGTTTTCACTAGCGCATGAGCATAACGACACTGTCTGTTCTTCTTGTGATCATGCTTATGCTTATGTCGCCATATGTCGCGGTGATTCCTGGTAAAAACAACATGAGAAAAACAAGTGTGTTTGTTCTTCTTATGCTCGTGCTTATGTCGTCATGCTGATGCTTGTGCGCTAGTTGAAAACCAGCCTTTACAAATGACGAAGTCGAGGGCGACATCGCGCGCAGTTGTTCAGAACTTTAAAACGAGGACACATTGTTGCGGACACATTACTCATGAAGATTTGTTGCGCGCGCAAACGCGGAAACATTTGTTGCGGACACAAAATGTTTCTGAATAAAAAAATAAGAAACATTTTTGTGTCCGCAACAATGTTGCGCGCGCAGGCAGACAGGGAAACGTTTGTGTCGGCAGCAATGTGTCCGCAACAATGTGTCCTCGTTTGCCATCGCTTTAAGCTGTTTACAGTTTACAGGTGTATCAACGCTGCTATCGCCTCGTTGATACACAAAAATAACAGGACATGCGACCTAGCCGCCGTGGGATCGTACATTTTCATGATTTTGTGGGGTATGAAAATTCTGGCAAGTAGGGATTCAATAAATAAAAAAGTTGTTACCGTATTTAGTGCTGTTATTTTAAAATTTAACAATCGGCTCACAATCTGATCGCAAACATTACATTGGCCCACATGGCAAAAAGTGACTAACGTGGGGTCAATAATAGACCTTTTCCGCTTGGGTGGTTTGTTGCCCATTACAGACCACGTGATGATACTCTTAAGAATTCTTGCTTTCAAATTTTCAAATATTTGTGTGGATATGAATAAATAATATTTGGATGGACAAAAGAACAATTCTGTAGAGAATGTCACATGGTCGGTATTGGGAAAACAAACACGCCCAAGCGCGAGCGAAAAAGGGCGAAAGCGATATTTCTTGTTTACAAACATTTCTTTTGATATTCAAATTTGCCAACCACTGGAATAAAAGAAGTCATTGTTTCAACAGCCAATTAGGTTCTGGTTGGCATATTAAGAACAATAGGTGACGTCACGAGAAACATCGCTATTGGTCACGCCTGATTATAGAAATTTGTATGTTCTAATTTCCATATTATTGTACCAAATGCCACCAAATATACGAATAAATTTGATAAAAAGATACCACAGAACAAGATAGAACAGTTATTTTGGGGAAGTAGTACAGGATTACAAGGATGGAAGTGGATTGCAATTTTACGGGCCTGATCATGTCGATATGATGAGCACGTCCTCCAGAAACGCCCCTAGAAATATTATTTTGTCCGCCTGCTGGTAAAAATATGTCCCAAAATTTCTTTTCTGGATTGTGGATTGGGAGCGATGACTATCGAAACATCAAGTTGGCTGATTTTGTCGTCCTTTCAAGTTCTTGCTCCTTAGTTAGATATCTCACCTGAACAGTTCGTCGAGATCCTGGTCTGACAAACAATGGAGTGTTTTCTTCTTCCTCTGTTAATACAAGGATGTTTTCAATGCGTCCTTGGATCATTTCGCCTCCCTTCCTTTGTGTTTTCGAACTCTTCAGTTTACTGCGCTATCAGCATTTTGTTTCATTATTTCTGACCGTAATTCGTACAAGAATCATCACGGTGTGATTGCTGCTCAAGTGTCAGGTCAGTTGTGAAACATTTGCAGAAACGCGTGCAAGATTGCACAACTGGAGACTTCCGGTAATATAACTTCCGGTAATATAACTTCCGGTGTGATGTGTGACAAATCATCGGTAAAAGTGTTGTGTTACTATTACCATCAAAATAACGCCATCTATGCAGTAAGCTAAAGTTTAGTCATATCGGAAAGCTACTGGTGTCATTGTAGCTGGTTATTTGCATAATAGCAACGTGTGTCCAAGAGTTCTTGATTCACTCTTCGACACCTCGCCTGTGTGAAACGCAAACCAAAATGACTCATTTTTCCTGGTGTGATTCTTAGATAGGGTATCTTCACTATATTGTCTAAAATTGAAGCGCGTAAACGAAAATCTAAACCAAAAAAGAAACGGCCTGTTTGAACTGAACAATCCGTTACAAAAATATGGTCGACCCGTTCGTATCTTTCATAGTTTTCGCTTTACCTTGAATAGGGTGTCACGTTTTAGAACTGGGACTTAAATAGGGTATCAAATTCCGTTTTCTTTATCCTTGAATCGAGTGAGGGTTAAAGAACCTTCGCGACACACTCCTATCGAAATTTAAGGTAGTACGAGTTCACGAGTTTCACGACTGGCACAAGATGTCATACTACTGACTGGCGCGTCAGCTCGCGCAACCAAACGCGGGAATGCAGCTACACGGATCAGCGGTCTTTTTCGTTAACGACAAAATTAACTAGGTTACATGACGTAGGTCTGCGTTCGAGCCTAGACTGAGGCCCATCAGGCCGGAGCTCTGGAAGATTTAACCGGTGACTACTTAACAAATAGATTCCATGTTGCCGTGCGTCCGTACAGTAATAGATCACTGATGACGTCAAAATGTGGTAAGAACAAAAAAGTGGCACACTGGTGTTCTTATCACACTTTGACGTCTTATGTGATCTATTACTGAACAGACGCACGGCAACATGGATTCTATCTGTTTTATGTAATTAACAAACGAAATTTAAACGTCATCAGTCCTGTGTCCTTTAATAGATCATAGATAGGAACCAATCAAAATGCGTCAATAATTTCGCTTATTATATAACTGAAATTACTGATTTCTTCCTTTCGGGGGATATAATTTGCGATAAATTCAAGTTAGGGAAGGACGTATCAAATAGTTGCTGAGTGTAAATATTTTTTTGGTCTTTTTTAAACTTTTTTTTCAAATAAACGAGTGTCTTTGCTTTTCAAATGTTCTGCGCCCAACCAAATAACTTTGACAATGGCGTCCACAAGTTCGCATTTCGGCGTTTTCAAATACTCAGAACTTTTTTATTAATTATGAAGGCCCGAAAACTTTAGTAAATCGACGGGAAACTGGTAAAATATCAAACTTTACACAATTAATATTAAAACTTCATCTTTCCAGTACTTTTCCTGTTTTTAGCGTTTGACCGCGGTTAAATGGGATGCTAGTTCATCGCACCGTTATTCCCGATATTAAATTTGCCAGGACGCATTAAAAAACGGCTGAGTTGAATTGACAGTGGCACTACACAACTATTTCGATCCGGCATACACTACGAGCTATTCTCGTCCCCTAGCCCTTTTCGTTTCTCTTAACCGACGGCCGGCGGGGCCTTGGCACGAGAAACGTAGGGCTCTGGAGATAGGATTTTCCAGTCCAAAATTCTAGGACTTCCGGACTTCACGCATATGGTATTGATGTTTCTACAAGTTGTGTGCTGCAATATGGCGGACGGCGAACATTTTGCGTTTTTCTCAAACAGCCAATAAAAAAATTACGTTTTTTTTAAATCCTCTGTCCCCACAGCCCTTCGTTTTCCGTGCCAAGGCCCAGCCGGCTAAGAAAAACGAAAAGCGCTATGGGGTCTAAAATGCACTTCTTGCAGCCCCTTTTTTCCCTTGCCCGTCCAGTGTAAAGCGAATAAATATGGCCGCGCGAAAGTTGGGGCGAGAAGACGACACGCGACCATATTTATTTGCTTCACGCTCGACGGACTGAGAAAAAAGGGTATAATTTGGTTTTATCAACTGGGTTGATAATATGAATTGGCCACCGTAAAGAAATTCGAGAGCTGACGTTTCGAGCGTTAGCCCTTCGTCGGAGCGAATCAAGGAATTGTGGGTCGTGTGTTGTTTATATACAGAAAGATGGAGCTTCGCTATTGGTTGGTGCCTGGTAACTTGAAAACAACGGAACAATGAAAAGTGAATGAAAGCGTTCGTTGATACCGTGAGGATTAAGAGTGCCGAAAAAAAAATAAATTCTTGTTCTAGAGTTTTGCGACTTTTCGTGCTTCCTTGGTGAAGGGAAGGGCCGCAGACTGCCATATGTTGCTTTGAATGATTTGGGAGATTGAGGTGTCTCGCGACCGGTTTCGATGCATTTTTGTCGTCTTTCTCTACGTCCCGAAGGTGCTCTCGGAATCAGTCGCCTAGTCGTCTCCCTGTTTCGCCGATGTATAACTTTTGGCAAAGAGTGCAAGTTATGCAGTAGATGACATTGGCTGAGGTACAGGTCAAATGATCAGTGATCGCTTGGGTCCCGATATTTTATCAACGTTGTGAATGAAAGGGCATGTTTTGCATCGTGCGCGAGTGCATTTAAAAGTTCCGGGTTGATCACTTGTTTTGAATGCACAAAAGGGGCTGCTTGACGTCTAATCTTGGCAGGGCTCGATTTTAATATGGCGGACCACTCGATCCCGAGTCCCGCGCGCTACCCGTAAGGACTACAGTGCGTCACAGATCCAGTTCTAATGAGCAACATTGTCGTTGTTAGCAAATTCCATAATTCTTTCCAATCTTATGTTGTTGAACTCTTTTTCTTGTGCCATCTGCTCCTTGCATTCTTTTATTTTCTGTTGTATTTGCTGAACAGTTGTTTCCATATCAGGTAAATTCAGCCGAGAGCATATTTCACTCTTCTCTTGGAGAGATTTGAGTTTTTCATGTGGCACGTCAAACAAGGCTTCTTGGATCACAACGGCCGAGTTCAGTTGCTCCATGGCGTTCGCATAATCTCCCTGGAAATGAAAGAGAAGGTGTCAGTGATAAGTCCATAAGATCCACGCAAAGTTTAATTTATGGCGTGTTCACCCTTGAAATCTAAAAATTGTTATGTGCAACGCTTAACGCAGCGAACAGTAAATCAGACGCTGAATCGCTTTCAATTTTTTTGCAAATTGCGCTCAACAGAGTGCACAACAATCTGCCGCATTTTATTCTTACGGCAAAGGAAAACTCCTTACTCCATTGGTTCTCACGCAACCTAAGCAATATAGCCCAATGGATATTAATAGCTTTTTTCCTCATACCGAATAGCAAACACTAACCTTCATTTTGTAAGCCACACCCAAGTCGTGCAAAGTACGGGACGTTTCTTGGTGGTAAAACCCAAGAAACTCTTTCCTGATGCTCAGCGCCTTGGAGAAATATCCGACAGCTTTATCAAAGTTGCCCAGAGCGAGGCAATCGTTTCCCAGGTAGTTATAGAGCGTGCCGGTAAATGGATGATCATCCAGTTGGTCAACATAAGCACCGAGGGCGCGTTCTCTGAGATTCAGTGCGTCGTCGTGGTTATCCAAGGCGCTTTGAACAACTAACGAAAGAAAAAAAGAATTCGGGTTAATAAAAACAATGGACACGAAGGTGAACCTCCGGAAGTTTTACGTTTTACGACGGAAACGTTGCGCGCAGCTGTTCAATGTTTCTTCTTGAACGTTCCCTAGTTAAGCAGAGGCGGATATCTTTTTAAGGTCTCTTAGGGAGCTAAAGTGACCTCTCGTGTAAAAGAAATCAAGACAAAATGCTTCAAAAGCAGCTTGGTTATGGATGATCCTAACAAAGAAATCGAGGTGTTACAGTACGACGTCCAGTATAAATTTTATCTTTTGTCCACTATCTGTATCACTGTTCGTAACATTTTTAACTGGTGTCTTCTACGAAATTGTGGCTTAAAATTTTTGTGGATTATCAGTGGAACCGTCCGGTTTATAGCTTAAATCGTATAACGTATTCCCTATATGAACCGTTGACTGAAGAAGTCAAACGCATCAAACCTGCTCTGTCGTTACAGCAAGCCGCATACTTCTTAGGTTCAACCTCTCTCTTCTCTTCCAGTATTTCAAGAGCCTTCGCATTTAGTTCAAGAGCCCTTGTACGATTTCCATTCTTGGCCATACAGCGGGCGATCTTGCTGTAGCACTGAGCTACTAGCTCCCCCTCTCTTAAATTAAGTTCTTCGTAAATCTCTAACGCTCTCTGGAGAACTCTGAATCCCCCTTCTGACACCACGTCGCACATTCGATGGCATTCACAGTGGTAAATCTGCTTGATACCAACGCATGTAAGACAATCAGCTACCAGCCGCAAATCGCCTTGGCAGGTGCTAAGCAGTACCTCGTAAACTTTTTCAAATATACTCTTTTTCATGACTTTGGCTAAGAAATCGACTGCTTGGTTGAGAATCTCTGCACACCTGGTAGCACTCGCTGTACCCCTTTCTGCTGCCCACCAAATTGCTTGTAGAATGTGCTGCTCCTCTGCAAAGTAATGGCAAAGTGTCTTTTTCCAGTCGCCTTTGCAAAAAAATCGTCGATGAAGCTCTGAAATCAGGTTCAAATAATGGTCAATAAACCTCTCATGCGCTTTGCTATAACACGCGCATAACCGCTCATCTTTCTGGGCCTTTTCCTCACAACAAATCTGAATCACTCGGTGAACATAATACTGTTTGCCCTTGACATCACTGTGGACAAGCGACCTCTTCACCAACTGCATCAAAGCAGCAGGTAGTTTTTGTGAGCCATATACGCACACGGCTTGTTCGTAATTAAACGCAGCTGGGAAAACAGCCAACGAGACAAGGACCTCTTCGAGTTCTTGGCCGAGCTGTTGCAAACAATCTTTGAGAAAGCGCTTCATTTTAAAGTCCGGTGACAGTTCATCCATGTCCGCCAGGTCTACTGGTGTGAAATTTTCTTCCAAAATTTGAATCAGCGTCTGCGGGTTAACAAATTCCAAGTAAGCGGCAGCAGCGTGCAAAATAAGTGGAATATTCAAGCAAAGATTTGCAATAGTCGTTGCCTCGACGTCTTCTAGTGTTAACATAGTGTTTTCTTTGACCTTCGCTTTGAGCAGTTCAGCTGCGGCATCATTTTCTAAGGCGGCTAGCTCGACGGAGTAACGCTGAGTTTGACAAGAGGCTGGGCACGACACCCTTGAGGCGATGACGCACTTTACATTCTTTGCGTACATTACAACGTGGTCAACGAAACTGTAAAATTTTTGCCTTGTGTCCTGTTGACAAATTATATCCTCTGCATTGTCGAGAATCATAATAGTCTTTGTGGTCAGAGAAGTTAATCGCGACAAAGCCAAATCTCGTGGCTTGTTAGCTACTCCCTGGCACACATTCAAGGCAAGAAGGATGTTGGCAGACATTTTATCTACTGACTTGATTTCGCGCAAACACAAGAAGATAACTTGGAATTCTTTTTCAAGCATCGTATGACCGATAGCTTGCGATAAACAGGATTTTCCATACCCTGGTGGACCAGTTATGACGACAAGGCGTCGACCATTGTTTTCGCTGAGTACTCCAACAATCTCTTCCAAAGTTTTGTTTCTCCCGTAAAAAAGAGGTGGTCTGTATGGGAGAGCTCCCGCGGTATACTGATCGCCAACAAATGAACATACTTCTAGAAAGCAAAACCAAGAGAAAAGAATAACTACATTTCGGGCCAACCTTAACGAAATAATCATTCACGACCAAATGAAATTCACTGAAACGGCGAGTTTCGCTAAACATTCTTGTCGTTTAAGCCCAAAAGTTCAGTTCAAAATGCGGATATGAGCAATAAAAAAGTCACTAAATTATTTAAAATAATATTCTAATAAAAGCAGTTTTTCCAATCCTTATCCAGTGGCAGGCATCTATTGTATTTGATCTGACTCGTCACCAGGCCAGGCGCATACTGACTACATACAATACAAATTTTCCGCTCGAGTTGCGTGATCTGTAACGTCACGCAGTGGAAAGGCACGCGAAGAATTTTACATTAAAAATAAATGAAATGTATCTATAAACGGATTTTGGTCGTACGCACGTCTTAAACTGGATAAGATCCGCACTATTTTATACCAATGCTACGCACGCTATTCCTAACAACTACTATAAACATTTTGGACGATAGCGTGAGTCTTTCGACATTCCGTAGCGTAAATTACATTTAAATTGGTAAGCATCACGCGAATAATAAACAGGCATGAATCATCATTGGGGGTTTCCCGTCAAAGTAGAAAATTTCCCCCTTTACAAGCAAAAAATTATTCTTCACCAAAATAACTGAAGCTTGAGCCACCAGGGAATTATCATTCGTAAAGAAGAAAAATCGTTCGGAGCACTTCAACATTAGCTTTGAAATTTTGGATCAACCTCATTGCTGGTCACGCATGAAATGTTCCTTCCGTACTGATGGGACCTGATCGACTTCCGCTCTCATAGCAAAAGAACTAATTCTATCTTTTATTTTACTGGCAATAAAAAAAAAAACTCTTCCTTACTCGATCGGCAATACCTTTGTTGACCAGTTGTTACCTACTCAAAATAGCTGTTAGTAGCTGGTACAGTGTTCTCATCCGATATCATGTAGTTTGAAAGCTAAGAGTTCAGCAATACTCATCATAGAGAAATAAAAAAGAGTAGTCTTTCTGTCTGTATGTCGTTCTCTAACAGAAGAAAGTAAGTACTGCTTTTAAAATGACTTAATTTAGCTCACCTTCAGTTGGATTAAACTGTGATACTTGAAGCAACTGGTTACTCAAATCAATTCGCCCAGCAAACTTCAATAGGTCGGCCAAAGGGCCGCGATTTTCTACAGATAACAACTTCGTGTTCATCATTTGACGAAAAAGTTCAAATGGTTTTTGCACGTCTTCTAATTTTCCCTGAGGTAACTCGAGGCCAAACTTCATTCTGTCGAGGTCTTCGCTCGTGAGTTGATCGGAAATGGCCATCAAAAGCGACTTGAACGACAAGGCGGGATCTTGACTGGAAGCCATGTTTAAAAAAACTTTTGAAACTTTATCTGCGGGTGAATGAGTCAGCAACCGCTACTATCAGTACGAAAGGGTTATTTAGTTTCAGCTAGCTACAACCCGGAACACTTGTCGGCCCTTTTCGATTTAACAGGTCGTCCATGACGTCACTCGTGATCAGACAGAAATCCAAACTCGTTCCCAGGCTCTCTCCTTTAAAATAGACGTGAAAACTGCAAAGGACCCCGAGCGATAATGCTGCTAGTTTGCGTAGGATCTGCAAGAGACCTAATCAGCCAAAATTAAACTGTAACACAAACATAACTGCAAGGCTGATACTACGTGAAAAAATTGACTTTGCGAGACAACAACCCGACAGAAACCGATAAAGCAAGGCTGCAACCGTGGACAGCTGCTTCGTTCTTATTGGAACTCGTCAGCACGGTGTAGCAGTTTTAAATGAAACCTGCCAGAAAGCCAGCTCAAATAAAACGCAACAAAACCCATGCTTTATCAAGTTCCGTACTTTGAACCCGTGCGCCTCCCGAATCACGTGTTTCAGGGAGTATCGAATTCTTGTCTCGCAAAGTCAAAATGTAAAGCCAGCAACGGCAAGACATTTTTAAAAACATGTACAGTTGGTTCATTCTTACGTAACAGTGCACTATCGAGTAATGGTGCACGTGGGAAGTTTGGAAGACTTGGAGACGTTTGTGCTCAATGTTGTATACAGTGGACACACGTTCAAATTGGTGTGCGCAATGTTGAAAATAGTAGACACGTTGAAATATTGTTGCATGCAATAATGTTGCTGATAGTCGGCAGAAATAGTTTTGTTGCAGATAGTCTGCTGACATTTTAAGTGTTGCACATAATGTTACAGATAGTTGAGGCAGGTTTGTCTTACGCGCGTGTGAACCATTGCGAGATAAGCAAAAGGGCAAGCTCAAGATTTGAAAGTTGAGGTGACTCCGATCCCATCATGTAGTCTTCATCACAATTTCCTAAGCATTACGCCTTGGGGTTTCTAAGCCCGCTTTCGTGTAGAAATATGGGACTTCTGCGCAACTTTGACCCCAGGATCTTTCTCCCTCCTCTCCAATTCCCTGGAACAAGGTAAGATATGTTTCTTATACGCTAATAGTGCCCTAAATTAGTTTGTATAAAGCTAAATACTTTGACACTTAAATAAAGTCTTCATCATCATCATCATCATCAAGTCTTCATCAAGGTTGATAGTCGCCTGCGCGCGACCGTCTGCGCAAGGCTCGATTTCCAGCTGTTTAGTGAGCCCGCGTTCCCTGATAACCGGACTCCCGAAAAGACTGAAAATCGATCCAATCTCACACCCTCAAATCCCTGAAATCCAAACATCCATCTTTTTAAACAAAATTAAAATATTGCCTTCTTGGAGAAAAGTGAAGCGTTATACGCCGAAGTTTTAACTTAATTTTAACAGCAAATTTTGTTCTTGAAATTCTTTTCGAGTATTGACCACTGTTTGATAAGGGTTATTTTTGAGTATTGGGAACAGAGAGGTATTTTCATGACGTTATATTTTGTGACTAGGATTTTGTGACATTTGATTTGCATGTCCCGTTTTCACCCGAGCTAGTCCCGGCCGGCCGAGACAAGTGCAGCAACCGGAATCACGTGACGGCAGCTGAATCGTTCAAACTGCCCATGCGCAGTAGTTGTCAACTTCACGTACATTTTGGTCGGCGCGAAGAACAACATGAAATCAGTAAAATGGCGATGGCAGTATTCACTTCTCGACCTAATTCCCACCCTTTTGAAGAGAGGAGAGTTCCTTTGGTGGAACCAGTGAAAATAGGACGTTCTGTAGCGAAGAGCAGACCCGCTACAAACAATTGTATCTTTGACTGCAAGGTCCTGTCCCGAAACCATGCGATCTTGTGGTATGAAGATGGGAAGGTCAGTATACTTTTATGGTTCATTATAAAGGCGATGTTTACACCAAGAAATTACTTGTATTGTCCGCAAAGTTCGTTCATGTAATGAGAAGTTAATGGACGTCTTTCAAAATGTATAGCATAGATCAAAGTGTTGGATCCAGAGTCGTTATGTTGGCGGTCATTTCAGCAGCACAAAGTTCCTAACTCTTTCACCATGGTCCGTTTGACAGCGTTGTCATTGCGTACCATGGCGGATGAGACGATTGCATGAAGCTTTCTGCTAAAGCGAGCCTTGAGTTGAAGGTTGTAAATTAATTTTCAATTCAAGGGTCCTTGTTATACGAATTATTCCGTGATTTTTTTCCGGAAACAAAACTTGTAATAATTTTGTTATTTGTCACATATACGACAAGCTCCAATATTGATCTTTGATCGAGCGATGTTTTTGGAAATTTCTTATCCGTCTTCCAGCCATACCGCCTTTAATCATTTAGACTGCGACAGATTCTTCGATATTGAAGATTACGTGTTTTGGAATTCGCCTTATGAGTTATAAGATAACAGGATTTTCTGTCGTTGAAAATGTCTTGCTTGATATGAAATGTATAAATACATTTGTAAAACTGCCCGCGTATGTGCCCATGTTTGCTTTCTTATAATAATTTCAGTTTCAGTAAAACTAGTCCAACCGATTTGTCACAATCTGCAAAAATGTTTGCCTTATTTGGTTGAAATCCTTCTGACCTTTCCTGTTGCATTGTCATGACTATGCCAAAAACCCTGTCTGAACGGAAATGCTATTAATTAAAAGTAAATACAGTTTGTTACTAAGGAGTGTAATCATATGTGTGTGTGCAAGTTGGAACACATTATACCTCCTATTTTCATCCTGGTAAAGCCAAAGGCTACTCAAAATCATATATAGTGCAAAATTAAACATACAGTACATGTTCATAGCATCATTCAGTTTTCATTTCTTACACATTGTAAGCAGATGAAGGCAAACTTGATGCAAGTTTTATCCCTGTATGACTTTGTTCAATGTGGAAAATGACTTCAACAATGTATTTCTTGTGTTTGTATATCTTCCATTGCACATAATTTATATAGATTTGTTGACCTTTGATGTGCAGTGGTTGTAATGTTACTAATTGTTCTGGTTTATTTATAGCATATGAGTGTGTGATAAATCTAACTGAGCACCTTTTGACATTAAAAATGTATTACAATTTTATCTAAAGCATAGAGCTCTGCTTATCAGAGAAGCAGCACTTCAATACAACTAGTGCATGTATTTCTCAAGCCTTTTCTGTGAATTTTGTCAAACAGCTCATTCAAAAACCCCATCACAGCCTCTTTATCAGTGGTTTCATTTGAGGCCAGATGCCGGAAGTAACGTCCCGTTGTTTGAAACGTCTGGTAGTAACGTCCGATAGTGCACACGAATAATATTCATGCTTAATTTATAATACACTCACTTAATTTATGAATCCGGTAGTTTAAAATGTTACCGTAAACACCTGCTTTGTTAAAACTTTATTACAGTGAGAACACTCAAACCATGAACACTTGACCTTTTTTGTACACATTTTTACCATTATCAAATGTTAGCCATTCATATGAACAGAAGAATTAGCTTTCTAAGGGGTTAGGTGCTGAAAACACTAATCTTTCAGTCTATATCAACAGCTCTCATTGGATAATCATAGAAAAAATGTAAAAATAAATGTCAAGTGTTCACAGTTTGAGTGTCTGCACTATAAAATGCATTAAGTCATTGAATGTTTTGCAGTCATACTTTCTGAAGAACTCGCCCCCAATTTTCCATAAATTTAGGGTATGTTTAGTTTTAAATTTTAAAAAAAGTTTCATTTTTATTTGCCTTTGTTTCACATTGTGAAAATCAGCATGGGACAATGAAAATAAAAATAAAACAGCTTTAAAACTGCAGTAAAAATATGAGACACCAGACTGTAGAATCAACTTTGTTAGCTTTTACAAGCTTTCAGGGAAATCACATGATTATTGATGAAAAGAGTTACAGTGTATTTGTCATGTGAACTGGGTGACGACAGTCACATGATGAAATGTCTCTGTATAGGGTCAGAAGTTCAAGGTTTAAAACAATCTGAACCAAAAATAAATTTAAACTAAATGTACAACATTGTATATTGGTGTATTACCTTATACATATGAAGGAAACTATTAAACCAGCTGTCAATAATTGAAACTTTTACTGGATTTTACTTGTAAAATTGTAATATTGTGCATTTCATTATGAAGAATGGGAGATTGACACAAAAAGTAAAATCAATTGGAAGTTCAACCATAATTTCATTTTTTAAAGGATTTAAGGAGCTCAGTCTGGTTTTGTTATGTGTTGGTAATCTAAAGTTATTCTATTATACTTATGCAACATAGAAGTATTTTTCATTTACAGTTTTATTTACAAGACACCAAAAGTAGCAATGGAACATTTGTAAACAATGTACGCCTTAGTAAAGGTTCAGAGGAGAGTGAGCCCAAAGAGATTAAATCTGGAGATATTGTTCAATTTGGAGTGGATGTAGTAGAAAACTCGAAAAAAGGTTTGTAAATTGTATTGTAACTTGATCATTTTGCTTTGGTTACCACTTTGACCTGAAGGCAACATACATATACACATTTAATATAAATCTACTAGTGTTCTATCACGAATGCCATTCTCTGATTGGCTACGCTACCCACTATCTATTCTATGATAGATAGTAAGTAGCGTAGCAGTGCGGTTGTCAACAAAATGGCGGCCGCTTCTTCACGTTTTCGAAATGCCGTGAAGAAGATTTGGACAGTTACTGGTCGAGGCTGTTTCAGAAAAGACAAAAGTCACCACGACTAGTAGATTTGTACTAAAACAATTAGGTTATTCGCTCTCGATTTCTATGCGTGATAGCTGACTCCGGTTGCGCCCTCGTAAACTATCACGCGATAGAAATCTCGAGCTCATAATCTAATTGTTAAAGAGGCTCGAAAGAGTTGTCTCACTGTTAGAGTACTTGAGAAACGATGCAGGACTACAGAAAAGTTGTTACTTTCATTCAGACAAACTACGAATAGATTTAGAACTCTGTTATTGGGTAATACTTTAACAATGTTTATGGCGTCATAGCGGTTACCATGGCAACACCTCAACAGTGACAAAAGAACCCCCAAATTTCAGTTTTTGTCAATTATCTTTAAAACAAAGGCGTTTTATAAATTTCAAGAATTCCACAACACAGTTTTTGCCGAAACTTTTATATTTGAATCAGCGTACTAAATGTTAACCGCATGCAAAAAAATCAAGGTAGGTCACCCAGTTAATTTTCGATGCCATTGTCACATCCAGTTGTCAGTCAGTTATCAAAGCATAATCACACTTTTTATGACAGTTCCCGAGAAAATATGTTTCATTTTTACTGAGACTTATGTAAAACATTAGAAAGCAACATGTTTTTTAGTCCAGGGCTTCCTTTGGTTTCATGAGATTATGAAGCGTTTTAGTTTCTAGGATGCTTGACTCCACATCATATGATGAATGCAGTTGTACAAGTTTGTATTTTGCACCAGAAAGGTGTAATATTTTGCGGGTGGGGCCTTCCCTATTATATTGTTCAAAACTTTTTGTTTAAGAGTACATGTATGTGAGTAACTATTGTTGTTATTTACTGATCAACAGTTACCCATGGCTGTATTGTTGCTACGGTGACACTGTTTCTTCCTGATGGAAAAGAGGCAACAAAGTGAGTGTAAAATAAAGAAAATAATAAAGTGTGGTTACTAAAGCAGGGTTTGTACAGGTGATGGAAAACCTGGAAAGTCATGGAATTTTATAATTTCATTTTCCAGGCCTGGAAAGTCATGGAAAATTATGTTTATTAATTGAAAAAAAGTACAAAATCAATTAGGGTTTTTGTGAAGAAAATAGTATGCAGCACCTTGGGGCAATGCTCATCTTACTGTCTCGCCACTCTTCTTCAAGTACATATATCTAGAACATTTTTTACCATTTCATTTGCAGAGCTGGAGTGCCAAGAAGCTTGTTTGCATTGGTATGTTAGAAATGTTTAAATTGAGTTGCAGCGCTCTTTAAGCAAATCAGGTCCTACACTGTAGCTGCAGTAGATATAACCACTTTTTTATGTTGTGTATTTTCCCCATTTAAATGGTTTGTAAAATCCTAAAAAGTTGGAACATGTACGTTGTACTTTCTTGGTGTAATAATTATATTGGCTTCAGGAAATGTTTTGTGTTTTACTTATCTTCACATATGCTTACATGTTTACAGGTCACAACTTGTTATGGCTCGGAGCATTTCTTTTTTGTCATGTTCTTAAAAGAGAGCCTATTTTACCATACTTGTGTTATTTCGCATCACTGTACACCGTATGAATTTGACTAGCTATTTTGCTTAGATTTCCTGTAACATTACTTCATTTTCCAAAGTCACAACTAACCTACGTTGTTGTCATCTCAAAATAGAATGAAAATGGCATGCAAGCACAAGAAATGTGGCAGCTATCTCAATATTTACAGGTGTGTGCAATGAGTGTAATAACATTTTATAAAAGTAGTAATCAGAAACATGTTAATTCAAGAAACCTACGAGTTTCCTTACACTAGGTGAATGGCTTAAACCATTGGGGTATTTAGACTTGCACAAGTGGCCAGCTAGTGCAGGTCTTTATGAACCAAATAACTATCAAAATCACTAGAGTGGTAAAGCTGCGGTTAGAAATTTGAAGCAGTTTGATTCTTAACACATGATCTGAAAAAAATTGTCACATGGTTTTGTGTTTGCAAGCGTCCTTCATGGTCATGTGAGCTTTCTGTTTGCTTTTCAATAAATAAACAGTGCTCGTGTGATAAAATTTGTTAACTCACGTGATTGAGATTGGCGCAATGGGAGATGAAATTTAGCGACTGCATTTTACCAGTCTAGTGATTTTGATAGTAATGTTATGGCGTGAAATAATGACAAACAACAAGGGAATGCACTGGCAAGGCTTCGACAAAAACCCGAGGAAACTTGCAGCAATCTGAGAAGGGAGAAATGATTACTCGGATGATGTGCTATGCTTGATTGACATGAGCCAAATATGGTAAACATGTACAAAGGAAGTCCGCAGAGATATGTGGGGGCTAATATGATGGTTGCTTGCCAACGTTAACCTTTATTTTATGCTAAAACATTGATGTATGTCTTGGTTCATATAGTATATACCTGCACTTGTCCTACATGTACATATACATAAGCTTGTATTGGCACAGTAGAAAGCTTCTTGCATGTCGAAAGAGGAGCAATTTTACAGTAGGCCCGCCAAATCTTGTTAGACGTAAATTCTGTTGCATTAGGAGGAAGGACAAAGAAAACATTTGAGCCCCAATAGGGACTCTTCTGCTCAGCCCAGTGGTCTTAACATCAGATCTCCCTGGGATTAGTATAACACCTCTTATAAGCTTGTAATTATACTGCTCCTCTTGTGTAGCAGTTGCTATTGTTTTGGGGGCTAGGGGCATTCATATTATCGCTGTTGTTTGTTTTATTGTTCTCTCCACTGATAGCACCATTCATCTACGACCTTGCAAAAGCTCGCTGTACTTGCTGAGTGTGAAATGTTATATCTAGTAACCAGGTATTCTTTTCATAGGATGCACTTTATAGAGAACAAATGCTTGAAAACAAACTAGCAAACCTTCAAAGGCTTTTATCAGACTCACAAGCTGCTGTAGAAGATAACACTCAGGTAAATATGATTATTTTTGCCTCTTTATACATGTACTAAACATGTGACTTCTCTGTTAGAAGCCCTTTTAAGTTTAGGACATCTTTGGTTAAAACTGATGATTTTACAAGCCCTCGAAGTGGTGGACACAAGTACATACATATAGATCATGATAATAATAAAGATTGTTTACTTGTTTATCATATAGTAGGTGTCCAATGAGTTCTCTATTTAGACCTGCGACATATGTTTTATTTTTGGCTAATTATTTTGTACTGGTTGTGTTTACAGACATTTGCTCAAGAGGACAAGTTGCTGTCAAGATTAGAGACTTTAGAAAATCAGTTAGAAACTCTAACGAAGGTACATGAAGATAAGTTCAAGCGTCTTTTAGTTTGTTTAAGTTTTCAGGTACGCGAGTGCGCTGTTTAGTTTGTGCTTCTTACGAGCCTTGTATCTTTTGCCTGTTATTGATTGCGGGCTTCATACAATCCTCAAGTCTTTTTTCAGGCTGCCTAGCCAGTTTTGTTACTCCACAAAGAAAACTAATTTAGTGATCCCTTTGTTCCAGTGTTTGAACTGGAATGCTATCTACAGTAAGCTGTGAAGTTTAAAGCCCCCATGGAATAAGAGACATTGTCTGCATGGATAACTGAAAGCAGTAGCCTTGAAAAAATAATCATGTACAAGTGCATGTATATATTTTTCAGAATTTAAATGAAGATGATGTAAAAAAGGAACTTCTTGTACTCCAGGAAGAAAGACATCATTATGAAATGAGAGCAAAGGTACTGATGTTCTTTTACTTGTTAACCAGTTAATTTTTTGTATATTAATCTAGAGCTGAAATGATTTTATTTGAAAATAGCTTTAGCTGGGAGGTTTTATCTGAAGGCAATTTATCATCTTTTAGTGAAAATGTTTTTATTCATCTACACTGTACAGCGTCATTACATGTAAACGCTATATCTCTTGGATGATTTACAGCCTGTTCCAGGCTCTCTGTGAAAAATTGGACGGAAAGGCAGGCAAGCCTGAACAAAAGCTGCCTTTTCGTCCTTCTGATGAACAGTGAGTATGCTGTTGCTTTAGTTACAATCTGTAACTGCAAAAATTGTTGGATAATAATTATTGTAATATTGAACAATGTTATACCCGCCAACTCTCACGCATTATGCGCGAGTCTCATGCCTGCGGATCTAAAATTGTGATCTCCCGCATTCGGACCAATTTCTCATGCCTAACTGACAATAGCAAGTGCTTTGAAGTCGTCGAAAATCTTTCTACACCTTTGGTTATCTTCGGAAGTCATCAGGAAATCTTCGGAAGTCTTCGGCAATCTTTGGAAGTCGGTAAATCTTTGGAAATTCAGGTTCTGTGGAGACGAAAAATCCCGCGCATTTTACTGAAAAAAGTTGGCAGGTATACAATGTTTGGACTAGTTTTGCTT
Source organism: Blastomussa wellsi (assembly GCA_947652115.1). Classification (NCBI taxonomy): domain Eukaryota; kingdom Metazoa; phylum Cnidaria; class Anthozoa; order Scleractinia; family Plerogyridae; genus Blastomussa; species Blastomussa wellsi. The sequence continues at coordinate 1,569,604 of OX393574.1, read as the reverse complement.
GTTGTTTGGACTTCATCGAGTCCATGAAGCTGGATTTTGAAACTGCATCATTCTGTTTCTAAGTTGTTTAGAAGGAACGGAACTGGAATTGAATTGTGTTTTGTTTTATATTCTCGCAGGAATCACTGAAAAAAGTCCTACAGGAAAAACTTGAAGCAATTCAAAAATTAACAGAAATAGAGGTAAGTCAGATAAGAGTAAGTTCTTCAAAAAGCTCGTGGATAATCAGTCCTCAAACTAATTTTGGTTAAAGACTTGTTTCTTGCCCAGATGCTAGTTAAAATATCATATGGAAGTTTAAGGTTATTTTTCTATAATTGTATGTTCAATAGAAATCCTGTAATAATGCAGAGGATGAATGTCTACATTACAAATCCTTATACGAGAGATCCCAGCAGGAACTTAAAGACTTGGCTGAAAAACACAAGCAGGTATTGGCCTTAATACAATGTACTTGTTAGGCAGTATTGTCAGGCAATCTGTTACTGTAATAACCTTAACAAAATCGCTTGTGTCACAAGATGTCTTATAATGTCTGATGCCAGAAGGTGAACATGTACATCTCATCCCTTGTGAACTGAAACCATGCAAGGAGTTTATGACTTTTGCTATCAGTTATTATGAAAGGTATTAAATAAATTCCATTATCACTGTTTCAGTGCCAACCATGGTGCAAAACCATGCACGATGATTTTGATGAACATTCAGTGCCCAAAATTACAATAGAAAAAATCCAGGTTGTCCTTATGGCACATGCCAGACAATCCCTGGTAACCGGCCCTTTGTTTTTCCCAAAAACTGGTTGACCAAACAAAGTTTCAGTTGTCTCGGGCAGCCTTGCAACTACTAATTGTGAGCACTGGAATATGCAATTAAAATTCATTTTGACACCCTTGAAATTATTTAATCTTGTCCTAGGATCTTTTTAAGTAAAAAGCAACTCAGCACTAGCCATGATTTTACATTTAGTGATTTCCTAAGCTAAGATACATGTGTTTTCACCATCACCATCATCCTCAGCATCACCTTAAGAGATCATCTTTCTTGTGAAACTTTTGTCTTGGCAGAGGTTGCAAGATATGCAGAGTCTTCAAGATCAAGTTGAAGAAGCAGAAAGAAGACACTCGGCAGTTGAAGGGCAGGTCAGTCGTACCACATAAATTAATAGGGACCTTCAGATCTGAGTACAAGATTAAGTACGAATACACTTTCAAATTTCAATCCAGTTGCGGTCCCAGAAGCCTCTTTCTTTCCAGTTGCTAACCAGTTGAAAAGGAGACTGTCAGTGCAAGTTTGCTGTAAAATGTGAAAGCATTGGCATCAGAACTTAGTTTGAAAACTTGTGCTCATACTCTGATCTGAAGGTCCCTAATTTGTTTTAACGTACAGCAAAATTAATAATTACTTTAATGGTGTTTTCCTAATTATTATATTGGTCAGTCTTTTAACCAATCAGACAGTAATCATTCTGCATTAGGCAGTGTACTTACATGTACTGTAATTCTAAGTTTTATTCAGTAATGTTTTGTTCATTCATTCTTCCTGTCATTTGTTTGTTTTTATGCTTTTTAACTTCTCATTTAAAATAAAAATGATTGTTATATGTTCCTTTTCCACTTGCGTTAATTAATACAGGCCCATTTTGATTGTTGTATGTAGGCTGTTCAAGAGAAAACAGAATTTGAAATAAGAATTAAAGAAGCACAGCTTCGTGAGGCTGCTTTAGCTGCCAAGGTTGGTACATGTACATGCTAACAAACTACGGTGGAATCCAGATGTCTCGAACCTCCAAGGGAAAGGAGACTTGTCCAATGAAGTGAGGCATAAAATTGCAGCGTTAATCTGAGAGAAGGGAAGGCTTGAGAAATCATGATTCCACTTAACAATAATTGAAAATTTGTATTACCAAATGGAAAGCTATGGAAATAATTTTCTGCTGCTCAGTGTTGCTTTTCTTAAAAGGAGTCAAAATATACGTCATGCACTTGTACTAATTTTTTTGCTTTTTTTTTAATACAGGCAGAATCTCTACAAGCAGAATGCGATTTTACCAAAGAACAGGTTGCAGCAATGAAAGGTAAAGGAGGTTTTACTGTAGAGTGTATCTTGATCTGTCAAATTATCGGCAAGCTAGACAAATATTGTCTCGCAAAATTGGTGCTTATTGGAAGCACTGTTGAAGACATGTACTGTACAGTACCGCTCAAATGTAAGTTACCACCGTCTCGCGAGAAACGAGACTCGCATCGCGAGAAACGAGACTCGTATCGCGAGAAACGAGACTCGTATCGCGAGAAACGAGAACTGTCTCGTGAGACATTTCTCGTTTCTCGCGAGTGCACTGCAAGTACCAACTTTACGTTGTTGGGCCGAGAATATCATCGAGCGGACACGTGTCGTATCGTTGATTTTTTCGGTGATCGACTTGATCGGAATTTGTTTTGTTGTCTGTTCGTGCTGGATATCTACATCCGTCATCGGTAGAGCCACGCTCTAGCTTGTAGTTTGAAACCTCGATTGACTTTATAATTACTTGGTTCATAGCATTCACATACGAAGCAAGGCTTCGAACATCTAATCTAAGTAAACTATTTATTCACAATGTGAAGCCGCAACGCTTTTGAACATGAAGCGTGGGTCCTCGATCGACTTTTTATTTTTTTTCTCGTTTTCAAATGTGAGGTCACGCTTCGAACATTCAGTCCAAGTTAACTCTTCATTCACAAAGTAAAGCCGCAACGCTTTTGAGCAGGAAGCCTCCACTGATTTTGTATTCACATGCGAAGCCACGCTTCGAACGCGTAATCAAAGTTAACTTTTTACTCACAAAGTGAAGCCGCAACGCTTTTGAACATGAAGCGTCGGTCCTCGATCGACTTTTTATTTTTGTTCTCGTTTCCAAATGTGAGGTCACGCTTCGAACATTCAGTCCAAGTTAACTCTTCATTCACAAAGTAAAGCCGCAACGCTTTTGAGCAGGAAGCCTACACTGATTTTGTATTCACATGCGAAGCCACGCTTCGAACGCGTAATCAAAGTTAACTTTTTACTCGCAAAGTGAAGCCGCAACGCTTTTGAACATGGAGCCTCGATTGACTTTCTATTTGGTTTTCGTGTTGACACGCGAAGCCACGCATCGAACACGTAATCTAACTAAAATTAACTTTTTATTCAAAGGATAATTTCTGGATGATCTTAGACATACATTTCAGTCGAAGGAAAACGTCTTCGTTTGAAAGAAACACTATTCTAAGTCATCTTCAGGAACTCTGAAAGTATTTTGATGACTTACTTATACATTTCTTTTTAATAATATAACACTTTTCATTTCGCGTGGCGGCGCCCAACTTGCATGTTTCGCCGAAAACAGAAATTTACCTGGATTTCAGCATCAAAAATGCTGCCTTCGTTTTCGCGGTAGAAATATGCGACTTCTTAGTTTTCACATACAGTTTCTTCTGTTTTAATTAATATATCGTTGTTGAGTTAATTGTTTTACAGAGAACCTGAAAAATGCTCGTAGAAAATTGCTAAAATTAAGAAATAAACACAGCGTTTTCGTTCCCAATGCGGCTATTTTTATCTTGGAAAGAAATTTGATCAGGGCAGATTTTGATCACGTGCTAGGCAACCACTTCTGTAATTTTCGTCAAGCTTCATCTAAACACTTGATTTATACACTCTTTCTGTAAATTTGGACTGTTTCAGCGTTTGAATCATCCAATTGTGCCAAATAGAACGAGAGATATCGAATACTTTTCAAAGCTCGCCGGCATGCCGTAAAATTTCAAAGAGCTTTTTCAATTGTCTCACCAGCGCGTGCCGAGAGCAAACTTTTCCCTGTCAAAAATTGAATGAATGTTAACAGCGCATCTTAAGAACTTCGATAATACAATCTTTCTGTAAATTTGGACTATTTCAGCGTTTGAATCATCCAATTGTGCCAAATAAAACCGGACATATCGAAATAGTTTTCAAGGCCGCCAGCGATTGCCGTGAAGTGTCGTCGTCTCGTCGGTCGTCATACCCATGGGAACTGGCTTCTTGCGAGTAATATATTCCATACTAAACGCTTCAGTGATTCTCGAGAGAAACGAGAACCTTCTCGCGAGAAACGAGACTCGTATCGCAGGAAACGAGACTCGTATCGCGAGAAACGAGACTCGTATCGCGAGAAACGAGACTCGTATCGCGAGAAACGAGACGAGAGGTGGTAACTTACATTTGAGCGGTACTGTATGTTCGCTTAGGCTAATTATACCAGGTTCTTTGGTAAGTGAATGAACTGAAAATTTGTAATTGGATTCTTTTTATACATTTCTTATTGCGACAATAAATAGAAATGTTTCTACCAGTTACTATTGACTGGTAGACACATAGTTCCTCATTAGCATGTATTTTTAAAGCATTTATTCAAATTCTTACTGAGGTTTTTTATCCACATTTTAGTTCACATGGAAAAAACTAAAGGTGAACTTCATCAGCCAAGTAATGAATATAAAACACCAGTTATTCAACTACAAGGTACAGTACATGTACATGTTGTATACTCTGTAAATGATAATGGATTGTATACTTTAAAATATGGTTTGCCCTTGTTGTTACCCAGCCAAAGGGCTATTTTTCTGATGACGGGGCATCTGTACCAGTCATCATAAGGTCCAAAATGGAGATATTTTGGAAGTTAAGCCCTAAGAAGGGTTTATACAGTCAGCTCTTTTAAATCAGACACCTTAAAATCAACAGCTTACTATACAGTCAAAGGAGTGTGTCTAACTTAAAGATAGTTCACTGTATTTATTTTTTTGCCAGAATTATATTTTCTATTACTGCACCTTTCTACAACATGCATGTAAACCGTACTCAAGCTAACAGTTACAATTTTGCTGCCATCAATAATTGACATGGACCTCTCAGGAATGAAAATTCATGTCAACCTGTTTAAAGGCCACAAGTTACCGAGCAGAATTCGAGCAGAATTTAGGTGTCTGAGCAGAATGTTGAGTAGAATAAGTGATTCTTAAGAGCATTTTAAGTGCACAATAATCAAAGCGTATCTATTGGCTCTCTCCATAATTATATCGATGGCAGTGAAAAATTCAACCAACAGTTGGGTTTTGAACTTCAAAGTACATGATTGTATCTCTGATTTGATTATTGTCTTTTAATTCTCATAACTTTTTTGTTTGACATTGTTTTGGTATTCGATAGGGAAATTAGATTTTGATCACAGTTGGGAGCACCTACAGTAAACATTAATTTTTACAGTCTTTCCTGTAAAACCGTGAACACCTGAAATATTTCAGGAATGTTGATTATGCGTTGACCAATCACAGCAAAGTTCAGGACACGCAAGCAAACCTCAAAACCACAAACTAATTACTGTTGGTGTTTTCTCACACCTGATTGGCTTTTTTCTTGTAACACAATAACATTCCATATACATTTCTGATGTTCACGGTTTTACGGGAAAGACTGTAATCATGCTGACATGTTGGTACAATGTCTATATATATATTACTGTACCTTAACCACATGTTTAGTCAGGCATCAGTCTGTGGCTTCTAATCTGGGCTTCTGCCAGAATTTGTTTAAATATTTCATCTAACGTTTGAGCCAAGGGATTGGAAGTCTTTCGATTCTGTTATGGGTTTTAAACTGAGCCATCAGCAACAAAACCCACATTTTCAAGATCAGGATTTAACAAGGGAAAAGATGTATTTTTTCTGGTTTGTTTATTTATCAGGTAGGCTGAAACATGTACAGGTATTTACTGTTCTGTCTTTATAGATAAGAGCGTCTTGTTTATTCAATTAACAAGACCTGCAGCTGCCAAATCTTTAAGAAACACAACTTACTGGAGTGAGACGAATTCAAAAACTTCCCTTGCCCTTGGGGCAAGCTGTTATTTTAGTCTTAATAGCCCCAAATCTCTGAGGAGCTAGCCCGTTGGTCGTTTAAATTTTCTATTTTACTTTATGTGGTGTATTGTTACACTTCTTTTATGAACTGCCTGCTAAACACAAATGTCTGAAGTTTGCCATCAGAAAAAAAAAAAACAAACAACGTTGCTTCACTTAAGAAGGGCTATGCGTGAAACGTCTGTCCTAGCTTAATCACTGTTTTTGATTGATTATAATTGCTTCACTCATGTCCGCTTCCTGCTTTCAAGTCCATCGGGCAACCTGTGATAAGACCCAGGCTATTGCACTCTGCTTATTGTGAATGTTCTGTATTTAGTTCTTTCAAATGCTGTGTTGGTAAGATGAAAAGAAAATTCCAATTTTTTTATGCTACAAGCTCTCTGCCCATGCTGTTGGTACAGTAGATCTGGTTCTATTTCTCCATGCATTAACTACCAACAATTTTATTTTGGTGCACTTTTTTGTGGAATTCAACCTTTACCATGTTGCAAGTATTAAAAGAAAATCCACTCAAAACTGAAGTTCATTTGTTCATTTCATTGATCTTGGTAACAAATTGCTACATGTTCAGTGAAATTATTAACTTTTTAGACTGATTTTGTTGCACTTTTTTGTCTCCTGCAATTCTTAAATTCAAAAACAAGAGAAACTTCAAGCAAAGTTAAAACAATAACATTTAATTGCATTTCTGTGTAACTTCTACCAACTGTTATCTCATAATTATAGAACATTTAGACAATTAAATTGACAGAAAATCATAATTATATGCATTCCCACATGTGTTCTGTTAGTGTAAACAAAACAGGTTATCAGCAGGTACTTGAAAACTGTTATGACTGGAGCTGTGACTAAATAATATTAAACTTTATGAATTAAACAAATTATGCAGAAAATAAACTCTTCCACCTCGACTGAATAGTCATGCACTGCATACAGTCACATACACTATGTACAATTTTTTGTCTGGTCTGTATGTCTTTCCAGCAGTAAAACGGGGGTTTACCTTGGTGTAAAAACCTGTGACTTTTTTCTTTTCTTTTGATCTATTGTTTTTCTGTTCTACAGTGTATATTGTTTCAAGGTTCTGCGTTGTCTTGTTCGTTCTTTGTTTTACGTCACCAGTGAGTTTCACAGGTTTTTACACCGAGCACGAGCCCAAAAACTGAATCTGCTTACGTGACCACATAACTATTGATTATAGTTTTCAAAGAAATTGTAGGCTTGTGTGGTGTTTGTTAATGAAAACAATACTGTCATTCAAGCTGTAAATTTGGTTGTGGGCATACTGGATTCACTATCCAGTGGATAGCAATGTTTGTTGCAAGACTTTTAAAACCACTGTATAGTGATTTATCCAGCAAATCACATTATCCACCCTTTGAACAACTGGGGCATGGTGAAAGCAGACCTAAAATATACGGTAAAATCGACTTTGTATATAAAAAAATTAATGTGATAAAATAATACTTGTTAACTGAGTGGGAGGTTTGTATGAGAGTATCTTGACCAAGGTTGTGAGTACAGACCAAATGCAGTGAGCTCTACACATGTACATGTACCTGCAACCTAGTGTATTCATGAATTGGGGGCGGTACGCAGCTCTTTACAAGGTCTTGCAGTATTGGCTGAAAAAATGATAAACAAACAACAGTAACAATGGATCCTAGCCCTAAAACAATAGAACTGAGTGCCATTAAGATCCAATGAAATTAGAGGTTCTAGAGAGCTGCGAACTATCCTCATGAATTTGCTAGTTCCTTGTCCTTGCAAGACACAACCATAATTATAAGAAAAGAGCCTAGATGTGGCATAATCATGAATCTTGCATTTCTCGCACATACTTTTTTAAGCTATTTGAAGTGATTATTGATACTTCTATTTCCTTCTTTGTAATGACAATTAAATCATTGTTTCTTGTTTAATTTTTTTACAGATGACTCTGTCATAGAAGCTAATGGGACAAGAGAACTGGAAAAGCTTCCAGATGGTTTAGATGGTAGGTTCCATTTCATTTTTTCCTGTCTAAAATTATTTTGAAAGTGATACCGTATTTACCCGTGTATAAGTTGACCTTTCACGACCTGAATATCAGTCCAAAAATTCGCCCTCGACTTATACATGGGTCAAAAACTAAAACCCAAGCACCAGTAAAATAGATTCGGCACAATTAGCATAACAATTGTGTCTATAATCTTACGTAAAACATCTTACAAACAATGATACAAAACGCGAAGTCCTTCGCTTAGCGGTCTGCGTCTAAATTAGCAGTTCAAGTTGAAATGCTTTAAAATTTATCTCCTTTATGTAGATCTGAGGGTTGAAGATACTCCCTGGCACAATTTCGGAATAAAGAACTGACATTTCCTGCAAAATATAGCCGTAAATCCGCTAAGGAAAAACATATTTCTCGCTTCGACTCCCTGCTTGGTAACCTGGCATGATGTAAGCACGTGCAGTCATCAGTTACCAATACTTGACCGATTTTGTAGCTTGGTTACCAAGTTTTCTAAACACGCTGTTTATCGATCGTTCTCAAAGATTTAAGACCTTCTTTGGTGTTTTGCCTGCCTGCTAAAGCTGCTTTTTCAACTTTCGCAGTTAGAAAGGTTTGTCTGCAATTAGTATGTTTGATTTTGTAAGCCTGTTTCAAACGTTATGGACAAAATGCCCACATGTACATGTGTTGTTAAAACGATTGCGGACATGCGAGAATATTAAAACTTCACATTGAAACTTGCTGTGATTGTTTCATATATCCATATACTTACCTGAACAATAATTCTAAGAAATACGATATATTTAAGTTTTCCAATAAAATGAAGAAAACTTAGTTTTTGGCCCCAAAGTTAGGGGGTCGACTTATACACGAGGTCGACTAATACACGGGTAAATACGGTATTTTTCATGTTTGCAGTTTTACAACATAATGTCTGCTTTTATCTACTTAGAAAAAACAACACAACTGGACCATCCGAGAGACAACGATTTCTCCAATACTGACGATGTGAAGATTTTACAAGGTTAGCTATTACTTTGAATTCACAACATAACCTTGGTGATCTTACCGTGTCCTTGTTAGTTACATAATTATTATAGTAATAATCATCTTGTCTTCATTCATAGTTCAAGTGGAAAAACTTCAAGGTGAAGTTGGAGATAAGGAGAAGATCCTGAATTCACTTCTAGGTAATTTTTGTTGATTTAAATAGTGAATACTCACAGGTTACACAGCATATTAACCCTTTGATTTTTGAGAATGTTTAATAAATCACTTACTGAATGTTGCTTCAACAACGTAGTTTACTGATGTTAAAAATTAATTTGTAAACTAAAAGTAGAAAGCTATGATTGTATGATAATACACTTGGAGGCCACAACAAAACACTTTTCAGTTTTACATTCTTAAGATCTTCTTCAAAGTGTTTTGTCTAGATAAGAATTCTTAGATGTAGAATTACCCTGGCAACCATTTTGAAAATATTTTTTTATGATGTTATTATCACCCAGCGCTGGCTTGTTCCATTATAATGTAGAATTATCTGTAATTGTCGTATACACTGTATCTTGACAGACTGAGTCAGCCAAACTAACAAAGTTCCATTTAATCTTTCAACAGAGCAAATAGAGGAAACAAGACAATTACATAAAGAAAGCCAAAGTGAGATTGTGCTCTTGAAAGGTACAGTACACACAAATAATTTCATTTATTATTGTGAACAGGTTCACCTCAGTTACCTGTTAAACATTTCTTATTTTTCCCCACCTTGTAAATTTTGGATCCAGTATTTTACATGTACATGAACAATGTACCTGCATTAAATATTTGATCTTTAAGAGTAACAGACTGTTACAGCAGAAGGCTCCATAAAGGTTGTTTTATAAGTGCAGCTAGATTGAAATTCTTCTTGTCTGTATAGAACAATTAGAGAAATCACAACAAGTTGTTGTGGAGGATAAGGACAAGATCCACTCACTTGAGGGTAAGAAATTTTCATCATTTCTTTCAATTGTCTGAAAAATCTGCCTGTAAATTAACATTGCATACTAATCAGACTTGATTGTTACTGATGATCGGGACATATAATTCAAAACACAGTATGCAACCTCAGAAATTCATGTGAGAACAGTCTTCCTGTGTAAGCTTAGCAGATACTTATTTACTTGTGTACCTTTCAATACATTGTGTTATAAAAGAGGACAATTATATTTAGTAGTCTTGTCTTTCATCTCTCTGATGTGTATTTCTTAGAAGTGGTAGCCATTTATGAGCACAGGTTTTGTATGATCGAATAATCAACTTGTCTGCCGGCTTTGTTGACTCTTGTCATAGAAAACGAGAGCAACTAGTGTAATCTGTTTTTACCCAGTGCTTTGAAAGATTCAGTTTTAGGCATTGTGGAGTCAAAACTCTCAAATAATTTTCCCTTTTAAGAGCAATGAATTCATTGTTGTGTTCTATCAGTGAATAGAAATCAGTGAAAAAAGATTAGATTGGTGATTTTCCAGTATGTAGCAAGGCTTTGCTCTAAGAAAAATTACAAGGAGCCCAAAGGTTCCAAACCCTTAGATCCAGGGCGCCCAACTCTAAAGCTTGTAGGAAAAAAGTTAGTTTATCTGGTCGCCGAAAGGCAAAAGTTAGTCGCTGGAGGCGCCTGGGTGCCTTTAGAGCACAGGCCTGATGTAGAACACACTGAGCGGTTATGAAAATAAATATAGAGTAATTGAAATGCTGTGAGTTTACATATTATCCAGTGCCTCAGTCATATTAAATAAATGCCCTTCTGCGGGATTTGGGTTTGCATGACAGTCTTTATTTATTTCGTTACAGAGCAAATAATGGAGTATCACCTTCAAGCCATAGATGAGTTGTCTGTTCCAAATGATAGTGATGTTGATGATGGAGACCATGTCGATACCACTCAGCCTATCACCAGTAAGTGTTGTTTTTCAATCCTTGACACAAACCTTAATAATCTTGAACAGTCACTTTACAGTAACTTTTGAATTTTTTATCAGTTGTTTTCATGCTTGAAGTAATATATCAAACAAGAGATACAGTGTTTCATTTGGATGTCCAAACACTGAGAAGAGAGTTGAAAATACTACATGCAGCGAAGTATTTTTAACAAACCTCAAGGTGTTTGGATAGCCAATGAAACACTGTCTCAAGTGTTTGATATGGAGTAAGTGGAGAAATAAAATCGTCAAAATCTATGCTAATTAAGATCGGGTATCCAAACCTCCTTCACGGCTATGATTTTCTCTGTTTTAACTCTGAATTATTAATGAGTTTGAGAATAATATGCACATGACCAAGGCATGGCAATGTTCTGATTTTGAGTGTTTGTATTATTAGATCATACTGACCATGCAAGGATTAAGTTAGACAGCAGGAACTCGTTTGAGGAGATGGACCTTGTCAGGCGACTCCATGGTAAAATAATGTTTTTTCTACTCCCAGTGGTCAGTAGGCAAACTATGTTCATTAATACTCTTTCAACAACAACAACAACAAAATTTTATTGGTTACAAATATAAGTAATTACATTAGTTTCCCCCCGCAAATAGCTTACAAACTAATCGAGGCGGGGAGATCTAAAGACATTTTACAAATGTAAAATGTAAAATTTAAAGCATTTAGGAAATGCAGGACTTTTTGCGTGTTTACATGGCCTCATCTAAACATGAGGGGGTTTGGGAGAATTCAAGATAGTTATGCAAACCCGGGATGTAGTCAAAGGTTTACATGACGTTCGAGAATTCTCCCAAACCCCGGAGTGTTTAGATTAGGCTATGCAAACACGTACAAAGTCCTATTGCTTTTATAAAATTGTTTCCACAATACATGCAAATCTGAAACGTCACAACCGTGTTTACATACTTTCATCTAAACACACCAATTGACCAATGAGAGCGCGCATAGTATGTCAGTCATTTTATACATTCCCTTCTCAGAGATGTTTCTTCGCAACATACAGAAGGTTTCTGATACACAAAAGGGACTGTATACACGTGTATATTTTTTTAAAGCAAACAAGAACTTAAAGTAAACCTCCACCAAGAAGTCAGCTTTCTTTGGCTTGAAAGATAAGCTACCAAATTAGTATACGTTTCCCTTGCTAAATGTAATCTGACTGTCTTTAAATACATGTATTTTGTTCATTTTGTTAGATCGCATCTGCGAAGTGAAGACCATGGCAGAAGAAAGACACTTGATGATGATCAGGTGGTCTGGTGAGTGATTAGGGAGGAATTCCTTCTGACAAAAAAATATATATATTGATGGGCAAATTGAATGGCTGTAAACTGTCGACCTGCTGTGTAAGAACCGAAGCATCATTACAATACTTTTCTCCTGGGATAATTTCAAAAAGGAAAGTTAGGAGAGCTGGGTTTCATTCACTTCTAAGGATTAATTCTACCTTAAACTTTTGTTCTTCAGCTGACGATGATGATGACAATGATGATGATGATGATGATGACGACGACGATGAAATAGTTGCTAATGGCAACAGCAGTGAAAAATATCATCGAGATGGAAGCCCTGGCCGTAAGTGAAAATTTATTTTACTTCTTGCTTACAAATCAACTCACTCTACTATGTTGACATTATAATTTGGTTTTATCAACTGGGTTGATAATGTGAATAGGCGAACGTAAAGAGATTCAAGAGCTTACGTTTCGATCGTTAGCCCTTCGTCGGAGCGAATGCATTAGCCAAGCTTGAGGTTGAAATGATGTAAACTATATCCCCCATTCTCCTTTTGTTTTTGTCATTGCCAGTGTGTTCGATTTTGTACTTGTGTTGTTGATGTTTTTGTGGACGAAAAGAATTCAAATAACAGTTTCAGGGTTCCCTGGACTTTTTCGTGCACAATAGAACTTGCTTAGCGTGACCTAATATATTGTATTAGTAGAAACTCAGCTGTGTTCTATTGGAAATGCTTGAATCTGATTGGTTCTGCGACTGTTTTCTATTCGCCGATAGAAAACGATCGCGCGCCCGTTGCTCTTTGAAGGCAAGATTTTTCTTGATTTTTCGCTTTAAAATACATAAAATGGTAGCTTTTGGAATGTAATCCTGTACAGTTTCTACTAAAACAATTAGACTACTCGCCCTCGTTTTCTATGAGCGATAGTCAACTCGGCTGCGCCTCGTTGACTATTCAGGAACTTAGTTCATCCTTACATCTAACTATGCGATCAATTTTAACTGAAGAGTTTGCTTCCTGTTTTAGATCAACCACGAAATGCAAGGCAATTATTGCAAGACAGTTTGCATAATGTACAAGACATCAAAGGTAACAAAATATTGCATAGTATTTAAGAAAAAAATAATGTTAAAAAGTGACTAAAAAGAAATCTCACAGGATTAAAACAAGGGTGACGTGTTATACAGCATACACAAGCTTGTAATTTTTTCTTAAATCCCTCAAAAAAGTAGGGGACAAATCACGCGTTCACGATAAGCACAAACCTTCTCATTTCCGCATACAAACGACAGACGACAGAAATGAAAATTTTGCCGTTCGCTCGAAAAACAAACGTCATCGATCAGTCTTTTAAGTGTTTCTTGTCCTTGTAAGAAGCTTTTTAAACCTTTTTCAAACACTTTTGAGTATTATTAATTTGACTATTGCTATTTTTAGGAGAGTTCATTGAAATTGGAAGAATTATCGATAATGAACACGAAGAATCACAGCATGTGCAAGGTTTGTAAATTCTTACTGTATGTTGCATCAGAAGGGAATGTGCACAAACCGTGACCACCCGGTCCAATATTTCTGTTATCTGTGAGATTCATGCTTAAAGTTATGTTGTGTAACAGTTTCAAACGCTAGTCCATCGGGGATTTCACGTTGTAAAGATGTTCACTGAATTGTTATTGAGTAAGATTTGTTTGTAGTTCTGCTTCCTGTTTTGCTTCTACTTTACTAAAGAGCTTTGGGAATTTTAATTGTTCTTTTAGGACAACTGAATGACACCCAACAAGAACTCAAAGAGAACAACGAGCTTGTGGTTGAATTACAAGGTAATTTACACTTGAGGGTCTTGCTGCTTTACCGAGCTTTTTGTTCAGTCACGTTTTGCTAAAAAATACAAACAAGAATGTAAAAGACTTCGTAACACTCCACAATCACTCACTACAGTAAATATCACAATATTATTTTGTTTTTATTTTTCCCTTAAAACCAGCATTTTTATTTCGTCTTATTTCAGGGGAATTGAAAAATGCCCAGTCCTACACGAAAGACTTCAAACAGCAAATTTTAGACCTCAGAGGTATATTCAACCACCATGCCACTGTTTTGTTATTGCACACGTTTCCAATTTGCTTCTTTTATGTTTTATTTCGTTTGCTGTTTCGTACAACTCACGTACGTTTAGCTGCTATCTAACGTTTTTGGTCTCGGATCCGTTTTTCAGTTGTCATACAGTTATTTGCTATCACAAAACTGCTTCCTGTTCTGTATTTATTACTGTAGATAAGTTGCTAGAAGAGCAAGAGTCTACTCGAAAGAAAGAGGAATTTGTAGCCCAGTTAAAAAGTAAGTTCAACGAAAGTCTACAAATGGAGCCGGACAATTTCAAAATAGTCTTTTCGCCTCAAAAGCGGATAAAATGTTAACCGTTTTCAAATTGTTTCACCATCTATTTTTTAACGCTTGCTCACAAGAAACGCTTAAATACACACTATAGCGTGCACACATTACCTGAGCCACGTTATTCACGTTCTTTGATGCCAGCGTTCTCAAAAAGGTCGCACCTAGCCAGCGTTTTCAAATTTATCCACTTTGGAGAGCGTTTTCAAAAAGTTCCGTTTTCGTTGACCGAAAACGCCGTTTTAGTGTGAACTGAAGGCCAATCAGGAGAAAACACAGTTCCGTTTTCAAATTTATCCGGATTAGTGTGGACGTAACCTTAGAGTCTCTTGGGGCCCGTAACTTGGGTTGCCGCAACTTGGATTGCCACGAGGAACTTTGCGCGTCAGCGGAAGTGCGTTGCGTGACGCCAAAAATGTTTTGCCTCTTGCCGTTGGTTGTGTGCGGAAGGGGACAGAAGTTGGCTCAAGCTCCGTGATACGATCTTAGTTTCCTTGAAATGAATTGATTTTCTGATTTTGATGTTTTTGTAGGAGAACTGAATGAATTAGTTCGAGAGAAAGATCTTCTTGCGTTGGAGAAGAGGTGTGAGCATCACGCTACGGAAACCGCCATGAACAACGCCCGTGAAATGCAAAAACAGGCGGCCAAGAGTGCGAAGGATGCGGGCAGAAATAAAGGTGAGAATGCGGCGTGTAAACGTGTCCACTTTCAATGCCTTGAAATGGGGGGGGGGGGGGAGTGAGGAGTGGGTTGCGGTGGGGGGACTATTCACACTCATCCGGTATTAGTTGGTGTGTTAGTGTGCAGGTTTGTGTTGATCGCCATCCTTTTGTTTGTTGCAGTGGAGCTGAGTGCAGCGACGGATGATAACCGCGTACTGAAACAAAGAATACAGATCCTGGAAAGCGAGTTGAAAAAGTGAGCAACATTTGGTTGTCTTTCTATTTAATTTGCCCTCTTTTCATGGGGGTGGTGAGGGGACATACTAGATCGACCACTTATGTCCAGAACTGAACACAAGTATTGTTCAATTACTACTTCATAATTCTATTAGACAGGGTTATTTGCCATTTTTATATTACTTCATATTTGACAGCATTGTGTGTGTTTTAGGGAACTTTTATCAATGACACTTTGTGATTCTTGTCATAAAGAGCTTGCATCTCATTAGCGGTCAATCCTGGGCATATCAGTTGAAAAGCATGGACTTTGGGACAGATTCCACTGAACACGGAACGTCTCCCCTATTCTCCCTGTCACTGTTGTGGTTCCAGATCTACTTTTTAAGATATTTCTTCGTTCTTCGTAACCTATATTTTTTATTTTCCTTCAGATATCGGAGAGAAAACAACCGCTTGTCGTCAGACCAATCTCGACTCCAGGCCACCTACCGTGAGATTGAAAACCAGAGCAAAATTTTAAGTGAAAAAATCATGCGACAACAGGTTTGTAACGTGTTCAAAGCTTGCATGTTAGGTACTTTTATTCCTTTAATTGACGTATCAACTATCTGCTTCTGGCAGCACAGCTTAGGGCCTCTTTCTCAATAGCTTGTGTTGTTTCTTTTTTTGTGCTAGACAACGCTGCAAGGAAAGATCGAGAGGGAAATAACCGAGAAAAAACTCACCGAAGATCAGGTAAACAGGCTTTGTTGTTAACGTGTCTCTTTTTGCCGCAAAAATTTCCAGTGAGCATGAGCCAATCATTGCAAACGATTTTAACGGAGCTACGTCACGATATGGTGAATTATTTTTTGGCGTCGAACCAAATTGCCCTTAAAACGAAAGAAACCTAAAACTAATAGTTTACTAAGGAAGAAAAACACCAAAGAGGTGATACTAAACCAAAAAGGAACAAGGGTGGTTAAGGATGGAGTAGATTGAGACTGGTTACAAATGACAAATTTTACAAATTTAGGCTAAATGTTTCAAAATGCACAAACCGTGACGTATAGGTCCTTTGATATTACATTCGTTTTTTTTTTACCTTCAGGCTAGTGCGCTTGAAGAACGACTTCGTGAAACAGAAGAAGAACTAAAGAAAAAACAAGAGGAAGCACAAAGGAATATACAATATCTAACTGACGCGAATTCCCAACTGGTGAGTTTACTTTGTGTGGGAGGCGCAGTGGCCTAATGGTTAGTGCGCTGGACTCCGGATCGGATGGTCCGGGTTCGAGCCTCCAGCCGGGACTCTGCGTTGTGTTCTTGGGCAAGACAGTTTACTCTCACTGTGCCTCTCTTCACCCAGGTGTATAAATGGGTACCGGCAAATTTATTGCTGGGGTGTAACCCTGCGATGGACTAGCATCCCATCCAGGTGGGAGTAGAAATACTCTCTGTCTCAGTCGCTTTATGCTAAGGAAACCCGGATAAGCTCCGGCGGTATGGGCCACTAGGCTCGACGCAGACTTTGCCTTTTGCCTTTAGTTGGCTTTAAGCGTTTTATTGGCGTAAAGGACCAACACCAGAAGGTCCCGATTAGTGAAGCACTCAGCTAGTTACTATTTACATGTCTATGTAAGTAAATTGACCATTGAAGGTGTTTGGAAATCTGATGTCTCGAGTGAAAGTCCTTATTTACCTTAATCAAATTTCCGTTTTTTTCCTTCAAGTTGATAGTTAACTGCCCGTTCTGAGCATGTCTATCTTTTGTTTTTCAGTGGACGTACATTATGGCTGGGATCGTGGCATTTTTAGCGTTCATTGTGGCTTACTCTCTTGATCTTATTGAACTACATCCCGGGGGGAGAACTCGCGGTCTTTGGAGTTAACGAATGCTTCTTCGAGTTAGAATTCACTTTGTACTCCCAGAGCTGAGATGTTGAATTCTTTAGACGACAGAATTGAGAGGAATTGCTAAATCCTTTGAATTAAGAATGCATATTTCTATTTACAAAAGAATTTGCAGAACATTATCTTTAGTGTGTATAAATGAAAAAAAATTAGTTTGTTGCCCATTTTATTTGATATTTGTTCTTCTGTGAAGCAAACCAGAGCGTTTTATACTACAAAGGAATTACGTGGTTTAAATACATATTGGGTTATTGGGTTATATATATTATTTTTGTCTTCATCTTTATAGCAGGGAGGATACCATTCATAACGTGATTAAAATACTCTGTAGTTATTCTTGTAATTTATCAGTGCTAATATTTTTTCAAGTGCTTTCTCTTTAGAAAGCTAATCCAATTCCTCTCAAACAAAATCAACTGTGTGAGGCACCGGTGGTAATAGCTTTCCCTCTTTCACGCCTACCCCTCCCCACTCCTTTTCTCTAACCCCTCTCCCTCCCTGTCCCGTCCCCTAATCATCATCACCACCACCACCATTTTGTTTTCCTACCAAGGTGTCTTTTTACTTTTTACAAGTCGATATGGAAAAAGTATTCTTGTACTTCCAGAACTGGAAGCTTTTATGAAACAGAAAATTGACAAAATTTATCTAAATCATCTCAAAGTTTATCACTCTTTTGTATCAACAAGTTAAGAAAACTTTAGTTTCCATTTATTTAATTTCCACGTTAATTTGTTTTTCCTTTTCATTAAATACCCTCTACTTGCCAACAAAGGTTAATCAGGTAGTTTTGCTTTTCAGATATTTCCAGGTAATTGTAGGCACGTTGAAACTCTGTTAAGATCTCAGTTAGAGTCGCGATTTTGCAGCATTGTATTTGTAATTGTAGCAGTGAGGTTATTCAAGCGTTGTACATACGGTCATGAGTTCTATTTATGACTATAATTGCGATCGATTTCGAATTAAACTGCTGCTGGCTTGGGCAAATGACAACATGGCTTTTGTCTTATCTGACTGCTATTCAGCAGTGGCACGCGGATCCAGGGGGAGGGTCGGGGGGGAGGATCCGGACCCCCTTCCCTAACCGATTTTTTTTTGTTTTTACAACTCGTTTGACGCTGAAATTCTCGCATTGACATGGTCGCTTATTATCACCCCCATCAAAAATTCCTGGATCCGGCCGTGGTTGGTGCCCTCCCCTCCCCTGATGCGCCAGAGGAGACTTTGGAGGGATTCCAGGGTGAGAATATGCTCGTGCGAAGAGCAAATAAGTTAATTCTGAGTTGTCTTTTTCAGTGTAGTTTAAAACGAGTCCTGATGCTCACCATTTCATAAGGAAAGGTCCACAAGGACTGGTTTTGAAACAGATGACTAAGAGGCGGTACACACCTAGCGGGAGACTTAATAGGATTAGCTGAGAAAACAAAAAAAAAAAAAAAACAGAAAAACCACCCTAGCAATTAAAGGGGCAGAGTCACCATGAATAAAGTCAACTCTGGCAATGTATAAAATTGCCTTTAAATCAAAGGAAACCTTAAAATAATAGTTTACTAAGGTAGAAAAACACCAAAGATGCAAGAATAAACTAGGAAGAATCAAGGATGGCTTTGAACGAGGAAGATTGAGAAGGATTGTAATTGATAATTTGAAAAATTTAGGCTTAACTTTTCAAATTGTCATCCGTGACCGAGCTCCTTTAAAACAATAGAGGTGCGTGATACAGGGAGCGAATGAAAGTACAGGTCCCGAAGAGGTGCGTAGCTTCGGATGACGAAGGTATTTCGGCAATGGGTTATTCTCGCCTTAGTTCCCTATGCATTCTCGTCCCCGCAGCCCTTTTCGTTTCTCTTAGCCGGCAGGGCCTTGGCACGAAAAACGAAGTGCTCTAGAGACACGGGATTTCCAGTCCTAGATTCTAGGACTTCCGGACTTCATTTATATTGTATTGATGTTTCTACATGTGTGTTGTAATAAGGCGACCGGCGAACATTTTGACTTCCGTTTAAGAATTCGAATTTTTTGGAAAATCGTATGTCCCCAGAGCCCTTCGTTTCTCGTGCCAAGGCCCTGCCGGCTAAGAGAAACGAAAAGGGCTATGGGGACGAGTAAATGTTCCCGCTTCCCGATACTATTAAAACAATTTCTTTCCAGTCTCCTACGGAAGATCAGTGTGGGAGGTGGTTCCCAGGCTCGACCTCAATCTTATTTCTTTACATTCTCGTCCCCAGAGCCACTTGTCCCTCTTAGCCGGCTGGGCCTGGGGCACGGGGAACAAGTGGCTCTGGGGACACACGATTTGATTCGCTGAAATCGAACAAAGGAAGTCCAATCACATCAGCCGTTTTAAAATCCTTTATCGTTAGCACGTTTAAAACGGCTGATATGATTGGACTTCCTTTGTTTGATTTCAGCGAATCAAATCGTGTGTCCCCAGAGCCACTTTTTCCTCGTGACCCAGGCCCAGCCGGCTAAGAGGGACAAATGGCTCTGGGGACGAGAATGATTTCTTTACTCCTGAAAAGCCTCTGAGTAAAGGTAAAATTTTTAAAAGCTCAAATCTGCTTAAAATCTCTCCTCACGCGCATGGCATGAAACCGTCGTGAAACAAACCTGACTTGCCCCCTCAAAGTTTGCATAACCTTTGTTTCCCAATTCTCCTGGATATTACAGTCGTCTCAAGAGAATCGGAAGACAATGCTTGTGCAAAATTTTGGGGGGTAAACAAGGTGTATTATGGGTGATGTGGAAATGGCGAATTACATGAAAAGACAAAAAAAATCCGTTATCTAGGAAGAGTGTGGCAACAACTCGTACATGCACACTATCCAGTCCTAATAGGTAACAAATGTCTCCATTGTGTTATTTCACAAGGACTTCATTCAATGTTTCAGCGTTACCCAACGGAACACACGTAAACACCGAATGTAATGAATATACCGCACCAATGACGCCGAGCTATTACACGAACGATTCTGGTAAATATCTAAGTCCCTTTTGGCTAGAGTATCGCGGGCTACGGTTTGGTGTGCTGAAAACCGGCGTAAAGTAATCTCTTTGCTGCAAAAGATCAAATCCTGCCTCTAAGAAGCCGTTATGATGGCATGTACAGACAGGCGAAGTGTCCACAGTAACAAAACTGTAACTATAGGGGTGGTTCGGTGCGTCAGACAGGGGTTTGTCTTCCAATAAAATCCCTTCATCCAGGTAGTTAAATTGATAGTGTTGCCTTGCGCATGGCATCTTTTTCTTCCTCCTCCTACGCGTGCGTGGTGTTGCGTTGGCGCTGACCGCAGTGGACTCAACGCTTCCTGCAGTGGAAGTATCCAAATCTAATGCATCATTATGTTTGCCTTGGGGTAGTGGTCGTCCGTTACTCATACCAGTCCTGTTGGGATATTTGTTAGCTTTAGCGTTCTCTTGTATGATCTGCACGTCTATGACGCTACAAAAGAAAAGAAAGAAAAATTACGCAACGTTACTCGGTAAACATAGCAGCAAAGTCGCATATGATTGGCTAATAATGCGAGGTATTCAATGGACTGAAATAGCTTTCTCGCTCCCGGATTCCGCGTTACCCTCGACCAACGATTTCAATCCGCTAGAATAGGGGTTGTGGGTTCTGAGAACGAGAATGTTCAAATTTTTAAGGATTTACGCAATGATAATGATAATGATAATAGTAATAATAATTAACTTTATTTGAGTGTCAGCTGTATCTAGCAGTAATATTGTTTGGTATTGTAAGCAGCTTCTATTGTTTTCAAGTCCAAGTCATTGTTTCAATTGTTTAGTCTTTTGTTTTGGGCTAGGGTATCAAGCCAATCACATTATATGTTATGAGAGCTGTATCTAGCAGTGACGTACTAATTGGGGACACTGTAAAGCGCAAATGAAATCAAATCAAATATTAACTCTAGCCTTCTCCCTTCTGATTTTACCGCCCTCATTTCACCGTCAATGATAGTCGACGAGAGTTAAAGAAAGCACCTGCAGCTCTTTTCGTTCTCATTTGATTCGTCCTTTTCATAGATATTTGTATCAGAATTAAGAAGAGTTGCTAACCTGCGAAGATGATTATCGTACACAAGGAACGCAACAGCGGCGAGCCACAGCAACAAAAACAAGAGAGGAAGAAGAATCAAACAAACTGCTTCACCACTTGAGATCTGCGCCAAACGAAATCCGGTAAGCAATTTACATGACACCCATTGCCGGGTTAGTCCTTACACTAAAGGCAATTATGTTAATTAGACTAAAGATGAAGTCACAAACTTACATAATTTATTGGGTATGGCAAGGCTCCCTCGCAACCATTATTTGAGCCGTCACGCAACGCTTTTTGTGGCCTGTCACCAGCATTGTCTGACGATCCAAATTGACATCAGTTTTTCGTGGATCTGTCCTGTTATTGATCATAAATTTCGTCACAACATTATCTCACCTTGAGAATGCGGGCGACGTCTTCCGTGTTTTCAGGATCATAATAACAGGAGAATGTCTTGTTAGCCTGATAAAAGTTGCAAATAAATAATTCTAGTTTTTCCTAATAGTAAAAGATAGCTGTTAGGGATCAATCACTTCGATGAAGAATTAGCTACTTTATGGAGCGGGGAAGAAAGCCGGCACTGCGAACCTTCCCAAGTGTTTTCACGACAAGGCCTCTTTTAACACAGCAACAAAGAGTTAGCGGTTTTCGAGCTACAAACTTATCCTAATTAGGCTAACGTTACATTTCACAAGTCAGGTTCAATTTCCTGTCGGAGTATTTACCGTTCCGTACAGCTCCATGTACGTTGCCACGCAATCTGCAGCCGATAAGTCAGAATTCCAAGCACACGAACTATATCTCCCAAAAAGATCGCTGTTGCCAAATGTAAGTGAGCACTGAAAAGAAAAAAAATTGTTGTTTATGGGGAATGCCACCTATTTCAACGCAACTAAGCGAGGCGCGCGGCGCGGCCTAATGGTTTGCGTTCTGCAGTTTTGGACAAACACAAACTTAGTTCCAACCTTTTCACAGTGAGCCAAAGCTTGTTCGTTTTCCATAAGCACTGCCTCAGATTCTGTTGTTCGGTCAGCATCGTAAGTTACCTGTAGAGATTAATTCATAATTCTCAAATATAAAATTAAAACTGAGCTGTACTGATCTCCAAAAATAAAATGTAAGCGGATAAACATCTTGACCGTAACAGCGCAAGCTAACAAATCCAGACACTAGGTAAGTTACATGCTACATGATAGAAGAGCGATACACTAGTTTGCATACACTTTGCATAAATGGCGCCTAAATTTGAATTACAATACTTTGTACATCCTTAGCCTTGTACTTATGTTTCTAGACAAAGGATTTTTCACATGAATGTGAGACTTACGATATGTACAAAAATTGTTATTCAATATAGGAGCCATTTATACAAGGGGTGTATTAAACCGAGCATATATCTTGTAGAAGTTTGAGGCAAATCCCTCACTTATGACTAAATTGTGGGGGTGGGGGAGAGAGGTTTCAGTGTGCATAGCAATGATGTGGAGAGACGAGAAGGCGCAAGGGCGTAGCCAGGGAGGGGGTCCTGGGATGTCCGTGACACGCCCCCCCCCCCCCCCCCCTTGTGAGACTTCTGGCGAGTACAATAGGTACAAAAATTGTATCTATTATTAGAGGAACGAGGATCATCAGAGTGGCTTTAAATTATTTAGACACCAATCTCTTTTAGGTCTGAATTTTTTGTTAACGGGACATTTGTAAAAGCTGAGATTTGGTTGTTGGTAACAACTTTATTGTTGTTTAACGTATAATCTTGTTTGATGAGAAAGTTCTTTTAAAGAAATGGTATCCACCCAATGCTTTCGTAAAATGTCCGACTTGTCATGCCTTCGTTCTTTTTAAGGGCTAGCAATTTCCACCATTATGGTACTCACGGCGATACCGGAGCAAATGGAACACCGATTGTTGTAAACCTTGGTCCTGAAGTTGGCGCTTTTACGGGGAATACAGACGTCTGCTTTCTCAATCTATTACTGTACCCATATGGTAATATATCAACAAAATTGCAGGTACATATTTTATATATTACATGATCATCACTTTGTTGCTTGCTATAAAAACTTACGTAGATTTTAATGCAAGGTTGAAATTTCTCTGTTCTGTGACTGCACGATCCTTGTTCTAAAACTTCAACGTGATTCACTCGGCACTGCGTGGAAACTAACCCTCTTCCTGATTTCAAAACAGAAACACGCTGTTCGTAAGGGAGAGGTAGCAATTAGCCCTTGGGATAACCTGCGACCAGGCGTTCTTACTTTCCCGCACTGATCGCAGGTTACCCTTGGGATAGTAAGTCTTCCCCTGCTCCCCCTACCCCGTCCCGTCCACCTCAATCCCAAGGGTATTTTAAAAAAGCTTCACCGCAAAACCATCGTTCCCCACACGGGAAAACCATTAAGTCACATTAGCCCGTAATTCCTATTGTATTGCACGCAGACCTCGGAACCGATCTTTGGGTTCAACTCGGTGTAAGAACCTGTGACTTTGTTGTTGTCTTGTTCATTCTTTGTTTTACGTCACTGGTGAGTTTCACAGGTTCTTACACCGAGGATGATCCCGATCTTTGATCTCCAGACGGGCTCGAATCAAATAGATTTCAATAAAATAGATCAAATAGATTTTAGCTGCCAGACATTGTTGGCATAAAAAATAGATTTTGGCGTCCACACTTGACACACTGCCAGCGTTCGTTCGTATCGGTATATTGTTTAAAACAAATACATTCAGTTTTGCCCCAAGCAATGTACTCAAAGTATTTCAAATAAATAGATCTGACTACAATTTAAGTTTGTAGTCGTTTGGATAATGTTTACTGGGGCCTTAGGTGAAAACAATTATAGCTTTGCTAATTGCGAACTTATGTATTGAAATGGTTTCCCTCGTACTGAAAAATGTTCAATTACTCAAGCGGATGCCCTCAAGAGAGTGTACTAATCAAGAGACTGAACTAATTGACTGTCCCAGTGCTTTACCGTCTTTTTGGACTTGATCAGATCCTGCAAAACAGCACGCTTTCCCTCACAAAAGAAATTGAGGCACAACAAAAA
>OX393574.1:1525187-1540187 GCA_947652115.1 Blastomussa wellsi | reverse complement strand
ATGAATCCAGCCAGGAAGTGATATAATAAAAATGTAACAGGAAGAAGCACGCGGTGAATAAAATTTGTGACGTATTTGTTACTGATTGGTGTTATTTTGATTTCCATATTCATGACCACACAGGAATCCGAGGTGTTATTTGCCAGTCAGAAAAGCTCGCGGACGTTGTAAGATGTGAAGCGCTCCCTTCGGTCAATAGAAGAACTTTGAAGAAGAATTATATAGGAGCCGTTTGGGCGGACAGAAGCTCCAAGTTTAAATTTATGGTAAGTTTCTGTTTCTTGGTGTTTTAGTTCAAATTACAGCGAAGAATTATTAGAACTCGGTGGTTTCTCCAAATTTGACCACGTGCACTTGCTGGCCGCTCGGTTGAATTTTGGTGTCGGAACTCAATAGCGTTCTTGCTTTTAGCAAGGACTAAACCTGATACTATTCGAGAAGCTACAATTCTGTTGGAGTTGTTTCGCTAAGTTTGCTAAAAGAAGAATCCAACCTTCATTCGCGGTTAGCGCGCGTTTGGAGTCATCCCGAGATTCAATTTGATTACTGCGTTATTAAATGGTGCTAAATGCACGAAGCTAACATTTCTATTCAGTGAAATAATTTGCACCAATTTCCTGAACTCTTTTCTGTTTACCAGTAGCCTAAGATGACAAACATTTCACTGGAAAAAATAATTCGTTTGTTGTTTTGTAGCGATTTCCCTCTTTGATTTGTTTCTTATATCATCTTTATTTTTCTTTCAGAGAGAAACGCCTTGAAGAAAGCAATGTCAATCGGAAGAGGAATGGAAAACGTAAACTGATCACAATTGGAAGGAAAGACAACAAAGATAAGAACATCACTTTTGAATTTAGTTTTAATGAAACCTTTCCGACAAGAATTGGCAATTTAACAGGATTTAGAGTCAGTTCATTATAGGCCTGTCGGTTAATATTTAATTCTCGATTACATTAGCTGAAATATTGTTATACTGCAGCCATTGTTTTGATAGAACAAGGTTCCATCTCACAGCTGAATTATTGTCTTATTTTCCAAAATGAATGTATTTGCTGTGAAACGCAAGAGAAAATCAACAGTGAAACGCAAATTGTTCCTCGATTTGTCGGAAAGGTTCATGTTTTCACGAAGGGGCATTGAGCGATCACTGTATATTCTGTTTGGATTGCTTTTGAACCATATTGTTCAACATTGAATTTGTTTACAATTCGTCGCAATTTAAACTGAAAAAACATGGTAAAAAAAAAACGCTCGAAGTCCCTGGATTGAAAGCATGACATACATTACATTATCAAGTGGCACTGCATGTCGACTGACGCTGCGATGAAAAATTCAGAACAAAGTTTGGAAGATTATTTTATCCCAAATTCATTCGAGTCGATTTTGTTTTGGGATTTTAGTCTCGTTTTGTTTGGCCATCATATTTCATGTTGAATATTGTTAGTACATGTATACTGTACAGCTGACATGCAGAGCCATTTAGAAATAGTTATGTTCAATTTTCAGTGAGATTGTAAAGATTGTGTCTGGTTTTTCATAAATGATTCCGCGGTTACTTTCAATAAATTAGGATTGAAAAAAGTTTTAACAAGAACATTAACGAAAAAAAGTACATGACTTTTCGTCGACTTCATGTCAACACTGTCGAATGTGGATTAATTAAGATAGCAGAGAATATATGAAGGTTTAATAGCGCGAGGAGGTACATTAAATTATAGTTAGGGGCGACTATTTACACAAAGAGTTTTGTGCGAATGGAATCAGGTTGAGAGTTCACCTTCGTCCTTTTGTTATACATTTACAACGCAAAGGACGATGATGAACACTCGAGCTGATTCCATTCGCGCGAAACTCTTTGTGTAAATAGTCACCCTTAGTTATAATTTAATGTACTTTCTCGCACTCTTTAGACCGATGTATATTCGCTGCTGTCTTAATTAATTCATATTCGACAATGATGACATGAAGTCGTCGAAACGTCATGCTCTTCTTTCGTTATTTTTTGTCGTTAAAATGTTCATTTACTTTTGGTTTGGAAGTTGTACGGAATTCAAATCAAAATAAATCCGTTCTTGTTGACAAATACAATATTTTTACAATTATACGATATCTTTTTAGTAGTCGTTTTAAGTTGCGATAGACTCGGACAATGTTGTGAAATTGCTAGCAAAATTGATCCTAGTTTGAGATCTATATCTTTTAAAATCGACTGGAGTTGAAATCACTTTGGTGTTGCTGACAAAAATTAATGACTTTTGTACCAAAACTACGAGTCATAAACACGTAAAAATTAGCGATAGAAAAGAACAACGTTTCGGTGATATCGTGACACCATTTTCAAGTTCAAATACAGAAAGATAAACTGTCAGAAATTTCGCTCAAGATTAACATATTTCATTATTGCATATGCAATGTAACGCAAATAGTTTTGCTTGAATTGAGTCCGACTGGACATTGAGAGATAGTGTTAATTCTCTAATTAGCAGCATTTCATGCATTTCCTGAGAACAGAGAAATGTCTGTACAGGTCTTTCGGGACAGTACAATGTTCGTTAAAGAAGTGTTTGCCAATGGAAGAAGACAGATTAGCGTGTTCAGTCACGCGTTGGTGTAAGTGCCTGAGAGTGTAGCCTATATAACTTGACGAACATTGTACTGTCCCGAAAGACCTGTACAGACATTTCTCTGTTCTCAGGAAATGCACGACATGCTGCTAATAAGAGAATTTACACCATCTCTCAATGTCCAGTCGGACTCAATTCAAGCAAAACTATTTGCGTGACACTGCATATGTAATAATGAAATATGTTAATCTTGAGCGAAATTTCTGACAGTTTCTTTCTGCATTTGAACTTGAAAGTGGTGTCACGATGTCACTGAAATGTTGTTCTTTCCTATCGCTAATTTTTACGTGTTTATGTTTTACAAAACCTTTGCTTATAAAACTATAAGTCAGCATTAAAAATATGCTTCGTTCTTTCTTTGACTTTGACTTTTGATTTAGTAACATCGTCTTTCAATTATTTTGTTTTTAGTTTTTTACTGTTAAATCAATCTGTTGGATCGCCGACCGGTCAATTGGCAAATACTTTGCTCATTTTCGATTAGTAAATTGTGCGAAATCATTCATGTTGAATCATCGATACCAAACTGATTGCCCTCTGCCTCATTTTACCAGACATTAATCTTTACATCTTGCTTGATATAATGTAGTGTAGTAACATCACGTTAAATAGTATGTCCTAAAACGACAAGCAGCCGGAAATCTGTTTACAGAAATGAGAAGATCGGGTCAATGATTAGCAGGTTTAAATTAGCTAAACTGTTACATTTCATCACACTAGTTTGATTATTGCGACGTTAAGAACATTTTTAAATCGCAAAAATTGATTGAGTTTGTATAGTTGGACTCCAGTTAGCCGACTATATCAACTCCCTCAGTTATTGTGATATAAAAATATTCTTACCTTCGCAATATTCAACCAAGTGTGCTGTAATGTTACAGTTGTGCTAATTTTTACCTGCTCTTCTCATTTCTGTAAACGAATATCCGCGTTTGTCTTTTCAGGGCATAATATTTTATACGATGTTATCGTGGAATACACCATCTTGTACAAAAATCAAAATTCGACGGACTTATCAATTTCAATCTTTACGGAAAACTTTGTTCGGAAACTAAATTGGATTTATTTTGGTCAAAATTTTGTGCAAGATGGTGTATCTTATTTTTGGCGGCGAAAAATTCGAAGGGAAACCCTGTTTAAAATTGTTGTCAACAAAGTTGTGAGGGGAAACGCTGTGCAAATTTTTTCAAATTTTCCCGCCAAAAGACTTAGTATATATAGGAAACATTTTTCTTCACACCTTTTTAATTATTTAATTGAATTTACTTAATTAATTAATACTTGTATTGAAGACGTTAATGAAAATAAAACAATTAAAAGAGAACACTTGTTGTTGAGTCTTAACTGTAATACTTTATTTGATTCACTAATAAAGAATACAAAACAACTGAACACTTCAAGTCTTTGAGTATAACTTTTATTGACTCTACAATTAATATTAAATACGACATATATCATACACACTTTAAAAAAAATTGGCGCATGCGTATTTTGAGCGCCCGTATTTTTTCTAAGTCTTTTGGCGGGAAAATTAAAAATTTTCAAACAGAGTACATGAAGTAAATAACAAATTTAAAAAAAAAAAATGGCGCATGCGTATTTTGAGCGCCCGTATTTTTCTAAGTCTTTTGGCGGGAAAATTTTAATATAGGTTTACCCAGGCAAGAAAGTACGCGTTCCAAAAAAATTGCAATACTGACGGTAAGATAAACATTTTGAATAACACTGACTCGACAGAAAAAAGGGAATCTTTAGAGGTTTCGATGCCTATAAAATTTGCCTGGGAAGAAACTAACACTTCACAGCTGTAATAAGTAAAAAAAATGATCTTTACAGGAGTTTCGGTGTAAACGAGTAAACCGAACCGCTTACTGTTAATTGTATTTCCCGATGAATTATAAACACGACCGTTCAAGTTACGGCCTTACTACAGCTGTACAGTGTACGAGTTTCCTTCAACAAATGTCTTAATACTTGGAAAAGCTTACAAAATTGGTAAATTAAACTTTCGAGTCCTGGCGTGCGTTTCTCGAAAGTCCCGACGACATTTTAGACCCTCGAACTATTCCTTGAATTCAATCAAACAGCGACGGCGACGGCGACGGCGTAGTTACAAGCCGATAATCAGACCTTCGCAGAATTTTATAGTCAAACCGGATATTCTTTTGAAGGGAAATCTGCAATGTCGTGGCGCAATGTTCCAATATTGATCGACTGTTTGCTCGACGCAACGTGCACCTTTCAATTCAAATTTGCTCAAGCAAGTTGCTAAGTTCCGGATTTCATTTTTCCCGTATAAAACGTAATAATTTCACTTCTGCTTTAAAGAAGGAAGAAATAATTGCACTATGGTAGACTATTTATCAAAATACGGCGAGAAAATAGCGACAGACTTAGTTCAAATCACCAAACTGGGAATTACGCTTAAAAATTCAAATTTGCTTCGCAAATTACGGCTTACATTTTGAATTTTAAAGCGCAATTCCCTGTTTGACGATTTGCACTAAGCCTGACACTAATTTCCCACAGATTGTTGATAAGCATTCGACTATGGAACAATTATTTTCCATTTCCTTAAAACAAAGGTGGAATGACCTCATTTTATACGGCAAAATGAAACCAGAACTTGGCAACTCGCTCAAACAAATTTAAATTGAAAGTTAACAGTTGGTTAGATCAAACTGTCAATAAATATTGGAACACTGCACCGCAACGTTGCAAAGTTCCCATCAAAAGAACATCCGGTTTGACTGTAAAATCAGCAAAAAGTGAATCATCTCTTAGTTAACACAGCCCATGTCTTCGGGACTTCCGAGAAACACGCGAAAACTAAGTTGAACTTATTTGAAACGGTGCAAATTCTTAATTGCAGCTGAAATATCCTATCCTCAAGTCGCACGACGTTTGGCCAATTCCTTTCAAAGTGTTCCTTAGCGTTTTCCGAGAAGAAAATTGACACTATAAACTCTAACAACTACTCAGTCCTACTTTCTCTCGCCCATTGTTTCAATGCTTGCGTCCATTGTTCCAATGTGTTGCATCCCTTTTTCAGTCTCCTGTCTAGGCTTGCCTTTGTTGTATATCCACCTTCAAGAGATTTCCTTCACTTGTTCCTGTCTCATCATGACGCCAAATCCCTGAAAGTAAAGAAATGTGATTTACTAAACGCATTTTGTAACAGTTATTTAAACAATTTCCGAGTGTGTCAGTACATCTTCTGTTCCTCCCATGTGGCATCCACGAAAAAACGTTAATATATTGATGACTGTAAACAGCCTTCAAACAAAGAAAAACTTTCGTTTGAGATAAATTATTCCTTAGCTCAAATTATCATGGATTGTCGAGCGATCAACATCTAATTTCTCCTCGCAATATCAATACGCTTTCAAGCAGACAGGTGGTGAGAATACATAGTCATCACATGATATTGTCTTGATCTACCACCAAATTCTCAGAACTGACACTCATATAAATGTGGCAGTCAATGAGGAGAATTGAAATTTTAATCAAACAGAAATGGAAGAATCAAGTTACCTTGTTAAGTACTTGTGTCATAGAAGGTTCCAGTTGATGTATTCTGTGACGTGCCCCCAAGTTACAAAATTCTCCACCTGTAAAAACAACGATTTATAAATTGCATTTAGACAACTTGTTTGCAACCATGTTCCCAACTTTCATTGAAGCACTCAACTAAAAATTTCTTCTCGTTTTGTGAAAACATGCTGCCAAAACATTTTACGAATCAATAGTATTAAAAATGTACAGAAAAGCTGGCTGTAACATGACGGACGAGGAGAGAAACAACTGGGTTCAAATAATTTACTGGGTAACACTCCTGATGAATTCAAGACAAATTCCTAACAATTATCGGCTATTTACACTTGGCTTTTTCTGCTCCAAAACATACTGGTATTTGGGTATGTTTAGGTAGAAATTAATGAAGGACTAATGATTACCTCCCCCCTCTCCCCCATCGTAGGATCACAACCTTATTGTAGCTGGGGGAGGGGGGAGTGGGGGGAGTGGGCTTATTCATCTCAATGACCCTGAGCTATGCTGGCAGGAGGTTCGTCTCCTGGTGGGGCCACCCAAGCTGAACAGATCCTACTGGCCCTCCAGGTTTGGGGGTTGAGCACAGGGATAACAACCCAGTCCTGTAAAAAAGGTTTTTGCTACGAAAAGAGCAGAAGCTGCTTCACATGCCAGTGGGCATAAGGGCGGTAAGTAATGATTACTGTTACTGTCAAACTAAGAAAACCATGAACACCTGAAATATTTCAGGAATGTCGATTGTGTAGTGATCAATCACAATAAAGTTCAAGACACCTCAAAACCACAAACTAATTACCACTGCTGTTTGCGGGTTAGTTTTCTCACACATTATTGTCTTTTTCTTTGTAACACAATAACAATCATTCCATAAATATTTCTGGTGTTCACGGTTTCATTAGTTTCACAGTAACTGACACTACTCTTTCCTCTACAAAATACAGTGTAACAACATTTTCATGCACATCTCTCACCTTAAGAACTCAATAGCTGAGAATACACGACAACTTCCTTGGTCGACGCACATGCTTGCAGGGTTTTCTTGAAGTTGTTCTCACTGCAGGTATCCATGTTTTGTGACAGCTTAAAACATCTGGATAATCTCAAACTAAAGCATCGTACAGGTACTTTTACACGGAAATACACAGGTGGATTTCTGCAATTACAAAATGTAAAAGTATGACGTTGGTGATGAAATTGCAACAAAAAAACTACACAACTTTTTCGTAAATAAAGACATGTATAATTTGCCATTTAAATCTGAAAACGTTAGAGCAAAGCACTGAATTTTAGTGTGT
Organism: Blastomussa wellsi; assembly: GCA_947652115.1. Lineage (NCBI taxonomy): Eukaryota > Metazoa > Cnidaria > Anthozoa > Scleractinia > Plerogyridae > Blastomussa > Blastomussa wellsi. Next base: position 1,532,716 of record OX393574.1, on the reverse strand, counting down.
TCATTTCTGATTGATTTGCTTTCTCCACACAACTGAAAGAAAGATTTTTAAAGATTTCTCTCAAAGAATACTTGGCTTATGACAAGAAGATTAACTACTGTATGTTAAAAATTGTTGCTGAATGCTGTCAAACAGCAAGGAAAGAAGGTGAGGGGGTGGGGGCAACAGCCATGCTGATTGTAACAAGTCTCTTATGGGAATTACGCTGCGACTAAACAAACTATTTAAAGGGTTGTACAGTATTCTGTGTGCTTCACAGAGAAACCTGACTGAGTATACCAGTAAATAATGTTAGTAATAACAGTAATCACCTGCAGTCGTTCTTGTATTTCTTGAGATGTTCATGCAGATCCCCATTATCCACAGATTCATTAGCAGCACATACCAGCTAGCAGTACTGTGGGCAAAAGAAAAACAAGTTATAATGACATAAAGCTGCAGGAGACCTAACTTAATAAATGTAGCACAGAGCTATTGAGACTTTGGCATCGATTATTGTGCAAATTCAACGTTTTTTAATTTTTGGGGTGTGGGTATATACTGCAGTACTTTACAGGGGGATGTTTCTGGAAAAAGTAATCAACTACTTGACATTTTTGGGACTACAGCACATAATAATTGAGACCAAGTTTACTTGTTTTCATATTTAACCAAATTAGCACCTTCCTTGATTAAGTACCGCCCTCCAAATTATAACCACCACAGGAAGACACCAAAAATATAAATTGCCAGTTTGCAACCAATCCAAAGAGATTTAAACGATTGATTGATTGATTGGATAACCAAATAAAAGGGGGTATCCAGAAAACTTTTGTTCATGTCATCCAACATGGCATCAATGACATCACTTGCAAACCAAGAATAAGCACTTTCCAAGTTGTTGTAGGCTCCACTAGGTAAAAGGGGCGCTGTCATGGTATTTAATGTCATTTTAAAATGCTGAGAAGAGTTGCGTTCCTGCATCAATGGAAACCCAAAAATAATGGTGTAGTTTTGTTACCTAGGACTATATCACTACACTGAAACAGTTTATTGCTGCCTATCACTTAGGATGACAAGGATGGAAGCAGATTAAAATTTGAAAATTAGCCAGTTTTTTTTCAAATTCTAGAGCCATTCCTTGAAAATATCGCCAGAAATTTATTGTGGTTTGCTCTCTGAGCCAGTTTGTTTCATATCTTCCTGTTAGTCCATCAGGAGCATTTTGAGCACGAGTAAAGGTACCAGGTGAGGATTTTAGCAATGATTGAAGCTGAAAACAGCAAAACCCAAGCGACAATGCTCCTTTAAAGAGAGTTGGAATAAAAGGCTGTGATTGTGGAGGAAGCTGTTTTATTATGGCCAGCTTTGGTTGGTGGTAGGGGCTTATTTTAGGAATGGGAATTACCATTTTTGCTAGTGGATTCTTGTCTTTCTTGGTGAGAGTTATTTTTAAATCCCTGTCATACAGCTCCATTTGAGATTGACAGACAGTAAAGACAGGTCAGTTGGGATCATGTGCATGCAGAATATTGAGAAATTGTTCAGAATGAGAGTCATAAGGCAAAGGCTGGCCAATAATATCTCTCTATTAGCAGGATCACACTATAACTTATAGAGCGTTTTCACCAAAAAAAAATCGAAAACAATTCAGAGGACAGAGTCAAGAAACTACGATGTTATAGAAAATAAATAAAGAAAACACTTCTCCAAGTTTCAGGCACATGTGTTATTCAGATATATTCGTCGAAATGTTTCGCACAAATTTACAAACAAATATATTCATGGCTAAATCTCATGAGACAAGTGTGTTTTTTGACATATATGGTCGTAACCTTATGTCATGCACCGCCATACCCAGTAACTCTGAAATTCAAATTGCACTGGTTTACAAACGAAGGGCACTGTTGAGCTGAAAAGTTGCACATAGATATAAATTTAGCACCTCTTATGCCTGATGAGTATAAAACGTTTGGTGGCTCTTTGGTTTTGGATTTTAGAACTTGATGATGCCACGTGAAAACCCTGTATTCATTTGCAAGTTCAAAGTAAATTTTATGAGACGTCATGCATGACATCAACTTGCTAACAGTTTAGAATTTAGCTTTCCCACCCACCCTCTTCGAGGACAATTTAACATGATCTTGTTGTTTCCAACTGATTGTTCAGTCATGTCTACTTCTGTGTAATAGATGAATGTTATCTTGTTTGATTTTATAATATAGATAGGATTTTGCGCGCACTCTCATTGGTCAAAAACCCATGTTTTATCAGAGTATAAAACATAGAAAAAGCGTGTTTTATTCGCAAGAGATGACAGAGAACATTTTTTTCTATAAGTTCGAGAGGAAAGTAGAAGAAGCGAAATTAAATTGCTTCAGTTTATCGATCGTGCGTGTTTTGTTGTTTTCACTTGCGGTGTTCATTCCGTGTTTACATAGCCTTACATGGACTCTAGAATGGAAAAGTCCACGTTCGAGCCTCTAGCGGGGGCACTGCATTGTGTTCTTGGGGAAGACACTTTACTCTCACAGTGCCTCTCTTCACCCAGATATATAAATGGGTACAGGCAAATTTACTGCTGGGGGTAACCCTGTGATGGACTAGCATCCCATCCAGGGGGGAATAGAAATACTCTCTGTCGCTTCATGCTACAGAACCGGGTTAAGCTCCAGCCTCATGGGCCACTCGGAGATTTGGGAGAATTTGAGACAGTTATGCAATCCGAGATGCTATCAAATATTTCCTAAAAATACACACAAAACCAAAACGTCACAACAGTGTTTACATAGTCTCATCTAAATACACATATCAACCAATGAAAGCATATGTAGTATCTCAGGTATTTTTAATTTATAGAACACAATGCTCGCACTTCATTTTAGCTTTTGGTCTGATACATCATGTCGGTTTTCGATATCTCAAACCAAAAGTGGTTTCCATTCACTCAGCCAAATACAGGGTTGAAAACAACGGCCAATGTCCTGATTAGGGTTTGACGGGTCAAACTTTCGTATTGCCGGTCATGTTGACCAGTCACATTCGATAAAGTTTCTGTGCTGTTGTTTACTATCAGAATGCACCTCCCTACTAGCCTTACATGGACTCTAGAATGGAACAGTCCACGTTCGAGCCTCTAGCGGGGGCACTGCATTGTGTTCTTGGGGAAGACACTTTACTCTCACAGTGCCTCTCTTCACCCAGATATATAAATGGGTACAGGCAAATTTACTGCTGGGGGTAACCCTGTGATGGACTAGCATCCCATCCAGGGGGGAATAGAAATACTCTCTGTCGCTTCATGCTACAGAACCGGGTTAAGCTCCAGCCTCATGGGCCACTCGGAGATTTGGGAGAATTTGAGACAGTTATGCAATCCGAGATGCTATCAAATATTTCCTAAAAATACACACAAAACCAAAACGTCACAACAGTGTTTACATAGTCTCATCTAAATACACATATCAACCAATGAAAGCATATGTAGTATCTCAGGTATTTTTAATTTATAGAACACAATGCTCGCACTTCATTTTAGCTTTTGGTCTGATACATCATGTCGGTTTTCGATATCTCAAACCAAAAGTGGTTTCCATTCACTCAGCCAAATACAGGGTTGAAAACAACGGCCAATGTCCTGATTAGGGTTTGACGGGTCAAACTTTCGTATTGCCGGTCATGTTGACCAGTCACATTCGATAAAGTTTCTGTGCTGTTGTTTACTATCAGAATGCACCTCCCTACTAGCCTTACATGGACTCTAGAATGGAACAGTCCACGTTCGAGCCTCTAGCGGGGGCACTGCATTGTGTTCTTGGGGAAGACACTTTACTCTCACAGTGCCTCTCTTCACCCAGATATATAAATGGGTACAGGCAAATTTACTGCTGGGGGTAACCCTGTGATGGACTAGCATCCCATCCAGGGGGGAATAGAAATACTCTCTGTCGCTTCATGCTACAGAACCGGGTTAAGCTCCAGCCTCATGGGCCACTCGGAGATTTGGGAGAATTTGAGACAGTTATGCAATCCGAGATGCTATCAAATATTTCCTAAAAATACACACAAAACCAAAACGTCACAACAGTGTTTACATAGTCTCATCTAAATACACATATCAACCAATGAAAGCATATGTAGTATCTCAGGTATTTTTAATTTATAGAACACAATGCTCGCACTTCATTTTAGCTTTTGGTCTGATACATCATGTCGGTTTTCGATATCTCAAACCAAAAGTGGTTTCCATTCACTCAGCCAAATACAGGGTTGAAAACAACGGCCAATGTCCTGATTAGGGTTTGACGGGTCAAACTTTCGTATTGCCGGTCATGTTGACCAGTCACATTCGATAAAGTTTCTGTGCTGTTGTTTACTATCAGAATGCACCTCCCTACTGTAGCTGTATTGTAAAACTGAAAAGAAAATAGATTCATGGGGAAAAAGACTTAAGGTTCGCAAACTAACTGCCGCTATTTCTGCTGCCTATTGTTCTTTTGCCTAGTTGTTACACAAACCATTACTTAAAATCTAATGAAAAACAGTCGAATTAGAATAAGAACACAAAGTAAATATTTCACTAAAAATTGTAGCTGCACATGTCATGAGAATTGCAATATTGGCTGAATTGACACGGGCTACAATGAAATTAATTCATGGCACGATTTCACGGCTTTAAATTTGAAAATACTTTATCGCTTTTCATCTGGTTTGTTTACTTCAGTTTGTGTGAAAGATTAAATCAAGTAAAGTTTTTCAAGTTCATTTCATTTGTCCACCTTTACAGTCGAACCAAGTGAAGCGTACCCCCCTAGAGTACATTAATGAATTGATTATTGGGAAATTGAACCCGTTATTCGTTTCAATAATGCATTCTATTTGAAAAGGAACGGATCAATGCTCAACTCAAAAGAAGATTTTTGAGTAAACTAGGCAAGAGCTTTTCTTGGCTATTTACATTTCGTACAACGTGCAGATAATTATTATTCGTCTAAATGGTGGGAAGAAAAGAGTTTTCTGGCAAAGCTCTCACACGTTTTTTGTGAACACTTTTACGTGGCTCACTTCCGCCATGGGAAAAATTGGTCAAGGTTCCGTACGTACCGTTGAAAGTCGCCAGTTGTCTTCCTAACATTACGTGCTGTCTTTTCAAGTCACGAATTTCCCATCTGAATTTGTCTGAGAGGTTTCCCAAGCTCGTGAATTCGACCATATTCAAGTTAGCTACTTGCTGCCATTTTGAAGAGGAAACAACAATTCCATGTAAGGAGCATCTCTTGTTCCCCAAGTCCAATCAAAACTCAACAATGACGCGTGTCTTTTCAAACTGAATGCAATATTTGAAACAAATAACGGGTTCAATTTTCCAATAATCAATTCACTAATGTACTCAAGGGGGGTACGCTTCACTTGGTTTGACTGTAATAGTAAATTTTAGGTTTTCAAAGTGAAAAAGAAAACAACATCTGGCTGAAGTCTCGCACACAGTAATCTGATATACGTCACATTTTCGGCCAGTTTTTTCCTTTTGTTTGCTGACCAAATTACTAATATCACTTTACTTTTCAGCACAATGTGATAGCAATTCAGAATATTTAGAGTAATTATTCTTGGTTTTCATGTGACGTCGTAAAATTGTGGAATCAAAATTCGCTTGGCCTGCTTAATTTTCGGTGCCACTAGGTGTAAGGCTAGCTAAAAATTTATCTTTTTCAGCTCAATGTACCCTTCGTTTTGAAAATACAGCATCTTGAACATTTGATTTCTCGGCTGTATGTGACATCAAGCTGTGAAACGTGGCAAAACTGTTTTGCTTAGAAAAAGCCTATCCTTTCAATTTTCAGATGTTTGAACATTTCAGATATAATAAATGGTGTTTATGTGTAAGTATAATAGCTCATGAGCCAAAAGTAGTCGCTATTATAGCACAATTGAATTCCAGGTGGTTTCATGTGTTCATCATGTGCATTAGGGTTATGTTTGAGCAAAGAATCACCCCAAAAGTTAACAAGATATTTTGGTTTTTGCACTGTAACAAGCCCCTTGACGGGTGGGAGGGGGGAGGGGAGGGGGTTGTAAAATGTACCCAGAAATCCAGTTCATTTATCAATTAAAAATTTACTTTTCCTCAGCAACATGAACAAAATTGCTAATAAAATAATACAAATTCTTGCAAAGCATTCTGGTTAACAGCAAGTTGTTAAAATAATATGGGGAGGCTCTGATGAGATTTTTATATTCTTGGTTTGCAAGTGACGTCTTTGATGCCATGGTGGATGACATGAACAAAAGATTTCTGGTTAGCCTCTTTTGTTTGGTCATCCAACGTGGCCACCACGCTTATTGTTATTTGAATCTCTTGGGATAATTGGTTGCAAACTGGCGATACCTTTATTCACTTGAATAATCCTTAAAATACTCAGATAAATTAGGCATAAAGTGCATTTAAATATGGAGTAACTGTAGTCAGGAGATGACACCATTGAGAAAAGTTAATGTTTGCATCCAAAAGATTAAAATAAACACTAATTTTTTCTCAATGCAGCCATAAGGTGCATCTGTTCAAGATATTTTGCAATGCCCTTTGAATACCTTAATGACAACTTCCTATATACTTAACTTGTGAAATCCCTACCTTTCACATGTGCCCGACCCCCCCGCCCCCCACCCCTATTACTTTCAGGACGACAAACCCCCAAAAATAATGTATGGAATTGGTGAAAATTTGCCATGGTCAAATAATTCAACTTTTGTGTTTCGTAAAATTTTGTTTCTGGGTTTTTAAAGTCACCCTTATGTACTTTCTTAGCAAATAAGGTCAAAGATTAGAGGTTTTAAACTTTTACTCACCGATAATTTGAGTTGATGACTTTGCACGTGGAACCAAACTGGCTATTTTCCGCTTTCAGGCTGTCCTCTTCTTTGCGCTAAAATATCAGAGATGCTTTAGGGATGGTTTCCATTCTCTGTAGCAAGCAAAGGCCCAACTCTATCCTTTGGAAGTTCTTTAAAATCGAGAGAAAATATTCGCCATCAAGTTTAGCGCCATCTTGTACCCAGCATTCCCCGGAACCTCCAACCCAAATCCGCGAAGAGCTTGGGTGAAGATTCCACCACATGGAGAAGAGAGGAATATTTATTTATTATTTATTTTTGTTGTCGTATTGTTTCATTTTTGGGTTAAATTTCAAACGTTGCCCCAAATCGACCATTTTATGGTAGTCTTCATTCAGATATAAAAAATATATACCTGATGAAATACGAAACAAGTGGCTTCTGGCCGAGGTGAGACTGGGACCAGAAAAGGTAATGTACCAAATAAACATTCAAGCATTTCATCAGAGAACAGTGTGGTGTAGTGGTAAGGTGCTGCGCTATAGAGCGGGAGGTGCCAGGTTCGAGTCACGGTAGGGCGTGGTAAAAATCATATAACATGGGAATTAGGAGTGGGGAATATTCGGGGGAGGGGAGGATTGTGGGGCTGATAGGCGGAGAGTTAGAGGGGAGAATAAGGGAGGGCGAGATAAGACATGGGGGAGATAAGACAAAGG
>OX393574.1:1451508-1524987 GCA_947652115.1 Blastomussa wellsi | reverse complement strand
AAAAATGATGGAGAAACTGTTGTTCTTTGGTCGAGAACTGCACAGTGCATCAGACCAGAATTCACAGCTTGGTGGAAGCAGGTAAAGGTTGCTTTTACTATTACTTTTTGGGCAGTGATAGACAGTTGTAATATGTTGATAAACTTAGTAGCAAAACTGGACTCTTTTTCCAAAATGTCCTAGGTTTTGAACACTGCAAAGAGCCTTGAGGATTTCTTGCAGCCTGTCAAAGTAACTGTTTCCTCGCCAGTTATTTTTTTCCAGCGGCGTAAAAACAGGTGAACGGACGGCTCTAAATATTTGTCTCTCAAAATAGTTTTTTTACCAATACAGCAAAATAAAATAGCATTCACGGGCATTTCAATTATCTTAGAAGACATTGTTGGAAAAATACGTGTGCATTTGATAAAATCGCTACAATTAGAACTGATTAAAGGTTGCTTGCTGCTTGAATCACCACCCCCCAAAAAAATGTTGACTCTCAAATTCCACTCTTACAGCTCTTCCTTGATACAAACTTCTTTGAGTCTTGAAAGTTATAACTAGAACACTCTCGTAAAAGCCAGAGAACATGTCACAGTAAAAAAATAACTATTTGTTGGCACTCTATCAAACATAATTCTTCCCTGAGGGTGAAACGCCAGTCAATATGGTCTTTGTTGGCCGGGGATATGCGTTTAATATTTTGCCGGTAATGAATAAATGTCTGTTACTGAACGGGTGGTTAACTTAACTAGCCAATCATAGCCAATCTATGCAAATTATGTTTGGAAAAGACGCTTTTTAAGTAATTATCCACCACGCACAAAATAAAACATTCTGGAGTTTTCTAAGTGTCGTCAATTCTTTGAGCTGTGGTCCTTTCATATACTATCTGTCATTCGCTAAAACAGGTTTACTTTGCTCGCCTTTTGAATGTTCCATGTGTCCATGCATCTTTCTAGCTTCTAGTCAGAATGTTGGGCGTTAGCGATGTTGGGATATCGCCGTCAACAATAATTAACTTTTAAACGTAAGTATGCATTTTTCCCTCATGTCAGATATTCTCTGGTGACAGCTTCACTGTACTCGTATTGACAGCGCTTTGAGTTTCTCCCATTTCTTAATAGTATAGCTCTTAATTTATTTGTGATTTTCAAATTTACCTCTAAGCGTTATCTACGTTGATTTATTTAGTAACTGGTGTATTATTCTTGTTCAGAAGCGTCGCTACTTTAATTAGCGTCAGGCAGTTTGTGCATACTGCAGTCTGAAATAATTGGAATTTCCACCCGTTAGCCAAAGCAGATTTGAGTCTTGCGCCAGAAGAATAAATTACTAAGCTATAAGTGTATAAAAGTTCAGGGATATCTCATTTATGGTCTGGCAGACACACTGAGAATCCAGTGAAAAAAAAAGAAGGAAAAAAAAGAAAAAAAAAACAATGAAAAAGAAAGACGTTTCCGTCATATCGAATCAGAGAATGGAGGAGGTTAATTTTGTTACATTGGTACATACTTATTTTGCTGACTGACACTGCCGATATTATATAAGTCATATACATAATATCGTCACTGTTTCGAATGAAAGGCGCTGTACTGAATGATTTGCCAACAATGATCAAATTGTAATTTCTTTTTGCAACTATATACTGATGGGAAGATCAGCTAGTGAGCAGATTAAAGCGAATCAACATGAAATATTGCCTTGATATACCACCAAATTGTTGGAACAATTCTTGAAATAAATGCATGGACCCTGCATGGTTATCAGTAAGAAGAGTCGTATTTAGAGCTATGCAAAACGGTTTTCGAAGAGTCCATTCATTGATTCGCGGTCACTTATATTTTTTATTGTATTCAATACAAAAACACACTCTGAGTAAATAACTTTACCCCATCTCTATAACCATGCATTTATTTCAAGAATTGTTGCAACAATTTGGTGTGATATCAAGGCAATATTCCATGTTGATTCTCTTTAATCTAAGTATGTTTTAGTGTAATTAACGGTCACAGGTTTTTTTTATCAATATTCAATACACTCTGAACTCAATTAGCTTCAATTCTTCGGGGTTCCTAAATTTGCTAGTTAAGGCTGAAACGGCCGTACAAATTCTAACTCGCAGCTCGAGAGGACTCTATAGTAAACGCTTTCTTACATTACATCTCTTCTAGTTATTACATTTTGCGGTTTTCTTAATCTGACGATGACAAAGTTGAGGTTTTATTTCTTCATATGACGAGGCTTGATTTCGGTGAATTAATAAATAAAGTAATGAGTCGGTAATTATCTTGACTAGGCGTCATCAGTTGATTTATAGGAGAAATAACTTTAACATTACAGACATTAACAATAGAAACCACTTTCTCACAAGCTAGTATTCTTTACATGGAATCTTTATTATTGTGACAACTGCCTAAGTGTCATTGTTGAAAATATAACCAGCTTTAGTAATTGTATTAAAACGGTAAATAGAACGATTTTAACTTGACTGGTTTAAAAATTTCCAACCTCGTTCCCAGGGTCTCTCAATCTTACCGTCCTGAGAGGGCGGGAAGATGAGAGACCCTGGGAACGAGGTTGAAAAATTTCGTGCTTCTTTTTCAACTAATAAGAAGTAAACCAAGGGAAGCAGTGCCAGGTTTCAGTGGCAAATCTTCGTTGAGGCCCTCGAGGACTTATTTTATCCAATCTCAAACCTTGCGCGAGAGCTCGCGAATTTACCAAAAGGAATAGGGGTAAATGTGTCATGTTGCTTAGCAACTTCGAGGATGAACACCGTATCGGAAGCATTCTCGTCCCCATAGCCCTTTTCGTTTCTCTTAGCCGGCAGGGCCTTGGCACGAAAAACGAAGGGCTCTGGCATTCTCGTCCCCATAGCTCTTTTCGTTTCTCTTAGCCGGCAGGGCCTTGGCACGAAAAACGAAGGGTTCTGGACATTCTCGTCCCCATAGCCCTTTTCGTTTCTCTTAGCCGGCAGGGCCTTGGCACGAAAAACGAAGGGCTCTGGGGACATACTTTCAAAAAAATTCGAAATCTTAAACGGAAGTCAAAATGTTCGCCGGCCGCCTTATTACAACACACAACATGTAGAACCATCAATGCTATATACATGAAGTCCGGAAGTCCTAGAATCTCGGACTTGAAATCGTATGTCTCCAGAGCCCTATGTTTTTAGTGCCAAGGCCCTGCCGGCTAATAGAAACGAAAAGGGCTATCGGGACGAGAATGTATATGTATATTGAATCGTCGTTGCAAGTTGTCACCGCCTTTTGTGTAAAACAATTGGGCAACCACAACACGTCATCGAATCCAAAACGGCGGCGCGCGGGAATATTTAAAAGCGATAATATTTTCCATTATTGTTGAACAAGTCAAGGTCAACTTGTCGTAAGAGTGGAGGTTTCCTTTAACAATACAGTTCTCTGTCTTTTCTAGTACAATGGCCTCGTATAGATACCGGGACGATTCAGATGACAACCTAATCGATCAGAATCAAAACATAACTGGACAACCCGAGGCAATCAAGGTTACCCGAGTATATGACTCCGATGACGAACACGACCGACAGAGATCGTCGGGATTTCGCGGTCGGTCCCAGAGTCTCAAATTCTTGAATGAACGAGTGGAAACCGAAACCAAATCCAGGTCAAAAAGCCTCAGGGATGTGGACACGCGTGATTTTGACAGCGTCAGGGCTCGAGTCTCGTATGTTGATAGCTGGAACCCTGTAAATCCTGTAGGGCGGGGTAGGCTAGCGAAAAAGATTCAGAGCTGGGAGAATTTAGATACAGATGAAGGCACCATGTCGCGAAGCACAGAAAATGGAATCGACAGAAGAGGTATACCCACCTCGAACACGACACGAACACATATCTACGATGGTAATTATACGAGGAGTAGTTCAGGAAACTGGAGGGATGAAAGATATGAAGCTTATGAAGCGTACAACCAGGAGAGTGCACAGTATTCGTACGGCTACGATAGGGACTCAGACAATCTGGTAAGATAATCAGTCAATACGTGTGCGGGCCAGGAATGAGAGGAAAATTTCGCGTCTGTTGGGCATGCTGATCAGTAAATATGGAATTTATTACACGCGAATACAAGGTCCGATGGGAAGTTTTTAATTCTGCGGCTTTCTTCGATTCTCGTTCAATTCTAAGCAACAGAAGGCGAATTTGGTGGCAAATTTAGTAGTTCTGTACCAAAAGATCAAGGGAATCATTAAGATGTTCAAAATAGCATGGCCCGCTCCAGTGCGCCGTGAAATCTTCCTCTTATTACAAGGAGCGAAATTCAAGGCACTGTATCATTGCTTATATAGTAGGCCCAATTTACCTGAATAATAAAGCAAACAAATCCGGCGGTCGTCTCGACTATAAAATTTGCTAATTTGATCACTGTAAGTGAGCCTGGATAATTTCTCACCATCCAGGTATTAAAAACAAGCTCAATTTATATCACAATACTTGCAAAGAAATTTTAAGAAAGTCCATTAATGCATTGAATACATGGTCAATTTAACTCAACAACTTGCATATTAAACTTAAAAATTTTAAAATTTACGTAGCAACAGATGTTAAAGTAGAAATATGCCCCCTTTTCCATCGTATGCCAAAAATTTATCGATACTGACGACAAAGTTTACAAAGAGTAAATTAAATACTCTTGAAAACATCCACTGACAAAAATTGCTACCGCATTTGTGAATACTAGCGTTGTTAGGAGCCCAAATTGTTACCGAATCATCCATACTAATTTTTTTACCGATTGTTTGACTTTTCTACTCGAACTGTACTTAAAGCATTGTGATGCTAATAGGAGTTTAACCAACAAACAGTGAAGTCCTTTCGAAAACAATTTTCTCGATGTACTTTGTTTGGGCTGTAAATGCTCAGAAGGATTAATGTACGATTTGTGGCTCAGAATTCCAGACATTTTGAAGTAACGGCGCAAAACACGCTATGCAAAATCTTTACAAAGAAGTTTCCACACGCGAGAGATTGGCCTACCGCGCGACACGAACACGCTCGCGGACAGCTCCACTGGATAACTGCAACGAAAACTGGCGCGATTGATCGCGAAAATTATGTCGGGTTTGTCACGCAACGTTCTTCTGATTCAATACAGTACCAGCTTTTCGTCAGCCGTTTGGTACTATTATTAAGTGTCTTGTTCTGTGATCTACTGTTTTGCATTTTAAGGCGGAGGTTGAAGAATAAAAAATAAGTACTGTACACCAAACAGTCCCCTACCAGCCTCGAGTGATATTTTCTTTGGGGGTGGGGGTTAATGGCCTGATTACATGAATCGGGCTGGCCCGGTTAGTCGGACCTGTTAATTTCGATTCGCCGAGATCTCGGTACGTCTGTTAAACGCAACAAACAAAAATAAAATAAAAAATAAACTTAGCGATTACATGACGACCGAGCCAGCCCGATTAGCCGACAATGCAAACAAGCCCGGCTAACCGGGCCAGCCCGGCTCATGTTTAAACAAAGTTACTTGACTTGACTAGGCCCCAACTGTCCGGTGGCGTTCCCAACTTGCAAAATTTTGTAGTGAGGATTTTACGTGTTGACTGGCCAACCTTAGTTACGACTGCTTATGGGGCTCTTCAAAAAATGAATCAATGAATGGACTCGGCAGGCCGAAAGATAACTGGACTGATATCAGTTCTATACGTCCCTTCTTGTATCTGATATTTTGAAGTTTTGTTGTTGTTGTTGGTGTTGTTGTTGGAAGTTCTCACAGCCAATCTGCACCATGAAAAGTGATACCCGCACACAATCCAATGCTGAGACCTTTTTCAGAGTATAGACAATATAGTGTTTAATAGTCATTAGTGTAAACTGAAATTGTTCGAAGATTAATGTGCATAACAAACTAACAAAGCATAAGAAAAAATGCCCACTATTTTTTTGTATCGGTCACTATATGGAGTGAAGAGTGAAGTTTCTGGAAGTGGAAAATTGTCTGACCAACGCAAAGTTAGAGTAAAGCGACTGCGTGCTAACTAAGAAAGGTTCTTCTTGAAATCATGCTACATTGAAATTAAACTCGTAGCGGAGCTCTGTTGTGTCACAATTTTAAATAAACACTGTAAATAGTCGATATTTATCACCGTTTTTTAAAAGACAGTATATTGAACGCTTCTGTTTATACCCATCATCTACTCAACATCTAAAAGCAATATCTACCTCAATTGCTTGACGCGAATGGCTTTCAGGATATTTAACTTCAGGAGTAGAGGAAAATATTTTCCGAGCTTTGAAGTGGCGAGGCAAATACCTTCCGCTGTTCGCCGACATTGCGAATGAATTACATTTTTAATATACATCTAGGGAAAAAATTGAAGATGTTCGTTGTTGAATCAACTGCAATGTGCCTTTTCTGATTGGTTGGTTTTTGCGCGCGAAAATGGTCGAAAATTCCTGATAACCGGAAAAGCCTGATACTCCGGTTAACGTTCCTCCAGCAGGGGAAAGATGATACAAGATTTATATCTGAATGCAAGAAATGAGACAGGGAAAAGCCGAATTATAAATTAATAATTAATAATCGGAAAAACGTAACAGCCATTTTTGTGATGCTGGTTTAGCTATGAAGAAATCAGAAGAAATCTTGACTTGAGTCATTATATTAGAATTCCGGTAATCGCTGTCCTTCTGGATGCCATGTACAAAGTCCAGTGAAAGCTAGTAGATATGTCTGTTGGGGCAGAATCAAAAGGTTTCACGTGCCACGGAAGATTACAGTGACGTTCAGTTTCCTTCCCCTGGAAATGTCCTTTGTCCGGGGGAAGGAAATACAAGACAGCTGCAAATTAGTTGGCTAGAACGGAAGCACAAATTAAAATTCGCCCCATATTCACCATTCAAATAAAACTAGACAAATTCTTTAAATTCTTTGAGGCTTGGCTAAGTAAACAAATCAGTTGAAACCTTCAAACCAAAATAAATTATAACTGAAACCACTGACTCTAATCAAAATTTTTACTGTCAGCTTCCAAACTAAATATTTTTCAAGGAGTTTTTTCTATTTTTATTTTTGCAAAGAGACGAGCCTGTGCTTCTGCTCGGGGAAGAACTGGGACAGACTGCATGCCTAGTGCCTGCTTTGCAAGCTTTGACATTTCCCAGACCACACGTCCGTTTATAACATCCCTTGACAAGATTGAGGATTTCGTCTAGTCGTCACGTGCACGGTTTCCTGGTTTCCGGTAAAGGATGCACTGCAATCAGTGCATTTCACTGTAAATGAGTTTACAGTTTGTCAAGTCGAAAAGATGAACTAATATGATCTAACATTCGTTGCAACAGACAAACGAGAAACGAGCGGCGCAAAGTTTTATTTCCGATTTTATTTTATAAATCTTCTCATTCCAAATCGTGATCAACACTTATTTTCCCCTCACAAAATTCATTGGCAACTGATTAAAGGCCAGACAGATGACATACAAGGAAACCATCAACATTTGGATATTGTCTTGACGTACCACCATATTCTCCCAACTAAGATTCGAAGACTTGTATAGCAATCAGTTAAAAGAATTCCCCTTTCTATTTAATGATTGAATAGTTAATGGTAAACGAACCTGGTAAAACTTTAACATCTATATCGTGAGGTTATTCGCCGGGTTATCAGCGTTTAGCTGGCCACAGTTTATATTTCGCGTTAATTTTCCATGAGGTAGTTCATTTGTACTCATTTTGTGTCACGGAAAAGGCTTGTAAAATGTCAGGTAACTGCTTGGCGACAAGCATTTGATATCTTGACTCTCACTTTATCTGCATTATGTTTATGGAACTGATTGAAATGTACGCTGCCGGTGAGTAATATGATAACAAGTAGGAGAGCAAGTTTGAATCAGAAATACTCCTCTCTCACTATATACACTATTTCTTTTTTATAAGAATATTGTTTTTCCGGCCCAGGCTGAACATTCCTATTTTTCTGCCGATTTTAGGCTAAAAATATTCTTATGAATATTCGTAGATTAAGAATTTAAAGTTTAGTTCATGTCTTTTGTGCTGCATACCTTACATATCTATTACAGTACCATTCATCGACCGGCCCCTTGCATTGGCCAATGGCTAGTTTTTCCGTTTAGAGAAAGAAAATTATATTGTATTTGTACATTTTCATCACAAAATTATATTCTTTCCAAAATCTCAGCCTTGGGTTTATTCTTAAAATATGCCTTGATATTCTTATAAAATATATTCTTATAAAAGAGAGAGAGTGTAAGCATAATATAAATTGCCTTCAAACCAAAGAAAACCTTGGCATAATAGTTAACCAAGTAGTAAACCATCAAACAAAAAAAGCAACAATCGGTAAAAATATTAAACTGAGAAGAATCAAAGATGGCTTGGTGAGAAGGATTGTAATTGAAAAACTTGAAAAATTTAGGCTAAACAAAACTTTGTTTTTTCGTGACAGACTGAATGTTTTTTTCTCTCTCCTATCTCTCCTGGTGTCCTTCTTTCAACATCTCCAAGTTCCGATAAACTTCTAGTAGACCTCTTATAGCTGCCTGCGAACGATCGATTGGTTATTGTTTTTAACAGAGACCTTTTCCGCTTTAGTGGGCTGCACTCAGGCCAGGGTTGCTCCTGTGTCGAATTTTTTTCACAGTGAATTATTTACCAGAGAAAAACTAAGAAAGGTAGGAACGGGTAAAGCTTATTTCATTTCCGTAACGTTAAATACTCTTCACGGATTGTTCAGATTTCTTTTTCTTTTCACTTGCCGTTTATATGCAGATACTGCAGTTTTAGACTATACAATTTCGATACCCTATCTAAGGATAACACCAGGAACAATGTAAAAAGCGGCAAAAAATGATACCCTATTTAAGAATCGAGAACCTCAAAAAACCATACCCTATCCCACGGCACATATATGGGAGTACACCCCTCCCCCGGGAATACTACAATGCCGACAAGCTTCCAGCTTTCATACATATCGTGTACAAATAAAGGCAATCTACCATGCCCTACGTTTTGTCTCGCCTAAAGGTTTTGTTCTTTTTTCGTACAATCTACACATTGATTACTCTGCTGAACGTACATTTGTAAACTGCAGTTAGCCTTCACTTTGAGACCTTTCAAGAGGAGGGGTAACACCGACAGTGTCGATATATGGCCCACACCCCAAATCAAGTGTCACGACAGAGCCCTGCAAGGAGAGGTCCCATGGCGTTAAGTTCCTTATCGTGAAATTTTCTAATAAAATACTCTTTACATGACATGAGGGTAAGCTGCAAATAGAGCATCAAGTATTTAGAGTAGGGGGGAGGGACGGAGGGGAACGGTATAACCTCATCCCCAGGGCGCTTTTCCCTTTTCGAATGCTAAGGGACACCCTGGGGTACGTATGGCGGTGCTGAGGCGAGGGGAGGTTATCAGGATGCAAACAGTCCCCTGTGAAATCTTTACGTCCTTCAAAATGTCATTGGTGATTTTGGAGGCTGTGTGGCGCTTTTTAAAATCTTCATTTGAATATGGATTTGTTTAGCCTGCGTAGCCGGCGGGATTTGAAGGTTCGCGCTACTCAGCATTCGCGGACTTCGCCCGCGAGTTCAAGTGGCGAAGCCGCGCGAGTGGAAATTTCCCGCGAATCCTCACCAATCCCCCCACAGCTTCGCCACTCCATCAACGGCTAGCTTTCCCAAAAACAAAAGCACTTCGCCGCAAATCCCGCCAGCTATGAGCCCCTCCCAGGGGGGGGGGGGGTGCATGTTCCCAAGATCCCTTAACCTTTTTGGATTTTATCCCTTGTTCCCCATTACTAAAACCCCTTGTTCCCAAAAATGATCCCAACAATGTAGTCAAGAGTTCCCCTGTTCCCTGAAAATAATTTGAAAATATCCCCTGTTCCCTGAAAATAAATCATACAGTTCCCGTGTTCCCTAAAACCCCTGGGAGGGGCTCAGCTATGCAGGCTAGAATTTGTACAATATCGTATTTGGAAAGCACAACTATTGCTCGAATTACAACATCGAATTGATCTAAGTCAAGTCCAAGTGCTATCAGAGTTATCTCACCCTGGCCTGTCGTTAACCTTATACCTGATTTATCAGTCCATATTTTTTTTTCAACCAGTCTGGCCCAGTCTATGAAATATTTGCGGTATTTCTCGTTAGCGTTCGCCTATTTCCCGCAAAATCATTTTAATTACCGTAAAAGAACAACACAAAGGACAGTTATTCCGAAAGGGCTCTAGATCATTCGTTCGATTATTTAACGGAGTGGAAAAAACGCCCCTGACCATAATAACAAAGGTGTGGCTGATCGTGGGCATATTTTACATTTTTTGCGTTGTTTTTACATGAAGGTCACAGAGGTCGGGTTGTATTATTATAGTGAAGAAAGATAAACCTCGATTTCACAAATCTGTTTGATTCCAATTGGCAATTGTCAGTTTAAGTTCGAGAAAAGGGATAATTGGATTGAAGAAAGAACAAAAAAGGTAGCTTTTTAGGCAATTCAAAGTAAAATAGTCATGCAATTTGAGTTCGCTTCGTATGCCACATATATTTTTTGTGAAGGACAGAATTCAGTTAAACTAGGAAACTATTAAAACAGTTTGAAATGCAAAGCTAGTGTTACTAATAGGATTCTTGTTTTATCCGGTTGCATTTTTTCTTCACACATCGAGTGAGTTCTGCCCTCTGCTTTAAACATTGGAACAATTATAATATTTACTAGTTCGCACAAACAAGACAAATAAAAATATCGGAAAGCTTGTATTAAATAGCATGAAGAAGAGATTGCAAAATATCAAAAAAATTCGGCAAGAAATAAAAAAAGGATTTCCCAAAACTCTCACGAGGAAAAGGTATAGCCAGGAAATAGTTAAAAAATTCCTTCAATGACGGCCTGCATTTGTGGCAGTTGTTTTTACTTCATCTTATTCCAGATGCAGTACGTGCCTGATCTAGATTCATTCCTTGCAAGATTGACGATGGATGTAAAGCTGTTTGGATACTTCCTAATATTTGAAATTGTATCATATAAATGTAACGTAATATTGATATCACGCCATATTGTGTGACTTGGGTATGCACAGGCCTCAATTGTATGGTCTCGGGTACCCGAGACAACTTTACCGCGCGTTTATGTGACAAAATTTGTCCCTGTCAGTCGAGTTGACCCTGTTTGATTATTCATAAAGTATTTTAATATTCAACCCACCAGTTATCCTTCTTCCTTTGAATTTCTTTCGTTTATTCGATCACAGAAGGCCTTGCTGGGTTAAATTTTATTTCTTTAGAGCATTTTTTCTTAAAAACCTGATATTCGGACTGTACGTGACACTCGGCGCGTTCAGAGTTGTCCAGGGTAGGCGAGCCAGTGTTTATACGAGAAAAAGTTGTCCCGCCTGCCAGGGTTACCCTACCTGCCGAGACGAGACAACTCGCCTACCCGAGTTGTCTCGCCCCCCGAGACAACTCTGGTAGGATCATGTAAACGGTTGATAGACTATTTCAACGTTTTAGTGAAAAGTTAGCTCGCCCAGGGGAACTCGGGGGGAGGGTTGTCTCGGGTACCCGAGACCATATAAATGGGGCCTGTCATAAAGGCCATTCATGTCACGCAATACTCTTTTTACGTTCTGTTTCTTCCTGAGGTCACGATATGAAAGTAATTATTAATCTGTTTTCAATTAAAGTAATTGATAATATTTTCTATTACCTGATGACATCGGTTCATCTTAAGTCTATGCCGTTTGTGTGCAAAAACAAGTTTTCTGGCTAAAAAAAGTGAACGGAAGTTAGAAATAACGCAAGTGGTGCTTGTAATGTTAATAACGTGACAGTTTCATAGTCTGTCGTTTTGTGCGGAGAAGCTTCCAGTCGAAATAACAGAACCATCCTCTTCTGCATAAGAAATGCACATGTTAGTATTTATGTTAGCTTTGATGTTGAAAAAAGATGAAAGAGTTGTCGACAGGACGTTGTTTTGTAACAGGACCAGTCACGATACGTTTGTTGATAGAGTTTGAATGGCATGCAAGCTACACAGATAAGCAGGCCTGCTGTTTGTTGACAAGACTGTTTTTGTTACAGCAAGGTGAAAATCACACGGGAAAAACAAAGTGAGAAGCATAAGAATGTTGCCCAGTGATAGCAGAAAGTTGGTAAGCTAAGAGTAAGCGTTGCGTGACAATTGTCCCAGACAGAAAGTTCCCCCAAGGGATAACATTACTGCGCCGGTATCACTGTTTGTGACGCAAACACGCCTTTCCTCTACGTAGCTTTTTATTGGTTTTCACAGCATTTTTTCGCGATAAGAATGTCCAAAAGGGCAGCATATCCCTAATTTTTCGGCATTGTGTGCGCGCAGCGCTTCCTGTGAAGGGGAGCGCATTGTACAAAAGCACAACGACGCTAGCTCTGCTGTACAGTTTTATGCGTGCAGATCACACCTAGAACAACAACTCCAAACAAAGCCTGCTGGGTTCAAGTCAACAAAAATGGACGTAAGAATCATACGTTTGATCCGTTATTGTGTCTTTGCGTCTATCAGCTTATGTATGAAGTATAAACATGAATTATTCAAACAAAGTTTTACTGTTTGATTGGTTGCGGTGTTTGACCACTTTAGACAGCTAGCCTTGCTAGATCTATCCGTCGAGTGGTTGCGTCCAAGGGCGGTTATTGCGAAGCTTTCTGCTACATAGTGACCGGCCGAGTTAGTTTTTAATAGTAGCTGACCTGACGGGCTTTCATTTTTCTTGCCTTTGTAGTCCGAGACGAAAATGCCCGACACAGATCCTACTTCGGCAGACGCCGAGTGGAAGAAGATCCAACAGAACACCTTCACAAGATGGTGCAACGAGCATCTCAAATGCGTGAACAAGTACATTTATAATTTGGAAACAGACCTTGTTGATGGGTTAAAGCTCATAGCTCTTCTGCAGGTTCTTTCGCACAAGAAAATCAGCAGATTCAACAAGAAGCCTTCATTTAGGCCGCAGAAAATGGAGAATATTTCCATAGCACTCAAGTTCATCGAAAGCGAGAACATTCGCTTGGTGAATATCGGTAAGTGGTGCCTTGCTTTTCATAGTAATACGCACATAAATGTGTATAACTGCGCGTAGTAATTTAACGCCACAAATGAATGCAAAATTCCATTCTTCAAATTAATATGAAAGTTTGATGACTGTTTCTGGTGTTACTTTTGCTCGACTGTGTGTTGATTTCTTGCTATTTTTAGTAAGAAACCATTCAAACTCTGCAATAGACAAACACATTTAACAGAGTCAATATTCCCTAGCTACTTTTCACGTGAACGTATTGAAACTAAAAACAGGAAGGTTGGAAAAAATAAACTTCAATGTGTGGCATAAATGCTAGTGGATTCTGCGTTACCTATCGGTACTACCATATTTAGGCATTTCTTTTGGTGCAGACATGACAAGAAGTGATCGGTGGTGCTCGAACGTGCTGTTGTCTAGCACAGCCTTATGTGTTTGCGGTTTCGTTCATTTGCTTGTCTGCATTCGGTAGGGACGTTCGTGGAGTAATTTAAGTCAAAGGAAGCTGGGAATTAAATTTGTCTGAGCTAGTAAATTTACCAAAGTTTTGTGTCGCGTTATGATGGGCGTTAACCCGAACCTCTCACGGAAAATTTTCCGCGAACGTAATAACAATTTGAATCATTACTATCCAGTTGACACATAACTCGAGAATTTATCTATTGTTCTGTGCTCTGATTACCTAAAGTTTGCGCAACTCTTAAAACTTTCGCGTCAGGGTCTACAAGTTTGAAAGTTAGTCCAGCTCGCCCGCGATCAAATATTCGCGTGTTCCACAACCCAAGAGTGGCCATTTTCCCCAAGAGTGCACAAATTTAATTACTAGAACCACTATCAGGGAACACCAAAAATTTACCAAACAATCGAGTCTGTCGATGCTTTCTCCATTTTAAACCAGTTAGCTTACAATAATAACATACATTCAAACTTCGAAGTTAACTCGTGTCAAATTTCGACAATCACAACTTTCGGGGCCAAGTGTTCGTTTACTCGCTTTGTAAAATTCTTGTAAACAAAAGTGTGACTTTGATGTGGACAGATCTTCAAAATTTAGTTGCATACATTTACAAGATTATAAAAGAGATTTGATATTTAAACCAGCCTGAGCGACCAAAGATATAGGACAAATTTTCCATTGCAAAAACTCAGACAAATAATTAGACTCCTTGGGAGTTCACCTTCACTCGAGCATTGTAGAATATGAAATCGACATGAAATATGAAGTCATGCGTAACATTACAGAATTTCCTTTGGAGGATTACGTTAAACAGTGCAAAGAAACCCAGTGTATAGATGGTCTACAGAGAATGCACAATCGATAACAAACTTTCTTTTGCCTGGGAATCAAACGAACAATTGCTAATTTCATGACTGGGCTATTATTGACAAAAAGTAACAATCAGAACTTTGTGACAGAAATTTAATCAATGATCTTTCAAGACGCACCAAACACAATAAAAAAACAATTACCTTTGTCCTTAATCTGTTTGCCAACCTGAATGGAATCTTGGACCTGTTGCATTTATTTTGACATGAAATGTGATTACAGATTCATCAGAAAAGCTTTGCAGAAACTTTCACTGTCAGCTAGAGTTGGAAATGTTTGTCTTGAAAACACTTACTCTCTCTCTCTCTCTCTGAGATTTAATTTAAAACAGTATCATGTTACACTCCTTAAAACAATAATTTTTGTTGAAGGTTTGATTAACATGTTTAGTAAAATTTTCCAGTAGATATTTGCCAAATAAGAGCATAACTCCAAGAAACTGTTTATCATGCAATGCAATATTGTCATAGCATGTCACTCCATGCAATATATTTCTTTGTGGCTTGCAAGAACTCTAGACTAATATTGCCATCCTGATCTACTGGTAATTAAATGGTTTGGAACATATTGATCTAGAGTATTGATTATATAAAATGGTTATTAAATTGTGGAGATGAACCTGGATATAAGACTGTTAATTATTAACTTGAATAATCTAGAAAACCGTCCAAATAATAAAAATATAAAAACCCACAGAAGGCTGAATTTTTTCCAGAATAAACAATAATATTGGTCTCAATTAAAAAATATTTGTCTTTAGCTGTGAAAACTTTCAGGGTAATTAAGCTAAGTTTTGTGTGGAGTGGTAATAGAGCAGTCCACATTGAGCTAATTTTCTTTTTGGCCAAATGGCTGCATAATTTTGTAATATGAAATGGAAGGCCACTTTACTCTGCAAGCTCAGTTTTTAGGTAGAGAATATTTTATAACAGTACAGTTCCTTGTCACCAAAAAAGCTGTTGCGTATGTTAATTGTATTTTTGATCAGAAAACTTTGGTATCTATGAATTTAGCATTCAAAGCATTTATTTTGGCTGTCTAAAGTAATCATGTTCGTTTTCTTTGACACATATGAAAAGATATATACGGTACACATCAAAATAAAGTCGTATCTTTTTGTGTAAAAGAATATATCACCGTTTTTGTTGTTCCAAACCATGCATGTCTGCTATGCAGAGCTTTACTGTTTTTCATCAAATCTGGCACAATTAACACTTAAAGTAGCTATGAAAGCAATAATAGTCAATGGATTCACCCACTGACTACAAATTAGTTTGCTGTAATTATTGGTCTTAAATCCAAAAATATATTATTTCAGTAAAAAATATTAATCACCTGATCTGATTTTCACAGCATTTTGTTTAAATTTGTAAAGAAAAAACTATTATAAAGATGGAAAACCCTGGTGAAAGCTGTAATTGCATTGTGTATTCCTTTTGCATTAAAAACCACATAAAAAACTGTCATTTTTGTTGCAAGTTGTAATGTAAGTATTTGAACCCTTAAATCAAAATAGTCAGGATTGTTTTTGATTTACTGTGCTACTTCAAGTAAAGTTTGCAAAGTTTGCAGTTATGCCAAAGTTTGAAAACAGTATTGCAATGTTATGTTTCAACTGATGCAAGAAAACAGTAGAAGTTTCAAACATAAGCAACCAAGCAAATAATTAACATTTTATTTACCAATAACTATATCCCAAAGCTGTGTTTTTTATCAAGCTCCTAGCAGTGAAATCCAGATTGCTGGCAGAGCAAGCAGTCAAGTTAGCAAAACAATTAGTTGTAATGGTTGAAGAAAAAAACACTTAAGGTGTCAGTGGGGCAACTTCCCAGCTCCCGGTTGCTTAAATTGATAGAGGCATTAAATAATTTCAAACAAGCTTGATGGGAATTGTAAATGGATCTAGACAGAAAGCCGTCCAGTCTCTTTAAGGAGAAAACATCTTTTTAATTCCTTTGTAACATGTGCAAAACTATTCTAAGTTTAATAATAGTAGCTGATTCATTCCTTTGTGTTTTTAGCTCAAAATGAAATAGTTTTATGCCAAAATGTGACAGAAACATCGTGCAGAATATTATTCTCTTAGCCTGTTTTTGAACCCAAATGTTTAAGGTGACCTTTGTGGTGAAGTTATGATATATAATTATGCATGATCTCCTCTCAGACGTGAAAGTATTTACGTATTTTGGCCTGAAATAATCACAAAATTCTCTAGATTTACCAATAAGTAGGGATTACAATGTTTACACTTCAATAACTTGCCAGAGTAAATTGGAAAAATAATCAACTTGTCAAATGCATTAGACTGTCAGATGTGATGATATTTGTATGATCTAATTCAAATTAAAAAAGGCAAAATTAAGTTGTGTAAAAAAGTAAGCTTAGTTTTTTCGAAGAAAAGTTATTTCATTGTTTAGATGGCAGTGCAGCAGTTTCCTTTCAGAGCATCACAAACTTGTGCTATCCATATGTTAAGCAGTCCTTCGTATGATGTTACATGATCTACATCCATCCTGAAAATGCAGACTTTATCTTACCTTGATTAATTGTCATTTATTTATCCAACCAACCTTAAATGCTTGCTTCTTTTACTTTATCAGATGCTAGTGACATCTTCAAAGGAAATATCAAATTAATCCTGGGTCTCATATGGACGCTGATTCTCAAGTATCAGATCAGCATGCCTTATCTTGATGATGATGATGATGAGGGGCAGAAGATGACACCCAAACAAGCCCTTCTTGCTTGGGTCAGAAGCAAAATGCCCGAGTCGGTTCCCATGGACAACTTTAATAAGGACTGGAATGACGGCCGTGCCATTGCTTGTCTGGTGGATGCTATTGCTCCTGGCCTTTTCCCAGAATGTGAGGATCTGGACCCTAAAGATGCACTTGAGAATGCAAGGCAAGCAATGCAAGCTGCTGAAGACTGGCTTGGCGTCCCTCAGGTTAGGCACTATATGTTTGGTTGTAGGGGAAGGAGGCAGAAAATGATACAGAGAGTATAAGTGGCAAATGTGGCCAAGGATTGGTAAAAGGGGACAAAAGCTGGATGCTGCTGGCCATGTGAATGCTGTTTCATAATAACCCTGTTGAAACTTTTGACCCAGAATTAGTGGGCTGAGAAGGCTGAGTAATTGTCATTGTATGGAGTCACTGTGTCCTTAGGAACTTTCACAGTGTTTTTCTTCATCCTGGGGTATAAATGGATACTAGCAAACCCTTTTGAGCAACCTGGAAAAGTGTTTGAGAATGGTAACTGTGCATCCCATCCCTAGTACTGATTAAGCTATACCATTGTATTGGAAAAGACTTCAGTGTTTTTTCTTTCATATGTTCACTCAGGTTATTACGCCAGAAGAAATCACCAACCCTAATGTGGATGAGTTGAGTGTGATGACGTATGTCTCTTACTTCCCTGAGGCAAAACTCAAACCTGGTGCTCCTCTCCGCCCAAGGACTCACCCGTCATCAAAATGTTCTGCTAAAGGCCCTGGTGTGGAACCTAAAGGGCTCGTCGTCAAGAAACCAGCTAATTTCACTGTGCTCACACAAGGAGCAGGAGTAGGGAAGTTGGGTGTTTCAGTCTGGGGACCTGGCAAGTCAGAAGAGGAAGTAATTGTACAAGATAATCAAGATCATACCTATTCATGTCAATACTTCCCACAGAAACAAGGTAAAGCCTCCTAAGGCTTGGTGTTTACAAACAAATCTCCTTATTGGTATTTATACACATCTTAGAATACAAGTTTTTCCAAGCATTATTTTAAGGTGACTTCTAGGTATACTTGGGTATGTAGCGGCTGAAAGAGAGCTTATCACCAGCTTAAATTTCACTAGAAAACAGACTCGAAGAAATTTTCCAGGTACAATGGTCAGAAAAGCCGGCTGAGCTTGTTTGTGAGCCGGCTTTGTAATTTCTTAGCTACATCCCTGTATACTGTGCATGCAATGTTCATGCAAGTCTCCTAAAAGTAGAAGTAATATTTTTTACTTAATTCAGAGTAATGCATTACATTATTTTTCATATCAGGAAAGTATGATGTGCACGTAAAGTGGAATGGCCGACACATACCCAAGAGTCCATTCAGAGTGGAAGTTGGTCAAGATCTTGATGCCAGCCAAGCTTATGCTACAGGACCAGGATTACAACCAGAAGGAATTCAAGCTGGCAAGTACACAGACTTCACTGTGTTCACAAAGGGTGCTGGAGAAGGGCAAGTGTCTGTAAAAGTTATTGATCCTCGTGGTGGAGAAGATGTGGACATTATTATTGAACCACAGGAAGATGGACAATACTTTGTAGAATACCAGCCAGTCAATGCTGGCAAACACACGATCAAAGTGTCATTTGGAGGACAACCTATTAGTAGGAGTCCATTCCATGTCATGGTCAGTCCACCACGAATTGAGCCCATTCCATCAAAAGTGCGAGTGTTTGGTATAGGTAAGTAAATTATAAAGCTTCAATCTCAATCCACTAGCAGTCAAAGACTGCTTAATATTAAGTAGCAATATGTTTCCAGCTGCAGTAATGATTGATAAAAAGGAGGGTTGAAAAGTGGCCATGGGATGGTTACTAGTTTATATATCACTTTGATTACTCTGGTCATAGCAATCAGCTCAACATGTCGCTGAAAAGCCCCAAGAGGGGAGTGTCAATAAAGTATTATACTGTACTGTATTGTATGTTACAGCTGCCTACTTTTCAAGTTGCTGATTCCTACTTCAAAACATTTTTGAAACCTCTGATCTTTGCTTATCATTTTACAGGTGTTGAGCCAACAGGACTGAAAGCTGGACAGCGAGCACCATTTACAGTGGACGCCAAGGGTGCTGGTGACGGCGAGCTGGATGTGTTTGTCGAAGGGCCACAAGGAGAAGAGAAAGTTGACATCAAGAACAATGGAGATGGAACATACTCGTGCATGTACTATCCCAACAAATTTGGAAAGTATGTTGTCAATGTGACATGGAGCTCAGTTCAAGTTCCAAACAGTCCTTTCAATGTCAAAGTTGCAACAGCTGTTGATGCCAGTAAAATCAAAGCTTATGGCCCTGGTCTGGAGAGAGGTAAGGCTTTCTTATTTCACTGACTGTGGGTCATCTCATTGGTAATAGAGAAGGGGGATGGTTATGAAGCTTGACAAAGTTCTTTGTTCTATAGTTTACGTTTTGGTCTTTACTGTGCATAATTATTGGTGTTTACTTCTAATCTGAATGGGAGGCATAGCGGCCTATTGGTTAGTGAGCTTGACTCCTGATTGAACGGTCCGAGATCAAGCCTCGCCAGGGTAAATGTGTTGTGATCTTGGGCAAGACACTTCACCTCAGTGTTTCTCTCCACCTTGGTGTATAAATGGGTATTGACGAAATAATGCCAAGGGGTAACCCTGCGTTGGACTACCATCCCATCCAGGGGGGAGTTCTTCCTATTCACTTCATTCAATGGATAAGCTCCTTTTCAGTTTGGAGTATGTGCGCAAAACGTATCACTTACCCTTGCATCTTTGTAAAGTTTTAAAGTTTGGTGGGTTTCATAACCATTCTCCTGTGTTAGCTATGGTGGCGGAACTCTATACAATCTACAATTGTAGATTAACAGGAAAATCTCTTTCAATTATATTTTAGAATTACCAGGAAGATAAAAAGTCCGTTTTGGCAAGGGGATCTAAATTTTGTTGGTGTAATCGCCTTGGGCAAAAATCAAAGTTAATGCAAATTTGACTTGAAGATATTTGCATATCACTCGTATAATGGTGAAGAAGTCCTGGAAATTGTTGGTCGCCCACTGTGGACCAGTTGTAAAATTCTTGTTGCCATTGCAATTTTTGTAGGATGGCGTAATTTCGGACCCTGACTGACCCAGACAGATGACCGAGTGTTGACCAACAGACAACTGATTGGGGATCTTGACATTTCCCAACCAACCAAAGTAATGTCAAGAATAGCTGTATGCATCAAAGTGCTTACCTTTTTCCTTTAACTCTAATATCTTACAGGTACTGCAGGCAAGCCATGCGAGTTCACGGTGGAAACAAAAGGGGCAGGAATTGACAGTCTGGGATTTGCTATTGAAGGGCCGTCACAGGCAGAGATTCACTGTCAAGAGCGATCACCAGGCATCTGTGATGTGCGTTACTATCCAACTACACCTGGAAAGTATGCCATTCACGTCACTTGCGGAGATGAAGACATTCCCAAGAGTCCCTTCATGGTGCCAATATCACCTGCAGGAGATGCCAAGAAAGTTTATGCTGAGGGACCTGGTCTGAAGCCTGAGGGTGTTGTAGCAGGTATTTTATTATCTGTTTAGTTAGTTAGATGCTTTTTAAAATTATAATTCATGCCAACTCTACAGAATGAATCTCCCTGTATGGGTCACCAAATCTCCCGAATATGAAGGAAAATGCTTGAAAATATGAGTTTTTCTCTAACTCGGGCTGATTTTTGGAGGACATTTTTGGAGCTCTATTTAAAAGGTATCTTGACGTGAAATTGGCGGTCTCCTGGATTTCAATATTTTTTTAGTTTGGCATCTCTGGCAATGCCTTTCTATGTTCCTTGCCAGTACGAAATTAAAATTTGGAAATTCTGACCTGATCATGAAACTTATTAGTGTTAGCAGAGTTTATTACAGCCAAGTACAACTGGCTTTACTGTTGATTGATTATTGTGAACAAGTTTTGTGGTAAACAGCGATTAATAATTTGTTAAATTGTAGTGATAAATTCAAATTGAGCAACAAAGAAATATCGGAAATATGCATTTCATTTACACAGCTCATTTCCACAACAAAGAACAAAATGTACGTGTGTCAAACCCTGTCGAATATATGCACCAGCCGGAAGACTACTGGTAATTGGAGTACAGTTGCCGTATTTTATGTAAAATGGCTAAAAAACAAAGCTTAATTTTACCTTAATTTGTTCCCTGCCGTCACCTTGCCGCCATGTTGTTTGAACGCGGCCAGAAGTCTGGGACCATTGATACCGAAGTTGTACCGAACGCGCCACGAAAATGTTACGGACATTTTCCCGAAAACTACGCCACCGGGTTACTAGTTGACACACGTTTTGGCTGTTCTGACTAATGCTCTTTATTTCTAAATCTTCAATTTGGTGGTTCTTAAAACCTTAATCATTTTTCACAACAATGAAAAGTAATTCAGCTTTTAACAAAAATTAAGATAAAATAATTTTTAACTATTTAAAAAATGGAAATTAATTTTTGGCTCTTCTGTTAATCGTAAGTAAGTAAATTAACCGTTGACCATAAAGTCAAAATATTGACCAAATGAATCGTGGTTTCTTATCTAAGGCAATAACACAAGTGTGTTTGTTTGTTTGTTAGGCGTACCGGCTGAGTTCACAGTTTTCACAAAAGAGGCAGGAGATGGCGATGTAGACGTCAGAGTGATCGACAGCAATGGCAAGAAAGTTCCCGCCGACATCACAGACAACAAAGATGGTACTTACTCTGTTGTTTACTACCCGACAACAGTTGGTGCGTACACAGTGAACATCACTTTCAACTCTGAAAGTATTCCTAAGAGCCCATTCAGAGTTAACGTCTGTCAGACCAACTCCTCAGTGTGCCGTGCATATGGACCAGGCCTGGAAAAGGGCTTTGTCAATCAAAACAACGAATTCAAGATTGAAACCAAAGGCGCAGGCGAGGGTGGCTTGGGGCTGACTATCGAAGGTCCTTCAGAAGCGCAGATTGAGTGTAAAGACAACGGTGATGGTTCATGTGACGTCACTTACCTGCCCCCAGACCCTGGCGATTACGTCATCAACATCCTATTTGCCGATGAGCACATTCCAGGGAGTCCTTTTAAAGCCAGAATTTCGTATCCGTTTGACGCTTCAAAGGTCAAAGTTGAAGGCCCTGGAATTGAGCCCGGGATACGCGCGGGTGAGCCAGCGGATATTGATGTAGACACTCGTTTGGCGGGAGATGCAGAGCTAAAGGTTGAAGCGGTAGATGAGTTGAACAGCCCTGTTCAATGCGATATAGATGAAGAGGAATATGGAATATATGCCGTGACTTACTATCCGAAAAAGAAAGGTAAGTTTCTTAGACCACGCGCAGTCAAACGTAAAAAGAGCGCGAGTGGAGATTCCATGTTTCCATGCGTCTGTTCAGTAATAGATCACTGACGTCAAAATGTGATGAGAACAAAAAAGTGGCACACGAGGCGATAGCCGAGTGTCACTGAAGTTCTTACCACATTGTGACATCTTCTGTGTTATTACTGAACAGACGCACGGCAACATGGAATCTGTTTCTTATAACATAGAAACAAAATATACAGTCATCATTGCGTGCCCTTTAATAGATCATAGGTAGGAACCAATCAAAATGCGTCCATATTATATAACTTGCATCCGCGCTGTTTTGCCGCTTCACGCTCGCCGGAGTGAGGAAAACCGGAACGGTCCGTAGCCATTCGCAGTTTTGTGGCTTTTGGGCACTCTGACGAATGTTTCTTCGGTTGTTTACCACAGTTGTATTTCTTCGTTTCTTATCCGTTACAGAATAAACTGCGGTGTTCAAGAGCTCATGACCTTAAGCGTCCAACTCCCATATTTTACTAATTTTATGTCACGCTCTCACCGTCGTGTAATTGCTTGGAAAAAAAGTAGTTTGACAGGTAGCTTGCAAGGAAACTTGCTGGCCTCTCTCCATTACACTTTGATTCAGATAATTTTGTGTTCCTTAATATTTATCAGGTAACCACAAAGTGAGCGTCAAGTATGGTGGAGTACATGCCCCTGGAAGTCCATTCAAAGTTGCCATCTCGCCCAAGTCTGATGCATCCAAAGTGAAAGTGTCAGGGCCTGGGGTCGAACCAACAGGAGTACAGCCTGGCAAGCCCACGTGGTTTACTATCAATGCTTCTGAGGCCGGAAAAGGAGATGTTCATGTGAAAGTCGAGCCTACTGGTTAGTCTTTATGGTCTTCTTTGCATGCAAATGCATGGATATTTAGTAACATTAATTTGTTAATTTTTGGTACCTTGATGACATTTAGGTAAAACACGTAGTCGTCCAGTAGACGTAAAAGTGACTGAGGAAGGAAAGGACACGTTCAAGTGCGAGTACGTTGCACCTGTGGAAGGAGAATACAAAGTCGACGTGAAATTTGATGGTAGTCCTGTGCCTGGCAGTCCGTTCCCTGTGCAGGTTGCCAAGCCTGGTGACGCAGGAAAGTGCAAGGCACAAGGCGATGGACTGGAAACAGCAATTATCGATCAGCTGGCCGAGTTTGATGTTGACTGCAAATCTGCCGGTAAGGATATTTACATAGGCACGCAGAGCGTGCATAGGTTTTGGGTTCTTGTCGAGATGGGGGTTTTGGTGAAAGACCTCGTTGGGGAACATAGCGTATCTTTCTGAATAGCATCAATGCCGTGTTAGTTTTTACTGAAACATGTGTTTTCCTTGCAACTTCGTGTGCTCGGTCTTACTTTCATTAGTGGTCCTTAACATCTGACAGCCAATACCTCCTTTGGACTCGACATAACTATAAGCAAGAAATTTATTTATTTAAACACATTGACCTAAGATCTTGCAATAATATTCTAACGAACGTGCAAGAAACTAGAGATCAAGAGTCTGTGAAGTTGGAAGTGCTAACTTTTACTTTATTTCAGGCGAGGGACAGTTGATGGCGGCAGTTGACAATCCATCTGGTGCGCACACAGACACCTTGGTAACTGACAATGAAGACGGTACATTTTCAGTGTCGTACACACCATTTGAAGAAGGAATACATACACTGAGCGTCAAGTTCGGAGGTGATCACATCCCTGGCAGCCCGTTCAAGGTTAGTTTGCTTTTCCGAACAGCAAATTCTAAAAGGTAATTAACGCTTAGTCGTGCAATTAGATACGAACCAGAAATTGTTGGCCGGTGATGCCGTTCCCTTTCGTAAACGGTCTATGTCATTTTGGTGAATGTTTTTTAACCATCGTCAAAATTCTTTTTACTACAAGAAAAAGGAAAATTTGTGCGCAACTACCCTGCATCTGATCCAGAACCTAGTATACTAACAACAATTTCTCGCCACTGCACCACCACATCGATCCACCCGAACTCCCCGAAAAATTGAAGTATAAAAGGTGACTTTCTTAATCGCTTTTGCTTATGATATGCCTTGGCTAACAATAAAAGCTAACTGCAAGCAAACCGGATTGAAAGTGAATAATTGAGAATTTGGCGAGTCGGTATCACGAAATTACAACCAATGTTTCGTTCTAGTCTAGGTCTAAACGAGAGCAGATATAGCGTCGTCTATTCCGAAAGCTTGGTTGGACGGACGACTTTTATTTTCGACAAAAGTGTCCGAAAATAAAATCGTCTGAAATTTCTAAACGACCGTAATTGTATTGCAGGTAATGTAGTGCATTCTCATTTAACCCACAGGTTGATGTTCTTCCTCCCACGGATGCATCAAAATGTAAAGCTTATGGACCCGGTTTGGAAAAGGCCCTTGTGGGTCGCGATGCCGACTTCACTGTGGAAACCAAGGGTGCTGGGGCCGGCGGCCTGAGCCTGGCCATTGAGGGGCCTTCTGAGGCAAAACTTACTTGTAATGATCATAATGATGGAACGTGCTCTGTGAAGTACAAACCCACAGAGCCCGGTGATTATGAGATCCATATCAAATTCGCAGATGAGCACATTCCTGGAAGTCCCTTCAACGCAAAGGTATGTATTGAATAGTGAATTGCATGTCACTCATTGAAACAGTCCAGTTATCCGAGAAGGAAACTGCACGAAACGTTCTCCGTGCTCCTATGAACATTGTGGACCTATAAGAATGATAAAGAGATCCTGAAGTTCTAAGGCGCTGGCGCTGAATAAAATTTGATCCTAACAAGCCAGAACACGAGCGGAAATAAATAAATCTGTATCACCTGAAGAAAGGCCAATAAAGAGACTATGAAAGCCAGGTGAAGTAAAATTAAGACATCGGGTGCGCTGTTAATCTCAGATGATCAGGTAGACCGTTCCAAATTGATCTTTCGTTATGACCGCGGTGGCACACGTAACTGCCTGTCACCAAATTAATGAATTATGTAGAGTGTTCGTTTAATGGTGCGGCTGTAGACTCCGGCAGGACAAGAAAAAGTATTTATCATGTAAACTGCAGTGTTTTATATAAGGATTTCTGCCCCGAGAAAAACGGTAATTTAACACGTGTAAAATCACGAAAATTTGTGATGATATCAATGACTTCACGTTTGATAACATGTTCGACCCTACTGTACTTCAATTTATTGGTGTGCAGTGCGCTCGCTCGTGAGATACATCGAGTTGAACACTCGAAGAGAAATTTCATATTTGCGTACACCCATGTATTCTTCTCTATTTCACTTCACAGGTGACTCGTCCAGTTGATGCAAGTAAAGTGAAGTGTTACGGACCGGGTGTTGATCGCGTCAATCCACTATTCTCCAAGGCGCCTCAGGAATTCACTGTGGATACATCTGAAGCTGGGGATGCTGATCTGGAGGTCACTGTAGAAACACCCAACAGGACAGTCCTTAAACCCGAGCCCGTGTGTGAGAAAGGAGATGGAGTATATACGGTGGCTTATACACCTGAGGATGAAGGTGAGATACGGTGATTTGTCAAATTGGCAAACAACCACCAATACGCGTGATTGCTACTGTTGCTGATTTATAAAAACGGGAAATTGAACTCTGTATGTTGGGGGGTGTGTCGGCGAAGGAGATGACGGTTGTGAAGGAGACTGTTAATAGGGTCACTCCATTGATCTCAACTGA
This sequence comes from Blastomussa wellsi, assembly GCA_947652115.1. Taxonomy (NCBI): domain Eukaryota; kingdom Metazoa; phylum Cnidaria; class Anthozoa; order Scleractinia; family Plerogyridae; genus Blastomussa; species Blastomussa wellsi. Next base: position 1,498,829 of record OX393574.1, on the reverse strand, counting down.
CGTTCGCTTGATACAGAAATATACAAAGATCAGCTAACGAATAAAAGTTCGATATACTAATCATTGTCTTGTCGTCAGGTCGTTACACTGTCAATGTGAAATACGGTGACAAACATGTCCCAAACAGCCCGTTCCGTGTTCGTGCTGGACCTCCGTTTGACGCCAGTAAAGTCAAAGTATCTGGACCAGGAGTTGATGAATCACCTCTCACTGATGAACCAGTACAGTGTGTAGCTGACTGCACCGAGGCTGGTACGGCTCCTCTAACAGGTATGGGCACTTCATGATAATCTTACTTCAAGCGCTTTTGTCGTGTAAGAAGCTTGTTCCCGCTGTCTTTATAGGAGACCAGGTTTGACTTCAAGACTTTTTGTTGTAGACCAAGAAAATAGATTTTTTTCACCGCTTCGACCTTTTCGCTTGGAAAATAAAACTGGAATGACATGGCTATCGCGTCTTTCGACAGAATTGACCCTGGCTCACTTACGCGCACTATTTTAGTATTTACAAATCGCGTCATCGTTGTCGTCCCATGCCTTCCCATCAAAAAATCTCAAACATTTAACATTTGTAGTAAGCTTGACCAAATTCTAAAGAACAGCAAATTACTGCTTCCCTCTATTTCTCATTGCAGCAACCGTCTCGCCACCCAGTGGTCCTGATCTTCCTGTGGATGTCAAGGAAAACGGAGATGGAACTTACACAATCGAATACGTGCCGGACAAACCAGGCCGTCACAGTGTTGACGTCAAGTACGGCAACAGGAGAGTCCCAAGGAGTCCGTTTAGAGTCCAGGTTAAACCGAGTGGGGACGCGTCCAAAGTGGAGGTCGATGGACTGGGACCTGATGATACGTTCACCGTTGGCAAAGAGAATGACTTTACTGTGGACACCTCGAAAGCTGGAAAAGGTTAGTTTTTTGAAAGATACTTTTTATGCAAAAAAAAAAAAAACAAAGAAAACGGCATGAGTTGGAGAGTAAAAGTGAATACTTTAACAGACCGACAGGCTTGCACTGCACACACTTTGTTCAATAGCAAATTTTGCTTGCCAACACATTTGTTTCTTTGGATACAAATATTGACAAGAGTGGCTTGTATGTCATGTAGGTGTACCCAAGTGTACCATCAAAGGTCCCAAGAGGAAGGAAATTCCGTGTGAAGTTCTCGATAATGGGGATGGCACTTTCGATTGCGTCTTCGTTCCTGAGGACGAGGGACGCCATGATGTAAATGTTCTTTTCGGCGGAGCTCCTGTACCCGGTAGTCCTTTCAGGGTACCAGCTAAGAAGCCTGTTGAAGTCGACAAGATCAAGTGCCAGCCCAAGGCAGATAAGGAGCCAATTGTTGACGAAGAACTTGTTTACGCTGTTGATACACGACCAACGGAGTCGGCGCCTGGCGAAGGGCTCATAAACGGCTCCCTCCTAACGCCCTCTGGTGAAAAGGAACCTGTCCAAGTCAAGGACAACAAAGACGGCACTTATGACTTGTGTTGTGTACCCAAGGAGCCTGGGCCCCATGAACTTGCCGTGGATTATGACGGTGTACCGCTGGTTGGAAGTCCGTTCAAGTTTGATGCAGTGGAGGGAGGAGCCGATAAAGTGAAAGCTTTCGGAAAAGGTAATTATTTTATATCTTCTGCTTCCCCACCCCCCAGACATTCCTCCCCGCCCTAACCTCTATTGATTTTCTTTTTCATTCGTCGATTGAAATAGAACAAACCTAAACTTCTATTAATGTACTTATTTGTAGGATTAGAGCGTGGATTAGTTAAGGAGCCATGTGAATTTACCATTGTGACGAAAGACGCTGGACCAGGCGGCCTCTCATTGGCTGTTCATGGACCAAGCAAGGCTGAGATCCAGTGCACAGATAACGGAGATGGCACTTGCACAGTACAGTACGTTCCTGAGGAGCCTGGTAAGCTGTGGTTCATTATATGCGCTCTGTAACAGTCATATTGTTACCAATAAGTTGCCTTAAGCTTCTTCTTCTCCTAGCGCTCGAAACGTCAGCTCTCGAATCTCTATACGGTGGCCAATTCACATTGTCAACCCAGTTGATAAAACCAAATTATATTGTTATACTTCCCACCGGCGCAGCACCACAGTTTCTTTAGAAACTTACTTCCTATCTTCTTTTTTTTTGTCTCGTTGACTGAGCCTTATTTTTTATGAATTATTTCCTCCTCTTGTAACTGCTCTGTGGTAGTGGCCAACTCGAAAGCTTTGCTCCTTTGGCCACTACACACTTTCCCCTAAGAAATGTAATTTCATATTTGATCTGTTCGTTTTTTTTTCTCTTATGATTGTTAATAACTATTGCAATCGAAATAAGTGTGAATAAAAAAATTGCCTGTCTTCTGGTTTCCTTGACGCTTTTTACTTTCTTTGTATATATCTGAACAATGTGACGTTATTCGTTTCAGGCGATTACGACATCAGCTGTAAGTTCGCGGATAAAGACATCCCAGGCAGTCCATTCACAGCTCACATCTACTCTAACTATGACGACCTAGATGCTGCCGCTCCTCGCCCAACGGTCGGCAAACCATGTGACGTAGAACTGAAAATCCCCGAGTCATTCCGACCAGAGGACATTGAGAAGGGCGTAGTCACCGCTGAACTTGAGAGACCAAACGGACGCAAGGAACCATTAGAGCCGTTGCGCGTTAACCCTGATGGCACTCTTGCTGTAACATTCATTCCCTACGAGCCTGGCGAGCACTTGATTCACTTGTACAAACGAGGCCGTGAAGTTCAGAACAGTCCTTTCTCGGTCATGGTGCATGCTCAGCGTGTTGGAGATATATACCCTGTCGGACACACGTGCGACCTTGATTTCAAAGTTCCCGAAGACATCGAGGATCTTGTGGCCACACTGAAGCGCCCCAGTGGCAAAGTAGAAGAGTCGTTGAATCTACAACCTGGTCCGAAGCCTGGAACAATTAGTATTTCGTTTGTACCTAGAGAGGCTGGGGAGCATTTTCTGTCCATCAAGAAGAAGAAGGATAACACCCCCATCGCTGGTAGTCCGTTCTCTATCCTGGTAGAGTCAGAGGAGCCTGTGGAGGGAGTTGGTTGTCCTGTGGACTACATCTTTAGCTTAGATGATGTTAATCTCCCTGAGGACATCGAGAAGAATAGATTAAAGGCAACAATAAAGAGACCATCGAGTGATAAAGAAGAACCGATTGATTTAAAGCTCAACTCAGACAACACGCTTAGCTGTTCATTTGTCCCACGTGAAACTGGCCTTCATTACATCTACATTAGAAAGTTCAACCGACAAGTTGAAGGAAGCCCGTTTGTTATCAAGGTAACCGCACCAGAGGGTGTATCAAGTGTAGGCAAGCCGTACGGTAAAGGTCTAGAAAGTCCCGATATCAACCTACCCGAAGACTACCCCAGGCTGACTGCTGCTCTCAAGCGACCTTCCAGTCCAAAAGAGGAGGAGCTTAAACTTGTCTTAAACGGAGACAACACCTTGGGCGTGGCGTTCACCCCACGCGAGGAGGGCGAGCACTTGATCCATCTCAGAAAAGACAACAGGGATGTAGAGAACAGTCCCTACAGCGTGATGGTTGGAGCGAAGGAAGAGAAAGTGGAAGAGGTCCATCCTATGGGACGAACATGCGATGTAAACTTGGATATTCAAGGTGTCAAGCTTCCTGAGGATCTCGAAAAAGATATGCTCAGAGGATTCCTCAAACGACCAAACAGTACCAAAGAGGAGCCGCTTAAACTTGAAATCACCCGTGACAATTCTCTGGGCGTGTCCTTCGTACCCCAAGAACCTGGTGAGCACCAGATCAGCGTGAGAAAGAGGACACCGGACAGAAATTGGCGCGACGTGCCAGGAAGTCCTTTCTCCATCATGGTAGAGGCAGCGGAAGCTGTGAACGCTGTTGGTACGCCGTGTGATTGTCTCCTTGATATGCCCAGTGTACGCATCCCTGAAGACATCAATAGACTCACAGCCACACTTAAGAGACCATCCAGCCGCAAAGAAGAAGATCTGAAGCTTAGAGTGACCTCGGATAACAAACCTTTCGTATCCTTTGTTCCTCGTGAGCCTGGCGCGCACTTGATCAGTGTTAAGAAATTCAATTCTCACGTAAAGAACAGCCCCTTCACTGTCATGGTGGTCGCCCCCGAAGCTGGAAATGCCATTGGCCGGCCGTGTGGTGTTGGGCTAGAGATTCCAGGACTAAAACTCCCGGATGATTACAACGACGGCCTTTTGAGCGCCAGTCTCAAGCGGCCTTCTGGTAAGCCTGAGGAACCTCTCCCTCTGGCGCTCAACTCGGATAACACTTTGAGCGTCTCTTTCACACCACAAGAAACTGGAGAGCATTTTGTCACGGTGAAGAAGTCTGGTAACCACGTGAATGGCAGTCCATTCTCGGTAATGGTCAGCGGTCCAGGCCCAGCTGATCCGAGCAAAGTCGTATGTACGGGACCAGGTAAGGAATTTGTTTTTATGCCGTCTAAATTAATTATAAATTACAAAACCCACAACTGCATGGCGTTTATCAACGAAGGCTAATAATTTCAAACTTGCACTATTTCATCCAGGCCTGCACGATGGTGTGGCTGGGAAACCAAGCCAATTCACCATCAATACCCGCGACGCCGGCTACGGAGGACTGGGTCTATCGATTGAAGGACCCTCCAAGGCTCAGATCACGTGCACAGACAACGAGGACGGCACGTGCACCGTCGAGTACCTGCCTGTTGAACCCGGCAAATACACGATTAATGTGAAGTTTGCTGACGAGGATGTACCAGGAAGTCCGTTCACATCAAACGTCCGACCCTCGGGAGATGAAATTATGCCCGTCGAGGAAAATCTGGTAAGCATGATTGATTTAGATACAGCTACCCGGGGACATGGTTTCATGTCGTAGCAAATATTACTTGAGAATGTTGTATTTAAGGAAGAGATATCAAAAACACACGGTAGAGGGTGTTCCAATTATAGAGGCAAAAGAAAAAAAACTAGGACAATTTTTTAGGAGAATTATTATATTGCTCGCAAAAACGATTTTAGTAGAACTCATTTGCCTTTTGAGTGTCTTGTTTACAAAGGGCGTTCGCACGCGTTTAACCGTGCATTTTAAAATTCCATTTCTTGATTGGTCATGTAAACGTTTCGGCGTTTTTTATTGGTGCAAAACGCACGAAGGGTAAATGATACGTATGACTCAGTCATTTTTCTACGTCCTTTAAAACAATGGAAGCCACAGGTGCCGTAAGTTGGACTTGCATGCAAGAAAAACGGGTCTTTGAGCGACAGTGTTGATTTTGTTGAAGCGTGAAGACAACTAATATGAAACTACAGTTGTATGATTTTCTTTATCAACGTCGTCTGTCTCACGGAAAATGTTTGTAACAAGTAGATATCCATCTCTTTTTAGTGAGATTATGTTTTAAAACCCTTTCCCTACCAAGAGTTAAAAGTTTTTAATACCTATAATCGTTTAGGTCAAAAGCTTTTATTTCATTTTAGCTCTCACTCTCGAATTTGTTTCCAGATATGGCAAGGAAAATAGATTTGATTTCTGTAATGGAGCTCTATACTAGATTGAATGTTTTGTTCTTTGCTGTTTTCCAGGTGAGTGAATCTGCACCGGATCAGTTCTCCGAGCCAACCCAGCGCGTCTCGGAAGTGTTTGAAGATCTTGTAACGTTCGGTTCCACTCCGGCTCAACCTCATGACTTCGTGTTTGATCTGAAAGGATACAAGATGGACGATCTCGAGACCATGGTGATAAGCCCCGATGGAACAGAACTCGAGTCTGAGATTATCGAATCTGGCCATAAGACGTACACCATCCGCTTCGTGCCGAAAGAAAGTGGAGAACACACCATCTATGTTAGATTCAAGACAGGCAGAAAGAAGGATATTCCCGGAAGTCCATTCAAGGTCTTCGTCGAGGCTCCCGTGTGGGGTGGGGCTGCCAAATGTGTGGCTGCAGGACCTGGGCTCGAAAGAGGCGTGGTTAACCATCCGGGAGATTTTACCGTGTGGACACGTGATGCTGGCCCAGGAGGCCTTGCAATTGCAGTTGAAGGTCCTGCGAAGTCGGAGATCAAATGCACCGACAACGGGGACGGGTCTTGCAACATTTCCTACCTACCCACTACTCCTGGAGAGTACACGGTTCATATCCGGTTTGCGGATGAAGACATCCCCGGAAGTCCCTACAGGGTTTATGTTTCGCCGGAAGTGGAAGATCGCTTTAGGGATCTCAACGTTACCGACCTCGCGGAGAGCGGATTAAAAGTGAACCAGCCCGCTTCCTTCTCCGTGCAGACCAACGCTGCTGTGGGAGATGTGACGGCGTCTGTCGTGGCGCCTTCAGGAGACGAAAAAGAAGCGCAAGTCTCCAAACTAGGCGGCGGCAACTTCGCCATTCGTTTCACCCCCAGAGAATACGGAGATCATCTTGTCAACGTCCGTTTCGACAGCTCACACATCCCCGGTAGCCCGTTCAAGATCAGGGTAGGCGGAGCGGAAGGTCATCCAGAGAAAGTCAAGGCTTACGGTGAGGGATTGAGCAAGGGAAAAGTTGGCGAACCGGCTGAATTTACAGTCAACGCCCTAGAAGCTGGCTCAGGTGCACTTGCCCTGTCAGTGGATGGACCAGCGAAGGTGAAGATGAATTGCAGTGAAAATCCTGACGGAACCTACCAAGTGACGTATAACCCGGTCGTAGCGGGCGAATACATGATAAGGATTAAATTCGCCGGTCAAGACATCCCTGGGAGCCCGTATAACGTAACGATTCTCCCGCCAGATGGCAGATATGCCAGCGATGGAGACGCATCGAAGTGCACCTCGCGAGGAACTGGTCTACATAGCGCTGTTTTAGGGCAACCCAATTCCTTCACTGTCAATGCAAGTAATGCTGGACGGGGATCGCTGATGGTCGGTGTTGAAGGTCCCGCAATTCCAGCTAAAGAAATCAACGTCAAACACACAGGTAGCAACGTATATGCTGTGAATTACGCCTTAGAGGAGTCTGGTACCTATGTCCTTAAAGTGCTGTGGGCAGACAAGCACATCCCTGGAAGCCCCTTCCACGTAACAGTTTAAACGCGTGCGAACACGCGTGTATGTACGCGAAACGAGAACTCTAGTCTTCTATTTAAGGACAAAATTAAATGAAGGAGAAATTATTTTCAGTACAACTGGAAGGTCGCACATGGATACTACTAGTCGCTTTTGCAATAATAATGCTAGTTTTCTATTCAATTGCAATAAAAATTGTTTAAAATACCTTTTGTATCAGCTGTGAAACTTAAAAATATAGCTAGCAAAATTTCAAATACGAGTTGTAGCTATGTTGTAATTTCTAAATAGACAAACGCGGCAACAAGTAGCTGAAATTAAGGATAACTTCAAACTCGTGTTTACCATAGTTATTTTTGTGTAGGAATCAATGGTTCAACGGTTAGGACGCAAAGGGCTGTCTTCAACTTTTTTGTTTATGTGAAATCTGTGTGATAATTTTAGGGATATTTTATATTTACTGACAATAAATTGTATAAAAAAGTTCTTGTCTTGGAATTTTTATCAGTCCTTCGATTGTTTCTACGAATAAAGAATACAGATTTGCCAAAATACCAATTCCTGTTAGACTGGGTGTATATATTATTGAGACAAAGTGCAGGCAAATTTATACTCGGATAAAGACTTGGAAATTGCACGAAGAACGATTCACAAGTGTTTGTTGCTCTTCATTTAATTTTCAATAGTTGCTACAATTTCAACCTGTGATGTATTTTTTTGAGCCTTTGACGCCACTTTCTCCAAATAGCAACAAAGCTTTGGAACAAGGCAAATTAATGGCGGTCGTAAATTTTCGGAAATAACAGTTTAAAAATTATGACTTCTCTATCCTGGGTTGAAATTTGGCAAGATAAGTAAGAAAGTCGCATTGTACACGAAAATTAAAAAATACCACCAAATTCGTCTCGGGAACACTTTAAGCGACGCGGAATAGCGTTATCGACCGGACAAATAACCGTCTGATGGATACCGGAGTATGTTTTGTCAACACTTACATCCACTGGATAGTGATTTATTCAGCGAATAGCGTCATCCGTCCAAGCGGGAGATCTGCATGTTATATATCAAACGCTCGAGAGCGTTTCATTACATTTCGGACACCTCGATCGAAGATCGTTAATTACTCCGTTGCGCGTCGTATTTTCAACTCTCTTTTCGGTGTTTGGAAATGTGATGAAGTTTGATTTATTACATCAACGGCTGCTATTATGCACCCCCCTTAAAGACCTGATAATTCCATGTCCTTTTCATCCCCTTTGGAGCTTAGACGCGATCCGCCGTATTCCTTTCCCAAGGGTGGATAATTTCATCCACTGGACTACTCGCTATCTAAGAAAGAGGGTCGTGAAGGGGTAAAATAGCGAAAAAGGATTGTCCTGTTTTTTATATCCAGACGGAGGCACTCTGAACCCTCGTTGTACCAATATGAGATGTTATTATTCAACAAATTTTCACGTTGCCCATATAATGGCCATGCTCTCAATATCTGTCAACTGCTGCTGACGGATATTCTGCGATATTCGTAAGTTACGATAATTCGGTCGAAGTCTTGCAAAGCGCCGCATTTCGGCAACTTTTCGTGCTGGTAAAGGCACTCCGTTGAAAATTGTTGAATAATAAAACAATTGCCTGCTCGATCTTGCGGAATATCGCCTGATTTTATGGTCAACTCGGCCTACGACCTCGTCGGCTGAGTATCGGGCGATATTCCGCGCGATTTCGCATGATAATTGTTAAATGCTTGGCATATTAGTTACCTCGCACGAAAACTCAATGCCAACCTCAAAAACCAACCTCGTTCCCAGGGTCTCTCTCTTCCCGCCCCTCTTTCTCTCTCGTTCCAGGGGGCGGGAAGAGAGAGACCCTGGGAACGAGGTTGAAAAAGAGCCATTCTGGTCCCCAGAGCCACTTGCCCCTCTTAGCCGGCTGGGCCTGTGCACGAGGAACAAGTGGCTCTGGGGACACATGATTCGATTGGCTGAAATCTAACAAAGGGAGTCCAATCACATCTACCGTTTTAAACGTGCTAATGATTTGGGATTTTAAAACGGCTGATGTGATTGGACTCCCTTTGTTTGATGCTAAGAGGGACAAGTGGCTCTGGGGATGAGAATGGAAACGAGCAAGCTGAAAAAGGGCGTGGGCTGCATTCTCGTCCCCAGAGCCGCTTGTATCTCTTAGGGCCTGATTACATGAGCCGGGCTGGCCCGGTTAGTCGGGCTTGTTTCAGTTTGCCGAGATCTCGGTACGTCTGTTAAACGCAACAAAAATTAACTTCGCGATTACATGACAACCGGGCCAGCCCGGTTAGCCGACAAAGAAACCCATCCCGGCAAACAGGGCCAGCCCGGCTCATGTAATCAGGCCCTTAGCCGACTGGGCGTGTTCACGAGGAACAAGTGGCTCTGCAGCTGGGGACACATGATTTGATTCGCCGTTTTAAAATCCCTTTTTCGTTAGCACGTTTAAAACGGGAAGAATAAAGCAAAATATGAACGGTAGACTGATCCTGGCGGCGAAAGCGATGAAAAATAAACAAGTTAGATAAAACAGATAATATATTTAAAAGAAATTTGCTCGATATTTCGATTTGCAAGGCAAAGAGATTTAATTTCCTGTTGGCAGGAACACCCCTTCAGGACCCACGTCGCGTCAGGGGCTCTGTCCTCGTGTGATGCTGCACAAGGGAATAAACATTGTATTTTCTTTGTTTAGGAGTCATTTATTAGCTATAGTGTATCGTTTGGTCTTCTGTGTTGGCTCTTATGTACCGGTACATGAGGACAGAACCCAGTCGGGGAAAAAGTGCCAATTGATGACGAAATCCTGCCTACGAGAGGAGCAAATTCCTTAAAAATTTCACAATGGGGTCAGCCAAAGACTGAAGGGCAAATTGTTCAAATTTTACCGTGGGGTCAGCCACTCAGCCTTCAAATCTTTCTGGGTGCCGGTGTACAGCAAAGACCGGGGAGTAACTTTCTCATACTCATACTCAATTTTTCTTGGACAAGTCCTTCCAAGGGGGAAAGGTGTAGTGACGTTATCACCAACCCGGGAAACGACAACACCGGGAACCCCGTTCCTACTCTAAATTCTTCTGGATGCAGAACAAAGTCTGGAGAACAAATTGATTAAATTTCACAGCAAAAACCAGAGAGCAAATTCGATGCTGCTCTTTAAAAGTATTCTAGTAAAAATGCTTGTTTCGTTAAAAATTCCATTTGCAGAATTTGTTATGTCCGACGGTACAGACGAAACACATCCAGCGGTCGCTCCTATGAGCGTGAAAAGCGCAAAATTATCATTTGATCATTTGCTGTTTACCTTTCAATGCTGCAAACGTGTTACGTACACGTTCACTTCAAGCCAGCTTCTGTGGTTTGAGACTACAACTGCACAATGATTGCCTCGTCTTCTGACGAAGAGGACGGTGAAGACATTATCGATGGAGACGAGCACACACAAGAGCTTCTTAGCATTTACCAAAGAGGCGAACAATTATCAGCAGTCCCAAGTACAGCTGCTACTTCTTCACCTAGTGTAAGTCCTTCACTACACACCCCGAGTCCAACACTTTCTGTTGTATCAGAAGCCACACTTTTGGAGCAACAAGAAAATGACGAAAGAAGAGAGAGGCTACAATTGTATATTTTCGTTCTAAGATGTATTGCATACCCCTTTAATGCTAGACAACCAACAGACATGGCACGAAGGCACGCGAGAGTCAGCAAGCAAGATCTCGTTAAAATCAAGCAGAGGTTCGATGACTTTCTCAGAGGAGATACTAAAATCGCTTCTGATGAGGCATTCTACAACGCAGTTAGGGCCTATTATGACATATTTATTTGCAGCGAAAGAGTACAGAAGATGGTCATTAGCGGAGGTTGTTCGTCTAATGACTTTCGTGAGGTTTTCAAGGCCATGATCGAGAAGCGCGTTCGAAGTCTGCCTGAAATTGACGGCATCAGCAAAGAAACTGTGTTGAGTTCATGGATGGCTAAGAATGATGCGATTTTCCGCGGAGAGGATGATTCCAAAAAAGGCAACAGGATAGCAGCTTCGGCTGCTTCAGAACTGATTTTATCCAAAGAACAACTCTATGAAATGTTCCAGACAATCCTAGCAGTGAAAAAATACGAGCATCAAATATTGTTCAACGCTTGTCAGGTATTGTACTGCCAATGATATACTGCTTTCTCAAGTGTGTTTGATGTTGGTTTGTCGAGTATTTGCGCCATGTTCAATATATTATGAGTGTTTTTGCTTTAAACAGCAAGAACATATTAAAAGAAGTTAATTTGAAATTAAATGAATATCTCTGATGGCTTATTAAGTTAATTTTTGTGTTTATACACCTGCTGGTTAGAATGTTAATTTGTACAGATTTATATTGGATATATGTTTTTAATATTTTAACTTACCGGTAAATGAGATTAGCAATGGTGTTAATTACCAGATGAGGAAGTTGTGTACATGTGAGAAAAGAGTCTGTTTTCCTATGCCTTGCTCAATCTTGTCTCGTCTTTGTTCCTCTTCACGCACCCTTTACTGTGCTTCCTATCTGAATTTCAGACTGCAACCAATACTATGAAGTTAAAAACATAACAAAGTTTGCACAGTTTAACATTACTAACAGTGAGGACAATGGAAACATGAACACTTCACCTTTTTTGTTAATTTTCCTTTACATTATCCAATGTTAGCCATTCATATAAACAGAAGAATAAGCTTTCTTAGATGTAAGGTAAAGGTAAAGTCTGCATTCGAGCCCAAGTGGCTCATCAGGCCGGCGTTTATCTCTGGTTTCATAGCATGAAGCAACTAGGAGTATTTCTACTCCCCCCTGGAGGGGATGCTAGTCCATTGCAGGGTTACCCCCAGCAGTAAATTAGCCGGTACCCATTTTTTACACCTCAGACCTGGGTGGAGAGCGGCACTGTGAGAGTAGTGTCTTGCCCAAGAACACAACACAGTGTCCCCGGCCAGGGCTTGAACCGGGACCGCTCGATCCGGAGGCGAGTGCACTAATCATTAGGCCACCACGCCTCCCTCCCTCCTTAAATGTAGGTGCTAAAAAATTATTTTGTCTATATCAAGAACTCTCAATGGATAGTCACAAAAAATTTAAAAATAAATGCCAAGTGTTCATGGTTTGAGTGTCCGCACTGTAAATGACTGTAAAAGACTAAAATCTCTGTGTGGGTGCATGGGAAGGACGATAATGGTAGATGTAGCAAAAACTACTGCCTGCCTTACTAGTCACATGACCTATATGCTTCATTCTTCCCTTTTAAAATTTGCTTAACTGAGAATTTTCTAATGGCTTTCCACTGGGTAGGTATTGATATTGGGATCAATCATCATTTCTGGTAAAACAGTCACCCACCCCACCCCACAAGTCACTGAGAAACATGGGCTAGGGTGGGGTGGGTGGGTTTTTCCCAATACGATGATTGATCCAGATATTTTATGTAACTGCACAATATGTTGTCCCAGAAAATATCCGTATCTCCCCTGTGGATGTTTTATGGGGGTTGAAAACCTCCCTTCACGCCACTAGAAATTCCAGTTTAGGTTCATACTTTTCTTTTACCATTAAATTTCTGGCTCTTTACTTGAGATTCCTCACACCACTGGGAATTTCCAATGACCCTCCATAGGGTGAGCAAGTATAGATATTTTGTACATACATCTTATTAGCCAAGCGTGAGGGCTTTACTGGGAGAATATCAGCCGAGTTCTTGACAGTACAGACCAAGTGCAGCAAGGTCTGTCCGTAAAATAAAACTGCATATTACATCAAGCAGTACACTGTAGATGAAACTGTAGATTGAATGTTGTTTGTCTTTAAAGCTTGACAGTGCAGACGAACAGGCAGCTTGCATTCGTCGAGAACTGCATGGAAAATGTAACACAATCGTGGACCAGCGAAAGGTACATGTACATGTATTCAATATTTGTCTGGGCAAAATAATATAGTACAACTTAAATTATTTATTAACTAAGTGTGAGAGTTATGCTTGGAGAATATCAGCCCTAGACAGTACAGACTGAGCACAGTGTCGAGGTCTGTTCAGAAAGATCAGGGCCAATATTCCCCTAGTAGGATCACAGTATGGTCTTGCAATACTAAAAAAAAGATTTATTGGACGTGGATGGCAAAAAGGATTGAGAACAGGACTCTGACTAAGCACCCACTCCAACCCCAATGTTGTTTCGCAAACCAATAATAAAAACAACAGAGTTTTTCATGCAAGTCCAGTTTAGTACTTTTTAGTTTTGTAAACTATTGCAATTATTTGCCGGGATAACACCCTGTCCAATACTGATACTCCAATACTAGTTATCATTAAAATAAAAATGTTAGCCAGTTAGGTAATGAACAATTTGTAAAAAGTATGTTTAGGTCAGTTTAATTTAGTCAATATTAATTATATGAAATGAGACTAAGAAGGCTTTAAAATTATTTCTCTCTTGTGATATGCTAACAGTGTCCTTGTTTTTTTTTTCTTTTTATGCAGCGTCTGCGTGGTTTTATACACAAAGACATGGAGGCTCTGTTTGTTGAGGAACAAGAAGCTGCTATTAATCAACTGAAGGCTAATTTGGAAAGTCAACCTGTTACTAAAGGTTCCTCTGATTCAAAGTACTCAATGCCATTTAACAGGATCAAAGGGTATGTGGTGCCATGCTTCTCTTATTGTGATCATATTTACTACTTGTGTTATTGAGAGAGAGAAATGTAGTACGTACATATTGTCCAACCAATTTCTGGTTTAAATCAACCCCAATGTCAAAGCTTTAGGGCTCAAAATGCCATGAAATGTGTTTTCCACATTCTTTTTACAAACATTTCCTGGGGTAGAAGTGGCGCCTCATGTGAATATATCAAACACAAGAGACAGTGTTTCATCGGGATATCCAAACACCGAGAAGGAAGTTGAAAATACGAAGTGTAGTGGAGTATTTTTAACGAACTTCTAAGTGCTTGGATGGCCGATAAAACACTGTCTCGAGTGTTTGATATATCTTCTCAATCGAAACAAAAACTAACGTGTAAACAGAGAAATAAAATCTGTGCTAATTAAGATTGGGTATTCAAACCTCCTTCATGGTTATGACTTTCTTTGTTTTAACTTGATGAATTATTAATGAGTTTGAGAACTTCAGACCCAAAACCATTGACTTTTCTAAAATCTCTGATCATCTGCAATTTTCTTAAATTCCGTGTAATTGATCCCCAGACCCCAGCATACAATCTCGATGGTGGAGGTTGGTGATGATGTGGATTCTATACTGTCCAAGTCTGATGTCATGCTTAATTTCACCATTGAGGTAAATGCACAATTACATGTACAGTGGAGTCTGGATTTGTTGAACCTCGAACTCAAGGGAAATGGAATTTTGGTCAACAAAAGTCAGAGAAGTTTGATAAATTGGAGGAAGGACACCCAAGGAAACAAGTTTTGGTTTGAGTTATATTTGGGAGGGTGGTTCAGTGAACTTTGAGAAATCAGGATTCCACCCTACTGACTGAGTGAAAGGGCTGGAGAAAAACAAATTGGGCTCAAACCAGTCATTTTCAGGCTATAGAGAGTCAGCACAATAAAGTTTGTACCTTGTGCTGCATTACCCAATCACCTCTTTTTAGGTTACCGGTAACTTAGTTGGAAAGTTGTGAAAATTTATAGTTCTGTTGTGAATGCTGAGCGAGGTGCATATTTGCTGATATTAACAGCTTTTCAGAAGCTCCATACATAATGTACATCTTAAATTGTATCAATATTAAGTCAGCTTGTAGTATACTATTTCTACTTTTCTATAAATTATACTGATAAGACGGGCCATGATCAGTTAAGCCATGATTATTGTATGACTCATTTTTCAGGATTGTATTTCTTTTTTAAGGTCATTGTGGTAGAAGCAAGAGGTGTTAAGTCTCTTCCACCCATGAAGATTGTTTACTGCACTATGGAGGTAAACAGAAATGCTTTGGCTGATTTTGTAAAAAGGAGAAAAATCAATAGGCGATAACTGTTTCTGACAGAGGTAATTTTTGTCACGACAATTTGAGAAATCGGTGGGTGTACTCCCCTCCCTTCCCCCCTCCCCACGCTCCCAATAAACCACCCGCATTCATTGCCCTGGTTTGTGGCTGGTAGTTTTGAAACAAATCAAGAAAGACAATGAATGGTCTTTCAAAAAATTCCATTTTGCAAATGTATTATTTCATGGGTCTTACAGCCTCTATGATTTTGGCGATACTGACCTGGAGTCTTCATATCTATTGCAAAACTAGGAATGTCACAGACAGAAAATAATTGCATCAGTCTCGTCATTACCAGTATGTAAAGTCATGTCTTAGTTATGTTGTTGTCATTTTCTCCCTAAGGTGGAGGGTGGAGAAAAATTTCAGACTGATCAAGCAGAAGCAAGCAAACCTGTGTAAGTAGCAATTACTTGCACCTCAAAATTGTGGAGGTATGGTGGCCTAATGGTTAGTGTGCGGGACTCCAGATCAGATGGTCCAGGTTCAAGCTCTGGCAGGGGCACTGCATTGTGTTCTTTGGCAAAACACTTTACTCCTACTGTGTCTCTCTCCACCCCGGTGTATGGAGGGTAACCCTGCGATGGACTAGCATCCCATCCAGGGCAGGGGTTAGAAATATATACATGTATTCCTAGCTGTTTAATACTACAGAAACCAGGATAAGCTCCAGAAGTATGGGCCACTAGGCACAAGGCTTTACCTTTTACCTCAAAATTTTCCTCTGGAAATATTTTCTATAATCAGAATATTTTTTTGGTTTCCAAATGAAAATAATTTATAGAGCGTTTTAACTCACGTGACCATAAAAAATACATCGAAAACCATTAAGTGGATAGAGCCAAGAAACTTTGATGTTATAGATTATAAATACTTGATCGTAACTGTATGCCACGCACCGCCATAACTCTGAAATTCAAATTGCGCTGGTTTCCAAACGAGGGACGCTGTTGAGCTGAAAAGTTGTACACAAATATAAATTTAGCACCTCTTATGCCTGATGAGTATAAAACGTTTGGTGGCTCTTTGGTTTTGGATTTTAGAATTTTATGTCGTCACGTGAAAATGCTCTATAATGGCTACACACTGCTTACAGTCCTGGCTCCATTGTTCAATGAAGCGTAAAAATAGCTTGCATTCTTAACATCTCAGTATCTCAAAGTTTTGTGGGGAACTGCCAAACAATCCCTTCCATCAGGGGGGTATGGCTATTTGATAGAACTGAATATTTTGATTCAATTTAGCTGGGAATCTCAAGGTGATTTCACAACTTGCCACCCACGCCCTGTGGTGAAGGTCAAATTATATGCAGAGAATTCAGGACTTCTGGCACTTGATGATAAAGAGCTAGGAAAGGTATGCTTGTGAAATTGGAAGCTTGGAATATTTTTTTATTTTGTTGATAGGAAATAATTTTTATGGCTGTGCTACATTGTACATTCATTGAGAAAGTTATGAGGGAGATTGGCTTGAAATCCTGCTTGGCTGGTCTGTTCACTGGTTTCATTTGGCCGGGTAGGGTAGAACAAGTCTGAAAAGAAGGACATACTGGATCAAATCCCTTAAGTCATGGTCTGCATAGTAGCCAGTTAATTAATCGGGGAACTAGAATTAATGACACAGTGATCAAAGCACTTGCCCACTACCAATCTGGCCCAGGTTTGATTCCAGCCTGGTGCCATAATGTGAGTTTGTTGTTGGTTCTCTCCTCACTCCAAGGGTTTTTCATGGGTTGTCCAGTTAGGTTGACTAACATCTGTATAGTGTCCCAGCTTAGGAATTAGAATTTGAAATTGAAGCTATGTTGTCTTTCTTCAATTACATTTGTATTGTTCACTCACAGGTGATCATTAAGCCGACACCCGGAGGATCAGAGTTGCCCGAGCTGTATGATGTTGTGACACCCAAAGGCTGGACTGGTGACAAAGTTAAATTAAAAATTGCTGTCAAGATGGATAAACCTGTCAACCTGAAAAAATGCGGGTTAGTGAATTTGGCATAACAGTCAACTATCTCTTGCAGACACCTTATGTAAATCGAACAACTGGTGTTAAGCTCGGGCTCAAACTAACTTAATGCTCTCATCTGCCCTGACACTCTCATGCACATGCACTCTCATAGACTTTGAACGTGCTCAAATTTTTTATGAGAGTAGTTGAGAGTTTTCTCTCATTTGGTCTGAGTTGATGGTGATGAGAGTTGACGAAAACTCTTATGAGAGAGTCATGAGAGTAAACTCATCGTTTGGCGCAAGCTTTAGAGTGTTACGCACTGAATGGGTGTGACTTGAGAAAGTTTTTTATTAAATTTGGACATATCTTTTTGGCAACTTTTTTCTGGCTTCTATTTGAACCAGCCAATCTAAACACAGAACTTTGCTATCCTTATGAGATATTTTCTTTTCTTTTCTTAGAATGATATATGTCCAAGGGAAGAGTGTGTGGAAAAAGTGGAAGAAACGCTTTTTTGCTCTAGTGCAGGTTAGATGTGTAGCTTTCTGAAGACTATGATGCCCCTGATATTGATGTCTGAGGCCCTGCCAGGGTAAATTCGGACAAGCGACAGCACATAGAATGAAATTGTGACAAAAGAAAATCTTGCTTGCTAAGATTCCAGCAGCGAAATTAAGATAGAGAAATGAAGACAAAATACCAACACGGTACAGTTTTAAATTCAGACAAGCGACACAGGGACACCCCCTCCCCCCCCTCTCATGTCTGCTTATGTCTTGAAAATCATAATTATACTACCGCATGAATACATAGTTTATAACCATCACATCTATTATTATCATGTTCTTCAAGGGGGGGGGGGGTAGCCTAGTGATTTTAAGTCTTTTCTTGGGCTGGACACTTAATTTACATGTATTCTCAAAGTGCCCTCTCCACTCAGAAGTCATGTACAGTGTGCTGTAAATGCTGAGACATAAGCTGTGATGCGCTACATATAGTTAAATTGTATTCATGACACTTGGTAGTACGTGTAGCAATACTGCTAGTTGCTTCATTCTAGCAAAACTGAGCAACAAAGAAACAGTTCTTACTGCTTCCCTTGCTTGTCGTAGGTGAGTCATTATGCCTTTGCCATGTGCAGTTATCGTGAGAAGCAAGCTGAGCCCACAGAGATGATGCAGCTGGATGGGTATACTGTAGATTACTGCGAGGCAGTCACAGGTAGGTCGTTAAATTGGCAAGCCATAAAAATTTAAACTTCTTTCAACACCAGCATCACAGTCTAATGTGTCCCAGCTGGGACAGGGGTATCCATGGACCTCCACAGGTAGCCACTCGCACCCTACAAATTACCACTCTGCCTGGGCATCCCATAGTAACCCAGCAGTGACTCCCCACGACCAGCTATCACACTGAAATAACAGTGGAATGGAAGAAAAGGAAGATGGCATTTGGAAATTAAAATCTGGGCAAAACGGACTAAAATGGCCATGGAACAATGGACTCTTGCTACCACACAAAAACACACTATATTGTCACAACTTCATGTTTTGCCTAAGCGTGCACCAAACTGATTTCCCCACTTTCAGACCAGTGGTACTGCTGATCATTCTTTGTTGGTTGTTTATTACTTTCCAGGTTGTTTATGTGATGTTATACCAACTAGAACATAAACTGCATGTCCCCTCATTCAAGCTACCAGTAAATTTGTATGTGATTATTGTTCGTAGATGACGAACACAGAGAGGGAAGATTTTTCTTCAAAGCAGTAAAGGAAGGCGATCAAGTCTTGTTTGCAACAGAAGAGGAACTCGAAAGACAGATCTGGGTCAACAAGCTGTACACTGCTACTGGGCAGTCACACAAGCCTGTTGCACCAAACCTGTCAGCTGTCAGTGTCCAGCCACATGTTAACAACACACTGACAAGACTTCAAGGAGGTTAGTTGCTGGTCAAGCTTTAAGGCTGAGATTTAGATTGGGGGCATTAAATTGGTATTCCCCCAATACCATGCCCTTTAGACTTGGCATTACTTATATTTAAAATAAGTCACTATACAAAATGTATTTGTTAACACCTTTTGAAATACATGTAGCCCTGAAAAGAAATATATGTCATCAACAGAGCCCTTAAGCAGAGATCTTTAAATAAAATTGGATTTATAAGGTCATTAATTACATGTTGTACAGTGCCTTGCTCCCTAAAATAGTTCTGGATTCCAAATTATTATTATTTTTATTTCTAAAAATGATTTATTATTTTGTGAATGATTTATTTTTTATGTTTAGACCATGACCGGGCTAGAAAACATGGACTTGACGACTTAATTCAAGCAGACCCCAACACATTCAACCACCATGTAATGTTTGAGAAGCTTCAGCACCTGACCCTAACACACAGGCTAAATGACTCCTACTCCTGTCTGGTATGGAAAAGTGTTCATTCTTCTATAAGGGAGTGGAGAATGATCTTTCCGCAAACATGTGTCACAGAATGTAGCCAAATTTTACAGGACTGGTCTTGTTATCTCATAATAGTTTTATTAACAAGTCGTCAGAGTCTTGATTTCTATTAGAAGGTAATGAAAATCTCAGGTTTCCAGAAACGATGCTTTTTTGCAAAGTCTCAACTTTTCCATTTACCTCCCCTTCTATTCTTGTATTCTTGTTTTATCAGTGTTCTTACCAGATCCACATCGGAAAGACATTAAGAATTCCAGAATATTTTACATCACACGTTTAGTTGATTTTTAGAAAGAAAAAAATTATGGCAGTCTTGGATGTTTGAAAATTAGCAATTAGTTGCAGACCTTTATGCCACAGGGTGACAATATTGACAAGAATTACATTAGCTGAATTAAACCTTTTCTGTTTTTAGGGCTGGTTTTCTCCAGGTCAGATATTTGTGCTTGATGAGTATTGTGCCCGGTATGGAGTACGTGGCTGTCACCGGCAATTAAGTTATCTCAGTGACTTGCTTGACAGGGCAGAGGCTGGTGTCATGATCGACCCAACCCTGCTACATTACAGCTTTGCATTTTGTGCATCGCATGTGCATGGAAACAGGTTTGTAGCTATCTTAAGTTCTCAACTAATTACAGCATATAATGATAACCCTGCTATCAATAATTCGCTATAATTAACCACTCTGTCATCAATTGTCGTATTATCAATCATCCAGCTGTCAATTCTGCTGTCAATCATCCTGCTGCCAGCCTTCCAATAACCAAGCTGTCAATCACCCTAATTCCAAGCTTAATCATGCAGCTATAAATCCTTCTACCTCAGCCTGTAAATTTCTTATTTACTACAGGCCAGATGGCTTAGGAACCATTACAGAAGATGAGAAAACCTGTTTTGAGGAGATCAAGATACGGCTCTGGAATCTTCTTGCCTATCAAATCACACGGTTCAGGTAAAACATTCTTTTGCTGCAATACCATAAAATGTAAAATAGAAGCAGTAAAGCATTTTATGGCTAACTGACTCATAGTTTCCAGCTCTTAACGGCAGTTTCTGTGGCATGACGTGACTGGAGTATGGTTACTCCCGCAGGTTTGCATTGACAATTATCCAGTAAGCATTTATACACCTGGGCGGAGAGAGGTACTGTGAGAGTAACATGTCTTGCCCAAGAACAAGGGCTGCTCAATCCAGAGTCCAGCACACTAACCATAAGGCCACAACACCTCTAACAATTCCATAAAATTCAGACAATTTATTTTTCTTAGCAACCAGCTCAAGTTTGATCGCTGGCCAGGACACTGCATTGTGTTCTTGGGCAATACACTTTACTCTCACAGTGCTTCTTTCAATTCAAATGTATAAATCTAAAATTTGTACTGGCGAATTTCATGCTTGGGAGTAATCATGTGATGGACTAGCATCCCATCCAGGGGGGAGTAGAAATACTCCTAGTTGCTTCATGCTGTGCAAACCAGCGTAATCTCCAGCCTGATTGGCCACCAGGCTTGAACACAGACTTTCCTTACCATTAAGTAAGCTGCTTATAGAACTGATGAATTATATGGTCTAATTTCTCTGCAGATATTCGTTTCCCTTTGGAAGACCTGAAGGAGCATTGAAAGCGACACTTTCACTTTTTGAAAGAGTAAGCCGTTAAATGTTATTCTGTTTTTGTCATGGTGTGCTGTAGTTATTATTATTTTTAACAATTACCCTTGAAATCATGCAGAATAAAGCTGGATACATAAAATCAGATGGTATTTGGCATATAACTGTTTTATTATTCAACAAATTGTATACAATGCTTTGCAAGACTTCAGAAGAATATCGGCAACCTACATGTATTGTAGGATATCTGTTATGTACGGATGGCAAATGAAAATTGCTTTCTTAACATCATGTATGAGCCTTGTGTGAATTTGTTGAATAATAATGTGAAAGGTTCTCCGTTCTGGGCAAGTATTAGTATCAAGCCTTGTGTGTTATCTTGTTCTTCTCTTCAGGTTATGATGAAGGATATTTCAACACCAGTTCCACCAGAGGAATTCAGGAAGGAAATTAGGAGTTGCCTCCATCAGGCTGCACTTGTCAATTATACACGGGTCTCAGCTTATGCAAAGATTGAAGGCAAGTCCTGTTAATTGTTACTAACCTGAAATATTGTAAGCTTTTGCAGTCTATTTCTTCAGCCCCCCTCCCACCCCACCCCCAGCAAAATAGACAATGGTAAAAAGAGTGAATAACCCATTGCAATTTTACTCGCTAGAGACCTCTGGGGATGACGTTTCACCTGAGACCAAGCTGAATGACATCATGCATCTTGCGGAGCTCTGCATTGACTTGCTGCATCAGAATGAAGAACATCATGCCGAGGTATGACAAGCATGAATTCAGTTACTAACTCTTCCACTCTTAGAAGTTCAGATGTACAGCTGACTTTGTGTCTTTGTAGGCCTTAGCCTGGGTGTCCGATCTGGTGGTTGAACATCAAGAAATCTTCTGGTCTCTGTTCACAGTTGACATGGATATGACCCTAGCTACCCAGCCTCCTGATACATGGGAAAGTTTTCAGTTGTTCCAGCTTTTAAATGAGTACCTCTCAAATGATCGTAAGTAACAAAGACGTCGGTTTAGTTTAAAATGGATCTGACATTTTCAGAATATATCCAGTACAACCAGTTTGCATGTTGCTCTTCTGAGTTCTAAAAGGAACAGGGTCACGGGAGTTTGAACATAAAGCGTTATTTGCTATGTCGTTTGTATATATTTAATGTCACGCACAATAAAAGACACATTTCTTGTGGGAGAAAGGTAGGGGGCCAAGTGTTGTCCAGGACCTGAGAGCTGCCTGCCACAGGCGAGGCCAGTACTCGGAGCTAGTGTCAGCAAGTGGCATATAAGACCGTGAGATGGGTGTCACGGGGCACAGAGGTTTGTACCTATGCCAAGTTCCCGGAGGGATGATAGCGAGGGGAGGTGGATGTGACCACCGTTGCTCACCCAAGCTAAGGCAACCCAGGCATCGCTTCAGTATGGGACTGAAGGGTTGTCGCCAGCAACACTTAGCCCCAAACTGTTTATTACAATAAGGATAGTATTTTTTAAAGTTACAAGAGTTTTTTATAAGATTGATGGAATATTATCAGTAACAATTGCATCAGACACAATAGAGGCCTATGTAACAATGAAATTCCCTGCGAGTAGCAACTTCAAGGTAGTTTTAAATGCATTGACTGTGGAGGGTGGGAGGGAAAATTGCTGCTTTAGATGAGAAGCAGGAAAATTCAGATATGGGAATGAATATTGACTGCGGTATAAATACTCATGTGTAAGCAAGGTAAGAGCATGCAGCTAATTGGCCGACAATCAGTGGACACGTGCAGACTAAAACTTGATTGGCTGTTTTGCAATATGGGAAATCACACCATATTTAAGTACAAAGTACAATGGCAGCTTGGCGGGAAGAACACTAACGAAGCAGGGGCGCAATCTAATTGTGCTACACATTAATTCCAGTTTATGGTCAGACAAAAACAGCCAATAAAAATAATAAGCAGTTGGACACTTTTGTTGTTCAGAAAACAGAGCAACCTTGAAACACCTTGAAAGTTTGTTTCATTTCTTTCTTTTTCCTCTGTTACAGCTAATCTCAATCGTGGAAAATTTCACTCACATTTACGAGATGTGTTCGCCCCTCTTGTAATTCGATATATTGATCTAATGGAGTCCTCAATTGCGCAGTCACTTCATAAGGGATTTCAAAAAGAGAACTGGAACCCTGTGAGGTAAGCGTTTCAAGCAGTTTTTGTTTCATCTATCTATTGGTAGATCCATCTGAAGCATAAGATAACAATGCAAACTTGGGCGCATGGGCGACGTTTAGGAGAGGATGCATCCTGCAACATTGTGCACAGTTTGGGGAACAAGTGTCCGTTTTGGAAATTCTTCATTGGAACACTTGAGGAGTTTCCATCTTATTTTATCCAATCAAAAACTTGCATGAGAGCTCACGAATACACCAAAAATAATTGTGCGAGCCGAGGGTGCATTCCTGTTTCGGAGGCTCCACCGCGGTCAAACGTCTCTTTCCTTTTGGGGGATATCATTTGCAATGAATTGAAGATAGCAAAGGGCATATAAACTACATGTAGTTGCTGAGTGTAAATTTACTTTGAAGACGCAGCAACCAAGTTGTGATGTCATCAAACTGGCGACAGTAATCGGATGAAGTTAGTATCCTTGAAGTTGGAGAATAAAGTACTTTTGCTCACAGAGGAGGAAAGATAGTAAGAGCTTGGACAGACAGAAGCCATCAGGAAGAAGCTGATGGTTATTGTGTTGCCAAAGTAGTCACACATTTAAATTGTTGTACGCAATGTTACAGATAGTGGGCACACGTTTAACCTGTTGCATGTAAAAACTTCAGTCTTGTAGGTAGTGGACATCAGTTTAATTGCTGCTGGCTTGTTGTATAGTCACTGTGATTCTATGCTTATGTGTGTAACACTGCGTACAGACCTTTTAGTTTTATTGCATTGTTTGATTGCAGAGAAGGTTGCCGTGCATCAGAAGACCTTTTTTGGAAACTGACTGTGTTGCAGCAGTTCATAGCTGAACTGAACTGGCCTGATGAGGTTTTAGCTTCTCATCTCATGAAGAGACTCAAGTTGATGGCTTCAGATATGGTTCAGTCCTGTGTGAAAAGGTAAGCCCTGGCATCAACAAACAAATTCTCCTTACTGGTCTCTAAGTAATTAAAGCCTGTGGGCATTGTCGTGCCATTTTATCAACACTTTAAAAAAGCTAAATTTTGTCTTCGTTAAAAGGAAAACCAAAAATGATGGTTTAGTTATGTTTTCTAAGACTATATTACTGCATTGAAGCCATTTACTGATATCTGTTGTTATGGATGGCGAGGATGGAAGTGGATTGGAAACTGAAAAAACATTGACAATTTTTTTTAAATTCTCAAGTCATCTCCTGAAAAAAATAGGAAACCAACTATTATGGTTTGCTCTCCCTGCTTAATTTTCATTGGATATCTTCACAATTCTGCAGTGAGTATTTTTTGTGCAAGTAAAGGTATTAAGCAATGGCTTAAAGTGCTACTGTGATCAAATTTTTACACCTTGCTTTATGAAGGGAATCGTGCAGTGCTTCATGTGAGATTAAATATGCCGTTTTCCGTTTTCAAATATCTGTAGTAGTTCCAGAGATATTCAAGTTTAAAAAAATTGGAAAAATATGCAAATTAGTAGACTAATGACGTCATCTACTCAATCCAATTTTATATCAAGTAAAAAATAGGGCTATCTCGGTCAGGTTTCTACAGAGACAGCAGAAACTTGGCACAGTAATAGTTCTTCGTGCGACACACCTATGGTTGTAATTTAATCTTGTTTCCATGGCAACACACTTTTCCAGTCCCCTCGAATTTGTTTTCAGTATTTGAGTGATTTTTAGCCCAAAAAAATTAAACCAGGCCAAAGAACCTACCCAACACATAAATATGCTTGCAAAATCATGTAGATCCGGAGGCACTGAGAAATGTCAAAATTGATGGCCAAAAATGGCCAGAACCATTCTTGTCCCCAGAGCCACTTGTCCCTCTTAGTCGGCTGGGCCTGGGGCACGAGGAACAAGTGGCTATGGGGACACACGATTGGATTCGCTGAAATCAAACAAAGGGAGTCCAATAACATCAGCCATTTTAAAATCCTTTATCGTTAGCTCGTTTAAAACGGCTGATGTGATTGGACTTCCTTTGTTTGATTTCAGCGAATCAAATCGTGTGTCCCCAGAGCCACTTGTTCCTCGTGCACAGGTCCAGACGGCTAAGACGGACAAGTGTCTCTGGGGATGAGAATGGGCCAGAATAGCCTTTAACATTGGGGAAGGCTGGGACCCAGCATGTTGCCATGGTAACATAATTGTTAATCGCATATTGCACAACTCACCTAGTAGAGTCATGTGCAAAGAATCAAACATTTCTGATACAAACTGGGTGAGATACTTTTACTTCATTTACTTGATTAAAATTTGGTTGAGTCTATGACGTCATTACACAGCTAATTTGCATATTTTAAAAACGTGAATATCTCTGTAACGAAAAAAGATCTTCCAAAAAAGTAAGCGGCAATTTTCTTCTCATGCAGACTACTGTTTAATGCTTTCAAATGGCTTAGTTTGGAGACATCCAAATTTCATCATAGTAGCACTTTAAGCATAGAATTGACCTGAACACTTAAAAATCAGCATGACAATGGCCCTTTAAATTGCACAGAGATAGTTTTAATTCGTAGCAGACATTGCATTGTCTTGGGAAAACGGTTGGTCTTGGCGAACTGTGGCATTTTCTCTGCTTTCTAGCACTGAATACCCGATATTCAATTCAAAGAATATTGCTCTTCCATTCCTCCCAGAACGAAGGCCTCGTTTGAGAGTTGGTTGAAACATACTCGTTTTAGCATGGACTTAGTCGTACCCAGGTCTATTTGCGTCATGATGAACGTCGTCATCCAGGCCAAGAAACAGGTGAGTGGTATGAGGTTGGGTCTGAGGTTGGTGCATGACATTCTCGTCCCCAGAGCCACCTGTCCCTCTTATAGCCACTGAGGCCTGTGCGCTAGGAGCAGGTGAACACTTGGCGGTCATGTTGACATGCTATGAGGTACTTAAACATATAGGCTGTGCGTGGTTTATGTACGACTGTTAGACTATGCGATATCCCGTAGTTGTCTCGGCAATTTCCTCTTTTTCAAAGTCTTCCTATTACGTTTTTCGTACTTTATTCAAGTACCATTTGACAATGAGGTTATGCTTGATTGGACAACCTGTTCATTTTTGTCACACAGTCCTACCTTTTGATGCTAAGTAAATGCCTGCGCATGAGACTAACTGTTAGAAAGCAATCAACTATGCTTGACAGGTTTTCATTCTTCATTTATACAGTCAAGATTTCTTTGTGCCAGGGAAGAGACTGAGAATTCTGAGGTAAATAATTAAAACAAATGGTGATACCCTCTATGAGACCAGCGCGCACGGAATCGTGGTAGTATCGAGTATCAAAGATGTTGTGTGCATGATGACTACAACTACCAGGGTTCTCTGCGCGCAAGTATCAAAGATGAATTAATCGGAGATTTGTTCAAGCTTTACTTGTTGGCTTTCTTTAGAAAAAAGCGTGAGTAAGAGTGTTCGACAATCTCGTTCCCAGAGTCCTCTTATCTTTTGGTCAGCACCAAGAACACCGGAAGTCCGCATTTCACGGACTTCAAGCTGTTCTGTGCAAACTCAGAACATTTTCGCTTAATCTGATTGGCCGAGAATCAAAACAATACACCATGCGCATGCTCCAAAAAACGGTCCTGGCCAGAGCCCGTGTTGTTGGTGCCAAAAGATAAGCGGGCTCTGGGGACGAGATTGGAGTGTTCGAGTACTAAATAAACCTGTACACTAAAGAAACTTTGTCACAGAATTTAAAGCCTTAATTAACGAGGCAGTTTAAGAAATGTTTCAACTTTGATATGAAAAAGAACTAAACCCATTCAGAAAAACGCTTTAAAATTCCATTTCAATTTTTTTGCACCGTATGATTGTCAAAAAGAGTAGAGACCATGCAAAGTGTCTGATTTTTTGAATATATGTTCACTCTTCTCTTGCAGCATCTTTACCACTCAGATGTTTACATCTTTCTAAAAGATGTTATCCAAGAAATGCTTTCTTTGTTCATTGCTAAGGTTTGTTTAAGTCAATCATAAACTAATTCTCCCCAGTCATTAACATACGAATCCTGTAATGTTAGTTCGGAGAACTTGGTGGTTCATCATATACTTAGTTAAATAAATCGTTCTTTATTTTGTATCTTAATACATGTACGCCTTGCGGACCTATTTTTATTTTGCAGCTGAACAATGTTTTGCAGTCGTTGTTGTCCAAGGTGGCTCGTTATGACCAAGGATCCATTCTTGCGCCGATGTTTACACTCAGGGTACGTTCTAAGCTCTATTACCAAATAAGCCATTGCCCCCTTAAAGGAGCTACGTCACGGTTTGTGCCTTTTGAAAAATTTCGCCTACATTTTTCAAAATCGTCGTTTACAATCCGTCTTAATCTTCTCCATCCTCAACCATCCTTGTTCCTTTTTGGTTTAGTATCACCTCTTTGGTGCTTTTTTTCCTTTGTAAACCATTAGTTTTAGGTTTCCTACGGTTTAAGGTTAATTCCGTTCGTTGCAAAAATAACTCAAAATATCGTGACAAACTTCTTTTAAATAGAGAGACTGAGCAGTCTAGAAATGGGCTAGACTTTCATCTGATCTTTCTTTCAAGATATTCTGCCCTATTTTGTTCACAGAATCCAGGGACAGAGCTTGAAGACTCCTACTTAAAATTCGTCAAACTAAACCTAGATCGATTCAGAGCTCATCTAAATGACGAGAAAATGAAGAAACAGTTCATAAAGGTAAGGTGTGGCAAATAATAGCCTGCCTTCGTAGCAGTGTTTCTTGAGTGACTTTAATTGTTTTGCTTGAGGCGGGGGTCCCCGGTGCTCGAGATGGAAAGTTTCGTACGTGGCCACGGACAATGTAGTTTGTTCTTGGGCAAGACATGTAACTGTCAAGCCTCAATTCATCTCTCTACCGTAAAGGAACAGGCAAATTGTATGATAAAAATAAAGTCTTTAAAGGCCAACTGGCCACTCCAGTTTCTGTAAGAAGAATGAAGCGGCTGGAAGTCAGGGGCGGATCTGGGGGGAGTTTGCACCCCCTTCTGAGATGACCTGTAGCTTTCTACAGCTAGTATTCTTTTATTCCTTGGTGGTGTACCCCCTCCTGAGTAAATTCCTGGGTCTGCCCCTGGAAGTATCGCAGGTTACTCCCCAACATTCTGTCAGGTTGCCCCCAACAATTCAGCGGTACACATTCATAGGACTTTTGTCACACAATATCAGGCTAGGTTTCACACCAGGTGTCACGCTGGTTGTCACCTGGCCAGTGCACTAACCATTAGGCCACCGTGCCTACCCCAGGTCACAAAATATTGAAGTATGTTGCATTTGACTATCTTCCCATCCCCTCTGGGGTGCGATAATCCAGATACTCCACTTGCATCAGTCTTTCTTTTAATTCTTTTTTGAATTAAACTGTCTTTTTGTTCATAATCTAAAATACAACTTCGTCTTTTCAGGACTGGTACACGTCAATAATAACGAATATATGTGATTGGCTATCAGACAGAATGAGTATGGCGTTACACCAGTACCAGGTGCAGACTCTGCTCACCCTCGCAGCGGTAAGTCTTGATGTCACGCAACAATTCAGTAGAGTCTTCTGAGGCAGAAAAGCGCCAAAAGATCGTGGCGACAGAATACAAAAATATATAATTATGATTATGATGGTACATTAAGGACTTGTCTACATAAAACATCTGTCTTTTAGTTGAATTTTAAAGGGGGTGGGTGTGGTAGTTCTGACAGACCGATTGTGTTTTTCGAGATAAGGGATGATAAACCAACCAAGCGATAACCTCATTCCTGTGGGGGAGGGAGAGATTGTAACCGAATGTTTCCGTTGTTCTTTCGAGATTAAGGGTGGCACATCTTAATTTAGTCTAAAATGTTCCTAGGAGCTTCCACAGTTCGTGAATGAAGACTTGTCGTCAAGCCGCGCAATTTACAATCGCACCTTCAACACTGTGTTCTCACGGCTCCGAGTGGAGGACGCCATGCACAAGGGCCAGAGTATTTACGCCACAGAGGACCAAGGGTACCCTGGAGGGGACGGGGACGACGAGGACGAGGACACTGAGTCGAGTGATGAAGAGGCGTTTGTAAGATTAGAGACTGGAAAGTAGGATCGCTTGATTCTACAAACGCGCGCGCACGCACGTTGGAAGGGCGGTAGTCTTCATTGTTGAATTAGACGGCCGGGTAGCTGCTCAAAGACATGGATCGCTTCTCTTCGATAAAAAAAATAGAGCAAATAAAAGGATTGCATTGAGCCAAAAACAACAATAATACTGGTTACAAGAGATCCAATAGAAGCTAATAGAATTATACTCGGGAATTACCAGATTACGCGAGCTGCTACACCACTGATTAGATAGTAAAATTATATTCTAATTATCAGTGAACTGCCTTGTTCTTTCTATTGTTCGCGTATACTTGTTTTCGCGTTTATCAATAAAGGGCAAAATTACTGAGCGCTGATTGGTTGAGAGAGAGGGCATTTTTTCTTAATCGAGGGCATTTTTAGTAATCAAGAGAGGGCATGATTACCTGTTAATGATTGGCTAATCCGTTAATTGCCGTAGCGCTAAACAGGCTTCCCAGATAAAAATAGACTGCGCGCGTGATTTTCCTTCGTATAAATTTTGCCCTTTATTGATAAACAAGTAATCCCATGAGACCTCGTACTATTAACGATTAATTGCACTTGAGTTTTCAAAATTTTCCAAATTGCCCTCGTCGCTTCGCCTCATGTGATTACCTATACAAATTCAAGCGCTGTATTTCGGAAGTATCATAGAAGAAGTGAACCGAAGTAAAAGTACGCGCCAGGATAATGAAGATAAGCCTTTTAGACTTAAATATTGCCTTTCGGACAAAATAAATTAAATTGTCAATAGAAACAGAAGTGTGTTACACTTTTTGATAGAAATATTTTAGGACGTTTGTGAAATCACAGATGCATGTGAACAAGAGCAAAGAGCATTACGAAACCAGACATTTTTCTTCCAACTACTTATTAAATTATTCATTGTATATTTAGCTTACTTGTGAATTTACTTCTCATTTGTAAGAAGTTAAAATACGTTAGTGAGATCTGTAATGGCTTTTTTCAAAGTTAACGAAAGTAAAGTTTAAAGAAATATGTTATGAACAAGCGCTTTATTTAAGGAGCTACGTCACGATATTTTGGGTTATTTCTTCGACAACATAAATTACCCTTAAAATTAAGGAAACCTAAAACTAATAGTTTGCTAAGGAAGAAAAACACCAAAGGAGTGATACTAAACCAAAAAGGAACAAGGATGGCTAAGGATGGGGAAGATTGAAACGGATTGAAAATGACGATTTTTGAGAAATGTAGGCTAAAGTTTACAAAGTGCACGAACGATGACGTAAGGCAAGAGCCTAATGATGTATTTACATCAGTGGACACCTACGAATAGTTGTTCATGTTTGTTAAGAATAACTTTGTCAGTGTACTGAAGTGTTTTCTTCGACAACATAAATTACCCTTAAAATTAAGGAAACCTAAAAATAATAGTTTGCTAAGGACGAAAAACACCAAAGGAGTGATACTAAACCAAAAAGGAACAAGGATGGCTAAGGATGGAGAAGATTGAAACGGATTGAAAATGACGATTTTTGAGAAATGTAGGCTAAAGTTTACAAAGTGCACGAACGATGACGTAGCTTCTTTAAAGGGACATGGCCACAACCATCACTCTAAAAAGGCAAGAACCTAATGATGTATTTACATCAGTGGACACCTACGAATAGTTGTTCATGTTTGTTAAGAATTACTTTGTCAGTGTACTGAAGTGTATGAGCAAAAGTACAATACAGAGAACAAGCCGCGACAAGTCCAATGATTAAAAAACATACAAAGAACAGAACTGTAAAATATAAGTACTAAAACACTGGAGAACTGTCAGATGATCTCGCCTGAGACTTACATCACTGGACACGTACCAATAGTTGTTCATGTTTGTTAAGAATTACTTTGTCAGTGTACTGAAGTGTATGAGCAAAAGTACAATACAGAGAACAAGCCGCGACAAGTCCAATTATTAAAAACATACAAAAAACAGAACTGTTACATATAAGTATAATGATACTGGTTACTTAAAAACACTGGAGAACTGTCAGATGATCTCGCCTGAGACTTCACCAAGACTTGCATTAAAATTTATTTCGAGATATCAATTGCGCGTCGCGTTTTAGGACGGCAACGAGAACGCCACAAAACAACAATCGCTCTGCACGTGCGTTTTATAGTTTTGTATATTTCTGGGCCGTCGTCTGCAAAACAACAATTAACGTGAAATGACCAAATTTTATGTTTCCTCGAGAACGTGAGCGCATGGCGGCAAAGTTTTCTTCCTTTTTCCTTACTTTAACGCCGTTCATAATTTAGTTCCTGGACAGTTCATCAGCATTTCTAAATTAAACAAATTTGGGAAATTGGGGAAATTTGGGGAAAGTTTTTTTTACCTTAAAAAAATAGAAGGTAAGTGTGATTCATACCTCATGTATGGCGACGTAAGAAGTCTCGCACAAGAAAACCTCCGGTAGGTCGATATTAAGCCTTTTTGGGACGAGAATAAAGTTTGTATGTATGTATGTATGTATATAATGTACCAACCCAATTTGTATGTGCACAATCAGCGGCCATTTTGGAATAAGGTGTATAACCTCTAAATTTCAGTGGCAGGGACCTATTGTTTAGGGCTAGGGTCCATTGTTTGTTCTTTTGTTTCACCTGAAGTGTGGTCCGCAATCAGGTGAGACCTTGTAAGAGCTGCGACGCCAAAACGAGCCTGATTTAGCGCCGAACTTTAAAAAGGTACGGTTAGGTTTCACTGTACCAAGAATCGGGCAAAAATCCGATGATATCAGGTCTTTCAAGTTACTTGATATCGCAGGAAATCAATTCAGTACTCTGCAATAGTTCTGATTGGCTAATTGCTAATTCATGAATACCAAATTAAATATATTGTATAGTTTGAACCAATGGCCAACCTTTTTCTGCCCAAGGTTGTGCTGTATATCAGCATATCTCAGGATTTGACATTTGACGTATTGTTTTTAGTATTAAACCACTGGCTCCGCGTTCTTTTTGTCTCGTTCTTTGCTTCTTTTCAATTTGATTGACCTCACTGTAAATCTTAGTCTCCACCGTTTCCCGTTCTTTGTAGGGAAGAATTGTTAACAACGTAAACATCATAAAATTTCCCATTTTCTTCAAGTTCGTGTCTTTTGCTACTGTCTACAAGACCTGCCGAAAACCATCACCCTGAGCGCAGCTTAAAAAGCGACTTCGCTATGTCACCGCCAGGCTTTCCCTTAAATTTCACAACCCAGCCAGCCGGGAACGTATTCCGACAAATATCTGGACCAGAATTCGGCCATGATTTTGGCTGGAGAGAGCTGTTAACTTTCCTGGCTGCGCCGGTCATGTTCGTAGTGTTGATCCTGCTTGCAGTCTGGTTGGACACCCGTTACGGTAAACGGGAGTCGAACGAGCCAACTCAACTAACCGCCATGCGGTAAAACACAGCAGTGGAGGAGCTAGGATTCTTGTGAACATCTAAAAGAAGATTTGTTAGGTATGTGTTCTTATAACCTAATCCCAGTCCCATAAAACATGATGATTCTAATTGATGGTCATTCAACTAAGCACGCCCAACCAGAATAGTTATTGTTATTGTGGGACCGTATACTTCCGATCGAATTGGAATTTTTGTGAACGGACGAGAACCGGAGAATCCGGGAAACAAACTGAACGCAATGCACGAACGAAATTGTCGTCAACTCGTGAGAAATTGGCGATAACAGAAGCCGGGAATCGGAAACAGTGCTTGAGAGGTGGTGGCGAAAAAGAGAGTTTGAACTCTCGGCAACTCTCATTCTCCAAAAAAATATATATTAAAAGCAACTCTCGTTGCCTCCTTTCCCAATTTTTACAAAGAGAGTCCAAATCACGTTTCACGTAAATAAAAACCATCAGCTCACGTTTTACACAGTTCACGATCTCTTGTGTTATTTCTGGAATGGCAAAATAAATCCTCAATTGTGATGATTGATCGAAATCCGGGCACAGCTCGCGGCTATTTAGTCGCGCAGAAAAATCATTTTCAAATTCAAGACTCACGGAACATCCTTTCTTAAAAGGAAGCACGGGTTTTCCCAGGAGTATCTGCGTATGTCCATACTGTATTTTCTTAACACAAGAGAACGGGAACCAACGTGCGTACTGGAAAACTTAAAAAACGCCCGTGCCAGGGGAAAAGGAAGAAAAAAGGTATTGTATGTTCTGTTAAAAAGGGCAATTTGTACGCTTAAAATTGAGCCCGAGTATTCAGGGACATTGTCTTTAATCCATCGAAACAATCTCCTTACGAGAAGTGCCAAGGTTATTATTATTATTATTATTATTATTATTATTATTATTATTATTATTATTATTATTATTATTATTATTATTATTATCTTTTCTTCAGTTCTAACACCTATAATTTATCCAGCGGCGCTGGTCAGAAAAGAAAAAAAAACTAGTTATGTTCGCAAGCTAGTCCATAGCATATGATTCAGAAAAATATTTTTGCTTATTATCTTTTCACAGGGTCCAGCTGGATTATTTGACAGAAATATTTGTGCCGTGGAACGTGTTCGTCTGAAATTGACTTATTTACGAGACTTACATCCGACAGATGTTCATCACAACTGATGCGGTGTTTTGTTGTGAGATTGTTTTCTCGACAGCTGATGTGCTTTCTTAATTGCGCGCTGTAAACAAGAATATTTTAGAATATAAAGTGATGTCTTTACTTGACTCGAAAACGTGAATCTTGTTTTTACAATGTGTGCCGTTTGCTTTCAAACGAAGACACCCGGGGAGACTCCCCTATAAAAATGACAGGCAGGGGCGGATCCAGGAATTTTGATAGGGGGGTCCAAACTTTGACTCAGTTGAGTGATAATAAGCGATACTGTAGATGCGAGAATTTCATCGTCAAAAGAGTAGTAAGAAACAACAGATTCGGTTAGGGAAGGGGGGGGGGGGGGGGGTCCGGACCCCCGACCCTCCCCCTGGATCCGCCACTGACGGGGACTATTTATTAGTTTTCGTTCAACAACTATGCGTTAACCTTAGTAGACTTTAAAAGCAACCTAACTTTGCAGTTAAGTGTAATTGTTTTTCACTGTCTTTGTTCGAGGTAATAATTTCACGACATTTTTCAGAGCATAGACTCAGCGACAAGTGTGAGTTGTCCATTTTTTTCTGCAAACAGTAGGAATACTGTATCAAATAAATTTACTTGCTTTTTGGCAGACTCATGGACTTTTCAAGATGAAAACAAAGCTGAGCGTCCAATTCAATAGCGCAGCTCTAACTTTCTGTACTAATAAACCACACACGACCCACAATTCCTCGATTCGCTCCGACGAAGGACTAACGCTCGAAACGTTAACTTTCGAATCTCTTTACGGTGGCCAATTCACATTATCAAACAAGTTGATAAAACCAAATTATCTTGTTATACTTCCCACCGACGCAGCACCACAGTTTCTTTAGAAACTTACTATACCCCCTCTATCAACTTTACACATCCTTGTACCCAGGGTCGCTCGGTGTGTGGTGTGTAGAAATTGCAAATGATCGCGATGTATATTAACAAATCTATGCCCTGCAAGTAATGTCCGAAATTCCTCAATTTGCACCACTCAGGACAACGACCTTCTCCTCCCCTTTCAGAGACGAAGGTCTTCAACTGGCCGTATATGGGTTTCGCCCCCACCAAACTTCTCCACGCATTCGGGCGTGGAGAAGCGATTCATGAAAAAAAATGTTAGTCTTTTCAATTCTTTTCACGCACGTACACACTGAAATCAGATCGCCATCAGAAAAAGAGATGTACGCACCGCGCGTGCGTTTTCTTATTTTTTGAGATCCCGGCCGGCTAGTCTTTCGGGTCCCCTATACTTTTTTCGTGACGCGTGAATGGGCATTTTTGCTTGGCGTGAAGCGTGAAGCGTTTCCTCGGGAAACTGGTTTCCTATTTTTTCGTGATCCGTGAAATATGCATTTACTTACACGTGATTTGTGAACCAACGAACAAACACTTTTTTGAAGATTTTAGCGCCATTAAAGCTCGTAAACTGCAGCGGACTAGATTTAAAAAGCGCAGGGCCTGTCCATTTGTCTTTTGGTTGTTTTTTACGACGACAAGAATACATTTTTGTAATGATTTGCTAAACGTATGTTTTGCGAAACGTGAAAGAATTTGCATTTCTATGTGACACACTTTTTCTAGTCTTTGCATTTTTTACGTGAAACGTGATTGCTTGCCTTTTTCCGTGAACTGTTTCTCGAATTTTTCGTGAAGCGTGAAAAGGCCAATTATTTTTGCGTGAAACTGTTTTCAGAAGACGCTCAGTCTATTGAAAAGAAACACCAAGATCAGGAAATTGAAAGTGGTAGCAAGGTTGGAGTTGTTCAAGTTGTTAGTGCGCGGCGTACATTATGGAGACGCTATCATCTTATATGTGCAATCTGAGTAGCAGGCAGTTTTTGCGGGGGAGGGGGGAATGCTTCGAAAACAGCGATCACGAACGACCGGCCGCCATTTTGAACGCGCGAACACTGGGGAAAACGAGAAGAGGGAGGGGGCGAATATTCACCCTCCTCCCCTCTCCCCCTTTTTCTGAGTAAAAGTGATCTTCGCCATAAGCAGGTAATAAGCCATGATAGGAGAATCCTCTCCCTACCCCACTCCCAGTTCCAATCATTTATCTATCAATCTTTTCTTTTCTTTTAATTTTTGCGTAGTGAACCAGAAACAATCACACCAGAAACAACGAAGCCATCTGTCCCATAACAACTTTCCCTTTTATATTTAGCTAGATTTTACTGAGATCGATCCTGTTGGACAATACACCTAGTTACCGATTTTCTCCAGTATTGCCACCCATAACTATCCGCTTGACATAGTTTTAAAGCGTGCCCTGCCCTTAGCAAGTTCCTAACGCCCTGGGGGCGGGGGAGATACTCCCTAAAATTTGGGATAGGTGTGTGCCGCGTAGATTCTTAAAACCTGACCCTGTTTAAGGACCAAAACCGAAAAATGACACTCTTTTCAAGGAAAAAAACAAAAACCAAGAAAGGTGTAAACGGGTCAACTTTTGTTCCGTAACGTTTTCAGTTACCCGCTGCATATATGGAGTACCCTCCCTCCCCCCGGGTCCTAACGGTAACAAACAAATGACAAAGATTTGATCATGGTCGGCTTGTGTAGCTTGCTAAGGTGCGTCTTTTTATGTTAGTAATGTAGGATTCATGTATTGAGAAATTATTGAAATATCACGGTTTCTATCTAAGAGTTTCTGTTGGTTCCTCGTGTCGTCTGGATCCCCTTGGGATGCCTCAAAATAGCTAGCGGGGGAGGGGCAAGGCAATCCTTTCTAAGACTAGGGTGAAAAGACACTAAATTTGGATTAAAATGAAAAAATAAGGATATTAGATAAAATAAATTTGAAAAATTGTAATGAGCTAGGCAGTTATAACAGAGAATATCGAAATAATTATCTTACAAATGGCTCTCCCCTACCCGTCCCCGCAAACAATGATTTTTGGAAATGTCACACACATCACGTGGAAGAAATGTACAAGATCGAGGCACGCGAGAAAATTCATTCACTTGCACTGCAGAAGACCTTCGAAGTGTAACCGATTTAATTCCTTTCCAAACGTTAACTAGGTGCAAATATTGGCAATATGGAAGAAGCTTACCATACGCCAGACCGGAAAACGCTTCAGGCTTTGGAAGATATGGCCAGTAAGCTGCGAATTCACAGCATCGAGTCCACGAATGCGGCTGGTTCAGGGTAAAAGTGAAAATTCTGGTTGGATGAACAAATAGGCTTCGTTTAGAGTCAGTTATTAGAACGAACTTAATTTTTCTTTGCAGGCATCCAACTTCGTGCTGCTCTATCGCAGAAATAATGTCTGTTCTGTTTTTCCACACAATGCGCTACAAAGGTAAGTTCAAAAATTGTTTTGCAAGAAGGTGTAAATATCGTGCGCACGCTACAAATTCGCACACCACTGTTTAAATTCTCTAGGGCTTTCAATCGATATTGCTACATTGTTTTACACATTTCAGACTGTGATATAAATGTGCTTTGGGTATAACTTGGGATCAAAGCTGAATAATAGCAGTAATTTACACATGTAAAAATATGTTTCGTTTCACTAGCTAATAATCTTTAATAACACTCAGCTCAATTTCAATGTGTGTAACAGGAACATTTTGCACTGTCATTGTAAAAAGAATTTAGAACTTGAATATATTAATGTTAGTCTATAAAGTACCACAACTTTTCCCGTCTTCCATGGTCAACATAAAAATTCTCTTTCTGGCCCCGGTTGTTCAAAGGGTGGATAACGCTATCCACCGGATAAATCACTATCCAGTGGATAAGTGTTGGCAAAACAAACTGCACTATCCACTGGATAGTGATTTATCCAGTGGATAGCATTATCCACTCTTTGTACAACCGGGGCCTGGCCTTTATACATGTCTTACAGTACTGGTTAGGAGAATTGTTTCAATGATCAAGGCAAATTTTCAGTACTGATCATTTGGTACATTCTCATGACCTGCGTAGTGAAATATATATTGATATTACAGGAGAAATTTGATCGCTCTTGGAACATTCAGGGTTAAACTGTTGGTACCCCTAAGGGCCCATTTATATGGTCTCAGGTACCCAAGAAAACCCTCCCCTGAAACTTTATCGAGCTTTTTTATGACAAAAAATTGTCCCTGTGCTTGGTGTGGATCTGTGATAAGTTGTGAGTTTGATGAAAAATGGGCAACAAAGTCAAAATTTGTTGCTCAAAGTAGACCCATGCTCTACTTTTCGCAACAACTTTCTTCAACCCGCAACAAATGTTTTGTTGCGCAACAAGTTGATCACGCAAGGTGAAAAACACTAAACATTGACTCAAAACTTGCAACGAAACAATGTTGAGCGACAAGTTGAGGGTTTTTGTATCTTGTATATTGCCACCTTAATAGGTGTATGTTTGTAAAATGTTTCCAAGTATTTTCCGAAGAAAACTTTGGTGGGTATGGTTGTGAAATAAACAAAAATAATAGCAAATCAATGTCAAGTAGAGTTAAGTTTCAATAGATCTGTAGTAGGTGGTTTCCCTTGCACGTGCAGCACCCATTGGAGAATAATGTCCTAAAAAAAGAGTCAGATATTCTATCACTGCATGTTGTCAGTCAGCTCTATCCTCTATACTGGAATAGTGACTGACAATATCAAAACATTGCAATAAAAATCAGTGTCGTATGGTAACAACACTGCACTCCTAAAGGGGAAATTAAGTTATTTGTTAGGTACCTCCCCTTTTATCCTGTCTGACACTGCATTCCACCACTAAGAGGAACATTAATTGGCATAGTAGAAATCGCGTTGGTAATTTCTTTCAATTGGCCAACCTTGATACGTACCGTCCTGATTTTCTTCGAGTCCCCAAAAATGCAGAAGTCAATTAAATCCATTTGGTAGTCAATGATAATCAATGACAAATGATGGTAATCAATTACAGTCTATGATAACTGATGACAATCGATGGCAATTAAAAAACACAGTTTTTGGCCATAGATTGGTTATCTATTTCCGATATCAATCGCTTACTATTGATTATCGATTGATCGGACTGGGGTTAAAGAACCCATGCACAAATCGAAAAGGTTATAGGGAGCAAAATTCCAAGTGTTGTGGACTGGTTTTCTGTACTGTTAAGATTGGTTTGGGAAGTTATTAGCCGATAAAGCTACTCTTCAAATCCAAGGGTAAAATAAGGTGATGTATGTTGAATGTTCATTTTACATACAAACAAGAAAGCAAGAGCCAATATAATCCATGACCAGCTAAGTCATACAATCTTCGGGAATGTTTACCAGGAGATATGATGACCCTCCAAGAAAAATTACTGACACTAACTGCATAGCACTTATATTGTGAAATGTTCTTGAAAATGTCAACTGTTGATAACATCACTGATACATATCAAAGTGTAGAAAATAATAGATTTGATGCATTTGCATATACTTTTTGGTACAGCAATAAAAGTTGTTTACCTTGTGTACATGTAAATTGTATATCTGATTTTAAATATCTTATTTTAAATGTAAATTTTACAGTATTTTTTGTTAAACACCTGCCTGACTATGGTGGTATATATTAATTAGAATTATTTACTACTAGGGTATTTGATAAGAATTAATAAAATAATTCTTTTTCTTTCAGTTTCCAATCCCAGGGACCCATCAAGTGATAGATTTGTCTTGTCAAAGGTATGTGCATAATTCTGCTGAAGTTAATTCCATCTTGTTTGTTTAGTTCCATAAAATATCCATGGAAGGGATTTTTCTGAGATATTCTCACCCCTTTGGAAATTCCAATAAGCTTCGCACTGGTACATTTCCTAAATGTTTTTGATCTTTGATAACACCCCAACCCTCCCCCAGGAATTTCCAATCCCTTCTGTGTGAAGAGTATATTACATTCTTAATAAAAACTGTTAATGCTGAGATGGTGTTTTTGATGTTAGGGTCATGCAGCTCCAATTTTGTACGCAGTATGGGCAGAGGCTGGTCTGTTTCCAGTACAGGATCTAGTTAGACTGCGGACAATTGATTCAGATCTGGAGGGTCACCCCACCCCTGTAAGTATTATGATTTCTCAAACCTCGAAGGGAAATAATGCAATTTGTTCGAGAAATTGAGGGTAAAATTGCAGTGTTTGACTGACAGAGGGAAATGAATTTTGGATTGAGTTATCAAGAGGTTGTGGGAGGTGCGATCCCTTAATGGTTAGTGCGCTGGACTCTGGATCAGATGGTCTGCTACTCCATGAGATAAAAAATAGATGTATTTTTTATACCTTGTAGTTAATGAAAGGATTTCCTCTTTTCTTACCAGCAATCTGTTTTACAGTATTCTAAGGAGGTAAAGTTAATACAAGTGTTCTGTTTTTGTTTCTCAGCGTCTGAACTTTGTTGATTTTGCGACTGGCTCACTGGGGCAAGGCTTGAGCTGTGCTGCCGGTATGGCTTACACTGGAAAATACTTTGACAACGCAAGGTAAATCTTTTAAATCACAACTTTAAGTTGTGGAGGGAGACGGGGTTGGGAACCCAGGAGAATGGGGGATGGAAAAGGTCTACAGAAGGCGGAAGGAGAGAAGACAGGAAGTGGATTCCCAAGATGGTCGGAACTGGGAAAAATCGGCAATTATTTCATAAAATTGTAGAATAATACAGAGTTGGAAGCCACTAAAGAAGGGCTAGGGGCCAGGAGTAAAGGATATGGGAAGTGGGAGGCTTAGACCTCCCCATCCCCTCCCACTAAATAGCACTTTTTCTTACTGACCTCTTAAAGTGATTATTATTTAACGAGTACCATGCTAGGGGCAGACCATTTAACTTCTGAGGGGAGGGGGAGGAGGGGCATTTTGAAAAATCAGAAAAGAAAATTTTGTGCATAAGACCAGTGCTGAAAAAAAATTCAAACATGTTCAGGGAGTCAGAAAAATTCTTGTTACATAGAAAAAAATATCATGCACACACATGCGTGAAGAAAACAAATTCCTGTGCATAATACATGCAAAATACCTGCCTGTACCAAATCAACCAACCCCCACAAGTCACCAGATGGTAAAATCTGGTTGCCAAAAAAGTACTGATAACCATAATTTTTTGGCTTCAATCTTCTCTTTTTAGTTACCGTGTGTTTTGTGTGATTGGTGATGCAGAATCAGCTGAAGGCTCTATCTGGGAAGCCATGAACTTTGCAAGTTACTACAAACTAGATAATCTTTGTGCCATCTTTGATATCAACCGTCTTGGCCAGAGTGACCCTACCATGCTCCAACATGACTTTGACACATACAAGAAAAGGACCGAGGCTTTTGGGTGAGTTGCTGGCTTGTTGTTTGATGCTGTTGGAACGTTCATTTGTTTCTTTTCATTAATATCATCTATCTCCCAATTTAATGGGTGAATTGGGCTGATGTTTGTTCATTTTGTGGGGTAGCTGCTCTCACATGAATGGCTCCCTTTTTCTCAAGAGAACAATAGAACAATGCCTCTAATGCCCAAAACAATTAGTAACTGTTACACAAGAGATACTAGATGACCAGTAGACATTAACAACCTTTTGAGAGCCGCTGTATTTATGACATGTTGTGGGTTGAAAATTCTTTGATTCCTGATATCATGTAAAGAGCACAAAAGTTTCATAGTTATATAAATTGGAATCTCTGGTATAGGACATGTTTGTTGACAGTGCCAGTGTCAAGTAGTGCTTATCAATAAAAT
This sequence comes from Blastomussa wellsi, assembly GCA_947652115.1. Taxonomy (NCBI): domain Eukaryota; kingdom Metazoa; phylum Cnidaria; class Anthozoa; order Scleractinia; family Plerogyridae; genus Blastomussa; species Blastomussa wellsi. The sequence goes on along the minus strand of OX393574.1, from coordinate 1,457,160 downwards.
ATTTAGAATCAGTATGTTTTGGAATCGAATCAAATTTCGGACAACAATTCCTGCCCCACTTCCCATTTTAGAATACACAAGAGTAAAGATCTTTTGAACAGCTGTCTGACTTGTTTTACCACTCAGATGAAGCATTTAACTATGTTAGCATATTAAAGCTTAAAACTCATTCTGTGATGACCTTTTTGTGTACATCTCTAAATTGTGAACTCCTTTTTCTCAAGGTGGAACACCATTGTTATTGATGGTCATGATGTACAAGATGTCTGCCGTGCATTTCATGAAGCAAAAACATCAACAGCTCGTCCCACTGCTATCCTAGCAAAGACTTTCAAGGGGAAGGGTGTTCCAGGTATGTTTGATTTTGTATTGCAAGTCTCTATATGTTACTTGCAAAAGAGAAACTATTAGACTACTGATAATACTGCCCACAGAATTATGGAAACTGAGCAGACCTCACCAGTAATGGTGAGTAATGAGAACGAACAGTAATGAGAGATTACTTCTTTTTTGACATTTACATATCGAAACTCACTGGTTGGCTCACAGTCCGAGTTGATACTCCAAAATGGAGGTTGGTGCTTTTCAGCATGTAGGGACTTCTGATATTGCAACCAGACTGTTCTCATGGCTGGCAAATCCTGGCAATCTAGCCATGAGTTCTCATGTGGGAAGAATGAAAGTAAAAATGGGGGTGGGGTTACAGAAAACAAGCACTGAAAGGCAAACAAAAAAATTTACATTTACCTCTATCTTACTTGGAGCACCTGTAATTGACATGGATCGTGGAATGTATGGTGCTGGTAGATAAAAGCAAAATGATAGGACAATTACCATTATTCCAGTTTGAAATATTTTGGACTGCCTTTTGAGACATACCCTTTATTTTGAAAATTTTCAAGTCTAAAATTTCTTGTTTTGTGCATTTGTCATTATAGGAGTTGAAGATTTAGAGAACTATCATGGCAAAGCCCTTGGGGATAAAGGCAAAGCAGCTGTAGAGTTAATAAAGGCCTCCATCAGCAGCACTGAACCTCATAACTTGGGACCTCAGCCTGTTACCGATGATGTTCCAGCAGTTAGTCTTGCTGTTAAACTGTCAGAGCCACCTAATTACAAAATAGGAGACAAGGTACTGTAGATTACCACTAACAAAGCTTCTACAGGTTTCCCCCTTCCCTCAAAGTTTTTGTCATGTTTCACTGGCAGGTTTGGGGAAATGAAGAGTTGGTTAGGCCAAGGTCCAAGGGGTCTCGAATGTTTTGAAGTAGGCATCGTCAAATGAAGGAGTAGGCAGCTGTGACATTTTATGTCATGATAAGAGTACCTTGGCGATATATATTCAAGCATCTTGAGGAACTCTGGAAGTTGCCAGGTTGTTTTGAAGCCTTAATTACTAATACTACCAGAATGCACAAAACAGTATCTGGGAGAACCTTGAATTTTATTTTGTGGTGTGTGTGGGAATGCGTACTTCCTGTGATTTGTACCAACTGTTTCAATCCCCTGCAACTGTAGCCAAAGAGACTTTTTAGCCTGAGCTATGTTAGCATGGAATACCTGAGTGAATCTTGTTAATCTCCTTTCTTTTTCCATTTTTTGCAGTATGCTGTTCGTCAGGCTTACTCCAATGGTCTTATTAAACTTGGCCACACCTGTGATCGTGTTATTGCTCTGGATGGGGACACCAAAAACTCTACCTTCTCTCTTGCATACAGGAAAGCATTCCCTGAGCGGCATATTGAATGCTTTGTTGCTGAACAGAACATGGTGGGTGTTGCCATGGGATGCTCTGCACGCGGCCGAGCCATCACCTTCACCAGTACATTTGCTGCATTTTTTACTCGTACATTTGACCATCTTCGCATGGCAGCTGTATCTCAGACTTCTGCCAACTTCTGTGGATCACATTGTGGTGTTTCCATTGGTGAGTGGAGGCATTGTGATTGCCATTTTTAATATTACTTTATTTACACCAAAACCAAACAGAATTTTGATTGACTCCTCCCTCCTCCCCCATAAATGACATGAGTGCTCCTGATAGCGGGAGGGGTGGGGAACAACAACAACAACGTTTATTATATACAATACTAGTTACAGTGAAAAGTTTGTCCACCCAAATTTAGCAAGGCTAATCGATTTAAGTGGAGCAAAGATAAAATAGTTAATTAATATATTTACAATGACAAAGATTACGAAAGGACATAATTATTAATTAAGACAAGATCGACACATATCAAGTTAAGATTCCAACTAAGAATATCCTTTAAGGGAAGGCTCTTTGAGGGTAGGCTGTAATGAGATGCCCCCACAAGGAAATAATTTAATTTGTGGCAAGCTTTTTTCTATTCCTTCTTTGTTGACCAGGTGTGGACGGACCTTCACAGATGGCCTTAGAAGACATTGGAATGTTCCGTTCAATTCCCAACTGTGTGGTATTTTACCCAAGCGATGCTGTCTCATGTGAACGCGCTGTGGAACTGGCGGCTAACTACAAAGACATAGCATACATCAGGGCCACACGTGGTAACACTCCCATCGTCTACAAGAACGAAGAAACCTTTGAGATTGGCAAAGCTAAGGTACAAGTAATGGAACAAACTCTATGATCTAAGAAGGCCCACTCCCTTTTATTTCGTCCTCCCAAATCTCCTATAAACGTTTCCGAGGGGCTTGCTTTGTTAGCATCCCATGATCTTTATGTTTTCATTGGTGTTGGTAGGATATTTAAAAAGAAACGAAGTTTCTTCGAAGGGAATACCAGATGTACTGCCCTTGCAGAGACTTCTTGCAAAATGATAATCCCTGAATCACATTCCCGTTTGTTAAAGACAAACTCGTTTTGTTCATCCCAAAGTGTTGGGACAAAGCAAATATATTTTTACAACATATCCCACGCAGCTTTAAGGCTCGTTTCTTGCGATTGTCTGTTTCTTTTAGCTAAAACACTAAAATCACCGTAAAATTGCATTTGAGCCTTTCTGCACAATTTCGTCTTGAATTAATGGTTGTTTCTTTTGGGTGTAAAACCATGCTTATACGCTCGACCACGTACCTGCGAAATTAGAGAGATTGTTTCTCCAAAACCAGTGATCGATGTACGGCGCGAGAAACAAGATGAAGCTTCGAGTTTTCTGCCATTTGTTGAAAAATCCTCTTTTCCTTTTTTCTAAGCAAAGTAGAGGAAGCTATTTCATTATACGTTCAAGAAGCTTCAGTTTAACTCTTTTACTTGCTTTTGTAGATTGTTCGTGAGAACCCAAGTGATTCTGTGCTTGTTGTCGGAGCTGGTGTGACCTTGGTAGAAGCCATAAAGGCAGCCGACGAGCTAGCCAAAGAAAACATCCATATCAGAGTCTTGGACCCTTTCACCTTGAAGCCAATCGACAAAGAAGCCATAATTAAACACGGCAAGGCTTGTGGAGGGAAAATTGTGACAGTAGAAGACCACTACATTGAAGGTAAAAACTGTAAACATGTGTCATCCAACAAACTGCAACATTTTCATGTTCTTAATTTTCCCGCCTTTTTTGGTCGGACGTGTCGGAAGCCCAAACCTCGTCCCCAGAGCCATCCGGTGGTTCCAACCACGCGGGTGGCCCTGGGGACGAGGTTGTCGGAAGCTCATCCTGAGAAATTTTTGAGCCTGCGATTTTCGTGAGTGGTTGCTAAGAGACGTGAGGTGTTTTGGCGACATGACGTGCAACTGGGCTATACTTGTGCTCTTTGTCATTGACTACTATATGCCAAGCCAAATGTAGCAATATTCAATATTGCTATATTTATTCAATTCAACCTTTTCCATTCAATTTAATCTTCATATTTATTCAATTCAATCCTTTTCCATTCAATTTAATCTTCATATTTATTCAATTCAATCCTTTTCCATTCAATTTAATCTTCATATTTATTCAATTCAATCCTTTTCCATTCAATTTAATCTTCATATTTATTCAATTCAATCCTTTGTAATTATTCAATTTAATCCTGATTCATTTAATTCAATCTTCATATTCATTTAATTTGTTTTCTATATTCATTCAATTGAATTTCTGGATTTATTCAATTCAATTTCTAATTTATTCAATCCAATTCTATATTCATTCAATTCAATCCGTCGTTATTCATTCAATCCGACGCTTTCGTTTATTCAATCTGGGGGTCTGGGTCAAACGGCAAAATTTGAGCAGGGTACTGGGACCTATGTTCAAGATGGCGGATACGGAAAGCCTTTTTGATGAAGATTCTGAGGTGAAGATTTTCTTTGAGCATGTGATAAGCAGGACCCAGGAAATTATAAGTCAGGTTTCATTCATTAGCAGCGAGGACCATGTGTCTGAGGTGTTAATCCATATAGATCTGTTAGAGAGAACGGTAAAATTACCAGGTCAGTTGGCGAATATAGTAACAGACAAAACTGACGTAAAACAGTTGGATGATATAAGACTGGTGTTTTCTGAATTGCTTGAAAAGTTTCTCCAGCACTTTGGAAACAGTTCATCGAGGCCATCGCGACTTACATCTGCCCCTTTGCCATCAGTAAAGAATGGACGCCCGGGTAGACCATCGATAGATATTGCCCCTGAGGTGCTAGAGGATCTAAGAGGGCTAGGCTTCACGTGGGAAAAGATTGCCAGGATATTTGGAGTATCTCGTTGGACAATAATGCGCCGTGTTCGTTTATTTGACCTAGAATATTTATCTTCCTTTAGCACCATCACTGATGAAGAAATAGACAATATCATTCGTAATTTCATTGCACGACATGGGTCAACTACAGGCGAAACATACCTCCGAGGACATTTCAGGGCAATGGGGTATACTGTACAAAGACGGCGAATCAGAGAGAGCCTAAACAAAGTAGATCCGAGGAACAGAGCATTGCGATGGGGTGCTCTGGTGTCACGAAGAGTGTACTTTGTTCCGTGGCCAAACTCGTTGTGGCACTTAGATGGACATCACTCATTGATTCGCTGGGGATTTGTGATTCATGGCTGCATTGATGGCTATTCGAGAAGAATTATTTTCCTTCATTGCAGCACAAATAATCTTTCCTCAACAGTTCTTAGTCTTTTCGAAAGTGCTATAGAACGAGATGGTGGACTGTGGCCATCCCGTATCAGAGTAGACTATGGTGTGGAGAACACTGCAGTATGCGATGCGATGGTTGCAACTCGTGGGGAGGGAAGGGGTGGTTTTATTGCTGGCTCATCAACAAGAAACCAAAGAATCGAAAGGCTTTAGGGGGATGTTTTCAGATGTATTTGCCACATCTTTTACTACACATTTTATGCAATGGAACAAACTGGTCTTTTAGATGTAGAAAACCCTGTTCACATGTTTACACTGCAATATATCTATTTAACAAGGATAAACTGTGCTCTATCTGAATGGATGGCCTCCTTTAATGATCATCCAGTTCAAACTGAGCACAACTGGTCTCCAAATCAGATGTGGTTAAATGGAATGATGAATCCATGTAATCCACTTGCAGTTGGTAATCTTGATGATAACCCTGAAGACATAACATTTTATGGTGAGGATCCTGAAGGGCAAACACCCCTTGAAGAGTCTGACAACAATGTTGAAGTTTTTCCTGCTCAGGTATTAAACATCAACAATCATGAACTGACAACCCATTTAGCTAACTTA
>OX393574.1:967808-1451308 GCA_947652115.1 Blastomussa wellsi | reverse complement strand
TTTTTGCGATCAGAACGCGGTGGTTTTTATCTCTTCACATCCCGACTGAAACACCGACTTTGAATTTTTCCAGGTGGTGTAGGAGAGACTATCTGTGCTGCTGTGGCAGAGGAGACTGGAATCCGCGTGCGCATGTTGGCCGTGCCTCGAATTCCTCGCAGTGGGCCTGGAGACGCCCTGCTTGATTTGTATGGCATCAGTTCCAAGAACATTATCAAGTCTGTTAAAGGAATGTAAAGAATGCGGTCTTACGTGTATGCCCGTGCGCTTTATAGTATCGCACTGGTATTTATTGCGACTGCAAGAAAGAACATTTATTTTTCAACAAGTAACTGAAAAATTCTGCAGTACCCAAGTGTTTTAAATTTCTGAGACTTCATATTCATGTTAGGTACACCCCGATAAAATAGTGAACATAGAGCCATTTTCAAACGGAGTTCTATAACCAATCCATTTTTGCTCAAGAATGAAATGGAAAAAGTAATAAATTCATTGATCGTTCTGGTCTTGGTCGTTTATGTATTTACTGCAATAGACCAATTTGGCTAACGTGTTTACATCCTGGTGGCTTCCCAATTCAGATCATGTCATGATTCATTTGGGACGTTAGAATTGTGCAATTTGTCACAAGCAACTGAGTGTATGTGAGTATCATCGAAAAGAACGATTTCAACCTCCCGATCTGAGTTGGGTAGCAACAACGATGTAAACACGTTAGCAGAATAGGTCACTTCACGTAGTATTTGGTTTAAAACCTGCTGAACCAAAATACTGAATAACACAGCCTAATCCGCAGGCGTACTCCTCCGCTCTTGGGCGTGCGCGAGGTTAACTTATGAGCCTGGTGACATCAAGAAATTTCGCGCCAAATGGGTAAGCAGGGTGCATAGAAGAGGCGATCATTAGAACCACTACCGTCTTGATACAAAATTTACAAAGCAGAGAGTAGTACTTTCAACGTCGTTGTTGCATGTACAACAAATATGAAAAGGGTCTCTTATTTAAATTGTTTACTATTTCATTATTTACAGTTTGCTTTAGTACACACTTGTCGGCAGTATTTACAACAGTACATATAGAAATTCTGAACTTTCAAAACTCTTTCCTTCCTTTATCTTTGTTGGAATGATGTCTTTATTTCTTCTTTTTCTTCCCACCCTTTTTTCCTCCTTTCTTTCCCTTTTTGTCTCCCTCTTCGTCTCCTGCAGCAGCCTTAGCTCGCTTTTTACCCAGCGGCGTCTTGGCGTACCACGTCTGGAAAGGAATAGGATAAATAGTCAGCTACGAAGTCTGTATGTCAAGTAAAACAGCTTTCATTGCAGATCTCTTCGCGAGTTGTGTGGTCTCTTCAGATTAACGGTAGAAACATACGCAGCGCCTGCTCTCCAGAAGAAAAAAACGTGACTGCTCCCAGGCGATTTCCCTAAAACCGTTGTTTGGGGTCAGCACAGAACGTCCGCCCGCCACAAATAACCTCTTACTAACCGAGCGCGAGGGCCGTACTGGGGAATATTGGTCCGAGGTCGTGGCAGTACGGACCGAGCGCTGTGAGGTCCGTAAAAAAAAGACTGAGGCCCAATATTCCCCAAGTGAGTGCGTGCTTGTTAAAAACTCACTTTCGATGACTTGAATTCAGAGGTTTTCCACCGTAACTTGTCCTGGTGCCACGAGCAGCTCAGAAAGAACAAGCAACCGTGATGTTTTGTTAATTAGAGTATTATATACGTTTTCTTTCCGCAGTACTGGTCTTGCAACTTTAAATTATCCAAGAAAGAACCAATCACACCGCTCAGATTTTCCATAATGGTGTGTAACGACTCAAATAACGGCTGCGGAGGACTGGAACTACTCCCACACTAAACTTCTAGTTTGTATACCAAAACCGCTACAAAAGAAGCGAAATCAGGACAGGATTCATACAGGCTAATCAGGTCAATCTGAGTCTTACCTTGAATGCTTCCTCTTCCTCTTTGTAAATTGGGTCAATGCGAGCCAAAGGCGCTACAAACTCAACAGCCGTCAACGGTCTCTTTGACAACTACAACGCAAATAAAGAGGGCATTTAAACTGTGTCGGTAACTTATGACGGCGTTGACGTTATGAAGTACCAGCTACTAAGCGAAGAAAACAACAGGCTTAAAAAAAGTAAATTCTAGCTTGCTCAACTCTCAAATTTTACCAACCCAGCCGTAGTCAGCTAGCAAGTCTGTATGTCTGTATTTTTAATTGAATTTGTCGGCAGACGATTTGCCTGGGCCCTTACCATCAGGCAAGCCGAAGAGAAGACTATTTGCCTCGGACGACCGGACGGGACTTTTTACGAGCCCTGATTTACTTAGAAAAATAAAAAATACTACAAATGATTCAGACTTGAACAGGCTTCCAATCCATAACTCTGTGATACCGGCACAGCGCTCTACCAGCAGAGCCGTCAGGCCAACAGAACTGGCTGCTTGTAACTTTGAAAGTTATGCTGTGGATCCTCTCAGTAGCTCCTTGTTTTTCCTTTTTCATTTATTCATTTTTGTCTCATTTCTCGACCTTTACAACCTTCTACGTTGCGAATCTCAATTACATAACTGCTTTTGTAGACTCATTCCGTTTTCCTATGTGATTTTTATTTATTTTGATTTTTTTAGTGTGTAAATCTTTTGTGTGTTCTTTTTTCTCTGATTGTTCTCTGATTAGCAGGCGATTGAAAGTTTATTATTCAGTTAGAACGCAATGAAAATATTGTTGTTGGAATCCCGCGTTCTCGAAGCTTCCCAGTCGGGGCAAATCTTCGTTGAAACACTCAAGGAGTTTGCCTTATTTTATCCAATCAAAACTTAAAAATCAAAAATAATAATCTTACGCCACACACCTGTTGAATGCGTCTCTCGGAAAGAATCTGTTGAATGGCTTGTACCATGTGACCAGGAGTGTAGCCATCGGTTATCTTTGCCAGCGAACTCGCGTCTAATGCCTCCGTGACGCGCCCGCCGTACCTTGTGACCAGTGTTTTCCATAATACTAAACAAACAAGACAAAATATTCTCAGTAAGTGTTCTAAAATATCCCTTCAAAAGATGAGTTTAGCCCTACGAAAGTCCTGAATATTTTGTCGTGAATAAGTCTGATCGCAAAATTTATGCCTTAAACGATTTAGCTAAAAGCAAAAAACAATTCAACATTTCCTGACGCGTGATAATCATGTCCCCTGTACCTAAAATACTGGGGCCCAGTTCCTTTAAGACGTTATCATTGACAGTAGTATACTTACAGAATCTGGAGGCATAGTCAGGTCTTGGTAGAAGCAAAATCTTTTGATACAAGCCACAGAATGGTTTAATCTCGGCATCTTAGGTCAGTCAAGAAACACAACAGTAGAGCACACGACGCGGTATTTCTATTTCTAAGAACAATTTTTGTTTGCCTGTCGTGAAACCAAAACCAAAGTAATAACACTGGCCAATCCCAATGGACAAACACAATACAGTGTGACGATAGGTTTTGCCTGCAAACGCTGTATTTTCTGACTGAACGGAGACTTGAACTAACAACAGGGGGAATCTAACTCTGGAGAGCACTGCTTTGCCTGCGGGAACGGAATCTCGTCACGAATTCCTGGTACACGGAGATCTACTTCGATGGTCTTCGCTACGGACGTCAAGGAAGAGACATAACTTGGTCCAACAGTAGTTTATTCTGCACTCGTTAACGTCGGCGATGTAATCGATGTAATAGATGTAATCGATGTAATCGATGTAATCGATGTAATAGAAGTAATAGATGTAATCGAAGTAATAGATGTAATCGAAAAACTTTACAAATGCACTTGCTTATATATCATCCTTTACACGTTAAGTGTTTACAATATGCTAATGCTACTTCTAACATACAATACGAGCGGAAAAGCTTTAATTACGATAGCGAATCCAAATCAACACTACGAAGTTTCCTAAATTAAAAATAGATTGCCAAGATTAAAGATTGAAAAGCTGAAATTAAGATAGAGCAAACTTAGGAAATTATAAATGAGATACTTAAATTGAAATTCTCAATTGGTGTTACTGACAGCAAAGAAAACTTATCCTATGAATAGAACTTCATTACTGGAATATAGCTCAGCTGTCTAACTCCCAAGAAACTCATAAAACTTCATTAGTATAAAGTAGTTCAGCTGGATAACTTCCGAGGAAACGGAAGATAGATTTTACTAATGGAAGGAAACTTAAGTAAACCACTAACGAACTATTTGTGTACCAAATGAAAGTTGGTGTTGCACACGTACAGGTGTACAAAGAATCGGCAAGGTACAAAGTAGAACAAAAGCTCAAGATTTCTAATTGTAAAGCGAAACGAATCTACTGTTGGTTTTCTATATTTTCTATATTTTCTTGTTGGATACAATATTTAGTGAAAGCGAAAACATGCATTTTAGGTTCTAACAATGAAAAACTGTGAACTAACTCCGATCAACAAGTTCCTTATTTTCTAAATAAAATACATTTTTTAAACGCGAAAGTGAGCAATTCTCAACATTACGACAACAAGCTGGAAGTAACTTAAAATAACAATATTTCGGACGCGGTAAAGAACGGTTTGGGACTACTTCGCTTATTGCTCCGTAGCAACAGCTGTGAAACCAATCAAAACTCGCAGAAAACGCATGTAGCCAGCACGAAGCGCGGGAAAACGTGCACAAGTGAGTCGCGATTCACTTTGGTTTTGACTTTATTTCTGATTGGATGAAAAAGTGGCGCGAGTTTTTTAAACCAACCACTAAGCGCAGTAATAGAGTATTTTCATATGACGTCACGGCGGCCCAATGGGTGTTCAAAAACAAAGAAACTGCGGTTCTATTGTTATGAAAATATCATCTTTTGTTTCAGCAATGCAATATGGCCGCTTGTCAAGTGTGTGAAAATACTCTATACAAAACCAAAGCAAACGATAAACGGTAGTAATCACTCAACCAATCAGAATTGACGCAGACAATCCATTTAACCGATGAAAACTGAGAAAGTGGCACGGTTTACGTAACCAATCATTAACCCTTGTAATGCAAAAGAAAAGCAAATGACCAATACTTTCTGTGAAAACCGCTCTAATTAAAAGGACGAAGTTTGTTTCGTTAAAAACTTCAAAGGATACCAAAAGGCATTCGAGACGTTCCCACGATAAGCACTCGATCTTCAGGTTTAAGAGTTTTTAGAATCTTCGGAAGATCTTTTTTCAGCCTCTTGGGGTCGGTCTACAAACAGAAAATATAACAAGAATGAATGAAAACTAATTTCTTGGCAAGGAGAAAAATGATTGCACTACGATGAAACCGTTTATTTCCTTTATCACTTAGGATGGCAAGGACGGAAGTGGATTGAAATTTGAAAAAACTAGCCAGTTTTTTTTTCAAATTCTAGAGCCATTCCTTGAAAATATCGCCAGAAATTCATTAAAGTTTGTTCTCTGAGCCACAATTCGTTTGATATCTTCCTGTTAGTTCATCAAGAGCATTTTGAGCACAAGTAAAGGTACCAGGTAATAATTTTAGCAATGAATGAAGCTGAAAACACCAAAACCCAGTGACAGTGCTCCTTTAATAGAGACCGACCGCCTGTAAGGGTAAGGGGTAGTCGGAAATTAGCGTGAAGCCTTTTAGAAACGTCACATTATTTCACGTGAAAAGGAGTTACAGAGGACACTTCAAAGGTCTTTACCTTCTATTTTAAACTCTTACTGACAAAAGCTTGTTCAAAACAAAGCAAAACGTGTTATATTACGTCCTTATTGACCGCTAAGTAGCAGTAAAAACAATAGAAGAATTTTCTATGACTTTGCTTACAGTATTAAACTGACAATAGTTTCCGGATTTTGATTACTGGCCTCTTGATGAGGTGTGGCAACTTAATGGAGGGTCACATCGACTGCAATTCAAGACAAATGATATAAAATAAACAAAAATATGTGAGTTACCTTGTCGGTCTTGGGAACCTTTTTAACAAAGGTTCTCTCCGCATCACCAATGTATACGACCGAGGGCTGAAGCTGGCGAGCCACCTACCGACCAAAAACGAGAAAATTGAATAGGAGCAGAGATTAGAGGCACGAAATAGGGGCTTGGATAATGCAGTGCTGTCAAATCCTGATCCTAATGAAGATTAAAAGCCTAACCGTTCCGGAGCTTTTGCGAAAACCCCACCTAAAACAAGACTCTGTTTCTGGTTGCCGTTCGGGAAAGAATCTCGCACTGTTGTTACAGAAAGTAACGAGGCTAAGAGCAACAGCGATGGAAATCAAGCCTACACTACTACCTGCTACTATTAAAATTTACAATTTTTTCTTCATTCACTGTTCATGATGCCGAAATATGACCATGACCTTTCCAGCCCTCCACTTTGCAGGGACAAATTCAAGTTTCTACCAAGTAATGGAGTAACAGAAAGGACGACATTTTTTGAGCAAAAAGTGTAAATAAATTGTTACGTGAAATGTCACAAATATGGTTGAAATCTCGACAGTTTGCACTAACAACGTGTCCATACCTTAAATACCATGTGCATCATCATCTGGAGCCCAGCCTTTCCCGGATACTTGCCCGCAACGTTAGCAGCGGTCAAGTCAAACATGTTGGCCCCAGTCTCCGTACAAATACAGTGCACCAACATTTTCTTTCCTACGCCTCGCGGGCCCGCAATGAGAACGGACTTTACTAAAGGCACTTTCTCGTGTACAGCCTGAGATCCTGAATACAAAGAACATAAGGACAACATTGTCACAGCTGTAGTCTTTTTTGTGATAATAAATGGAATTAGCCAGCCATTCTTAAGAGTGGATTACTAAACTCTGAATTAATGTCGTTTTTGCTGTTTGACCATGTAAAAACAACAGTCAACAGATTTTGTCGGGTGTAAGTGGGCGTTAAAACTGAAAGAAGACAGTCGACGCAGATCGTTAAAACTTGTACGATGCAGCCAGTGTTACAACCACTGTCTGTTGGAGTTTTTAAAAGCACTGACTTGCATATTGTATATTTACCTAATGGCAGTATAGCAAACTCTGTGATGACTCTCCTAACGTCTGATATGGACGGCATTGGTTCAATGTTCGCCTGACGTAGAGTGGTGCCCAGATAACTAAAAAAAAAAGGAAACAATAAAAATTTCCAATTAAGCATCGAATGCACACAATTTTCTCGCGTTTGTGGATGCGCACCATGAGAACTCACATGACTAGTCAACGTCAATAATGAAATCCAGATAGTTTTACGTTGAAAAGCTGCTGGCGAATGTTTGATATTTTTGGCTATTGGTTTTTAACAGAATTTTGTACGAAGTTCGTCTGTACAGTATCATTAAACCTTGTAACAGGGTTAGCACGTACAGCGTATGTAAATCCTCAGAGAAACCATCAGTGAAAATCAGCACATTTTACCATTACAAGCTATGCAAAAGTCGTTTCTACCTGTATTCTCCAGTGTAATCTCGAAGTCGTATTTTAGGAGCACGGACTAAGATCCCTTCATGAACCAACTCTTCATAAAGTGACTCCATAGTTCTAAAAGAAAAAATAACGATGAAACCAATGGGATGTTAATGTTTGCTTCATCTATCTACAAAACTATAAATGAGGAAGGCACCTTTCGGATATAATTATTTGCAACAGCATGTGAAGTTTTCACACTGACATGAGCGGGAACATGTCAACTAAGGAAGGGTGGGTGAGGAGGAACTGAGAAATCCAGACGCTCCCCTCCCTCCCACTCCAACAATACACTGGCGCTAAAGGCAGTCAATAGCCTATGGGAAATTCTCACCTATAAAATCTATGAAAAACATTCAATTAGATCCCGAACCAACCTGTCAGCCGTTAAATCCTTCTCCTTCTTCTTTCCCTTCTTTCCACTTTTCTTCCCGCTCTTCTTCTTTTTCTAAAGAAATGAGAAACAAGTTAAGCCTTGTGCCAACAAAAAGTTGTTGTTGTTGATGTAGCCTGCTAAAAATCTTCCAAACATACAGAAACTATTAGACATCTTACCTTTTTTCCACTTTTCTTTCCACTTTTCTTGCCTTTCTTTCCCTTTTTCCCTCCCTTTTCTCTGTCGACAGCCTATAAAACAAAAACGACCACAAACTTTATCCCGGGGGCAAATCCAGAGCAGGGGCACAGGGGGTGTGCAATCCCCTTGAGATGATCTGTGGCTTTCTAAATAAAACATACCTAGTATTCTGCAAAAAGAAGAAAACTGTGTGATTCATTAGTGGTTATGCCATACTTTAGTGGTGCACCCCTCCTAAGAAAAACCCTGGATCCACCCCTGTATCCTACTTCTCATTTGCCTAACGCTCTCTTTTCCTTCACCAAAGTCAAAACATCTAGCAATTAAAGAAAAATTCATAAAGTACAAACCATTTTCAGATTTTTCAGCTCTTGGCGCATCAGTTCATCAACCTGCTTCCGAATTTCTTCCTCAACTTCAATCCTGAAAAAGAGATTTAAAGAACACTTAGCTAAAGGGGGCTAGAGTCACACTGAGCTGTTATCTTTCTAAAGATAAGGCATTGTACAGAAATAAATTGAAATATTGAAACAATTTCTATTTTCTCTATCTTCCTTGTTTGGAAAAAGGGCATTAAAGAACAGGTTCTCAAATTGACAGTATGTAAATATTCAACTGATGTCCCACCTTTTGGCTTCCTTGATTAATTCTGCATCGTGCTTCTGCTCAAAATTGTTGGCCTCATCTCTGAACTGCCACACATCTGAATCAAACACAAAGACAGTTTTTAGCAGGTTACGACTAGCTGATAGTTTCAGACTCTATTTGCCAGTTTTTATTTAACTAGGAGAATTGCTTGTTGAAAATGTAATGCAGGGCTAACGTGGTTAATCAGAGGTTTCAATAAATGCTGTTTACCTGTGGTCTACTGCCGCTTATAAGGCCTCTCACTGCTGCCTACATGATGCCCAGAGTGCTGGAAATTGCATTTCCAAGCTTCTAGATTTCAAACTTTTCTGAGGGGGGGGCATGTCCCCAGACCCCCTAGAGAAAAGGGGGCTTGCACCCCCTTTTCTCGTCACAATCGCCTATTCTTGAAACCCCTGTTAATACTCTCAATAACAGCAACTGAAAACAGCTCAGTGACATAAAAATACAATGAAAACAAGAGTAGGTAATCACACTTGACATTCACAAAGGAAACAGGCAATCCAGCACACCAATCAAATCCTGCGTTAGAAAGTCATAATTGTGGTTCTGGTTTTACTTCTGATTGGAAGAGAAAGTGGCGTTACATATTAAAATTAGTTGCTAAGCATACTAATGCAAAAACAAAACAAGTACAAGTTACTTTTAATAAATAGTGAAAAAGGCTTTATTTTGCAGTTCTATCTCTATCTCTGTAAACACTAAGGATGGCTGTCCAGTTCCTCATTAGCCAATAGTGGTTATTTCGGGCAGCCATGTACTCATTTTATTTTATATTGTCTAGGTTTGTAAACCTAATTAATTTGGGGTACAATAAAGTTGAAGGATTCTTCTGTTTATGGGAGAACAAGCACTTGCTGATACTCCAGGACATGATATTTGTGAATGGGTTTCACACACCGATATTTCGTACCAAAGTTTGTCCTGTATTTATACTAGATGAATGATCCATCAAGACGGATGACCTGTCTTGATGTATGATCTGTCTCTGGTATAAATTATCACTGGCTACATTTCGCTACAAAATAAAGAATCAAAGTAATTTTGAAGGTACACTGGCCAGAAAAGCCGGCTGCACTTGTTTAAGTAAGCTGGCTTTGTTATTCCCTGGGTTTCAAGTCACACAAACCTTTATAAGTGGCTGCTGCCTCATTCACAGTTGGCACAAAGTTTGAAACTTGCATTTTTATACCCTCCTCTTCCTCCTAAAAAATTTCAAATATAACCAATAAGTTAGCTTTTTCAGTTCATGAACGCAAACATACATGTACATTCTATCTATTTCAGTTGCATCTCACCTCATCTCCTCCCTTTCCTTTTCCTTTCTTTCCCTTTTTATCCTTTTTGTCTTTTTTCTCTTTCTTTTCTTTCTTTCCCTTCTTTCCTTTTTTCTTCTTTCCTCCATCTTCATCCTGTAATGAGGTAAACCAAATTAGCAGAAAATTACTAGGAATGCTGTATGGGCTGGCACATTCAGGGTCTTGAAAAATAAGGTTCGTAACTAAAGGTATATATTTTTCATGACAAAGAGATGAATGCACCTATATATCCTTGCTATTGCTATATAAAAATGCATGTTCAAATTCTCATTCCAGATTGTAAACTTTCCTCATTTGGACAGCAACATCCCAGCCAATCCGACCTATGGTGTTTACATATCTCAATTGGTGCGATCTGCTCATCCAAATTGGACTTTATAGACAGGCTTCGTAGTCTTTCTTCACATCTTCATCACCAAGGCTTCAACACTACTGCGCTTCTCAAATCGTTTAATAAATTCTTGAAATGCCAAGGTGAAATCATTTGCGTTAAATATATATAGACATTACACTTCGGGAATTGAGATCAGCGGTTTGTGATTGAGAACCAACAACGTATCCTTTGCTTGTTTGTAATTGTTACGTCGTCTTTGTAACTCTAAATCATTTATACGCGCTGCTTCCGGGTCCTTCATTTGGATTTGAAGGCGCGCGCGCGTATTTTCGTATGTGGTGCGCGTGTTTGGTTTATTTAGTTGACGTGTATGCTTAGTTCGCAATTTAACGGTTAATTTATTTTTCGTTGTTTTCCTTATTAATTTTTCTTGTCAGTAACTGTGCTCACGTGGGTGGCTCAAATGTTCTGCAATTGGTATAGGATTTAATGGAGCCGAAACCAATTATGGAATTACAAGCATTTGAGGCATCCTACTGATTAATGGTTATGGCAATTAGATATTTTTTACAGGAGCCAGCATTGAGATTGTGGTCTGTCGCCTTTGAAATGTTCAAATTTAGTGTACCTTTTGTCCCTCCTCTTTCTCCATCTGAAAAGAAACGAATCAAAGAGCATTTATTATTATCTATATAAACTTAACCCCTTAACCCTTGGAATTTCCAATAACCCTCCATGGATAAAGATAATATTATGAACTCAATGCATCTATAGTGTTGTAATTCAACATTTCTTGTAAATGAAACGTTCTTTGAAGACTTCAACTCTTTTTCACAATATGGGCCAGGGTGAGATTTAACCCATTGACTCCTAAACCGGCTGTAACCGGCCGTGACAGACCTTGACCTTTGTTCCGCTTCTGACGTCATCAGCTTTGACCAAAATAGGAATCCCATTTATCCCAGTTCTACAGATGGGAAAGAGCTTTCCAATGATACCCAGATGATATTGATTGGGCCAATGGAGCTTGGAATATGCAGGAAAATGCTTAGAAGGAAGGAAACTAGGAGGAAAATTTCCCTCACTGACCCTTGGCTATTCCATGTTGAGTAATTCCCGTCTCAATGATGCTTTCGTGGCAATTCTTGAACCGAAAGCAAGCCCAGTAAAAGGCCAACAAAAGCATAAAAAAGATACGAGGAAAGGAGAAAGGAAAAGCGAAAAATAAAATAAAGAAATCGAAAAGCCTAAAGACGTGGGTCACTTTATCGTCCAAAAACTATCTAGAAATTTTGATTTGTGTGCATGCCCAAGCTAAATATCGTTAAATGCGATACTAGTGAAAAACCTGGCATGCCTTCATTCTGCAAATGCATTTTGGAGCAATTTGAAGCATATTTAGACTATAACTGACTAGAAAATGTTCAAAATGTCTAAAAACACGTTTTTTTAAAAAAATCTCCAGGAGTCAATGGGTTAATACAATGTTATCAATGTTCTTACAGCTACCGGTAGTCTACAAATTAATATTACCTCCAAAGGATCTTTCTCTTTAAAAATTGCAGCTGACCCTCCTTCATCATCATCGGGATAGTCAGGAAATTTGCCTGTCTTATCTCTAATAAATTAAATAAAAAATAACCAGTTCAAATGTACACTGATACCACAAAATACATGCATGTTTTTAGTCTGATAGCCTTAAGCATGTAACACAATCCACCACAAAATATTTCCGTTTAAAAAGTTGTAAAGAATAATTTTCTGTTGATAACACAGGAACACCCCTAAAATGACTGTAAGTTGAATAATCAACATCTGCCCAAAAACCCCTAACAATTGTAAAAAACCCCAGGTATTTTGGAATAGTAATCGGGGACCTCACTCAGGTTGCTTGACTAACGATTTACGCAAAAGATGAGCATGATCATTAAACCAACCTGCACTCAATGAACCACTGTCTGATCTGATCCTGCATGTTTTCCTTCATGTCAGGTCCTTCAATTTCACGAGTTTTTTCTTTGATAGACACAAGAGCCTATGAACGATATCCGGAATGAAAACGTAGTTGGAACATACAGTATAATTGTACTGTATATGATTGCATAGTTTCCAATAATAATTGTCACTTGAGGGATAAGGTGTACTGTGACAAGGAAATTTAAATGTGCAATGGCGCTCTGAGTGTGTAGTGGGAGGCACAGTGGACTCATGATAAGTGTGCTGGAAATCCAGATAAGCTGGGGCCAGTTTGCTTTGCTCTTGGGCAAGATTCTCTACCCATGAGTACATGTATAAATGGGTACTGGCCAATTGTTGGGGCAACCTGAAAGGACGATGCTCTGAAGTAACCTGCAATGGACTAGCATCGCATCTAGAGGGAGTAGCAATGCCCCTAGCTGTTTTATGCTAAAGAAACTCTGGTTACACACCAACAGGAACAAGGCAGCCAGACTTAAAAGGCTTTAAATTTTTTTTACAAGTATGCAAATGGTTGGTTTGCAGCAATAAATTACATTTAAGCGTTTAAGCCTGACCTGTTGATACCCCCTCTCGTGTTCCTCCTGTACAACTCTTCTATGCTCCTGGAAAAAAGATAATGCAATGCAAACATATGTCAATGAGTGACCACTGAATTTTAAAATTTTAGTGGAGCATGTAAAGATTGCTGCTAATAAAAGCATGTAAAAAGAGTACACTATCATATTTTAAAATAGTGAGCAATATACCTCAGTTTTGTTGGCTGAGTACATAGGTGTGTCCTTCCAATCAGGATCAGGTGGGGCAGACTAAAAAGAACATTTTACAAAATCAAGAATATTAATATAAACATTAATATGAACCTAGTAAATTAATGGCCTTTTTAACTTGTCCCATGCTCATGCCATAATTATTTAACATTTCATCTTTATCAGTCACATTCATTTTCATCTTTATCAATCACATTCCTATTGTTCACACTTTGTTGGCTTATTCAACAGTTATTCTTGGTTTGTCACTCACCATTCCAACAAATATCAATTCTTCTTCTCTCATTTTCTTGGTTTTCCTTCTCTGTGAATAGCCCTTCCAAACCTACACATATCAGCAAATTAAAGCATAATTCAAAACTATTTTCAGTGACACCTGTTGAACTGTAAATTAATACATAATGTACAAGTGTCATTCCTGTGTTTTTTGAGTTTAATATATTCAAACCTAATGCTCAATATAATTCCTCATGTGTAGTATATGCTGACTTGTGGTTTTATTGTGTTTCTGGAATTGGTTTAAGTGCAAATTCCTATGTTGGTTTAAGCAGTTCTTTCAGTAAGCCCCAGCACCCGCTGGAACTCCAGGAGGTATTGTGTCTTGAATCTCCAGCTCCCAACAATTTGTTTGCTACATTGGCAAGGATCAACTTCAAAGTATTGTAGGTTTATTTGAAATCTCTTTATCATCTCCAATGGGTGCTGGTTGAGGGAAGCCACTTGAACATCACGTTTAAGGGATAGGTATATTGGGACCACAAATAAAATTAAAAAAAATTTATTAAACCTTTTGGATTTTTGTAGCTGCGATATCAGGATCCATGGTTGGGGCTCCTCGCAGCTGAGCCTGGCGTTCCCTTTCTTCTTGTTGTCTATAATTAGAATTTAGCAAAACAAATTTTAGTCAATATTTTTTTTTTGATCTCTATGTGCATTTCAGCAGTTGTAAGTGATGTGCTGAAGACGAGAGAGCGTTTCATCACATTTCCAAACACTAAGAAGTGAACTGAACATACTGTATGACAGACAGCAGAGTATTATTAAATTGTTTATCATGATCACATATCAAAACCACCTTGAGTTCACAGTTCTGACTTCATTTGCTTAAATTTGATGAACTATTAAATAAATGAGTCTGTGGGAGGCATGGCAGCCTAATGGTCAGTGTGCCCGGACTCTGGATCAGACAGTCTTGCTTAGAGCCCTGGCTAGGCCACTGCGTTGTGTTCTTGGGCAAGATTACTCTCACAGTACCTCTCTCCACACAGGTGTATAAATGGGTTACCAATCAATGTACTGCTGGATACCGGCGAAATAATGCTGTGGGGTAACCCCCTGTGATGGACTGGCATCCCATCCAGGGGGGAGTAAAAATGTTCATTGTTGCTTTATTAGCTTAATGCTACAGAAACCAGCATAAGTTCCAGCAGTATGGGCCACTAGCCAAGAGGCTTTATCTTTTTGCAAAAATTAGGTTTTAGATATAAATGACAAACCTGATTTCCCTCATGAATTTTGCCCGTAATCTTCCTTGTCTTGCTCTCTCATGAACCTACAAAACGTCAATGTTCTGCATGAGAATGTTTATTTTTAGTTTTATTTGTACTTTTATTTGTCTTTTTGTTGAAGTTTAAAGTTACATGTAATGATTTTTGTATTACATGTATATAGCCTGTAATTTAATTATATCTTTACAATGAGGACACTCAAACCGTGAATTCTTGGCCTTTTTTGAACATTTTTGTTCCATTTCCCAATGTTATTAGCTTTCTTAGGTGCTGAAAACACTAATCTGTTCGTCTACATCAAGTAGGAAAGATGATATTAGAAAGACGAAAGGACCATACAGCGAATGTTGCAAACAAGCTGAAATATAATTATATTCTTTCATTATTTTTTTACACAGGCTCGTCTAGTCAGTTACACAATGTAATCTTCCTCAAAATCTTGGGAGCTTTTGAGATGAGCCAAGAAACTCTTGTACTGTCTGTTTCCTTTCTGTCTTGGAGTCTAAGATCATATAAGTCACAGTACTGGATTTTTAAATGATTAAAGGTAACTTAGGCAGAATTTACTATTTTGTTGGCCCAATATTTATTTTTATCAACAACATGACACATGCCACAAACCTGAATAAGTCTGATAGCATCATCAATAGTCATCTGTATCTCTTCTTTTTGCTATTTGAGAGAAAACAAATATAATTTACATAAATAGTAATGAAAACATCTTACTGACAAGCCTTTCAAGACTTTATTCTTTGAGTTAAGTGCAACAGCTTTAGTTTCCTGACAAGCTTGGCTTTACTGACAAGACTTTCAAAGACTTAATTTTTTGAGTTATGCGCAACAGCTGAAGAAAATATTCAGCTGTGTCAAGTATTTGTAAATAATAGAAGGCGAGAAAATGACTGAACTGACCGGTGTAGCTTCCTGAGGTCCCATTTTTGCAAGTATTCCACCAAGCATCTTTTCCCGTTCTTGTAGCACTTTAGAGTTCTCATATGTGAAGTACTTTGGAATTGGAATTTCTATGTCTTCCTACAAAGGAAAACGGTAATGTATGACTATACTGCTGGAAGGTAAAGTGGCATAATGGTTAAGACCCTGTACTCGGGGACTGTGGAGCCGGGGTGGGGCTCCGCAGCTGCTGGTACTCTGGATAAAGTGGTCCAGGTTTGTGCCCTGGACAGGTTCACGGTGACGTGTGCTTGGGTAAGTCACTTTAGTTACATGGTGCCTCTCCACACCCAAATGCATAGAAGGTACCGGCAAATTAAAGGTTGAGGGTAATATAAAACGCCTGATGTGCACATAACATATCCAGGGGAGAAATCTCCTTGTTGCCTTAAAGTGCTGAGGAATTAAACAATAATAAGAGTGTTTCTGTCGAGGAACTATCGGTCTGATAGTTGCCCCTTGGAAATTTGATGTTCTTAAAACAAATATTTGCCCGAGAAGCAAAGCTTCAAGGCCAAATATGCTAGTTTTAAGAACATCAAATTTCCAAGGGGCAATTATCAGACTGATAGTTTCGAGGCAGAACACTCTATTGTCTTTATTGTTCACCACTACATGCGTAAATTTTCTCCTGCACTTTCATTCATAAACTAGTATCTTGAGTTTTTCGCTGCAGGCCGAAATGTACAAATAAACAAACAGCCATCTATATGCAGATTGATCAAATAGCGTTTGAATGTTTTTTTTTTTAATGAAAGCCTGCTTGTTTACAAAAAATTTCACGGACTGGCACTATCCATCCACGGCAGGTATTTTCCTCGGACGGGCACTATGTGCTGATACTTATACCCTCCGCAGATGAACATTATCACATCACGTGTTTAATTTAGACCAATGAGAACAGAGAAAATTTAGTGGTGAACTATGAACCAGAATAAGCTTCACTTTTACAGACCAAAGGCTCAATGGCAGACTTTACCTTATCTTTAAAAAAATATAATTATTGATTTTGTGGCATTGATAGAATTGGCCTAAACTGGCCAAATTTTTCATACCATGATCATCAAGTTGTTTTTAACCAAATGCTATTATGTATACTTCGAACACAACACTGTACTTACCGGGGTGAGTTTGAGATCTGACAGCACATCATCAAAGTAATGATACTCTGAGAATTCTAGAAGCACCATTTCATTCTTTAGTTCCAAAATCCTGCAGCAAAAATTGTCAGATAAAAATAATAAATTACCCACTGAAGTGTTTTTAATATTTTTATTTGTCGTATAACCCATTATTGACCCCTGGAATATCCAAAATTATGAGTACCAAAAGTATGACATTCTAACTCACTTTGAGGTGATGGCTAGGTTTCCATTTGCTTCCTTTTTCTCTCTCTTTCTTTTTTAGTTTTGTCTAATATTTCAGTTAGCCTATTGTCTTTGTTTCGATTTGAAAAAGTTTCCACAAAAACATTGAGAAAAGGGGGTTGAATTTTTGACTAAAAGTAGGGAGTGTCAAAGTTTTTCCTTGATTTTAAGAAAAAATAATCAGACTGAGGTAAAATAGACTTGACAATGTAAACTATAGAATTTCTAAATACCAGTAAACAGACTTTAAAATAAATCATTGTTCTGTTAGGTACCTTCCCATAATACCATCAAGTAAATGCCGAAGGACTCGTCTCTTTTGTGGATGAACAACCTAAAAATACAACACATGTATTTACTATTTGGCAAGAGACAATTCTGCAAAAGATATGATGTCCACTAGTGATCTCTTTCTGGTCAGAATTTACTCATTGGTATCCTTCTCTTTGTTCGAAAAAAACCCATATTTCTTACCAAATATGAGATTATGTATGGTGTTTTAAATCCATCTTGTTTAACCCTTAATCACCTTATCCTCATTTGGCAAACACTTTTATATTTGTTCACTGAACAATAGGAGATACCAATTTGTGGATTTCACTGCCCTTTTACAGGAAAAAATAGAGCTTCAAAAATGTATCACAATCTCGCAGAAAAAATATTGTTCGTTCCGTAAAAAACGGTATTTTTTTATTAAAAATTAAGTTGTTTCAATTATCCTAATCTGGCATCTACTACTTTATTCCTTCTTTTCTTTTCTTTTTTTTTTAATTTTGGAAGCATTCTTTTGTAAGTGCACATGTTTGCTCAGTAAGTAAATAGCAGTATTTATGACATAGGTCGTACTTAAAAATTGTGATGTAAAATAGTAAACAGCTTGCATTTATTTGCAATAAAAAAATAAAAATTGAAGAAGATACATGTAGATGTATGCTACCAATTAATCAAACAAAGGTCTGCAATGCATGGATATAATGGGTGTGGGACTTACCTGGTCATAACATTCTTCAATCTTTCTAAAAATCTGAATATATTTGATGTACATAACAGCAAACATCTGAAAAGCTGCAATACGGTCCTGTTGAATAAACAGTGCTGTAATTATCAACAAAAACTAGTAGTACTTGAGTTGTCATTTTTATGCATAACATCAAGTAACCATTAATTACAACTTGTTCTCCTAACAAGAGCTGAATGTATGATCTGCCACACACTTTTTGCCTAAACTGTTAGAAATTGATTGAACAAATTGCTTCAATTTCATTAAAATGAGAAATTTCAGAAAAATTTTACACTGTTCCTACTTTTTGTATGCTGTCTTTTGTTAAAATTTTTGACTTGATAGGTAATATGGGATGAAAGAAATTGGGGTATTGTAAAGAGAAGAGAGAAGGGGCAGATTAGTCAAAGAAGGTCAAGGGGGTACAAGTATTATTTGAGGCTGTCACAATTTAATAATAAATTATTATTACTATTATTATTATTGCATATCAAATGCAGCTTCAGTAAACTTGTGTGCCACATAATAATGCAGACTGAAGACCTGTAGACAGGCTAACCAGAACAATATTCAGGCAAACTAAGGTGCTATTCGATTCAGACGAACAGTCTACTCTAACCAATACAGGTCTTTAGTCTACATTTGCTGCACATTACCTTTTCTGGTTTGGCAGGTTCTGGTGGCAGTTCAACTTCTAACAGGTCAAGTATTCCCCCCTGGGACTCCACCCACTGCTTTCCATAATAACTACATGTAAACAATCAAGTACAGTACATAATGTTAACACAAATATCAAGTATAAATTTAAGTGATAATTCTCATTAGCATTCAATTATATTTATATTGATAGGATTCTGCACACATTCTGATTGGTCAAAAACCCATGTTTTATCAGAGTATAAATTTTGAAAAAGTGTGTTTTATTGTTTTTCACTAGCTAAATTACTCTAGTGAAAATTTTCTAGAGATGGCGGAGAATATTTGCTCTGAAGAAATTCCCGACAAAAGTCAGAGTCAAGTTGCAGAAATTTTTGAGAAAGCTTCTAAGTTCAAGAGGAATTTAGAAGAAGCAAATTAAATTGCGTCAATTGCATGTTTTGTTGTTTTTACTCATGGCGTACAGCGTGTGGAAAACACTCGCCTGTTGCTTGTGTTTCCTGCATAACATTCCCTCATGTTCTCAAATGCCCGTCGCGTTTTATGACTGCACAGTATAATGCACAGCTTAGGCTTCTTTATTTGTTTATTTTAATATAGGAGGTTGACTAAATGATTGTACTATACACACAAACTAAGTTTACACCATAACATTCAGTAGTACATGTAGTATTTTATTCTTATTTTCTTATTTTTTGGCTACATGGGAGAGTTGTCTCCTTATGGGAGGTTAAAATTAAAGTGAAGTACTTGCATTTAGATCAGATGATGATGAAGTATCTGCTTACATGAGGTCGTTATTTTTCCCTTGATTTGGTGTTTACCTCGGTGTAAGAGCCTGTGACCTTTTTCTTTGTTTTTGAGCTATTGTTATTGTTCTCTATTGTTTCAAGGTTCTTTGTTGTCTTGTTCGTTCTTTGTTTTACATCACCTGTGAGTTTCACAGGTTCTTACACCAATGATGAACCTTGCTTTTGGGCAAGTAAACATGATCAGTTTGAAACAAAAGTTAATAAAACTTGAACCAAAGATAAAGATGAACAACATGTATAATTCAGCGTTTTGAGATGGCACTGGGTAAGACCAGAGTTTGTGGATTGCTGACAGTACAAATATGCAAAATAAGTTGTTTACAAGCATCTGAGCTAGTATTTGAGTTTACAAATGTATCTATATTGTTGTTTATTTAACTGGATGGTTTCACAGATGCAGCCTGTGCGTTACCTATATCATTCATATGAGCTATGACTAAATAGTTCTCAGTTAAAAAAGTTCATTAGCTGTCAAAAATTGAGAAAACTCGATGACAACAACGGGACAAGTCTCTTGGCCATGATCACTCAGCTACGCTGCTTCGAAAGCTAACATCTTTAGCAAAACTCTTTTAGAAATAACGAAAATGTCCATTACCATCATTAACAAGTTCTTAATAATTCAGTAAGCAGTTACACCTCGATCCAACAGATTTTAAAACTCTTGTGCATTCACAATCTCCGCGCCAAAATTCCTTTATTTAAAAATAGCACAATGCCTCTCTTATCTGCTCTCCATAATTACAGTAAAAATTATGATTGGAATCTTACCTGTGTGACATGATGGAAAGGCTTTACACGGGCGTTCTTTACATGTGTAGAAATCTCAGGCAAAACAAGCGTAAAATGAAACTCCGCTCGATCGCCATCTCTTTCCTCGCAAATCACCATGGTAACGAGTAACCAACATCTTGCGCGTGACTCTTCTTTAGCAAATACCGCTGAAAGAAGGTGTTGACCGCCGTCCCAACTACTTAGTAATTTATTCCTCAAATTCTCATCTTACTGTGGATCTTTCATTTTCGGATGCTTTTCACTAAAAGCGAGGTAGTCTGTTTGTTGAGATGGAGCAATCAATTACCCAAGACGACACTCCTACGTCAGACGACCTGGAACAATTCGCCAAGGAGTTCAAACAGCGAAGAATCAAGCTTCGTTTCTCCCAGACCGAGGTCGGTCTTGCTCTTGGATCACTGTACGGAAACGTCTTTAGCCAAACCACTATTTGCCGTTTTGAGGCCCTGCAACTGAGTTTTAAGAACATGTGTAAGCTAAAGCCCCTGTTAGTCAAATGGCTTGAGGATGCAGATAATAACAAGGGTGTTGCGAGTGGAATCGACAAGCTGTTAGCTCAAGAAAGGAAGCGAAAGAAGAGAACCTCTATCGAGGTCACTGTAAAGAGCGCGCTCGAAAACGAGTTCAGTAAAAACCCCAAACCATCCGCACAAGAAATTGGAATGCTCGCCGAAGGCCTCGGGATCGATAAAGAGGTCATTCGAGTGTGGTTCTGCAACAGACGGCAGAAGGAAAGGAGATTAAGTACGATAGCAACAGCGGTCCCAGACAATCAACAACAAGAAGATCAGCTCGGATCTGAATGAGCGCTTGTTTATGTATGTCATCTCCTCGAATGCTGTATGTCTCTTCACTATATATATTGTACACCGCTGTTCCCTACTTCATAAAACTTTGTGAGCTGGTGTATTTTTGACTATTGTTATTATTTCTAAAGAAAGAACGAACGGACTGGTGTGTTGATACATATTTTCTGTACTGAACTGTTTATTTTTCATTTTGGATTTTTTTTTTCGTCTTGACGTTTGTAAATTTATATTCATGTTTTTAATATTTAAACCTTTATAGCATAACATTCTTGTTATGGCATAAAATAAATTCTAGGTACAGGAAATTTTTCGTCAAGGATCATTTCATGTCTTCGCGAATAGCAAGTATTATATATACGGAAATATATTTGCTGTAAACCGTTCACTTAGAAACACGTGGTGAAGTGCCAAATATGGACAGCTTGCCCTTAAAGAATTAATTGTAGCTGAGAATGATATTTCGAAAAATATGGATGTACAAAAGTTTACAAAAATAAAGTAAGATAAACAATAGAAAGCGTCGAAGGTCCTTGTGAAAAACGCCTTCGCATCGCAGTCGTGCTGATTATGTAGGTCTAAATAGCTACATCGTAGCAATTTTATACTGTCGTGAGCTTTTTAGTGGTATTTTGACCTTGTATAAATTTCGGTACTACAATTGCAAAATTTCAGGGTTTGGTAACCAGTTGTAGTTTTCTTGAGAGACAATCACTTATTTTGCTTCCCACGCTTCACAAGGGCTCAAGTTTCGACCACGTGTAAAATCCTGTGCTTCCAAAGTAAAGACCTTTCGACGTCTGTCAATTTGTCGTCATATAAAAGGTATGCATTCTTCTACGATTTGTTCAAAGCAAAGCTTGAGTTAAAATTTCGGAATAACTGTGAATATCTCAACCAGACTTATGCTTCAAAAAATGCCAACATCTCAAATTCTGACATGTGCGAGTGAGTGCGAGCCCGTGTTTTATTTGTCACGCAACGATTTCCCATGAGAGCATCACCGTTCAAAGCATGGTGGAGTTGTCAAGCGTGAGCGACGCCACGGATAAAAAGGACATTTTGGAGAGAGACATTGGTTGTCTTTTAAATCGTGCTGACTTGCAAAAGCACCGAGACGCTTTCGTTCGTCTAGGCATCGTGAAAGTGAAGGATTTTATTGACGTTGAGGACGGCAATCTCGAGATTGAGGTTATTGATCTCACCAAGATGGAAGTAGAACTTCTCAAGCGACACTTCAGTGAAATCCAAACTGAATCTCAGCAACAGGATCTAGATAGTACAGGTAAATTGCTTTCTAGTTAAGAGCATACTAAAATGTTCATATCTGAAGCAAAGTTCCTTGTTTCAATTAATTAAATACACAACTCGATAGACGGCCTTTTCAAACAAATCCACCATTTTGGAAATAGATCGAAAATGGCGCGAAATACATTGTGTGCATGGGAATCTAATGTCAACAACTTTCGTAAAATAGATTCCAGAAATATTTACAGTCTTCAAACTCAAGACGAACGACAAACGACATCGACGATCAAATTTTAAGGACTGTATATGTACTGGCGATCACACAATTTGCTTTTGTGCACTATATAATTTTTCTCGTGGACAATAACAGTTCTAAGCGTTTCTACGATTGTCAGTAACGATAAAAATATTTTTTTTATCAGAAGCCAGGGATTGGGACTGGGGGATTTGGGGGATAAAATTTCAGGGTCCCCCCCCATATATCATCGATGGTATCCTTGATCCCTTAAAAAACTACATCCTTTTGTAGACTTAGTTCAGTTGTTCCCCTGTGAAATGTTCAATACAATACAAAATTATCCCAATTTCTCAAACCCCCTAATACTTCAAACCTAACGTCGCTGTGTTTGGATTAGCTCCACTCAGGTTATTGCAAAATTTGTTTCTGATTTTTCAGTCTTGGTTCCTGCCACCTTGGGAAATATCCCATGTTCTACATTCTCTTCTCCCACCTCCCATACCCCTCCCATATCATATTCTCCCAGTCTCCTACCCCTTGCCCACATCCACTAACTGACTTGGACAGCTATTGTCTGAAAATCGGACTGGATAGTTTCCAAAACTGGACCTGTTGTTTTGTAGGTCCAGTATTGGATCCGTGCCAGACCGATTCCATAAAGATCTCGTGTAAACACCCAGATCGGTTCCAAACGGTTCCATGTAAACAGTAGCCAATCCGGTCCGGTTTAATTTGGAATGGTTCCGGTCTGGACCTGTAAATGTAGCCTAATACCCTTTTCCGAATTTTCACCTTTAGGAAGGGAAGTCGACATGATGGAGTTTAGCTCATATGAAGATACGCTAACATCAGATGATCTGGAACAATTTGCTAAAGAGTTCAAACAGCATAGAATTAAGCTTGGCTTTACTCAGGCTGATGTTGGGCAAGCTCTGGGAAACCTGTATGGCAGCATGTTTAGTCAGACCCACATTTGCCGCTTCGAGGCTCTACAACTGAGTTTTAAGAACATGTGTAAGCTCAAGCCATTGTTGGTAAGGTGGCTGGAGGAGGCAGATAGGAACAGAGGAGCTATGAGTGGCACTGACATGCCAGAAGCTTCGAGTAGGAAACGCAAGAAGAGGACATCAATTGAAGTCACCGTCAAGGCTGCATTGGAAAATTTCTTCAGTAAAGACCCCAAACCATCCTCTGAAGAAATCAAAGGGCTTGCAGAAAACCTTGGTTTTGACAAGGAGGTTATTCGAGTGTGGTTCTGCAACAGACGACAGAAAGAAAAGCGGTTAATTGAGTCAGTAACTGCAGCAGCAAGCGATCAACCAGTCAAAACAGAGTAACATTTCTCCAAACACTTTTGTCCATGTTGACGTCACATGAGTGCAGTAAAACTTTGTCACATAGTCTTTTTGTTTTTCATTTAATGCAAATTTATGAACAAAGAGCAAAAGACCGACTAGCACATTGAGATTACCGGTATTGTTTAGTGTATATACATTACCATGTTTTTAAATAATATTTTTTTATATATTAGTAATATAAGTAGTAGATCATGATGTGTACCCAATGCAAGTGAGCTAGGATGCCTTGTTTTAATGCAAATGAACAAGGAGCAAAAGACAGACAGCATATTGAGATTATTGTTTTTCTTCAGTTGTTATTTTTTTTGTTGATCGTTAAACTTACTTGTGTATGTCAAATTGTAGTTACAGTAATTAAAGTTCTAAAAGGAAGAAAGTGTATCAAAGAATCATTCCTGTTTTGTGTTCGAAAAGAAAACTATACCCAAGAATAATTTGGTAAGTTGAAACTCTGTATTTATAGGTCACCAAGTGTGGATCCCAGTGAGACACAATCACATGCAAATTTTGTAACCTCCAGTAGGGGAACATGCCTTAGAGTTCACATCTGTGAGGAGTGAGTTGTGTCAAAATTCAATCTTGTAATCTTGAGCTGCAACCTGCATTGTAAAGATCCATGCCTATCACTTAAAATTCTGGGTGGAAAATGTCCAATAGTTGAGATCCACTAAGGAGGGGACATGGCCCAACCCCACCCCCCCCCCCCCCAAAAAAAAAAAAAAATGGTTGAATAAATAATGCTCTAACGATTTTGCCACAACACAAGACATCATTTTTTTATTATTTACTCATGGAAATCTTAAGCTCCATGTGAATACTATTTTATTGCTGTTAACCTGTTACAAGGTCTCATTCCACCATAAAGAAAGCTTTCCCAAAGAAGGATGGGAAAGACTGGACACAAGGTCTGGAATTGACTAAACAATACACTACAGGGTAGTCGGTGACCCCTTGCTTCTTTTTTCGTGAACTGATGTTATTTACAATTCTCGACAGATTGTCAAAAAAATAAACAAAAAATCGATGTGGGAAGTTTAAAAATGTTCAGGTTTTCTGCGCAATGCGACATCGAATCCTGCAGTTGCGGCTGTTAGGCGAGTTTAAAGGTGGTCGCTTAATGCAAGTTTTTCAGATTTAGCGTGTTCTTCCGGGCATGTTATTGTCTCCAAAACGAAGTTAGCGGCCCCCACTTTTTTTAAATTTCTGACAATAGTAACTCATTATCTTACAGTGGTGAAAGCCTCGTTAAAAATCAATGTTAGAAAATTTTCGCGCGAACGTAGCGCACACCAACACGGTGCCCGAGAGAATATGAAGCCCCATTCCCCACCCCTTCCGGCAGGCCAACGTTCGCTTTCTTGTTCAAAAATGTCTGATCACGTGTTTCGTATTCGTTTCTGTGTCCCAAAATCTCAGCGAGATTCACGATAGAAAATTGAAATAACATATCATTTTCAGAAAGGTGTGTTTAATTTTGCACTAAGTTCAAATGTAAATATTAATATTATGAGTACTGAATTTATGGAAACTATCACGCACACGAAAGTTGTCATAAAAAAAGCATCCAATGAGATTAGTGAAAAATAATAATGGAGGAATCTTATCAGCTCGTCAACGTTTTACGACGCATTCACTTTCCCGATCTGAGGATTTTCTTCCTTTCTACCATCGTAATTTTTTTAAATTTTGTCTCTGGCAAGATTTACGGTAGAAAACTAAAATAATTAGTCTGAAATGTCTAATACCAATTCAAAAATATATTTTTCTCGCATTAAAAATATAAATATTTTGCACGAAGTTTAAATAAATATTTTGAGTTGTGAATTTATGGAAACTATCACACACGTGGAATTGTCACGTAACAAGCATGTAGACGCTTTTAGCAAAAAGAAAATAGATGGATTGAAGTGATGTGATTAATTTCTCCTTTACATGTTGGTTGAACTGAGTGGGCTACTCACATCACGTTTAGCCAATCTCAATATTTTCTATTCGACACAGGATCCAGTCAAGGAACTGAAGGAAATTCCAAAGGAATTGCGTCGTGATATACTCTGATTTACTAAATATTAACTGATATAATTACCAGTAAATAACTGAACTCCAAACATTATGTTATGAATTAAACCGCGTACAGCGTCACGGGCAGATATTAGCAATAAAACCATAAAGAACGGTTACTAATAATTTCTTTCTGTATTTGTTCAATTTCGAAAAAAGAAATATAGCAAAACCGAAGCTAACTGAAGGGTTTTGAACGCACACTAATTATCTCTGATTACTGGTACATTAGGGTTTATACCTGCAACCTACAAAAAGGATCTGCTCTTTGGAAACGTATTGAGAATAACATTCACGTTCTTTATTCATCCTATTATTGATCAAGTCGATCAAAACAAAGGAAGACGTCGTTACCGGTATTCGAGAAGGGGAAGTTTCTTTATTCAGGCATGCCTGTTTTATACACAAGGGAGATGAGGTGGGTTTTGGCTCGGAATTGTTATCTTGGAACATTCCAGACTGTGTAGACGCAACTCTCGTCTCTGTTCACTAAACAATGTACAAATGTAACGATAAGGTATCGCATTTTTTCAAAGTGGTTACTGGTGCCAGACGTCAATCCGACAATTTATCTGACGGCGAGACAAATATCTTTTCTACCATCCCGAAATTTTCTTAGCCTTGCAAAAGCCATCGGGTATTTCGACACAGCTTAAAAATTTGGGAGTGCTCGATCCATGAAATTTGGTAAGACCATTTACAACAAGGGGGACATCAGTTTTCTTCTCTCTAAAGAAGGCTGCGTTGGCCAGCCGACATAAAGTACACAAAATCTAACATCCATTCTACGTTGTATCAGTCACTGAGTTCTTTCTAATTTAAAATCCAACGTACACCAGCAGAAGCAGCGGGGCACCTTGGTGATCCGAGCGACCAATGAGCTAGACCCGGGGAGAGACATATTCGCTTCGCATGCGTTTGTCAATGTGCTTTGCATTCATTCTCGTCCCCAGAGGCCGCGATCCTTTTGGTCATCACCAAGAATCGCGACGGGAAGGTCCAACACCGGAAGTCCGAGATTCACGGACTACCCGTCACTCTGCGCATGCACAAGTCAAATCTGACAAATCTGATTGGCTGAAAGCCACAAAACGAGTTCTCTACGCATGTTCACAATTTGGTTTCGGCCAGAGGTCCACCCTCGTACACAGGGTCGGTCGGGAAACGAGTGACCCTGGAAAGATCCGATTTGAAGTCCGAAAATATCGGACTTCCGGTTGAAATGCTCATGCCTACTTTTCAAAAGCTTAGCCCAACGAACTACATGATATTTTACTTCCGGCCAATTTTATTGTCTTTAAAACCAATCAAAATCGATCCTGTAACGGAACTTTCGAGAGTCGCTCGTTTCGTCAAGCCTGCGCAGTAAGGAACGAAGACTCGAGGTACGAGATTGCCAGAGGTCTCGATTTTAATCCTTGGTGCTGACCAAACGAATCGCGGCCTCTGGGGACGAGAATCCTTTGCCCTTAAAGACAATCTCGTTCTCAGAGCCCGCGTTTCCGTTGACCAGCGTGTTTCCCTGGGATTAAGATTGGCCTTTTCATTTCATTTCATTTATTTGCCTTTATGTTACAAGTTTTTTAAAGATATACAGCAGGTTGTTAGGCGAGGAGACCTCAGGAAACCACTAGGCTTTTAGGAGAGGCCACCTCGACATCACAATATACGACAAGATAAGGGCTGCGGAGGAGTGCGGCAGATACTAACTCAGAGATTATTTTAATAAAAACTCTAGCACTTTTTTCTTAAACGTAGGAAAGCTTGACAAATTGATAATAGAGGCAGGAAGACAGTTCCAGATCCTAGGTCCTTGGTAAAGAATTGTAAATTTCTTGATGTTCGTGCGACAGGAATGCACACGATAATTGCCAGATGTTCTTGTGTCAAGGTGCATTTTCTTCCCCATCAAACTAATACAGTCGGCGGAACAAGAACAAGAACAAGTTGATGACAAAATCCCACCTCACAAGACGGACTGAGCCTACGGTGATTGTCACGAAGTTGCTAAGCAACATGACGTGGTTGCTCGCGCGATAAATTCCGGTGTATTTACGAGCTCTCGTTCTAGTTTTTGATTGGATAGAATAAATCGGAAACTGCTCGAGTACTTCAATTCAACGAAGATTTGTCAAAACTGCCACCTGTTTTCTCTTTCTAAGGGGAAGGGCCTCCCCTATATCCGACACTGCCTCCGACTGGATATTACAAGTAGAGTTTAGTAGCTTCCATTTAGGATGTAAAGGGGATTATTTTATCTGCAATTGATGTAGAAGAAGAAAATAAATGACATATTCAGCGCTTTGTATGTGTCTTACTTTTCCATTATAATTCAGTCTTGGGGATGAGAATGTGCGAGCACAAAATTTGTAATCCTGCTAACATCAAGAGCAATGGGCTCCTGGTAACATACACAAACCTGCAAGCCTGATACTACGTAGAAATTGACTTTTCGAGACATGAACATGACCAAAAATAAAGCAGTGCTGTAGGCATGGACAGCCGTTTCGCCCTAACTGGGTGTTCGTCAGCACGGTGGACAGATTTTAAATGGAACCAACGCGGACGCGAATGAATGTGAGCCCAAATAAAATGGCCCGTTCACTTTAACCAAAGTCAATTTTTACGTAGTGTCAGCCTTGAAGTTTTGTGTCCGCAACAAATGTTTCCGCGTTTGCGCGCGCAACAAAGCCGACGTTGCGTTACCCAAGCTCTATCACGCAATGCTAAGTCACTGATATGCGTCTAGGAACGTGGGCTCAAGGGCGCGAGGAAATGCCTTCAAAATGGCGGGTTTTTGAAAATATAAAGTTTTTCGTGGCTTTTTTACGTCCTTACAGATGCGCAATGTTGGCTTAGTTAGGAGGGCTGTTAATACCACTTTCCGGTGCATTTATATAATATAAATCACAGGTACGTATAGACGTCTTATGGCATGCATTTCATGATGTAGATTTCAGAAATCTGCGGGGACAGAGAACCCGGGTTGGGGTGGGTGCTCCCATATGAAAAAGACGGGGATTATTTTTGTCTCGCTTAGGGGTGTAAATTTCGGAGTTTGGTCTGGCTTTGGGCACTCCAGGCGAAACGCCAATATCGTCATGGGTTGCACGCCAATAAATATACAAATATACGTTTTATTTATTTAACAATTGGTTTCACGCGCGGAAGCTTGGAGAGCACGAAAGAAGCGCTAGGCGATAGCAACTCTAGCTTCTTGAGTGCTTTCCAAACTTCCCAAGTGCACCATAACTTGATGGTGCACAGCTAAAAGCATGAAACAAATGTCTTATAACATTGCCGGTGGAAATGTACATCAAAAACCCCGCACCAGAAAAAATTAACTATGTGTAAGCGATTTGCTTACGCTATCAGCGTGCTCCACCTGCGCGCAACTGCATCTCGGGTTTGCGTTAGTGTCTCGAATTCTCCCAAACCCCCAGATGAGGCTATGTAAACACGGAAAAAGTCCTCTATTGCTTTGATTGCGCGGCTCTGATAGCTATGTTATAAAATATTTTGGTATCTTTTAGGTTAATTCAAAGTTTCCGACGAAAACCCCCGTTTATGGGATACCTCCGACAACCCCTCCCCCTCCTCCCCCGGGAGACGGTGCTTGCGCGCGGCAGCGATTAAGAATGAGCAATAAGCTTATTTTAAATGTTCATACTCGTGAATTAATTGAAATTATCCTAAGTGTTGTGGTGTTTTACCAATCATCCCGGGAATCATCGTAGGCCGTTTGGTGAAAAATGAAAACTCGACTGTCAAACTGCTGAGGGACGGATCATTGAGGGGGAAGGGTAGGGTATTTGAAATTTGTATTTCAGCATCAGGTTTTTTTTTGTGACTCAAGCCTGGTTCACACTAGTACACTTGTGTTGTTCATACGGTTGACATAAAATATAAAGGTCTTTTTTATGCATTTATGTGACCTTGTCGTTATGTCGGCCTTATGTCACCAGTGTGAACCAGGCTTCACTTTGCAGGACATTTTTTTTGCGCGTTTTTCTTGACTTCTTGTGCATGAATCTTTTTTTTGGAAAGTGCCCGAATCACCTCCCCCCTCCCCCTATGGCTATTTAGACTGGCGTGACTTTTCTAAAGCACTTTGCTTTCATCGAGTTCATTTCTAAGCTCAAACCCATATGATGCTGCCGCGAAAAGGTTCTTCAATGGTTTTCTGCACTTTAATGGGTTGTTCTGCCACAAAGGCAAAAAGCTTTAATTACCAGATTGTAAAACAACTAAAAACTAAATACAGAATTTTCTTTGAACCACGCAAGGCTGGTGTTCACCAGCCTACAAACCTAAGCATAACGACATAAGCACGAGCACAATCTCAGCCAGTGAAAAACAGCCTAAAAGTTAGGGATGCACCATTAGAAATGTGAAGGGTGGGTCCAAAAAATCCTGCAAAACAAAAATTTAAGGAAAAGAAAATCTTGCATATTTGCACAGGAACCAGGAAAAAAACCTGCATGGGTTGAAAGAAACCTTTCACTCCTGCTGGTTGTGAAAAATAACACCTTTTCAGAAAGTCCTACACCCCCAACCTCAGTCCCAGGGTCCCTCATCTTCCCACCCCCAGACTCAGTCCCAGGGTCTCTCTCAGAGCAGGACTCTGGGAATGAGGTTGCTCCACCCCTCTCACATTTCCTCATTGGTTCATGTACCCGTTGTTGACTGTTCAATAAAATAAGCCTACATGATCCTTGGACCCAAAAAAAACTGGTGTTCAACTGGGTTGAGATCTCACTCATGTCACTTTTTGGCACTTCCCCTTCCCCAAATATTTGTAAAGGTACGGTGTAAAAAATGGCACCTGTTGTCTCTTCACCCACTAAAAAGACAACAGGTGAGTATTTTTAACACATGTATCCACTAACCGTTTTTACAGAAAAGATTTTTTCAAACAAATTTCAAAAATCTATGGTACTGCTTTTTCATGCAAAGGGTACAATTCCTTTAGACGAAACATCTGCCTTTTTTCACATTTCAGACTGTTTATGTTCAAAAAGAAATTTAAAGCATCCTTTCCTTAACTAGCACCCTCTCTACAATAAGAGCTTTCCTTTTGCTGTCCCACGATGAAATTCCTTGGGGTGCTTAATTGAATAATTGCCAAATGCTATAGGTCCTATACAGTTTTCAGAGGGAAGTAACTTTTTATGTGCACTTGACTAAAGTATAACCTGGATAAACAAAGTTTGAATTAAAGTCCTGGGTTCCTCCAATATAGAAAATTTGTTTGGGAATGAAGCAGAAATAAAATCCACTATCACAGGAAGTAAAACAGACATGATTGTTTTTCTTGCCTTTTATTCCTATTTATTGATAATTAATCTTAATTTAAATGCATCCCAGCTGGACACGTAAACCCCAAAACCCTACACTGGGAAAAAATGGGAACCGTGTACCCCCAACCTAAATGCTGTGATGCTACCTTTGGGGTTTTGAGGTGCCTTATGTAGAATGAGTAAACAAATTACTAAAAAACAACTGCAAAAAAATATGAATAAAAATGTGGATGACTCATTCCTGACATCACGCCCTTTGTGTGGTACTGCACATCTAACACTGGGTTTGGTAGTCAAACCATAGGAAAAAATCATCTAAAATATATGATAAAATCCTGAATTCCATCTACTTAAGTAAGCTTCTACCAAGTACCGGTACATCACATTTAAGCTAGACTTGAATGAAAAAAATAGACTAATTTTAGACCAGCTAAGATCTGATTTGTAGCTGGTAATTGTGAGTGTTATAAATAATTAACACAACTGAGCTGGAACACCTAGAATTCTACATGCATCATTACTTAGTGCATTAATTTGTTAGCAGCTGTTTGGGTTATTTGTTAGATTATGGCAGCTTTGAAGGAAGTTAAGTAAAATCCAGAATGTTCCAGTTCAGATATTTCAGTACTGATCAGGTACTCAGAAATGAATTCAAAAAGTAATTTAATTATTGATTTTCACAAGGAATTTCAAGTCTAGCTTAAAAAAAGACTACACTAGGTATGACATAAATCTATGTGAAATTGCAATTTCAGTTTATCTGGTATGCTGGAATTAATAAAAATTAATTTAATAAATAATTTAAAACAGTTTGAAACTTCATTTTAGTGACCACTTCTAAACACTTCTTTTTATCTTGAGTAGCTTGTAATGTAATTTACTCTCAGTGAGGAAAATCTTCGATTAGAAAATGAAGAATCTAAAGTGAAAAAGAATCTGGTTAACAGCTGGCTGTATTTAATAAAAACTAGCCCATATAATGATCTATAAAAAGCTCTTGGCAAAAAACATTACTCCATAATTTGCCAAATTATTTCACAACCATTTCATGACATTTCAGGGCAAGATAAGATTGGGGAAAATACTTAATATGCATGAGAAGACAAAGAGGTGATGTTCAAATAGCGTTGTAGGGTACGTTTTGTTTAGAATTTGTGATTAAATTTTTGGCAAAAAATAAATGCCATTTAATTTCAAGCCAGAATTTTTGAAAATTCAAAGTTTTTTGCTGACAGCAATAGTGCATCATCTCTTTGACTTTTGGTTTGGTTTGCTAAGAATCTTATAAATCATGATCTCATGACTAGGATTTGTCAGGGATTGAAATTTGGATCAGGGACCAATCAATTATGGATTTGTGAATAAATCTGGTAAATTTTAAGCAACTTTTCTATCAAAAGCTTTTCACTCATTTCCCAGGCTAATATGTAGTAATTACAGCACAGGAAATTTGGAAGTTTTCCTAGTTTTATTTCTTTTCTATACTAGGAGTGATTTTTTGTGTCATTCAATGAAATAATAGTCTTAGATCAAGTTCACGTTATCAAGAATGAAGTGGTCACCCTATGATGCTTCTTCTGTGCAAAATAAATTAGAAATTATATTTGCAATCTTCACTGGTCCCTTTGATTTCCTCACATCTTCTAGTACTATGTTACTCCTTCAATTCAAATCTTGACCTATAAGATTTCAGGATCACAGCGATTATAAATGTGTAGTGAAACCTGCACGGTGTAAAAATTTGGGTGAGCAACTGTACTTGTGTATCAGAATCCTGGGCAATTTATCACTTTGAATAAGCTTTACCATAGTCAAATTAGACCCATCCCTCCAAGATTTCATGACTTTGCCAAGCTAACAGTCATTGATCC
Organism: Blastomussa wellsi; assembly: GCA_947652115.1. Lineage (NCBI taxonomy): Eukaryota > Metazoa > Cnidaria > Anthozoa > Scleractinia > Plerogyridae > Blastomussa > Blastomussa wellsi. Next base: position 1,418,250 of record OX393574.1, on the reverse strand, counting down.
TTTCCGTTTATACACAAGCATCTGTCTCTGGTCACTGCCTGAAAAACAAAATCCTGAATTTAAAGGTTATATTTATTGACATCTGTACTGGGAGGTGCAATAACTCCTTTAATGGCTACAGCAGTTTTATTTTGGATCATTAAGATATTGCTACAGATTCATGCTCTGGAAAGGTTCATTATGTTCACATTTTCTTGGAATTATCGTAATGACTCTCTATCCAGGAGTTACATAAATTGATACCAACATTTGGTTGTCATGACAATGCAACAAAATAGTGGGTGGCATGCTGTGTTTGACTGACATCCTATCCAACAAAGAGAACTTTGCCCACTCATCCCCCCCCCTGCCCACTCCCATTCAGTTATTTCCCTCACTTAGTACATTCACAGTAAGGACATATTGGTACATTTGGCAAGAAAGCAATCGTATTAAGGACATATTCCTTACCTTATTGAAAGCTTAAGTGCAGTGTAACCATATAACTTTTTGTTGTCCTTGCAGATCCACCTGCTGGCTACCTTTGGTTTTGTTGACTTCAAATATCACATTCTTTTGCAGGCCATAACTCCAAGACAGGTAACCACTGGATGACCGCCTTTAATATCAGAACAAAATTATGCCAGTATTTTAAATTGTAACTAAAAGCGTTTTAAATATTTCAGTACTGTATTCAGTTATTGTTACCTGTGCACACAGCTGCTGGTCACATTGAATTTTTGTTTGACAGGGAACATTAAGAGGCAGAACTCTATATTAACTGGCTATAATTTAGCTGCAGGTTTGCCAGAATTTTGACAATAAGCTTAAATACCTTCTCATAACTGTTGACTTTGCTGGTGCTGCTGTGTGGCCTCTATAGAATTTATTTTCATTAAAATGGATGATTTTTTGAAAACTAACTGATACTGTAGCACTGTAGATAATCTGGGCACGCTGTCCTCTCCTGCCATAGGTTGTTTCTATGTTTCTTCATGACTATGTGTGGCTGGCAGTGAAGCAATACTGTGCCGTGAACTAAGAAAGAAATCATAACACTGTCAAACAGCTGATGTTAACTGGAAGTGCATATTTAATACACCAAACAATTCTTCCATACTGTACTACTGGCTCCGCTGTGCAGCAAAATATTAATAAGCAAGATGATTAAATATTAACCAACATCTGGTGGTTCCATGCAGAAGACATTTTTCGATGACCAGAAAATTTTATTCTCTATGCACTTGCAGAAGATACTCTAGACATTTCTTTGTGTAGATAACAGTTAGTCTGGAATGCTACAGTGTGGAAAATTTTTATAGAAAAGAAATTTACTCCTCTCTTTTGATTCATTACTTATTTATTTATTGTACCGTGTCTAGCATCCCTATGGGCAGTCTTTCACTGAACAGTGACAATTAAGCTAATTTCCCCTGATGCATGTTTGAGCTGGTCATACTTACACTGAAGTGGTGCAGAATTGGTACAGTCCTCTGATCCGTCTCCTCATGTCATTACTAGGTGTGGCTTGATCATAATGAGGGGTTGTGCTCGCTGTACTTTTGATGCCCTGGAACTTAGTTGAACACAGTTGATTAATTGACTGAAACTGATATTATCTTGTGCACAGCATTGCAGATTTGTTAATGGGCCACTTGTTTTAGACTATTTATTGTAGACACAACACCTCAGCAGAATTTTTCTTAAGCAGTCGAACCTACTAGACAATTTCCCCTGTCTACTCATGGTGTAGTGTTGAAGAATTTGTAATAAAATAACAGTTGCTCTGTCGGTTTAAAGCCAACTATCAGTGTTTCAGCACTTGGAGATTAATTTTTATGCACCAGACTAGACTGCTCCTAAATGTTCACTATGACTTTCTATCAACTGTTATTGACTCACTATCAACCATTAATGACTTACGAAATACTTACACTGGAATACTGGCTCCTCGCTGCTAGGTACTGTACTGGCTTAATCATTATGAAGCATTGTGCTCGCTGTCGTGTGATACCCTGGAAATTAGTTGAACACAGTTGATTAAATGTGACTATCTTGTACAGTAGCATTGCAGTTTTGTATGGGCCAGTTGTTTTAGACTGTTTATTGTAGATGCAGCACTTCAGTACAATTTCTGTTAAAAGGTTCAACCTGCTAGACTTTCTCCTGCCTACTCATGATAATAAACTTAACAATTACTCTATGTTGTTAATTGACTAAATGTAGGACTGTTCAGTGAAGATGAATTTTTATGCACCAGAAAACGGCTCCTAAATGTTGACTATGACTTCTAATGCTACAGTATGGGTTAACTTTTGACAAGACAATTCCTCTAAGTATTAATTATTGACTAATTACTTACTTTAGCACTTGTACAGGCTGTCTTCTTTCATTGGATGCTGGGCTGCTTCCTTCTTACTGGGTGTGGTTGGCAATGAGGCAGTGCGCTGGGAATTAGCTTAGTTAAACAATGTTAACTGTTGTACATAATATGTCTCATATGTCTGCATAATTTGTTTTTAATAAAGTGTGTGAACTGTGTGTGTCTGTGAAGTGAAGCATGATTATTTTAATTTTTGTGTAGAATAAGCAATTGCTTTAGACTGCCTTCTGGAACTCTGGAATTTCACAATGTTCACTACTTGCCTCATGTTATTTGGCAAGAATTTCTCCATGCTCTTTACTGAATAAAAATGCCACAATAAAGTACATTATTTCTATATTGTAGTCTATTCTTCAGGAATGGCTCTTTGCCATTGACTGCACACTAATGTTGTTGCAGTGTGGCAGAATGTTTATGGTCTAATTAATAATTGCTCCCAACTGTTTACTAGCTGATAATGCTGATATACAGCACAATTTTATTGAACTAAACAATTCCTTATTCTTCCAGTTGATACTTACAGAGTCATTAGTGTAGCTTCTTGAAGAATGTATTCACTGTAGCTGCGGATGTCTTGTCATATCATTGATTGGGCCCTGTTTGCTGCTGACTGGCAGAGCAGTAATATTCTGGAAACTAACACCTGGAATGCCGTAAGCTAACTTAAACTAGTTCCTTAGGTTAGAATTTGTATGGCCATTGAAATTTCTCCTGACTGCTCAATATTGGCACAGCATAAAGCAGAATTTAATGAGTAAAACTTAGACAATTAATTGCTCCTAAAAAACTGTCGACCGTCTATTCTGAGCTGTGCTAGAAATAATTCTATTAACTGAGAATTTTCCACATGGCATCCAGTCCGTGGTTCAGTGCTGTTGACTGCACATGACAATCACTGTAGTGCAGCACAATTTTTGGGAACCAGACAATATTAAGTTACTGCTACAACTGTTAACCGACTTATACAGTGACAATACCTTGTAAGTGCAGAATTTCACTGAACAGAATTCCCCCTGATGCATGTTTGAGCTGGTCATACTTACACTGAAGTGCTACAGAATTGGTACAGTACTCTAGATCTGATACATCTTCTCATGTCACTGGAATCTATTTCCTTCTGTCACAGGTGGTCTGCTGGACTCTAAAACTTTGAATACTGTTAATTGTTAATAGCCATGTAATGTTATAATATTGCAATAACTTTTCAATTAATTTTGTTTTGACCAGACAAATTTGCTTAATCAGACTACTTCACTAACAGGCATCAGTCGCAGGTAATTAGCAGTTCAAGACAACTGCTACCGTACATGCATTGACGAGCACTGCAGTAGATTTCCTCCTTGTTGACTGATGTCAATTTCATAATAAATTAACCAGTGGCTTAATTGTGCCATTGACTACATACTAAGGATGCAGTGTGACAGGATAATGAACAAGCTAGTGGCTAGGTGCCATTGCCTGTAGGCTACTATGGCTGCAGTGTGGCAGACTTTTTATGAACCACCAGTCAATAATTATTATTGCAGAGCTTATCTTTGTGTTTTATTAAGCTAGAAAATTTCTTCTAATGGTTAACTAAAATTATACTTACTGTTGTACAACTTCTAATTACCTCCATCTCCCCATCATGTTCTTTATTTGACAGTTCTGTCTGGTGTACTGGAAAAAAAACTCTGAGAGCAGTTAATTGTCTGATACTTGGCTCATACTGAAAAAGGCTTAGAAGCAAATGTTTCTCAATTTTCCATTTGCTAAAGCCTTTAAAGAATGACACTGACAACCATGGTTTTGACATTTTATTGTTTAAAAATGAGTTACATCATCAATCTTAAGTAGCTAGAAATTACAAGATGCAGAAAGAGAAGTTCATTGTTGCCTCCAAAAACAGGCTTGTTCAAAATCAAGTAAAAAATAGAATACCAGCAAATGTTTTATTAGCAAATGTTGCCACATTTGATAATAAGACAAAGAAACAATTAGACACACACTACAATGTTTATCTGTTTTATTTTCTTACAACACATTACATAATTCTAATAATTATTGCTAGATGCCTTCCAAAAATGGGCTCATTCTGAACTGAAGATCTTGAAAAGAAAAATGTACTTCATTCATGTCGATTGGCCGGCTTTGGAGAGTTTTGTTTCAACTTACCTCCATGTTGACATAACATTTTGAACTACAGAGCATGTTGTGTGCCAAAATATCGGCTTTCAATCGAAGATCTGAAGAGCAAAACTCAGATGGTTGTGATCACTTACCTGCATATTACTCTCATTTTGAATGACCGAACAATGGATGATGACAAAGTTTGCCCAAAAACGAGCTCAAATGAAAAAAAATCCTGAAAAACAATGTGTTAGTACTTTTAATTTTATGCTGTTTGGCGCTGTTAGGCAAGCGTCATTAAATTAATTTATAGAAAGAAAAAAAAAAAGAGAAAACACTCACACATGGTTTTTGAAGTTTTATTGTTAAATATAGTGAAATATTACATCAATCTAAATTAATCCACAGGACCTAATAAGGGAGGAATGCGCTCCTATGCAAAAATTTGGCGTCTTGAGAAACATCCAGGTGTTTGTGCCAGTAAAAGTCGGCACCCCGAATGTAACACCCGGAGTGTCCCAGACGGTATGATGTAGTCTTCATTCGCCTGCTAACGAGATGTAATCGTTACCAAGCAATCATGGCTCTTTCCTCAAAATCCAATATAAAAGTTGAACCGAAAGCCGAAATGATCGAAAGCCGAAAGTGAAGTATGTTGCATTACATCGAATTCATCACGCATTCCAATCTTTTTCTTTCAATCTTTTCTTTTTCAAATGGCTGAAAAATTTAATTGGCCTGATAATATAAAGAATGATGAATTCCAGTGTAAATCAACATACATTCTTACAAAATATATTTCCACGTACCTCATGCCAGGGTGTAGATTACAAACCTTTGGCCAGAGGGTTGGATGGGGATAAATACACCACTGACAGATGATTTCAATTTTAAATAGCCTGGTGTAAAATTGAAAATTGAAGTATTTTTCCTGAGAACAGGTAGAAAGAGATTCATGTTCTCATTGACAGCTGTAAAATAATTTTTTGTGACAGCAAACAATTGTGTGGAACTACGGCTGTTCATGATCATTTAGTTATATTTTATTGATCTTGATTTCAATGGCAGCAGTCAAAATTTTCTGATTTTTGGAACAGAATCATACAAACAGACTGCCATCAAGTACAGGCAAATTGCTTAATGCTCTTTTTAATTTGACTTCCAGTTAAATTTCTGAGGATAGATGAAACTGGCCCAAAGATCTACTCCAGGCATTGTCAAACTCAAACATGTTTATTGTAACATCAAAAGCTTTTCTGCAAAATGTTATGTATAAGCGAGAAATTATAGGTGAGAAAATAGCCCAAAGATCTACTTCAGGCAGCTGTCAACTAATAATTGCAACACCAACAGTGTCACTACAAACCTGAGATCAGATGAAAAATCCCAAAGGTCTACTTCAGGCAGCTGTCATACTCAAAAATTCTTTTTGTACAATAACAGATAATTTCCTGGATAATAACCAGTAAGTAAATTTGGTAATGAGAAATCAGACAACCATATCAATGTAAACAGTAAATATCCAACTGTTCCTATTTAAACTGTCAAAAATTTATTACATGACGAAAGAAAATGCCCAAAAATGAGTTGAAACTGAGACGTGATTCAGTGATTCAGTTTTTGTAGCTGTCAGTGAGTATTATTTATCCCATCCACTGTTCTGGCAAGCCACGGTTGATCCTCCAGACAGACTCCAGTGCTGCAGGTCCAAATGTGTAGCCCTTTCAAAAATCGTTGACTACAATTATGAGCTTAAAAAGTTTGGAGATTTCTTTCACGCCATGAAGATTTTTTTGCTAGATCTTGATTTTTTCATTCACAGGGTTGAATGAATTTTGCTTTCTCTTCAGATCCAATTTGTAAAACTCACAGTCTTGAAGCTTGAATTCATGTCAACGATAATTGAAATAGCTAACTGTTGCTATGTATATAACCTATTCAATGATACTATCTTATGCCATACTCTCTTGAATAGACCGGTCTGTAGGCAATTTTCATGCAGTGGCATATCTTTCACACTTACAGCACAATCTTCCAGTTCTGTCCTTTTTTAAATGCTGATCAGGTTAGGAAAATCAAGTCAATCTTGGTGCACTCATTTCTCTCAAAGAAAATCTTACACTTGCTGTGACAAATGCTGAAGTGTATGCATTACCCTTAGTTCCCATTTGTAAGTCTTAAAAAGGAAAGTTAAGGCTGATACTGAAAATAATGACCACTAAACTGAAGAGGAGAAAAAAGGTCTGCCTACTTGCAGCTGAATGGCCATTTCTACTTTAAAGTAAATGTCTGGTTGAACCTTGATTTCCCAAATAGTTTGTCAATCTAGTTTAACTAGATCACAGCGCTTTAACTGCAATCAAGTAAAACTTCAAGAGAATCAGTTTTGATAATTCAACTAAGCTGGGAGGCGCGTCGAATGCGAGGTCGAATATCGAGACACAGCTTCTGTAGAACCAAGTTGAAAGGCCGAAGTGAAAATGAAGCTGATTGAAAGCCGACGTAGAGCTGAAGAACCAATGAAGAGCCGAACTCCGAATGAAAAATTTGCCGAATGAACCTGAAAGAAAACCCAAGTGGAAATCCTAAGGGGAGGACCCATCCAACCCCTGGGGCCCAACTAACTAATCTAACTAAATTACATTAAGCCGAATCAGAAGCAAAAGGGCTTCTGCCGCTGTAATTTGGTTTAAGGTTCAACCAGAGCTCTATTTAACCCACCCTCCCAACCCACAAGCAATTTCACTGACCACCGGTACAAGTGTCTTCCATCAGAATCTGTAACTGACTCTTTCCCAGTCTTCTCGCCTGAGTAAATCATAAGTAGAGGATGGGAAGCATAAAAATGAAGAGTAATCTCTTCATCTTTCCCACCCCTCCATCCTCGTAACTTCTTATAATGTCCCCATTTGAGTCGAACTGGTGCTGGAGTCAGGTCTTGTCTTGGATGGAGCTGTAAGTTGTTGAACTGATTGGATTATACAACGATCATGATCTGATGAAAACTGAAATAAAAAAACAAGAAAACTCAGTTACATTTCTGGCATGAGAAATTGTTGAATTATTTCATCCATGTACTGACTGATTAAACTGCAGTATTGCAGAATACACTGTTAGCAGGCATTCCTTTGTGTTGTTAACTACCATTACCGCAGTGTGGAGCATTTGATGGACTAACTGTAGACTGAGTATGGCAGAATTTTTCCCAAGCCATTTTCTACTGACTGTTGACACTACTTATATTTACTTACACTGCAGCCTCTCGCATCTGTGTTGGCTGTCTCTTTGCAAGGTATGGCTTGATCATAATGAAGCATTGTGCTCGCTGTAAATAAATAACAATATTTAGAGAGGAGGTCACATCAACCTAATATAATGAGCTGCTTCTAATGCGGGTCCTCTATCAAGGTCGAATTGTAGTTATGAAAATGTTGGTTTTTTCGGAGATAGGAAAACCAGAGAAAAGAACCAATGCAGGTGAACTTTTGTCAAGACAATTACCCTTAGTATTGTTATTGACTGGTTACTCACACTGTAGTTGCGTGTAGGATCTGTATGGGTTGTCCTCTGTCATTTCATGCTGGGCTGGTTCCTTCTTTTTCGGAGATAGGAAAACCAGAGAAAAGAACCAATGCAGGTGAACTTTTGTCAAGACAATTACCCTTAGTATTGTTATTGACTGATTACTCACACTGTAGTTGCGTGTAGGATCTGTATGGGTTGTCCTCTGTCATTTCATGCTGGGCTGGTTCCTTCTTACTGGATGTAGTTAGTGTTCAATGAGGCTGTGTGCTGGGAACTTAGTTAAATACAGTTAACTGCACATATATAAGTGTATATAAGTTAGCAGATATTATATTGTGTATAATATATAGCCTTAGCTCCTATGTGGAGCATAGCTCGTTTACAGTACTCTTCCACTGTTCTCTGTCCTGGGCCTGGTGTTCAATTTGGGTCCATTGCAGACCTATTTGCTGCAGTTATTGTGTATAATAAAGGACAGTTATGTTTAACGTAGAACAGACAATATCTCCAGACTGCCCTTTGAATGAAGGCTTTTTCATATGGGACTGCCTTCTGGATGTTCATTTTATTTGATGATTATTGACTTCTTATGATTTGACAAAAAATTATCTCCTGTTTATCACTAAATAAAACTGCCGCAAAGTACATTATTTATATAATAAACTATTCTTCAGGAGTGGCTCTTCGCCATTGACTGCAGACTTATGTTGTTGCAGTGTGGCAGAATGATTATGACTTAATTAGCAAATAACTGCTCCTAGCAGTTGACTTAGCTGATAATGCTGCAACACAACTGAATTTTCGGAAACTTAACAATGCCTTTGTGCAGTTAGTTGACTGATACTTACAGAGTGAATAGTGTGACTTCTTGTGGAATCTGTACACTGTAAGTCTTCTCATGTCATTGACTGCAGGGCCCTGTTTCCCACTGACTGGCAGTGCAGTAGTGTTCTGCAAACTAACACTTTGAATGCCATTAGCTAACAAACTTATTTCTTAGTGTGTAGAATTTATACGGACATTTCAATTTCTCCTGACTGTTCAATAGTCACAGCATGAAGCAGAATTTAACGAGTCAAACTTTGACAATTAATTGCTCCTAAAAAACTGTCGACCAACTAATGATGCTGAGCTGTCAGTGTGCTAGAAATTATTTTTATAATTAAACATATAATTTTCAAGGAGTAAACTAGTCTGTGGTTCAGTGCTGTTGACTGCAGATGACAATCACTGTAGTGCAGCAGAATTTCTGGGAACCACCCAATATTAAGTTAATGCTACAACTGTTAACCGACTTATATAGTGACAACACCTTGTAAGTGCAGAATTTCACTGAACAGGATTCCCCCTGATGCATGTTTGAGCTGGTCATACTTACACTGAAGTGCTACAGAATTGGTACAGTTCTCTAGATCTGATACATCTTCTCATGTCACTGGAATCTATTTCCTTCTGTCACAGGTGGTCTGCTGGACTCTAAAACTTTGAATACTGTTAATTGTTAATAGCCACGTAGTGTTAGAATATCGCAATAAGTTTTAAATTAATTTTGCTTTGACCAGACAAATTTGCTTAATCAGACTTCTTCACTAACAGGCATCAGTCGCAGGTAATTAGCAGTTCAAGACAACTGCTACCGTACATGCATTGACGAGCACTGCAGTAGATTTCCTCCTTGTCGACTGATGTCAATCTTATAATAAATTAACCAGTGGCTTAACTGTGCCATTGACTACATACTAAGGATGCAGTGTGACAGGGATAATGAACAAGCTAGTGGCTATGTACCATTGCCTGCAGGCTACTATGGCTGCAGTGTGGCAGACTTTTTATGAACCACCAGTCAATAATTATTATTGCAGAGCTTATCTTTGTGTTTTATTAAGCTAGAAAATTTCTTCTAATGGTTAACTAAAATTATACTTACATTGCACTGTTGTACAGCTTCTAATTACCTCCATCTCCCAATCATGTTCTTTATTTGACAGTTCTGTCTGGTGTACTGGAAACAAAACTCTGAGAGCAGTTAATTGTCTGATACTTGGCTCATACTGAAAAAGGCTTAGAAGCAAATGTTTCTCAATTTTCCATTTGCTAAAGCCTTTAAAGAATGACACTGACAACCATGGTTTTGACATTTTATTGTTTAAAAATGAGTTACATCATCAATCTTAAGTAGCTAGAAATTACAAGATGCAGCAAGAGAAGTTCATTGTTGCCTCCAAAAACAGGCTTGTTCAAAATCAAGTAAAAAATAGAATACCAGCAAATGTTTTATTAGCAAATGTTGCCACATTTGATAATAAGACAAAGAAACAATTAGACACACACTACAATGTTTATCTGTTTTATTTTCTTACAACACATTACATAATTCTAATAATTATTGCTAGATGCCTTCCAAAAATGGGCTCATTCTGAACTGAAGATCTTGAAAAGAAAAATGTACTTCATTCATGTCGATTGGCCGGCTTTGGAGAGTTTTGTTTCAACTTACCTCCATGTTGACATAACATTTTGAACTACAGAGCATGTTGTGTGCCAAAATATCGGCTTTCAATCGAAGATCTGAAGAGCAAAACTCAGATGGTTGTGATCACTTACCTGCATATTACACTCATTTTGAATGATCGAACAATGGATGATGACAAAGTTTTCCCAAAAACGAGCTCAAATGAAAAAAAATCCTGAAAAACAATGTATTAGTACTTTTAATTTTATGCTGTTTGACGCTGTTAGGCAAGCGTCATTAAAATTAATTTATAGAAAGAAAAAGAAAAAGAGAAAACACTCACACATGGTTTTTGAAGTTTTATTGTTAAATATAGTGAAATATTACATCAATCTAAATTAATCCACAGGACCTAATAAGGGAGGAATGCGCTCCTATGCAAAAATTTGGCGTCTTGAGAAACATCCAGGTGTTTGTGCCAGTAAAAGTCGGCACCCCGAATGTAACACCCGGAGTGTCCCAGACGATATTATGTAGTCTTCATTCGCCTGCTAACGAGATGTAATCGTTACCAAGCAATCATGGCTCTTTCCTCAAAATCCGATATAAAAGTTGAACCGAAAGCCGAACTGATCGAAAGCCGAAAGTGAAGTATGTTGCATTACATTGAATTCATCACGCATTCCAATCTTTATAAGCTTTTTACTTTGTATAAGCAATAGATACGAATTTCAAATGGCTGAAAAATTTAATTGGCCTGATAATATAAAGAATGATGAATTCCAGTGTAAATCAACATACATTCTTACAAAATATGTTTCCACGTACCTCATGCCAGGGTGTAGATTACAAACCTTTGGCCAGAGGGTTGGATGGGGATAAATACACCACTGACAGATGACTTCAATTTTAAATAGCCTGGTGTAAAATTGAAAATTGAAGTATTTTTCCTGAGAACAGGTAGAAAGAGATTCATGTTCTCATTGACAGCTGTAAAATGATTTTTTGTGACAGCAAACAATTGTGTGGAACTACGGCTGTTCATGATCATTTAGTTATATTTTATTGATCTTGATTTCAATGGCAGCAGTCAAAATTTTCTGATTTTTGGAACAGAATCATACAAACAGACTGGCATCAAGTACAGGCAAATTGCTTAATGCTCTTTTTAATTTGACTTCCAGTTAAATTTCTGAGGATAGATGAAACTCGCCCAAAGATCTACTCCAGGCATTGTCAAACTCAAATATGTTTATTGTAACATCAAAAGCTTTTCTGCAAAATGTTATGTATAAGCGAGAAATTATAGGTGAGAAAATAGCCCAAAGATCTACTTCAGGCAGCTGTCAACTAATAATTGCAACACCAACAGTGTCACTACAAACCTGAGATCAGATGAAAAATCCCAAAGGTCTACTTCAGGCAGCTGTCATACTCAAAAATTCTTTTTGTACAATAACAGATAATTTCCTGGATAATAACCAGTAAGTAAATTTGGTAATGAGAAATCAGACAACCATACCAATGTAAACAGTAAATATCCAACTGTTCCTATTTAAACTGTCAAAAATTTATTACATGACAAAAGAAAATGCCCAAAAATGAGTTGAAACTGAGACGTGATTCAGTGATGCAGTTTTTGTAGCTGTCAGTGAGTATTATTTATCCCATCCACTGTTCTGGCAAGCCACGGTTGATCCTCCAGACAGACTTCAGTGCTGCAGATCCCAGTGTGTAGCCCTTTCAAAAATCGTTGACTACAATTATGAGCTTAAAAATTTTGGAGACTTTTGTCACGCCATGAAGATTTTTTTGCTAGATCTTGATTTTTTCATTTACAGGGTTGAATGAATTTTGCTTTCTCTTCAGATCCAATTTGTAAAACTCACAGTCTTGAAGCTTGAATTCATGTCAACGATAATTGAAATAGCTAACTGTTGCTATGTATATAGCCTATTTAATGATACTATCTTGTGCCATACTCTCTTGACTGGACCGGTCTGTAGGCAATTTTCATGCAGTGGCATATCTTTCACACTTACAGCACAATCTTCCAGTTCTGTCCTTTTTTAAATGCTGATCAGGTTAGGAAAATCAAGTCAATCTTGGTGCACTCATTGCTCTCATAGAAAATCTTACACTTGCTGTGACAAATGCTGAAGTGTATGCATTACCCTTAGTTCCCATTTGTAAGTCTTAAAAAGGAAAGTTAAGGCTGATACTGAAAATAATGACCACTAAACTGAAGAGGAGAAAAAAGGTCTGCCTACTTGCTGCTGAATGGCCATTTCTACTTTAAAGTAAATGTCTGGTTGAACCTTGATTTCCCAAATAGTTTGTCAATCTAGTTTAACTAGATCACAGCGCTTTAACTGCAATCAAGTAAAACTTCAAGAGAATCAGTTTTGATAATTCAACTAAGCAGGGAGGCGCGTCGAATCCGAAGTCGAATATCGAGACACAGCTTCTGTAGAACCAAGTTGAAAGGCCGAAGCGAAGATGAAGCTAATCGAAAGCCGAAGTAGAGCTGAAGAAACCAATGAAGAGCCGAACTCCGAATGAAAAATTTGCCGAATGAACCTGAAAGAAAACCCAGAGTGGCAATCCTAAGGGGAGGACCCATCCAACCCCGGGGGCCCAACTAACTAATCTAACTACATTACATTTAGTCGAATCAGAAGCAAAAGGGCTTCTGCCGCTGTAATTTGGTTTAAGGTTCAACCAGAGCTCTATTTAACCCACCCTCCCAACCCACAAGCAATTTCACTGACCACTGGTACAAGTGTCTTCCATCAGAATCTGTAACTGACTCTTTCCCAGTCTTCTCGCCTGAGTAAATCATAAGTAGAGGATGGGAAGCATAAAAGTAAAGAGCAATCTCTTCATCTTTCCCACCCCTCCATCCTCGTCACTTCTTATAATGTCCCCATTTGAGTCGAACTGGTGCTGGAGTCAGGTCTTGTCTTGGATGGAGCTGTATGTTGCTGAACTGATTGGTGTAAACGATGCTGAACGAAACTGTAAAAAATAAACATAAAAATTATATTTTTGGCAAGATGAGGAGCAAAAAACTTTCAGTGAAAATGTTCTAGAAAACGTTAAAAGTTAATGGAACTGCAGTTTTAAGAATTGGTGTTTTTCTTGTTAGACTTTCTTTGGCACATTTTGGGCGGAAATTCATTTTTTTCTATAAACGGGATAAAGCAAGATGAATGCGTTCCTAAAATGAGAAAGTAGTTTCATTTTAGGTGAGACAAACATTTTCATTCCTTGTCGACAGAGAAGTAAAACATGGCGACCGTCCTCAAGTTTCCGCGGGAAACATTTATCTCCTTTGAAGAAAGCTCGAAGAAAAAACACGTGACAGAATAAAAGTTATTTGTCGACTTTTTATATATGACAATAGAACGAGGCTTTACCTGTTTAATTCAGGTGCTTGTTCGATTTGAACTCACGCTAAAGTTGTTTTTCTGTAATATGGCGAAGGAACGTGCTTCCAGCTAGCGAAGCTGCAACATTTGTACGGACCGCGAGTTAGTTCTTTATTTCCAGTGGAAAAATCTGTAAAGTGAAAAAAGACATGACTCAAATTAGTAAAAAGAACTTATGTTTGCACAAAAGCGTGTATACAAAACACATCCTTGACGCTAAAGTGAAATTTTCCTAAGCGCATTTCCACGAACCTTTTTGTTTCAATGTTTATCATTAAAGTTTGTTCATTAACATAAATATTCTTACCCTTTTTCCGTGCACTTCGACACAGTAGTTCTTCAAATGTTGCAGAAGGCTGTCGCAACTTGAAACAAGTTGCAGAGTTGAAGGAAAACGCGAGCATTTTAACTTATATTTCGCGTGCACAATCTCGTGGCGGTGTTTGTCGCCTTCTCCTGAGCTGAATGAGAAGTTTGAAAATTGCGCCGTTTACCACTTCACTTCGCGCGCAAATCCCCGTCACCGATTGGTTGTCTCATTGCACGGGATTTTTCCGTCATTCGTCATTGACGTCATTAGCTGTCACTCTTCGCACAAAATGTGAATTAAAATTGCATTCTAACTGCCAGTTTTCTATTTTATGCGTGAAACTTAAGTCTTTTTAAAAGATCCGTGGTGAGAGTTACGAAAGTTTTTCAGTTCTATCAATTTTTGGCACTTAAAAAAGTGCAAAAAGGACTTTTTGTTAGACCTGTCAATTTGAAGTTACCTGTCCCACGTGGTTCAACCGCGAGTTTTGATTGGCCCCTGGAAATTGCACGGGCTTCCTTTCGTCATACGTCACTTATCGTCTGTTAAGGGGTGGACCATTTGACTTTTGAGGGGGGCGGGATGGGGGTGGTGATTTGGTCTGGGCCTGATATTTTTTTCTCGGGATGAATGTGCCCAGGATATATTTTGTCCGTGCAGCATGCTTTCATCTCCAGCTCTTACATGCTTTTACATACAGTGGCAATGAATATAAATATACACACTTTTATTTTTATTATTTTTTTTTAATTTGCAAATCACAAACACCACTTACACTACTTACATTGCTAGTTACGTTAATTACACTACTTACAAAGTACAGAGCTACATATCAAGCTACATTACTCCACTAACAATACAGTTAGGCCCGGTTCAAACGTCGAACCTTACATGTGCCGAACCTAATTATTAGATTCGGCACATGTAAAGTTCGGCGTTTGAACCGGGCCTTACCGCCGCCTGGTTAGCTCAGTTGGTTGGGCACCAGACTGCCGTGCGGGAGGTCGAAGCTTCAAGTCCCCTGACCGGACCAACACTCAGGGTCTTAAAATAACTGAGGAGAACGTGTTGCCTTGGCAATGACATCTGCAAATGAGGTCTTCTCGGATAAGGACTATAAACCGTAGGCCCCGTCTCCTGTACCTGCAGTGTCACCATGGCTAGCAGGGGACGTTGAAGAACACACACACTTCTCGTAAAGAGTAGGGCACGGAGTTCCCGGTGTTGTGGTCTGGCCTTGGTTGAGTGTTCTGTATTTCATGGGTTGGTGCTTTAATAAGGGCTTACAAGTCTGTTTGCGCCTTTCTTCCTCGGACTGATCTGTCCAGAAAATGCTTAAAGTATAAATACAAAATTTACTCTTTCCCTTTTTACACTAAACTACACATACCGACCATGCCGATGCCCAGTTAATTCCCTTAAAACTTAAATAACTACTTACATGTATGAAGAAGAATAAAAGGACACTTCCTCACGAGTATCACTTCAAAAAGTCAAGAGATAATATTATCAACCAGCTCCACCGACGCAAATACACAAATGACATGACAAACTGAAGAAATGGGCCGACTTTCACCGATTTCAAAATCCCCCCCCCAGAATACCACTATTCTATGCACTCTCAAAAATTCCACAAACCAAAACCGATCGGGAGAACAACTATTTCGGGCTGCGACTGCCCAACAGAGAATATCTTCTTTGTGGTTCGCTTGCTTCCGCCTATTGCCAGTTCAACGGAGAAAATTATCGCCAAATTCATGGGACAGCGTTAGGGAACTGAAATGACAGTCGCCTTTGACACCGTATTAATGGCAGAAAGTCAGCCAGAGCAGAAAAAGTCTACAGTATGGAAACGATCATAGATGATGTTTTTTCTCTATGGGTCGTTAACAAGTAGGATATAGACCTGTTTATACAACAAGCTAAGACACCCCTTAAGCGCCAACACCACACAACAAATGTGGGAGTAAGCATATTGTGAGTGCGTCTAATCCAATCTTTAATCTTCTCCTTAACGAGATACTCCTAAAACAGTGTAAAAAAGATCGTTTTTTACGAAAAGGAAATCAGCGTAGGCGGACTAATTAATAACTACGTCTTTGGCACCAAGGTAATTGCAGAACAGCATGATTATCTCATAGCGTGGGACATCATTGATACTGAAAATACGTCAGACGGGGCCGTAAAGAGGGTCGTGCGATAATATCGACATCATGCAAACAAACAACTTATCAGCACGTAACACTGTTTGTTAGAGGTAGTACAAAGCGGAAAATATCGATTAAATTAGTATCTAAAGAAAATTGCTTTTTAGTAGGAAAACAATTTGATTATATTGCAAAAGAATTGCAAAAGTGACTGTCCTTTAAGCATAAGAAAAGGGCATGTCGTTTCTTAAAATATTCCTTTATTGGTAGAATTTTTCAGTACACGAGGAATTTTTGATGTTGATTCCTGAATTTAAAATTGTACGAATTTCTGCGATTTCGCTGAAACAGTTACGTTAATATCACGAATTAAGGAGGCACTGTAGGTCTTGTAGAATAGCGCCCAGCAGGCCAGAATACATTATTCAGAAGAAAATGGATTACAATATGAACACAGCTGAAAACACGAGGCCTAGCTCGGCGGTACCTTTATGAAATGTTCCAGAAATAATTTTGCAGCATGCTAAGAAATCCAATTACGAAAGTTGTTTTCAATCTTTAATTTATGGCAGAGACCCATAAGAGGTGGGTTTCTGTTTATGGCTTATTCCATAAAATGAGAAAATTAATCGACAAAAGGAATTAGCGATTTAAAAACATGTGTTTTGATCAGGAATGATTTCAAATTCCAGGCTGTTACGCATGAACTTCAGTTTTTACTAACTGAGTTTTGTTTAATATTAAATTGATTAACCTTTTTTCGTTTACGTAACATTTCCACAAATTGAGAAATAATATTGTTCCTTTCACCACTCCCGTCAGCTTGCGAAATGATTCCTTTTGACAGGCAGCTGCTTTTAGCATTCGATTGAAGCTGAAGCCTGACGCGTGCACACATACAATCCAATCCTCGTTAATTGCTTTACTTTCGCCGAAGTATTTACATCGTATTTTGAAATATTAAGTATTAGATCTTTTCCAATATTTAACGAGAGGTTATATTTTTATATACAAAAGTAAAATTCGTCAATCAGACCTGATCTCAGATGGCCGGAATCAGTTGCAAAACAACATATTTTTTTTCTGATCAGGAAAAAAATTAATCTGAAAATAATAACAGAATATTAGGTGTAGCGCAAATTGGCAACATGGAACTGTACTCCATTACTTGTGTCTTCTGTGCGTGAACAGGGCCTTTTTCATGTATTTTATCGGTTCTTTGTCGGCAATTCTGTGGTTGAAAAGCCTTCTGCGGGGAAGCAGTTTTCATGGAAACCTGAAGTGGAATTTGTTTATAAAAAGCTCTGTAGGTAATTTAGTTTTGCATAACAGGCAAAATTGGGTGCGTGCGACAATATCTGGAAAGTTCAGATTTCACATGTAACTTTTGCCTTAATTCATATAACTTTTCATCTCCGCGGTGAATGCAAATACGAATGATTTAGCAAAGTGAAGTGAATTGATCATGAGTTTGATTCTGATTTTAATTCAGTGCAAAAGTGTAGCTCTAGTTATTGGTTTCACAATAAATATTTTCCGGACACCTTTGATAGAACCATCTAATTCTGTCATCATACTTGTTTGACTTGTTCTTTGCTATATTTGTATAACAAAGCCAGTCGATGGAAAAACATCAACGGTTTGATTGGCTAGAGAGATCGTATAAAACAGATGCCCATCTTGATATGAATTGCTATCTCTTTAACAGAGATGACAGTCAAGATAGCCGCATATTTCAAAAAAACACCGTCTTCGTGAAAACAACACATTAAAAAGATATTGACGATGTGTCAAAAAATTTATTGAAGACATCTGAAATCAGCATTGTATAAGACGAGCTGTTAGTAAATATACGGCGATTCAATTAGAAGAAATATCGTCGCTGAGGAGAACAATTACAGCAGCTCCGATCTTGAAAAATCAAGTCTATGAGAATTAGGGACAACACCTTAAAGGAAAATGACGACTTCTCTCAACAACACAAATTGCACGGTAGAAAAACAAAGTTTCCTCAACTCGAGCGTTGTTTCCTCGATTTGTGGCTCTGTGCGAGTGACAAGACCTAAATTTGGTCCAAGTAGCTCGGAAATGAAAGCTCTTGCAGCAATCAGCTCGACAGCCAGCGTCATTGGTTTTGTGGGCAATCTATTAGTGTGCTTTGTGGTGATGAAATTTCGTTTCTTAGGACGACCTAAAGCGGAGCTTTTCATCGCCAGTTTAGCGGTGGCTGATTTGCTAGTTTGCGTGTTTGCGCAACCAATGTACATTTTGTTCTTATACGGCTTGCTTCCCTCGCACCTCAACATGATCAGAAAAGCCGTGACGTGGATTTCAACACTGGTGTCAGTCAGTCACCTATTTTCGATCTCGATCGAGCGTTTTCTATCGCTTTACTTTCTTCATCGTTATAGTTTCTTCATCCCCGAGCATAAAATATGGATCGCTATTGTTTCAACATGGCTTATAGCTATCGGCTTTGGCGCTCCTGCAGCGATTTTCAGAAAAGCTCGCCACATAGCACAATACTTTGTAATAGCAGTCTTGGTAATTATACCTATTCTGTACTCTGGGACATTTTACATTGTGCGATTACAGCATAAGCGAATTAAGGAACAACTGCCGGTGAAAAAGCTCTCGACCTCACAGAAGAGCTTTCCAAATGAGCGTAAGATTGTTTATATGATAGCTGTAGTAGTTGGCGCATTTTATCTCTGCATCACGCCGCTTATCGTCTTGCCGTTTTTCTTCAATGTTGGCGCGTCGCCCGCCGTCCTCTTAAAAGCAAAGCGCGCTTTTCCCTGGGTTAACACGGTGGCGTTTTGCAACAGTTGCGTAAATCCTTACATCTATTACTGGAGGAGTTGGCGGTTCCGATTAGCAATTGAAAGGATGCTACGAAAAGTTTTCGAAAAGAAATGAACGTTGCGAAATCCGCACGGAAAAAACGACGTGGATTCAGACATTATGAATTAGTACAGTTTAAATGCTGTGACATTTTAATATTAAAAAAGATAATAGCGAACGTTTATTTGTATGTAATCTATATTATTCACACAACCTGGAATTATTCTGAGAAATATTGCAGATGACAAGTTTGCGGCGGAAGACAACAGAAATCTTTGATTGCCCGTTTATCAAGAATGCGGTTTCTTTGATGGCCATTTACGGAGATAGAACCGTGTGGTTTACATGACGTTAAACTTTGACATGTAGCATCCGATAGTTATTTCAAGACTTTACGATAAGTTAGCGTTAACGTGTATTGAATATAGAATGTAGATTTGGTGTAATTAATAAAAGAACAAACTTGTCAGTGCTGGAAATAAGGCATAATTATAGACTTTACAATATGTGTTATTAATCCAAAAAACCATCAATCTGAGCACCGATTGAGCAATAAACAAAACTGACCAATATTTCAAAAGTTATATTTTACTTCTCGAATTTTTCTTTAAAACGCGTTTCCGCTTATCATCTTCACGTACATATACATGTACGTTATAAATTTTTATCCTTTGATAATAGTTTTTACAAACTGAATACACCGATGACTGTGATTGATGTTTTATTTTCGCATGACTTTCGTTTATTCCCAGACAACAATAACGACAACGTTTTTAATGTATATATTTACACAAAACACAGGTCAGTATAAAAACTGAATGTAACTTGAGAGTTTTTCCTTTCTATCTTTTACTTTCAATTAGGCGTATTTAAACCGGAACTCATCTTTCAAATGCAATTTTAATCGTCCTAATTTATTTCAAGTTGGTCAAAACAGACGCTACCTTTGTAAGGTCCTGTTGAAATGTAACTGCTACTTTTTTAAACAATAAATGTCGCAAGTTTAAATTTGAGGAATATTTTCTGATTTTCTTCGGCTTAACGAGTGAAAGCACTTGGTGGTAAAATCATACCTTCAAGAATCTAAATGTGAGGGCTTCTTAGCCAAATTTATTCTGGCGTTTTCTTTATTAAGTTTTTTAATGAACGATAATACCAAGACCTTGATACATGAAGAGGCTTGATAAATGCTAGTAACATTGTAACATGAGGGCAAAACAATGTAAAATGAAAGAACTAAAACAAACATCGAATGTATTACATTTTTATAGTTCTGTCAGTCTTATACAACATGTAGAATTTTATAGAAAGAAAATTCACAGAGAGTTAACAGAAAAACCATCCGAAGACTTACTGGGCCTGTCATGTGCGCCTAAAGCTCTTGTTCGCCTCTCGCGCTTGGAGAGGAAGCGACAACGTACTTCGGGCTTCTTAAACCGGTTGTGTAGATTTGGTGATTTCTAGAGCAAGATCTTTAATAAACGTTTTCTATAATTCTGGTATATATGTGATATGTATTAACTCTGCATCGTACCCATAACTAACAGATCTCAGTGAAGACAACGATCGCGCTCACGTTGCTCTTAAATTTCGACTCAAAAAGTACATATCAATTCGCCCTCGTTTTCTATGAGCCATAATCAACTCAGTTTCTTCTAGCTCACAAAATGACTCGTGGCAGGTCGCGGGCGCACGATTTTCAGTCTTGAAATGGTTTCTTTTAGAATGCGGTTTTTGGACTGTGCTAATCGCCCTCGTTTTCTGCGCTCACAGAAAACTCGGGCTCGTAGTTTAACTGTTAATTAGAATTCAAAATCGTTACTGTTTCCTTCAAAATGTTATTGCAAACTCGGTGACATCATTTCCACGTGCATGAGATTTGTAGTGGATACTTAAACTAGTGTATTAGTATCGTAAATATTGTAACGCGCACTAAATTAATTACGGATGTCGAGTTACCATTAGTTTTAAATATTTTTTTCCTTTAAATCAAGATTATTTTTTGTACTATCACGTACAGAATATCGAGTTACAAAATTACTGATAAAATTCTTTTTCCCCCGAATACATCCATGGGTTTACTTGATTTTCTTCAGTAAATTAAATACTTTTTTACCAAATGGCCGTCGTAACAGCACAAGTGTTACAATTAGTTATAAAAAAACAGCAACACTTACTTTCTAGTTTTCTTGAAACACCGTTGTATGTTACACAAACTAAAAAGCGTTTTAATTATGGTTTTAATATTATTTCCGGGCAAATGGCAAAAGGGCGAATATTAAAACATGATGTGTGCGTGAAATAAGTGAAGAAAACATACAAGCACTATTTTATATTCGGCCTAAGAATTTAAATTTTCGATATACAGGTCTTTGCAATCTTGAGCAATCTTTTAGGGATGGACCATTATATTTTTGAGGGGGGGGGGTTGGGCAATTTTGTCTTGTTAAGAATTCTTTTTTTCGTCTTTGGGTTGTGCAAGAATTTTTTTTAGCACCTTAAGTTTGTGCACGAATTTTTTTCCCCCATCGGTTTCAGCATTATTCATATTTATTAAAGTGTCGCCAAAAGTGAGCATTTCATGAGGTATGCCTATACAAGTATGTAACAGAAAATGATACATGTACCTCAAAGCACTGCTTTCTCTCCAGGCTGATACAAGCTGCATTTAGTCTATTCAGTTATACATGTGTGGGTTACCACAAAAAATGAGAAAGTCTATTCAGCTGAATTTTAAACGTAAAAATGTCTGGATCTTTTTATCCAATGTCAGGAAATTGAAATTTAATATGTTAAAAATAATAATTTCTATTATTAATTCAAAAATAGACAGTCTTAAAATCCAGAAATTCAAGCAAAACAAGTTTCAGTTCCCATAGTCACTGTAAAAAAAACAACTAATGATACTTTTTGACATGGATTTTATATTTTATACCAGATTCAGTGAAATGGCTCAAATTTATGTGTTAATACAAGAGATATTTATGATATTCTTTACTGTGATGCAAAACACAAAAAGGTGAATTATTTTACAAATAATATTACAAAGTATTTTTGGTTGTTGAAAACCACTTTCCCAATTGTTTTTGATAATTGTGTTCATAATTTTCAAACTGTGAACAATATTTCATAATAGTTGTTTATTTATTAATAGATATATCTTGACATAAATTTCAATACAAGAGCTCAAAAATGATATTTTTTGACATGAATGTTATATTTTATACCAGATTCATTGAAATGTTTTAATACAAGAGATAGATGGAAATAATATATTTATTATATGATATGAAACACAAAGAGGTGAATTATACAAATAATTACAGAGCATTTTTGGTAGTTGAAATAAAATGATGACAAAAATTACAGATTAGTTTTTCATTTGGTCTTACAGGAAGGCTTGCTCGATTTTTTTTTCCCCTTGGCCCACTGTGCATGAATTTTTTTTTCTCCACTTTTGCTGTGCAGGAATTTTTTTTTGGTATTTGCCCAACCCCCCCCTCAAAAATATAATGGTCCATCCCTTATCTCTTGACTGAAGTGCGAAAGGAAACTTCATAAATCGATATTTTTATCGCGTACATTTGTTTGACTTGTTTTATCCGGTATTTCAATATCAGTCAAAAGGACACATGAAAGGAATAAGATAATGTCAAAGGCCGGAATGATTCAATAATAAACAATTCTAAGCCAACTATTTTTTTCCATTTTCTTTTCTTCAGTTCATCAGTCACGCAGGACCTCGAAATTCAGTTTGAATTCAACTTCATTTTTGTTCCCACCCGTTTAAGACCGTTTTCAGCAAGCGGCAGATTATTACTCTTTTGAGTGACTAAGAAGTTTGTTTGGATAAATGATCATCCCTGAGACCAATTAGTCAATATATTGGACGCCAGAAACATCTGCTACAGAAAAAAGTGAATGAACGAACAAGAATAAAAAAAATCAGAAATCAGAGCTGTACTGATTTTTTACTGTAAAGGTCTTGTTTACAAACAAATTTTAGGTTAGTTGTATGAGATTTTTTGTGTTCGAAGTAATGTAAAAAAAAGTTTTAAAAATCATCGACTAATTGTAGCAAAAATGAGCGGTTTTGGCTACAGCTGCTGTGACACTACACCCAAAACATGAGCCGGTATGTTGAGCACGTGCGCAAATCGTGCCAAGCGTCGGGAAAGTCTTGAAAGTAAAATAACTAAATGATATGGTTACGCACCTGATTGGTGGAGTAGAAATAGACTTCATTCTGATTGGTTAGCACCTCGCACGTGTTTTAAGAGCCAATTAATCAAAGTGGGCACAGAGTCAGACAAAAGCCAGTTTTCTTATGACACTCGTAATATCAAAATCAAACTTTTCACATGCGACAAACGCAAACTTGACGCAACGAAATAGGAAAATAAAATTGACCCAAACAGCATATGCCAGCCCACTCTTGCCGAATAAAAAATAGATGTGAAAGGAAAGTAATGCAAAATTCTGTGCATCATTTTTTGTTGGTGAGTACCGGTAAAAAAAGGATTCGATCTACTTCCCATTCCCCACCCCCCCCCCCCCCCTGAAAAAAGACATACCGATGACGTAGCTCTTCAGTGATCCGTTTGGGATATTTGATTGGTTGTTGCTAGGATATCGATATTTAAGTCCTCAGTATCTTTTTGGTCTAATGTCAGTCGTCTCCGGCTCTCATTCTGAAGTGTTCCGTTGTACGTCATTATTGTCAGTTAGCCATGAATAAACTTTGTTTAGGGTGAATCAGAAGGTCTCAGAAGTGTACGCTAATTGATAGCCAACACGTACGACGGAACACTTTGCTTTCTCTTGCAGTTGACTTTAAAATACTATGAATTAAAATCTTGTTCACATCACTCCACATCGTATTATTCAAATTTGCTTTCTGATGACACAATTATTGCTTTTTGCTAAGGTATAGAGACTAGACTTTGGCAAGACCGAGCATGATCAGAAAATTATTTCCAATCTTCTACAATATTATATATCTAGGTTTACGTGCTTGGAATATAGAATGCAACTGTGTAATAAACGTCAACAAATAACAAGCAACTTGAAGTGCATGGAAATAGAGTTAAGTGCTAAAACCCCCGGGGGTACTCCCTTAAATTTTGGATATAGGTGTGTGCCGCGAAGGTTCTTAAGCGCTAACCCTATTTAAGGATAAAGTCAACGGAATTTGATACCCTATTTAAGGACCAAACCCGAGAAATGACACCCTATTCAAGGAAAAACTAAGAAAGGCCTAACGGGTCAATTTTTTGTCGTTCCGTAACGTTTTCACTTTGGCAGACCATTTTTGCACACCGTGAAGAATGCCAAAAGAAATGATACCTTATTTAAGGAACGAGAGAGTACCCCCGCCCCCCGGAACTCAAGTAATGGAAAGAGACAATCAACAACTGTATCTAGAGACGGAAACCAGACAATCTACTTATAACTGAGTTACTACGCGCGCTCTCGTTGGTTGATAGGTGTGTTTTGAAGAAATATTATTTTATAAAAGCAATAGAGGACATTTTCCGTGTTTACACAGCCTCATCTAAGCACTCGGGGGTTTGGGAGAATTCTCGTAAGTTATGCAAACCCTCGACTTCGTCTCGGGTTTGCATAACTGTCTCGAATTTTCCCAAACACCCTCGTGTTTAGATGGGGCTATGTAAACACGGAAAATGTCTTCTATTGTAGTATTGCTCAAGTATGGATTTATAATTAAGCTGAAAATGTTTCCTTTTTCCTTTGAAATTCTACAATAAAGTTTTAAACTTAATTGCAGCTTTGCATATTTTCAGCTTAATTATAAATCCATACAAACTCTCATAGAAACTCATAAATTACGCTTTGGTCACCTGTGACTCCGTAAGCACGTATTTTATACGTTCTCGTCTAGAATTGTCACATGTAAGACTTATTTTGGAATTCCTCTGTTTATAACAATATATACGTGAAGACGATGGCCAAAGGAACCTGAATCAGAATTGTACCCAGTCTCTTCGCCTGTTTTAAGGGTGAGGGAATAAAGACACGAATGAAGCTAAACTAAACGAATGTAGCGGCAGACTAAAGAATTCAGAATATAATTTGGTTTTATCAACTGGGTTGATAATGTGAATTGGCCACCGTAAAGAGATTCGAGAGCTGACGTTTCCAGCGTTAACCCTGCGTCGGAGCGAATCCGACGAAGGGCTAACGCTCGAAACGTCAGCTCTCGAATCTCTTTACGGTGGCCAATTCACATTATCAACCCAGTTGATAAAACCAAATTATATTGCTATACTTCCCACCGACGCAGCACCACAGTTTCTTTAGAAACTTACCCCCTCTAAAGAATTCAGAGGCTGATCACATGGTGAAATTTGCGAGAAATTCACTTACTGTACATCCAGAAAAATTTGAAGGCTGGTATAATAGCATGACAAACCAATACTCGAAAACATTAAACGACCTTAGTCACTGGGTATTTAATAAAGAATGCGTATGACTATATACATATACCAACATCCCGCTAATGAAGCATTGTGACAACAGGCCACATAACACCCCCGAAACGAGGTTACGTAACCCATGATAAATACATCTATAGTCAGGTCTCTGGAGAAAAAAGACTCAATTCACAAGCTCGATAAAAATTTTCCATTTCATAAGCGTGATGTAATAGTCGCGCCGGACCAGCAAGAGTGTGCTAGCGAATGCTGTATCAAACACCATCCATGACATCGCGCCCTCCAACAGAATCTCATTCGATCGATCTTATGAGGGAGGGTAGGCTTATTATCAGAAAGAGTTCTTCTTCTTTATATGATAACCAAATCAATGCGCGTGCTATGATTGGTCAATCAGCTATGGTTTATTGTGCCAGTAAAGTCATGGAAACATCGCACATTTTCTGAATTATTACATAAAAGCAATAGACCACAAGTTACTATGGTTTATAGGCTGATAAACCACTTGGGATGTTGGTAGAACACTCAAAGAATTTGTAAATCACTCGCCTGCGGCTTGCGATTTACAAATTCTTCTCGTGTTCTACCAACATCCCAAGTGGTTTATCAGCCTATAAACCACAGTAACTTGTCTATTGCTTAATTAACCAAGCTAAGCCAAATGCCGAACTACAATCAAAAGATGTCACTGTCCGGGCAGCCGTTAAGAAAATCTCTTGGAAAAGCGTTCGTTCTTCTATGCGGAATTGCACTGATCATTTTTGTCTACACTGAACAAAAAATCGCGACCGCAGACACCAACGATGGATTACATTCCAGGAAAAAAGTTGATAACAAGTTGAAGCAGTTCAGTTTCTCTAACAAGCAGCCACTCGATAATTTTCGACGTAAAGGCAAAAAGATTTTCATCGCTTTTAGTTACTGGGAGCAACTTACAGCGGCTACGAGAAATTTATTTCATCTCACAGCCCTTGCTGCGTATGGTGGGCGACAAGTTGTTGTTCCATTTGTAAAAGATTCGAGATTACACGGTTCACCGACAATGGCGAGGAGTTTTCAGACACTCGCACTGTACTATAACGTTACTGCAATCAATCGCACCCTTCATTCGCGCGGGCACGGTACGCTAATAAGCTGGGATGAGTTTCAAGACGTCTGCCAAGGAAAGCTAGATGTGTTGGTGTATTTTGATTACACAAACACTAGTCAAGCCAAACAGGCATACAGTCCGGTTTGCGAAGATTACCAGAGAAACAAATTTGAAGATTTCGAGGTTGAAAGAACAGTTTGCATGAATGTGTTTTCGGTTGAATCAGTTGAAACATTTGAGAATGAAGTTGTAAAAAATCTTCCATGTGTTGGCTTTGCTCAGTGGAGAGGAAGTAATGACAAGGGATATTTTAGAACACGATTTAATTTTTCAACAGTTGTAACGCGTCCTATGGGATTTGGTGATTCCGACGTTTTCTTTCATTCAAAACTCCTTCATGTTGCGCAAGATTTCATCGCCAAAAATCTTGGTCCACTCTTTGTCTCTGTACACATTCGCTCAGAAATGATTTTAAAACAATTTTCTTTTGCTGGAACAACTCTTGGAAATATTACTGCGGTCGAGAATTGTTTATTAAATTTGACGACGCAAGTTCGAAAGCGTGCGAATGTCAAGGTTAGTACGGCACACACCCCTGTTTTTCTGGCCGCCGATTTCACAGATTATGGAAGTTCGTCACAGTATATAAAAACTGCGCGTAAAAACGCCAAGTCATTGATGAAGATTTTAGCTCCTCTAAAACCGGTTGTCTTTCAACCTTCAGCTTACAATCTTACTGACCGAGGCACTGTGGCCATTGTGGAAAGGAACATCTTGGCCTCTGCCCAGAATTTGTTTGCCGTTGGTGGGGGTTCGTTTCAAGCAGAGGTTGTTAAACAATTTCTTAACAAATTTGCCATCGATAAAAGAACAAAAGTTAAATGTCAGAGTGAAATGTGTGGCGAATTCTGGTGTTTCTAATTTACCATTTCCGAGTTCTCTTTATTAAATTTGCCTCAGTGTCAAACCGAGTCTAAGTACGAAACCATTCATATGAAAATGTGTTTTACCCGCATCTTCATTCTCAAACAAAACGAGCTCGTTTCCATAAGAATAGTTTCGCACTTAGACTCTCTATGAAACAGAGGGAAAAGGGAACTCGGAAATGGCCGATTCTGTTAGGCGAGGCACCCCTGATTAGCTTCAACCTCGTTCCCAGGATCTCTCAGACCCTGGGAACGAGGTTGGTTAAGCTTCTTCTAAAACAGTTAGACCACTCCCCTTTGAAGAATTAGATGTTAAGTCAAAAATTGTTCCTCTTTAAAAGCATCGGCCCACTTATTTGTAGATCAGTTGCTGCTTTTCTCTATGAAGTCATGAACTCTAGATATAAAAAAGTTCTATAACAAGTGAAATTGTATTAGAAATTCACACAATTATATAATTATATAGTTTACTAAAAGGTAAAGCCATGTATAGATATGGAAATACCTCAATAAATTGTTTTTGTTCTTCAAATGTTTTGCGTTTTGGTTCCGCTGCTGTCACGAAGTCACGAGAGTAAATTTTCGATTTCACGAATCACGAACAATTCACAAAGGTCACGGAAAATATCTGATCACAATGCAGTGAAATTCAGCTACGAACTCAACTTTAGACATTCACGATGTATTTCTTATCCGATTCACGATTCACAGCCAAGGACTTTTGCATTTCACGCTTCACGGAATACACTTCAATCACGATTCACGGAACAGTTTTTTTATCAAATCACGATTCACAGAGCACACCTTGCACACCTTGCCACCCGCCCCCCTTCTTTGAGGGTGGCGCAATAGCAACATGTAAAGGATAACAACCATATATCTACAAGAAATACAGCAACTTCGAACTGAAAAACATTGTAATCCTGGAATATGATCATTCCCAAGCGGTCCGGCGCTCTCAAATAATTTTGGCGCAGATGCGGCGCTTATTCGGGGACTGTGTTGTTTGTATGACTCGCTTGCCTTCACGCGCCAAGCTATTAAATTTCAATCGCCAGGTTTTAGGTCTTCTTGTAATGGTGTCTCGTGTTTTGAACCGACAAAGGTGCGAGCCTACCAATTTGCTGGTTATCACCAGCGACAGAGTCGGAGTCGGAAGAACGCTTATGACCAAGCGAAGACTGTAAATCGGAGTTCAAGCCGAGTATTCCGGTCACGACTCCGTCACAAACTAGATTGTCGGAGTCGTAAGTAGAAGGAAAAGGACTAACCAATCACAAACAAGCAATTTGATTGTTTTATTCTTCCGCTTCTGCTTTCGACTCCGACAATAGTTTCACTAGATCATAAGCGATGACGTCATAAACGGAATCGGAACTCTCCACTACTCCGACGGTTTGATTTTCAGTAGATCGTTTGTAAAAATCATTATATACAAAAAAAAGTTCACAATATTTTTATGCCGAAGGTTTACGACCGTGCAAAGTACTTTGCGTTCTCCCACGCATTGGTTGAAGGATCCTGGTCGTCCGCGCCTTTAAGTTTTGTAACGCAATTTGAATTCACAATACAATATTCATTATTGCTATGGCATCGTCAGACGGATTTTTGGAATTTCGATGTGAGGCCCGAAGGGTGGTCCCCAATCAGGCGAGACCTTGTAAGAGCTGCGAGGTGACCCAAGGGGAGGGGGGTCCTGGACCACCCGACTCTCCCCCTGGATCCGCCGGTGCTGACGACGTCAAATATAGTAAGAACAAAACTGTCAAACGAGGCGATAGCCGAGTGTCACTGGTGTTTTTACCACATTTTGAAGTCTTCTGTGATCTACTGCTGAACAGTATCTGTGTCCATAGTGGGAAACTAAAACAATCGAGGCTGGGTTAAAGGCCATTTCCAGTCCGTACTGCGCAGTCTCGGGATTTGTTTACATTTCTGTTTTGAATTCGTTGATACGTTACACTTCGGTAACTGCGTACATGAAGTTTTCGAGTCCGCCATTGCGGGTCGTTTTGTTTGGGAATTCGCAATGAGCTGAAACGTCGGTTTGGAATATCGTCGAGGTTCGTCTACTCTTTATTATTGTTTTGCAAGGATATCAGATGTTAATAAGGAAGAAAAAGGTAAGTTTTTACCCGTAATTTTCATTTTGGTTTGTTTACTTTTTACCGTGTGAGACTCAATAAACACTACAGGCGGAGATTGCGCAGTAGGGACTGGAAATGGCCTTTAAGTTCATGTTTACTTCAGGACCAAAGGAAAATAACCAGACTGTAGGACGGCATTTATTGGGGTGGAACTACGATAAACTTACTTACATTATTAAAAAAATGCCAACTTTAATCGAATACTTTTTTTAAGGTTAGGTAATATCAAAAAAGCACATGATTTCAGAATGCACCCAATTTAATAGTACTACGTTAATTTCTTTAACAAGGTTGCTAGTAATTCCTCGAGGATCGTCGAAAAATGCTAAAGCGCCGATCAAACGGTCATGATAGTTGATGATAGCTCCAGATATCATGTCCATTTCAACATGAACTATCATGCGCTACCATCGACTATCGAAACTATCATTCACTTTCAACTTGCTCAAAATCTTCATGATAGCTGATGATAGTTCGGAAAGATTAAACTACCATCGACTATCATGCGCTGTTTGATCGGAGCTAAACGAATCACAAAAAGTGAAAATCGACTCTTGGCCTTTCTCTAAAGTTTCCCAGCTATTCATCGAGGATCGTCGAACAATGCAAACGAAGCGCAACCTGGCCCCTCTTTTGTTTCGTAATTGAATCAAATCACATGCGTAACTTGAAAGAAAATTCATGGACGATCATATTGGCGGGAAATTCAATTGTATAATTTTACCGCGAAATGGCAACCATAACGATAACGTTACATTGTACCTAAACGATTAAACATTCATTAAATTTATCTGCAAATTTGAACAACAATAAAGCAAGATCCAAGCTTCTGCCTTTCAAAACTCTGCCTGGTTTGGCTGTGCGACTAACAAATAAATTTTAGCCTTCAAGAAAAAGTTTATTGTCTTTCCTCCGTGAAATATATAACAAAAATTTGCTTAGGAAGCTACAAGCTCGCCAAAACAGGCACGAACCTACTAGATTACGTTTCCCTTCCTCCCAACATATTTCAAAAGTATCACCAGCAACTTTACTATTCCAAGGAATGGGTGAGTAATATATTGAAGCTCATCAAAGATTACGTGAAAAGCCAAGAGGGAAACGAACACAATCAAACTCCAACGAACATTTCCGATCTTTCACGACAAAATACGAAGTGTATACGATTCATCTTGTTTAAATGAGGGCCAATCAAAACGTTTCACCTTACTATAACAAAAGCAGTAAAAAAAACATATTTTCTTGAAAAGGGTAGGAGTAGACTGAAAGAAACAATCTTCACTACAGGAGGTTCTTTCCCTGCAGTTGTGAATGGAATTTAATTGAGCTTTGTTGCAAAGTCAAGAATGCGGTAACTGCTGCTGTTGCTGTTTTTCCCACCACCATCCTCTTCCTTTTCCGCCAGCAGAGTCGACAATTCCACCTTGCACATTGTACGGTGGTATATCACCAGGCATGTTGACACTCACCCCGCGACCCCTCGCCATACCAGCTGGCATGTCACCGGATTTGGCTAGGATTATCGGGACTTGACTACCAGGGGCTTTGTCGAGACTTGGTTCCCCGGCTAAGCCTGGTATCTCTGAAGAAGGTGAAGTGTATGGCTGCCCATTGAACTGCATCTGTGGGGACTGAGAAATGAGAGGCACTTGCACTAGTGGTCCAGGGATGGTATGTGGATGCAAGGCCCCCTGCATGGGATGTCCGGTAGCAAGACCATCGGGAGTGAGGGACTCCATGTCATTTCCACCATCTCCTCGGCCGCGAGCAATTATAGGGATGTCATTTCCACCATCCCCTCCCTCTCGAACCTGGCTGATGTTTGTTGACTTCTTAGGTTTCACTGGCTGCTCCACATAACCAATGCTTCTGTCGTATTCTTTGTCCACCTGCATAGCCCAAGTCACGTTACGGGAACCAGCACTGCTGCCACCACCACGTCTTCCACGGGAAGACCCACCACGTCCCCGCCTGTTCGGCCTTCCCATCTCTACACTCGTAGGACCCCCAACCACGATACGGTCTTTGTCACTGTAGCCTCGCCCTGCCTTGTTTCCAGACCAGCGAGCGATAGGAACCCCGGCGACTTCCAACTGACCCCCTAATCCGGAAACTGGCTGCCTGCTATTTGGACCACGGCCACGCCTAGCATTCATGCCCATTCCTTGCATTTGTGGGATGTTGGCGCCAGCAGGGAAGAAGTTAGGCATCGCAACACTTTGAAGTGC
The DNA here is from genome assembly GCA_947652115.1 of Blastomussa wellsi. Taxonomy (NCBI): domain Eukaryota; kingdom Metazoa; phylum Cnidaria; class Anthozoa; order Scleractinia; family Plerogyridae; genus Blastomussa; species Blastomussa wellsi. Next base: position 1,386,224 of record OX393574.1, on the reverse strand, counting down.
AGGCGGCACAGGTCCAAAGAATGGCACAGGTGTGGGAAGCAAGCCATCGCCATGATGGCCAGGAAAATGAGGTATCATGCCAACAGATGGCATTCCATGTGAAATGCCAAAGTCTTGTTGCAGACCCTCAGTGATGCACCATTTCATTCGTTGAAGCTTTTCCACCCTTCCTCCCTAAGGTGAAAGAGAGAAAAGTGATTAAACACGGAGCGAGCCTATAAAAACGCCCCGTCTAGCATTTCGTTGGCTTTAATTTTAAACAGCCGTGTCGGAGTAACGGTCTTCAAACAGAAAAGCTCCGCAAATTTTTCTTTTTAATTGCGAGCCCTGTTTTTTTATGTGGAATTAACGACCTCAAATACAACATGTTCCACTGATAATCTTTTCCCACGCAAGTTAAACAAATTTAAACAGAAATTTATACACGAATCCTGAAAATTCAAACTTGGTGCTGACATAAAAGCTCAAACGGACAGTGCTGAACGCATCGATTATTCAAGTACTTGGCTTCATGGGCTAAGAATCCAAACAAAAGACGAATAACGATGTTTAGTTATGACTTCCAATGACTGACGAATTGTGGACGAATCAGGAAAGCACCCTCTTTTCAAGCTTGGTGAAAATTGGCACGTTATTTGTTATCGTCAAGTCATTTGCCGCAAGGAAATTCTGTAATTTCGCAGAATAATGCACGACAGTTACATAGCTTTACATTTCCGTTTATTTCTATTATTTGCACCCAAACGACAAAAGGAACAATTTATTCACGAGTGCCTAGATAAGTTCGGATCACGCCACACCAAAGAAAACCAGCTGAGTTCAGTCCTTCTCAACCAATAAAATCATCTCATTGGAATTTGTGATTGAAAGGCTGAGCCGCTCAGCTTCGTTATATAGAATCACTCCATGTTTAAGACAGGTCGCGGCTTCTTTGAATCAAAACCAAAACACTGGAAAGTGAAAAATACATCAAACAATCCTCCGGCTACTTTTTAACTTTTCCCGCCTACTTGCAAAATTAGTGACAGCCCTCGAACAAGATCTAAAACTTTAATAAACAATTTGTACCTTTCCATCACACAATTCAAGAAGGGAGACATTATCAGCAACCATAAGATACTTGCTATGGAAAAGTTTCCCATCAAAGTAGTTCCACGGGCACACCAGCTCCCAGGGGATAGGAACAGCACATGCATCGTTAGCGAAAATGGCAGCTTCAACACCACGCATGAAGATGGAGGCAAGCTGAACAGCACGAGCATCAACTCGTTTAAGCTTGATTTCCCTCAGGTTAGATGCATTGCAGTCTGTTGTTAAATGTGGAGAGAGAGCTTGGGCGAGGAAAGCATCTAGTTCACGAGTTGTTAAAACCAGATGTCCATGTGATACAAGGTACCTGGAGAACAAAAGAAAAAAAATCAGGTCATGAAAGGATTGCAAAAGTCTCTTTTCACATACTAAGTAAAGTACAGGAAGTCTTTCTTTTGCACTAAAATGTGGGGGGTGGTGCAAAAATAGCAAGGGAGTGTGAAATAGAATTGTTGAAGCTCAAGCTGTTAGTAGCACAGGCACAACTAGAAAAGTGAAAAGATAGACCACCCTTGTACCATACAGCATTTCGGAAACCTGGTAAGCCCGTCTTCCTGGATTTTAAAGCAAAAGAAAGGGGAGAACGACTACTCACAGTCTACATGTTCAGTTTTTCTTTCTCGGTTCAAGAGATACCGTAAAATTCCGAAAATAAGCCCCTCCGTATACAAGCCCCCCAAATCTGAAACACAAAACTACCTCCTATAATAAGCCCCTCTGTATATAAGCCCCGGGGGCTTGTATTTGGAAATTATCCTCAATTATACAAACCAAAGCAAACTACACATAAGGGTAGGAAATAGCAAGGGTTGACAGGCCGCACATCTAGACCGCTGTGAAAGCATTTGTTGACCTTTTAAAGTTTTGCTCTAACGAGCGTATCTTTTAAGGATTTTCCTTTCTCATAAGATATTATTGGTGGTTCTTTGAGAATTTGTTGAAGAATTGGTTGATTTTGTGTAATGCGCCAAGGCTCCTTTAATGTTTGACACAGACGGTTGGTACTGTGTAACAAAAGGCAATATTTCTTTACTTTTCTATTGTTTTCTTTAAGCGTTGATTCTCTTCCGGTGAATTCTATTTCCTACTGATTAACTTGTTACGAATTTCTAGCCAAAACCTCTAATATTACCAGTTGCACATTCAAAAATTTTGACACCAATTTCCCTCCAATTATAAGCCCAGCCAATTTTGAAACGCAAATTTCCCTCCGATAATAAGCCCCTCCGAATATAAGCCCCTTCCAAAAATAAGCCATTCAAAAAGGTCCTTTGAAAAATATAAGCCCCGGGGCTTATTTTCGGAATATTACGGTATTACTACATGCAGTGTACACTTGCTTACAATAGCCAATCAAAATATAAAGAGATGCCAACTCAACTCTGTCTTGATAGCCTTTTCATTGTAATTGATAAACATCATTAAATGATTGCAAGTTAATTTACTACACTGAATAAATTTGAAATTTGATTCATACATGTACAGTAGGTTTTAAAAGTACTCAAAAAAGATGTTTACACAAAACACCCCATTTTATGAAATTAACCAAATAAAATACATATCCTCTATGACCTCCTCTTTTGCTAGTATAATCTGATTCTCCTTTTCCCTCTTCATCTCAATATTTTCAATTGTAATATTAATGAAAATAACATGAAATTTACTATAATTTTGTTGTATATCTTAAATCTGCATTATTATGTAAAGCTAAGTTTTTCCATTTTCCAGTACACTGTATGTTTGTATTTGTCTTTTTTATTATGTTTCTTGTGGTCATATTGTCCTGCCTCTACTAGCTTTGCGGCTATTTGCAGGACAAGCCCTTATACCCTTCTTATAAATTTGTAAATAAATAAATTGTTGTTGACAATTACCTGAGAACGCAACAAAGAATCACCAATCTCTTGGGCACAATGACTGTCTGAGTCATGCTGGGGGTGTCGCTCATCATACAGGAGAGAAATGCCTTCAATCTGTTGCTATCTGCCGTCACTCCCTTGTTGAACCAGAGCTGATCCACTGGTGGAACATCCCAATCCAAAGCCAATGGTTCCACAATGTCAGAGTTATCAAGTCGTCTTCCACCATAAACACACCATTCCTTCACAGCCAAGGAACTAACATCGAATTTGTCATCTTTCGTTCTCTTAGCCACCAAGTCAAACAGGATACCATAGACCCTTTGACGGACTTTACGGAACAAGAGTGAACATGGGAGGCGGTCAGGAAGGTGTTCATCTTCAATTGTCGTGTCAATGGTGATCTCGGCTTTAGTCAAAACTTGATAAACAGTTTCTATCATCTTTCCATTTTGAAGAAGATGGACAGTAACATCCAGAACTCGCTGTGGAATATCTGGGATGGCACCTTTTACTGTGATCTCTTCTACAAAAATAGAATAAAAACAAGTGATTACTGTGAGTGAGTGGAATGCTGCTGAGAGGTTGATGCAGGAAGAGCACCAGTACATTCTTGACACAACTAAAATGGGTGCGACCCTGATGAATACTTCCACAAGCAAATAAACTCACATTCAACATAGCAATTGAAGCAGTAAAGGAAAATATTAATCATTGTTTGTTTGCCATTCCAATCTTTGCAATAAGTCACAGCTGCTCAGATCAGTGATTACACAGCAAAATAACCATTTGTAATGGACAACAATGCTGACCTGATGCTACTGATTGATACTGCTGGTGCAATGCAGAAATCCACAAGTAACTGCATCTCGATGGAACATGATTAGAATAACTACCTCATACCTCAGCAGCAACATGTGCAAGTTGGTGGTAATAGGCTGAGGTTGTTGCGAAGAAAACATGCATAAAAAATGCAAATGCATTTGAAAGAAAATGCAAGATCAATGGTCTACAATCTTGTTGAACATCGAAATAATGTTGTTTCCATGGTCCACAATCTTATTGACTAGAGAAACGAGCTGGAAACATGGTCAATTTGTTTTATACAACAGCACTGACAATTTACTTGTGAATAAGATCAAAAATCAGGGCAGAAAATCAGGACAGTTTCCCCACTTGAAGACATTGACTGTGTGGGAAGTTCGGCCCCAAATGTTCCAGTTAACATTTCACAACTTGCTGGTTTCTGGTTTGGGAAAAGTCAAATTAATATTATTTTTTAAAAACTCTTGAAGCCTTATGCCACACTAGTATTGACAGGTTCCATAACTTTCATGGTCTATACGCTTATTGACCAAAGTTCTTTACCAGTATACCAATTTGCCAAGTTATTGTATACATGTAAATAAATAATTTTGTTCTAACCAAAATAAAGCTGGTAAAAATGAAAAATAAAATATAAAACACTGTACAGCTCACAGAAACATCAACAGAAAACAGCTCACAGAAACATCAACTTACCTTTTTCTTCTGTATTGTCAACATGATTGGCATCTGTCGTAACAATGTTGGACGTCATAGGTGAAGACTCAGATGAGGGTGGTGGGGTGGGGAGGAGCGCTGATGGTGACACTGGGGGATGGGCGAGTACTGAGACTTCATGATGAGGTGATAAAGGAGTTGGCACACCTTGCAGTTCTTGGGGGTCCCCTGGGGGTGAAAGTGGTAATGAGTGCATGACTGCACATTCTGGGGTGTTCTGCAGTTGAAGCGAGGACAAGCTCTGCTGTAGATCTGCAACACTTGGAATTTGCTCTGTGCTGTTATCACTGCTTTGAGACAGCTTAGGGAACAGCAAGTAAAATAACAAAGTTAGTTTTTTTATCTGGACAATAAATTATTTTTAAGTAATTTAAAAATTGAACAGAATTGGCTACATGTAGTAATTTAGTTCCAGGGCTCAAGGTTAACTTTTTAGGTGATCAGCCCATTGCAGGATGTACATGTACACCTGTAGCAAAGGGCCGGCTACCAGCTAATTTCACCAGCTGAAGAAAGCTCATCACCGGCTTACATTTCACTATAAAACAAAGACTCAAAGAAATTTTCCAGGTACAATGGTCAGAAAAGCCAGCTGAGCTTGTTTGTGAGCTGGCATTGTAATTTCTTAGCTGCATCCCTGCCATTGGCTATTGACAGCAGTTCCCGGGGGGTACTCCTTGTAATTTTTGGTGGGGGTGTGCCGCCCAGATCACCAAATCCAGACCTGAAATTTCAGACCAATGCATGCCATTTTCCACACCCATTTTCAGACCTTGCCTCAAAAATCCATACCCATTTTCAGAAACACCCGTGTTACACCCATTAGGTAAAATTTAGCTGGAATGATATATTTTATTTTTCGGGGGCCCCAAAACTGGCAGTTTGACTCGTGATGCATAACGGGTGGGTCAAATTCTTTAAGTTTTCTCTTTCTCTCTCATCAGTTACTCATTCCAGTTACTGAGAAGAAAAATATGTTTATAAGCCTTTGTAAATGTTCCCCCAAAAACTATACCCAATTTCAGACCATAAAAGCCAAAATCTATTTACAGACCAAACCGGCTCAAGAACCATACCCTTTAAGGCGGCACATACCACGGTTGTCAATAAGCGCTGGCAACTGGCGATATTGCCGGCTACTTAAACGTTTTCGCCGGCTACAATTTGGAGGAGATAAGCGGGAAAAAAGCAGTCATTACAAAAACGCTTAACAAAAGGGACTCCAGTGCCGTCTACTTTCAAAATATCTTCGCATACTTCAAATCTTATTGACAACCCTGACATACCTATATACCTAATTTTTAGTTTCTATTGAGGAGATATATCAAAAACTCTAGAGAGCTACAATTTGGCGGAGATAAGCGGGAAAAAAGCAGTCATTACAAAAACGCTTAACAAAAGGGACTCCAGTGCCGTCTACTTTCAAAATATCTTCGCATACTTCAAATCTTATTGACAACCCTGACATACCTATATACCTAATTTTTAGTTTCTATTGAGGAGATATATCAAAAACTCTAGAGAGTGTTTCATCACTTTTCCAAAGACTTCTAAGTTTGCCAAAAATACTCCACTGTGTGCCATATTTAAAACTCTCTTCTTGGTTGTTTGCAAATGTGATGAAACACTGCCTCTCCTGTTTCACATATTACATAAATATTATTGCTGTTCATGATTTTCTGACATTCACAGTTGCATTACTTACAGCAGTAAGTGGAGTTGCTGGTTTGGGTACAAATTGGTGTTGTTGCCAATGCTGCCACATTTTTTGATACTGGTGTTCATTCTGTTTGCGACCTGTTAGGAATAAAAAAAATCAAGTCTGCATAAAAGCCTTGTGTTGTGGCCCATCAGACCAAAGCCTATCCCGGTTTCCTTAGCATAAAGCGACTAGAACTATTTCTAGCCTAAATTTTTCAAATTTGTCAATTACAATCCTTGTGGATCTTGCTCATTTGAAGCCATCCTTGTTTCGCCTCAGTTTATTTTACATCTTTGGTGTTTTTCTTCCGTGGCAAACAATTACTTCAAGGTATCCTTTGATTTGAAGCCCCTTCAACGGAATGATATACAACCAGCTGTGATGGTCTTATCGTTATTACCTGGAGCAATATCAGTAGACTGAATAGCTGGATCCTCCTTTGGAAGACCTGGTGAGTAATGTTCCACAGACTTTTGGAGCATTTCTGTCATCTCAGCCAAGTCAACCTTTTCTGAGCGGAATACTTGACCAGCAATCCATGGAAGGTTGGACACATCTGCGACATTGTTTAGAAAATTAACTACACTGCTGATGATGATGTCATTGGCTGGAAAGATTGGTTGGTGCTTCTCTTTGACCTGAAAAGAAAAAAAATAATGATACCATACTTTGTAATACTAGAGTGACAACTTAAAGAATCTGACCCACCAGACCTTGGGCTGAGCATGGCTCATAAATTGCCTTTGATTTTGTCAATGACGTAGGTATGGTGTAGTTTTATTTGTTAGTCATTCCTGGCCCAATTGGCTGACTCCTAGGCCAAACCTTAAATAACACAACTTTTGATGTTTACTCTTAAGGAGCTACTAATTCATTTTAGACTACTCTACACTCTGTTTTACTTTTGTGTTAATTGTATATTTTGTGTCATTCAAGCAGGTGGGACAAATACAAAGTGTAAATGAAAGACATAAATCATATTTGAAAACTTAAAGTATTAGATACAGAAGACATCTTCGCATTCAAAGCAACGTAAGCAAAGCAGATGGCACCAGCCCTCAGTTACATCCGAGTATTGTATATCGTGCCATGCTTCAATATAACATAACATTTGTTGAACCAGAACACTAACAACAGGAAATGATGTTAATTGGCCTGTGTATAAATCCATGGGGGTTCTTGCTATTTATTTTTTGGAGTAAATATGTAGTTAAATTGAAATTGTGTGGCTTTAAGATCTCTCTCATCTTCTTGTTAAGTATTTACACAACAACACCTTTATTAATTTGTACCCCTTAATTAAATTAAGTTAACAAAACTAGAAAGTATAAAATGAAATGAGTACATGGCTGCCTGAAATAACCACCATTAGCTAATGAGAAACTGGGCAGCCATCCTTAGTGTTTACATCAGTAATTTTTATATTAAAAGGTCAGGTACATAGGGCTTAAATAAACACACTATTTCATTCCAGAAATATATGTGCTCCGCCCTACAGGAGGTCTTTTGGGTTTGAAAACCTCCTCTCTGTATCGGTTCATAACTTCCTTTTAAAATTCTTGTCTTTAACCCCTTGCAATTTCCAATAACCATCCACAGGAAGGGTACAGATATTTCCTGGAACCACACATTCTCATATTTTTTCGTATTTTTATTTACTTTAGGACAGTTGTATTTTTGTTGTTGGCACTTTTATCATGAGCCCTGACCTGGATGAGCTTTCAGGGGATTAAATAAACAATTTTATTATTAATTCAACATATTTCCCCATTTCTGATTGGTTAAAACCACATGCATAATTTGGAAAGAATTTTGTCATATTCAACCGATGACGTCAAAAGTGCAGCCCTCTGCAGATTATTGAACCCTTTCGGCCTCGGTGGAAACACCCTCCTCGACCTGCAGAATTCTTCATATCCTACTCAGCCTCATTCAATAATTGCTAAATAACTATTACTACTGTGCCCACACAGTTTAATATGCTCAAATCTTGCTTCCCAAATTCTTGACAAATTGATCGAATATTCATTAATTTATTCACAACAGCAGTAAATTCAATAATAAAAGCACTGACCTGTACTTTTGCTAGCGGGTGATCTGGACCTATTAGATTCCAGTAAAATGAGCCTAGGTTGTCTTCTGGAATGAACGATGTTCCTAGCAAACTTGCAAACAATCCTACTCGATCGTGATGAAGTTTCAGTTCAGACAACAATACTTCACGATTAAATCGCATTGTGGTTATGTCTTTCTTGGTAAATTTAAGGTGATCTGAGGAAAAGTAATTCGGGAGGTCAAGCAGGAGAAAATCTGCGTGATGACTGATAACTCCTGCAAAACACTCCCCTTGGCAATACGACGCCATTTCTTTGTGAAGATCCACTACAGACGTACACACCGAAACACCACAGCTGAGAAACGCTAGTCGAAGACACGTGTTAACAACAGGTGGCGGAAAATACAGTCTCTTTCCTGGATAGGAATTCAATTTCATGACATGTCCAAGGATTTGCCGAGCTAATTGTCTTTTTTCGTTTTGATTTTTGATCCAGTCGTACAATCTCCGAGAATCGCCTTCGCCGTCAAAATACATCACAATCTCGATATTCTGCTGGCGGAAAGACCTTGTAAAGTGTTCTACATTACGTAGCATTTCATTCCACTGTCCTCCGCAAACCCAATCTGTAGTTGGCCCGTAAAAATGCTTTAAACAACTCTTCGTGTCAATGAGCAAGACCGGCTGACTCGCGCTGCTTGCTTTTTTGCCATGGAGAACTTCTTTCAGATCAACTTCTTCGCAAGCTTTGGGGCAATTCTTCTCGACGTACTCCTGCAATCCTTGAATTCCCATCTTAGCTAAGTTTCCCTAAATTATCTTATGGAAAATTCTCGTCAAATCAATCGCTTCGTAAAGAAAACAAGGAGTTATTCTGCTACATGACTCCTACACGTGTTCTGACCGCCATATTACGCTAAACCTGCAAGGAAGTCTGGGAGGAAGAACCCCCAAGAACAGAAGGACTCATGGGGAATATTGTCGTTCCCAGTCCTCTGACGCATGTGCATTGCCATAGAAACACGAACGCTTGCAGAAAAGACAAACTTCTGCCTCGGTAAACACGCTTGCACTCCGCTTTCGTTCAGATTAGAGCTCCCTCTGTTTCTACAATACAAGATGCCTCGCGATCCCTACCCTTTTCCGAGACTACAGAATGATAGCGATTTTTGTGGAGGGCAAGGAAAACAGGTAAGTTGGGGAAAATGTGTTGAAACACTCTTGGTTTTGGAATCAGGAAATCGAGCGTCGCGCGTTTGGGCTCGAAACAATAAAGTAGATATTTTTTCAATGTTGCTTCTTTGATTTCGCAAAAGAACAATGAATAACAAGCTTTATCCTGTAGGAATATGGAATCAATACCATTGCCTTCTTTGAAGCTGGTGTTTAGAAGCTTCATTGTTCACTTCCAGCTGTTTTATCTACACGCTGTGGATTCTTTGGAATAATTTATATAATCGAAATGAACCCTCCTTTCAATAATGCACGTATTATTTTCGGGATTCATCCTAAAATAGCTGCCATTATGCCTCCACTTATGTTAAAGTTAACGTTCTTCTGTCGTCTTGAAAGTTTGAAACTAGCATAATGAAAACTCGCGCGGAGTCTGGCAAAAGAGCACGCAATGTTCACAACAAAACATTCGACACCAACATTATTGACCAGTGCTTTATCTGTCACATAAATCCATTTATTTCAGGTACAAGAGACAGGAAACTTGACCCAGACCAGCCAAGAGGGCACTCCATGGGACAGACTCAACAAAACAGCGACACTTGCGAGTTCCAGAAGAGAAATTTTTCATCATGACCCGCAGGTTGTTAAATATATTACTTCTCTACCGGCCTCAAATTATGATATTTGCATACATACATGAATCTTAAAAATATGTTTATAACAACGGTGAATAATTCCATTGTGTTTATTACTGCAGGCGCCCAATGATAGTTTGGATTTTGTCATCAAGTCAACATACGACCATCACAAGGAATTCCTTTATTCCAAAGCAGAGACTTTGGTTCAGCCTGAAACTGCTGGACTACAACATGGGTAGGAAACTATAGCATTCCTGTTCCATTCACTTGCAGTATTTTCAGGGTACCAAAGGGTATTCGGTATAGGTAAATCTCTCTCAAGGGGTGGGGTGGGAAGAACTAAGTGCAAAATGAGCGAAGGAGGCAGCATCTCCCTGGGAGGTGGGAAAAGAGTGGGAGGGAAATGGAATTCTCAAGGATGTTCAAACCCTGTAGCCCTTGATAAGGGCTACAAGGAACTACTTGGGGGCAGGAACAAGAAGAAAAAGGTATGAGAAGCAAAGATCAGACCAACCCACCCCTCCCCTATGACAGATGTTTGTTTCCTACATTGCTAGATACAGTGGGTGCACAGTGGCTGTCTGTTATGCAGACATACCACTTTACTTCATGTCACAAAGAGTGTCACAAAGAGTTTGTATTGGCCTTACCCTGTAAAATGTATGTCTTGTGACTCTTGTCTGCCAATCTTTATATGTAACTGAAGCAGAATATTTTACACACAGGCGTGTTCTAAAGAATCGACCTCCACCAGAAGAGCCAGAAATTGACCTCTATAAACTTCCACTCATGAAGAGCACAAGTGTGCAACGCCAGAGCATTCACAGCATCAATGGAGCCATAGGTAATTACACAAACAACATATTAACTCCCCTAAGTCTGGCTAAGGGTGTTCAGGAAAAAACACCAATATTTTTATTCATCAAGGTTTAATTCATACTTCTCAACCAGAACCTCTTTCTTTTCAAATTTGAGTCTCCTCCAATTAAGTACAGAGCTCCATAAACATCCAAACCTATCCTCCAATATCAAACTCAAAACTAAAGAAACTTCAACTTGTCAAAACCGTTTCCTCCAGAGGAAGATTGCACGAGAATCCCAAAGAGAATCTGCATTGGAGGCTGTTGTAGACCAGGAAGGCCTCTATTTTCTGAAATTCCTTAAAGTGCATATGACACAAAATGTTTTCCTCTTGATTCTTGTAGTTGGATATCTATAGAAAACGACTTGAAGCCTTAAAAGTGCTGGAAAAAATCTAAAAAGCATTTTTCTTGCTTTTAAAATACGAACAATTTGCCTTAAAATTTGTCCTGGTCATCGTTCAGCCAAAATCGCATGTGATATCGGAACATGACATCACATTGTGTACCTCAATGCAACTTTCAGAAGAGTCCGACTCAAAGGAATCAATTAGAATCACTGGACATCTTTGCCTTTCAATGCACCATCTGTCCACTACGAAGTACTGCAGAATCCTCTTAGTGACAACAGATCTTCGCGGGACAAGGTACACAATGTGACGTCACAAATAACTTTGCCGTTGATAAACTAGGTCTCAGTTTCTGGGACAAATTTGGAGGGAACTTCGAAACGTTTTCTTTAGATATCCAACTATGAGAATCAAGAGAAAAAAATTTCGTGTCATATGCACTTTAATCAATCTCTTTATTTTCCACAGAGAGTCACCATAGTGCAGCAACAAATGGTGGATATTCAAGAAAACACGATGGAGGATTTTATACTTGCTAACATTCAATCATTGAGCAATGACTGGGATGCTGAATAAAAAGAAAAGAAGACAATTACACAAATATTTTGTGAACTTGTTTGACAAGTTTTAATCTCTTTTTGTTAACAGTCAAAATAGGAGTTTTTCTTTCTCTAAGGGTTCCATTTTATTAAATGTAATGTATGTTTTATTCTACAATTTTTTGCAGAGATGGACGATTCCAGTTTCGTTTCGGTTTAAAAAAGATATACCTACAAAATAATTATAATTGACCCTAGGTTAATAAATACAAAATAATCGTTTCTCTTCTTTTTGGTACTAAGTGAGTGACAATGATTCTTCAAGAAATTCTTAAAATAATACAATCTCACCTTTTGATTCATAGACTGCATTCTAATTTTTTTAAAAAAGTAATATTGATTTTTTTTCAGCTGTAAAATATTTTGATGAATAAATTTCCACTACTTCTACTACAGAACATCATTGAGTTGTAATTATTTCGTAATAATTATAATTAATAATCTCATTAGAGAGTGAAATAATTACTAATTGAGGAGGCACTCGTGCATTATATATTAATAGACACAACATGTTCTGAATCTGATTGGTTCATCCACAGATTTCTAATGAACAATTAGACTAAAATGCCGACTTTTTGTAAGAGCGAATTTTGCCAACGAGGACAGGTGAAACTGAGTTGACTACAAGGGCAAGTAGTCTAACTGTTTTAGTAAATAGAAACTACCATTCTATTTATTTGCAAAAAGTCAATAAACAATAATTGTTTTCTATCAGTGATTAGTAGAACTCAGCCGCGTGCTATTGGAAATCCATGAATCTGATTGGTTCTCCCACTGTTTTCTTTTTGCCGAAACATCGATAGAAAACAAGTGCGTGCATAGCTCTTTTAGCAGTAGTTTTTCTTGATTTTTGGCTCAAAGTACACAATGTTGTAGGTTTTGGACTGCAATCCTTTAGAGTTTCTACTAAAATAATTAGACTACTCACCCTTATTTTCTACAAGAGATAGTCAACTTGGCTGGGCCTCATTCACTATATGCTCATGGTAAACTTGGGCTCATAGTCTAAAAACAGTGGGAGAACCAATCAGATTCATGGATTTCCAATAGAACGCAGTTGATTTTCTACTAATAATTATTGCTGTTTGTAATAGTTAACCTCTAACTTTGTTCTCAGGTTTATATTTGTTTTTTACAACTTTATATTTAATTGGGCAACCATTATCCCATAGGCTGTTATAATAGAACATGACTGAATCCTTTTATCATAAAAATGAAAAATTAGTCTATTTTACTTTAACATTGCAAGTGTCTATTCAAAACTTGACAGAACCCGCTCTAGTTTTCTTCAAGTAACAGTCAACTTGCCTGTATGTTGTTATATCGAGGTCATTGTTCAAGAAAACCTTGCACAAACACTAACTTAGCAGATTCCATACCTAAAGTTTGTTGCCTCACTGCCTTCACGATTCATGCTAGCTACCAACTTGCACTTTGTACTCACTCTCAGTCTCCCAGTCAGACTTTGTGCTAACAAGCTTAAGAAAACCTGTGAAGTACGTAATAACCTTTGACCTCTACAAAGGAAAGGTGAAACACAGTCGACTACTTTCTTTAATGATCATAATTATATATCCCATGGCTTAGCTTGTATGTTTTGACTGTTTCCATTTTGTTCTACAAACACTTCCACTTGCTCTGTCCTGATAGAGTTGTACACACAGATAGGGCAAGCTGTCGGCAGACACCCCTCCTGTCTGCTGTAATACTTCAATAACAGTTTTGTGGTATGCTTCAAAGCAAGAACTAGTTCAGACATCCTTTGTTGGAATTCTGGCAGAATCACTTCCTGAAAATACACTCGCGGGAAGTGATGGTTGCATGTAAACAACACAACATCAGCTTGTGGTTCCGAAGACACTTCCCCCTCACCTCTCCACCCTCGCTGTTGAGAAACTGCTGCAGATGCTATAGTGGCAGCGGCAGTCATGGATAGCGCAATGTATGGGTGTCTGGCCAAATCCTTTTTAATATTATCCAGGATTTCTTGCCAGAGAAGTTTCTGCGCTTTGTGGAATTCTTGTAGCTGTATGCCAGCATCCAACTGTGCAAATGGCTGCGCAAGTGTTTCATTGTTTGTGCTGGCCATGGATGAATCTCCTGTACTGCTGTATCTCAAAAGAAATCCTTTCAAGTCTGAGCTATACTCTTCTCCCAAATCCTCTTCTTGTAATTGATGTACCACTTGAGTTATGACTTTGTTGAAAAATTCAGCACTAAACGGCAACATTATTTTGCTGGTTTCAGCATTTGCTTTTCCCTCTGTTTCTTGAGGATCCTGCATAGTTGTTGGGGAAAGGAAACGATCCCTAAAAATAATAAATATTTATATTTTACCTGTTTTATTTATTTATTTTATTTATTTATTTACAGTTTCCCAACTGTGGCAACTTTTATAGCTGTGGCATTTATACGTCTGGTGAGGGAGCCCACTCTGCCAAGCTTAAACACAGTTTTTACACAATGTCATGATCTCCGCTACATGGTATGCCCAACATTTTATCAGGCTGCCCGGACTAAGAGGATTATGGCCAAAACTTTTTTTGACCGAGAGCACAAAATTATACTAAACAGTGACCCCAAGTTTTGAAGCCAGTCACTTGACCCATTAGTTCTCTACAGGTTGCTAGCTCTTCGCTGTCACCTTTGTTTGAAGTCAAAGTGCAAATCAAAGTGCTTGAGGAGGAGGCACGGTGTGGGTTATTAAGAGTAAGCCAATATCCAGCCATGCTGACTAAAAGAGCTTGGTATATAAAGGATTTCGCATATGATATAAATGATAATTTTTTGTTGTTGTTGGATACAGAAACAACAGGCAATTCAGAACAAGCAAGAATGTCCCATAATGCACGCTTGGATAGGCAATCAGTGAAGATTTGTATCAATGTGCCTGCTTTCAGAGCTAGCCATATAATAAAGTAACTTATTTTTACCTGATCAGCAGCAAACTAAGTTCATAGCCAAGAATATTCAAGTACTCTAACAGAAAACCCTCCAGGCTGTCACAGGGAAGACTGTTCTTCTCCCAGAATTGCAAGAGCTATTTATTTAAACAAGAAAAAAATCATTTGAAAATATTAAAGTGCACCTAACCCCAAAATATTTTATTTCTTAAAATAAACCTTTGCACCAGTTCGAAACGCATTGCACCTTTCGTTTCTCTTTTTTACTAAATGTGGACTATTTATAGCATTGAAAAGTTACGAAAAACTGTACATTATTTGGTTCATGACCGAGTCAGAAGGGGCGTGGGTCTATTCCTGGGTTGACGTCACAAACTGATTTAAATGCATGTTTACAAAGACTTGATACGATGTAAATCAGTTTGTGACATCAACCCAGGAATAGACCCACGCCCCCTTCTGACTGACTGATGCTCGGGTTTTCGTAACTTTTAAATGCTATAAAAAGTCAGCATTTGGTAAAAAGGAGAAATGAAAAGTGTAATGCGTTTCGAACTGGTGCAAAGGTTTATTGTAGTGAAAAAAATATTTTAGGGCTAGGTGCACTTTAACCAACAGAAAGTAAATACCTAAGTCTTAGTGAGTAAGATTATGAATAAGAACTCAAAGTATAGTAATTTGTTGTTGAAGCACCTCTTGTAAAAGCCACACAGTCTGTTGCGTTGATTGTTCTTCACTACTTTGAGCTTCTAAGAATTTCCTGAGGGTGAATATAGAATGTGCTGATAACTTTGGACAGGAACATAACGTTAGTAAACTGGAATGTATGAAAGTACTAGCTCCAGGACACTGTGCCTTCCCTTCCACAGCTGGTCATAAAGGTAGCACTTTTGTAGTTCCAGAAAATATCATACCAATCATGTTTCTGGGTAAGCCCCCACCCACCCCACCCATAACCCATCTTTCTGCAATAAAGGGGTGGGGTGGGTGGGGGTTTTTCCAAGAACAATGATTGATCCAAAATATCCAAAACATCCATCAACATTTGGCTTTGTGAGACTTCAATGTGACACTTTACCTACTAGCTCCCTGAAACACGTGATGTGGCAGTGCATGATTCAGGGGGCGGGTGGTTTCAAAGTATGGAACTTGATAGAGTACAGGTCTTTTGTATTTTTTTTAAGCTGGCTTTCTCGCTTCATTTAGAATTGCTATACCGTGCTGACGAGTTCCAACTAGAACAAAACAGCTGTCCATGGTTGCAACCCTGCTTTATTGGTTTCTGTCATATTGTTGTCTTGTCAACGTTTTTACTTAGTATCAGCCTTGCTGTTATGTTTGTGTTACCCTTTATTTTTGGCTGATTAGGTCTCTTGTAGATCCTACATCAAGTAGCAGCATTATCGTTCACGGTCCTTGCAGTTTTCCAAATATTGGAAATTTCTGGTGGTGGATGGAATTTGAAGAGGGGTGGGATGGTCCTGGCAAAAAATCCTTGTGTCAAGGAGGTATGCAATATGGCTAATTTAAGGAACTACAAATTAACAACAATAAATACTTCATCACTGTTGACACTGAAAGTGATGACTATTACCTGACCACATGATGCATAACATCAAGAGCTGATGAAAGAAGTTTGCCTTCAGCTTCGTCAACAGATGCGGAGGTGAAACAATCATTCAGAAAACGTAAACTGTATCCTAGAACCTTTAAAAATAACTGTATCAGATGAATTTCTAAATAACACATGCACATGCTAGGTCATCTACTCTGTTACGCTATTTGTGTGGCTTCACTATTGATTTAAAGCAAGACTTAAATTATATCAAATGCAGCTGACCTTTTAATAAGTATTTACCTGGGGCCAGTCTCCCACAGTTTCATAAATGACTGCGGCTGCAAGATAATCTTTGATATCCAAACAGTTCCTTTAATAAAGGAGAACAAAACTTAATCCTTCAGAAGCTTAGGTGGTTGGAAGATCAGAAGTCTAAGTGTTGAAAGCATTTCAACAAAACACTTTTGGTTCAGAGGTGGGTGGTGCACTGCACTCCTAGTCAAGTGGTTTGGGTTTGAGCCTAGGCTGGGCACTGCATTGCATTATTTGGCAAGACTGGCAAGACACACTCTCATACTGCCTCTCTTCACACAGGTGTATAAATGGCTACAGGTTAACTTAATGCTGAGGATGGAATATATCAAACACAAGAGACAGTGTTTCATTGGGATATCCAAACACCAAAAAGAGAGTTGAAAATCAAGGTGTTGGGATAGCCCAACGAACACTGTCTCAAGTGTTTGATATATCTTCTCAATCCAAACAAAAACTAAGGAGTAACCGGAGAAATATAATTGTCAAAATCTGTTCAAGTATCCAAACCTCCATCACAGTTATGATTTTCTTTGCTTTAACTAGATGAATTACTAATGAGCTTGAGAATAATACTGTAATGGACTGACATCCCATCTAGGGGAAATATGCCTTGATCACAGAAACACAGATAAACTCTGATACCTACTTTTGGATAAGAGATAAAGTTTAGAAATAAAACTTTGAGCCTGAACCTGCTTATCAATTTTGCCTAAATTTCTGGATTGTACAAGTATTCTAACCTAGAGCAAGAACAATAATTAAACAGCGAAGGAAGTCACAATGTAAATTATCTGTTTATTGTTAATATGGGGCCTTGTTTTCAGGAAGAATAAATTTTGTAGAGAGAGTGTCAACACAGCATGACTAGACTAATGAAAAGTGATGCAGAGAAAATCTCTATGAATGTACCTGATCATTGGTTGTGCAGAGTAGCGATCCCTCAATTGACGCAAGGCTACAGAAAGGGCTTCTCTGCCATAAGGTTCTGATTTATTACCTACAGGGACAACATAAAACATCCCATTCTGCAGGGAAGCTGCCATTTATGATTATAATGTAGTTTCTTGTTACCAGACTAAGGTGTGTCCAGTCGTCTCTTTCTTAACAGACACTGCTTTAAAATAGGCACCGCTATAGATTGTTTTCACATGATATCATTACTTGCTATAATCCAAAACTAAAGAAATATTCCAGTTTTTATTCTTATAAGGCATAAGGGGTACTACATTTTATATCCATTTACAATGTTTCAGCTCAATATTTCAAAGTTATGGGGTTACATGGGGGTATCATAAAAGATATATTAATTTTATCTTGTGATTTTCAGCCATTTAAGAAGTCAAAGTAGTAGGAAAAGTGTTTATGCAAATGTTTGTCTGTCCATTGTGGATTATCATTGACACCATTTTTTCGGCCAGCATATTGGTGTAACACTGAGGAGTAAATTTAGGTGAAAAGTTTTGATGCATATCTGTGGATTGGGATAATGCACAGTCCCAATACTTGGAGAAAATACTTCCTTAGTTATCTCCTATAACAATGACTTTTCTTGACCTCATTGACTAAATGGAGTTAAATATATTTTGTAATTGCATGACATTGAAAATAATCCATTAGATGGACAGACAGACAACTCTATAAGACAGACACCTCTGCCATATGGACACCTATAAAAGAATGACAATTGGTACCGGTGTTGGCCCCTGCATGCCATTTTTCAGACATCATTTTACAGCCAGACACCTAAAAGTATCTATGTCCGCCTAAGAGAGAGATTAATCTGCATCACAGATTAAAAGTTAGTTTTAAGGTTCAGCTCGCTCATACCGACTGATGAAAGATCTGGTAAATCCCACTCAATATCCACATCTGTATTCAGATCACTTCTCAGAGAATGCTAAAATAACAACAAAAATTAATAATAATAATGAAAAATTAACCGATTCTGATTGGCTGAGAGCAGTGCAGTTCAAGTGTAACACCAGTGCAAATTACACATCGAAATTCTGGATTGTGATTGGCTGATCTTCATCAGCCAATCAGTAAATAAAGTATCAAAACCGCATCCTGCTTCCTGTCTGCAATAAGATCTTCCGGCACTTCCTACAGGCATATTTTTTCATGTTCAATTTGGAATTAATTTGCACTTGTGCACTCATGCAAATTAATTCAAAATTGAATTCAAAACTGTATGATTAATTATACTAAAAATAATAACAATAATAATAAATAACTCAGACCAAATAATGGAATTAAGCGATCAAGCAAGTGAATTAGCCAGCCAGCC
Source organism: Blastomussa wellsi (assembly GCA_947652115.1). Lineage (NCBI taxonomy): Eukaryota > Metazoa > Cnidaria > Anthozoa > Scleractinia > Plerogyridae > Blastomussa > Blastomussa wellsi. The sequence continues at coordinate 1,367,290 of OX393574.1, read as the reverse complement.
AGTCAGTCAGTCATTCAGTCAGTCAGTCAATCAAACTATAAAATGTACATCCATAGTAGTTTGACAAGAGGATGCCAAGAAAATACAAAAACATGAGCTCTCTATTACTTACGACTCCCAGATCATACCTCACTTGAGACAGAAGCTTTTCTGTTCAATGGTGGAAGACTGGTTAACTGACAAGGTACAGAAACTTCTTTCCTGCTGACACCAATAGTACCAAAATCCAAACCTAGCTGCAAGAAAATAATAAAAATATCATCATAAAACAATTCAGGTGCAGCGAAAATAAGAACATAAAGATGGTTGATATTCAATACCAGTAGCTGGCTATTGTGTAATGTTGTCCAAATTTTTCATTTTCAAAAGAGGATGATGAGGATGACGATGATGATGATGACGATGACGATTTGATGATGATGGTCATAGTGTGGGAAATGATAATTGCAATGATGACAACGACGACGATGAACATGATAACAGCAACAACAACAGTTAAGCATTTTATCTGAGCACGAGGATAAACAAATTAAGATCAGGGAGGTTCCATAACTTTTACTACAAGCAAACAAGGTCTTGAAAAACTTTTTCTGGTTTTACTATCAAGAAAGACTTTATTTGCAAACCTGTCCTGAGTCAGCACGGCCCCACACCCACACATACCCTGCAGTATCCATAGCAACAGAAAACTCAGCACCAACACTAATTGTTGTGACACATTTGTTTGATAGCTTCTGAAGCAGCCTGGGAGCCATCTGTAAGTAAAACAGTGACTCAGATAAATCAAAAATTTACTACGGTTCTTTGGCCTCTAAATTTTGAGTACAGAAAACCCCTGGTAAAGATAATGATGGTTACTTGCTTCTCTCTACCCAGAAGCTCATGGCTCTTTTCCCCAAATTATGGGTACTTAAAACTCAATTATGACCAATACAACCATGGTTATTTTACCCACATTATGACCAAGATAACAATGGTTATTATACCAAAATTATGGCCAAGATTAACCATGGTTATTATACCCAAATTATGGCCAGGATAACCAGGATGGTTTTTATACCCCAATTATGGGCAAGATAACCATGGTTATTAGACCCAAACTATCGCAAAGATAACCATGGTTGTAAAATTCATTAATAATTCATAAGGAGTAGATCCAATGCAAAGGTACTATTTAGGTCACATGAATGCTCTGTAAACCCCAATACAAATCAAGAGTAGAATTAACTTTTGATACAAACTCCTGCTCAGCTGATTAGTATTTATTAACTTTTGATACAGATCTTTACTGATTAAAATGCAAAGCACAATGGAATCGAATAACAATACTTTGCATTCAATTTATTGTTTTCATTTCACAAGTACGATAAAATATTCGCGTCCGATCTGTATGGGCTTTACAATTGCTCGCCTATCGGCTCGCAATTGTAAATGCCCATACAGATCTCCCGCTCATATTTTATCTACTACTTATTATACGCAAATTATGGCCAAGATAACCATGGTTATTATACACAAATAATGGCCAATATAACCATGATGGTTATTACACCCAAATTATGGCCAGGATAACCATGGTTATTATATCCAAATCATGGCCAGAATAACCATGATGGTTATTATACCCAAATTATAGTCAAGATAACCATGGTTGTTAGACCCAAATTATGGCCAGGATAACAATGGTTATTACACCCAAATTATGGCCAGGATAACCATGGTTATTATACCTAATTTATGATCACTATAACCATGATGGTTATTATACCCAAATTATGGCCAAGATAACCATGGTTATTAGACCCAAACTATCGCAAAGATAACCATGGTTATTATACGCAAATTATGGCCAATATAACCATGGTTATTATACACAAATAATGGCCAATATAACCATGATGGTTATTATACCCAAATTATGGCCAGGATAACCATGGTTATTATACCCAAATTATGGCAAATTTTATCATGGTTATTATACCCAAATTATGGTCAATATAACCATGATGGTTATTATACCCAAATTATGGTCAATATAACCATGATGGTTATTATACCCAAATTATGGTCAATATAACCATGATGGTTATTATACCCAAATTATGGTCAATATAACCCTGGTTATTATACCCAAATTATGGGAAGGATAACCATGGTTATTATACCCAAATTATGGCCAATATAACCCTGGTTATTATACCCAAATTATGGTCAATATAACCCTGGTTATTATACCCAAATTATGGTCAATATTACCCTGGTTATTATACCCAAATTATGGGAAGGATAACCATGGTTATTATACCCAAATTATGGTCCATATAACCCTGGTTATTATACCCAAATTATGGGAAGGATAATCATGGTTATTATACCCAAATTATGGTCCATACAACCCTGGTTATTATACCCAAATTATGGTAAGAATAACCATGGTTATTATACCCAAATTATCGCCAATATAACCCTGGTTATTATACCCAAATTATGGTCAATATAACCCAGGTTATTATACCCAAATTATGGTCAATATAACCCTGGTTATTATACCCAAATTATGGTCAATATAACCCTGGTTATTATACCCAAATTATGGTCAATATAACCCTGGTTATAATACCCAAATTATGGTCAATATAACCCTGGTTATTATACCCAAATTATGGCCAATATAACCCTGGTTATTATACCCAAATTATGGTCAATATAACCCTGGTTATTATACCCAAATTATGGTCAATATAACCCTGGTAATTATACCCAAATTATGGCCAATATAACCCTGGTTATTATACCCAAATTATCGGAAGGATAATCATGGTTATTAGACTCAAATTATGGTCAATATAACCCTGGTTATTATACCCAAATTATGGCCAATATAACCCTGGTTATTATACCCAAATTATGGCCAATATAACCCTGGTTATTATACCCAAATTATGGCCAATATAACCATGGTTATTATACCCAAATTATGGCCAATATAACCCTGGTTATTATACCCAAATTATGGCCAAGATAACCATGGTTATTATACCCAAATTATGGCCAAGATAACCATGGTTATTATACCCAAATTATGGCCAAAATAACCCTGGTTATTATACCCAAATTATGGTCAATATAACCCTGGTTATTATACCAAAATTAAGGCCAAGATAACCATGGTTATTATACCCAAATTATGGTCAATATAACCCTGGTTATTATACCCAAATTATGGTCAATATTACCCTGGTTATTATACCCAAATTATGGCCAATATAACCCTGGTTATTATACCCAAATTATGGTCAATATAACCCTTGTTATTATACCCAAATTATGGGAAGGATAATCATGGTTATTAGACTCAAATTATGGTCAATATAACCCTGGTTATTATACCCAAATTATGGCCAATATAACCCTGGTTATTATACCCAAATTATGGTCAATATAACCCTGGTTATTATACCCAAATTATGGCCAATATAACCCTGGTTATTATACCCAAATTATGGCCAATATAACCATGGTTATTATACCCAAAATATGGTCAATATAACCATGATGGTTATTATACCCAAATTATGGTCAATATAACCATGATGGTTATTATACCCAAATTATGGTCAATATAACCATGATGGTTATTATACCCAAATTATGGTCAATATAACCATGATGGTTATTATACCCAAATTATGGTCAATATAACCCTGGTTATTATACCCAAATTATGGTCAATATAACCATGATGGTTATTATACCCAAATTATGGTCAATATAACCCTGGTTATTATACCCAAATTATGGCCAATATAACCCTGGTTATTATTCCCAAATTATGGTCAATATAACCCTGGTTATTATACCCAAATTATGGCCAATATAACCCTGGTTATTATACCCAAATTATGGCCAATATAACCATGGTTATTATACCCAAATTATGGTCAATATAACCATGATGGTTATTATACCCAAATTATGGTCAATATAACCATGATGGTTATTATACCCAAATTATGGTCAATATAACCATGATGGTTATTATACCCAAATTATGGTCAATATAACCATGATGGTTATTATACCCAAATTATGGTCAATATAACCCTGGTTATTATACCCAAATTATGGTCAATATAACCATGATGGTTATTATACCCAAATTATGGGAAGGATAACCATGGTTATTATACCCAAATTATGGCCAATATAACCCGGGTTATTATACCCAAATAATGGTCAATATAACCCTGGTTATTATACCCAAATTATGGTCAATATAACCCTGGTTATTATACCCAAATTATGGGAAGGATAACCATGGTTATTATACCCAAATTATGGGAAGGATAATCATGGTTATTATACCCAAATTATGGTCAATATAACCCTGGTTATTATACCCAAATTATCGTCAATATAACCCTGGTTATTATACCCAAATTATGGTCAATATAACCCTGGTTATTATACCCAAATTATGGCCAATATAACCCTGGTTATTATACCCAAATTATGGTCAATATAACCCTTGTTATTATACCCAAATTATGGGAAGGATAATCATGGTTATTAGACTCAAATTATGGTCAATATAACCCTGGTTATTATACCCAAATTATGGCCAATATAACCATGGTTATTATACCCAAATTATGGTCAATATAACCATGATGGTTATTATACCCAAATTATGGTCAATATAACCATGATGGTTATTATACCCAAATTATGGTCAATATAACCATGATGGTTATTATACCCAAATTATGGTCAATATAACCATGATGGTTATTATACCCAAATTATGGTCAATATAACCCTGGTTATTATACCCAAATTATGGTCAATATAACCATGATGGTTATTATACCCAAATTATGGTCAATATAACCCTGGTTATTATACCCAAATTATGGTCAAAATAACCCTGGTTATTATACCCAAATTATGGCCAATATAACCCTGGTTATTATACCCAAATTATGGCCAATATAACCATGGTTATTATACCCAAATTATGGTCAATATAACCATGATGGTTATTATACCCAAATTATGGTCAATATAACCATGATGGTTATTATACCCAAATTATGGTCAATATAACCATGATGGTTATTATACCCAAATTATGGTCAATATAACCATGATGGTTATTATACCCAAATTATGGTCAATATAACCCTGGTTATTATACCCAAATTATGGTCAATATAACCATGATGGTTATTATACCCAAATTATGGGAAGGATAACCATGGTTATTATACCCAAATTATGGCCAATATAACCCTGGTTATTATACCCAAATAATGGTCAATATAACCCTGGTTATTATACCCAAATTATGGTCAATATAACCATGGTTATTATACCCAAATTATGGGAAGGATAACCATGGTTATTATACCCAAATTATGGGAAGGATAATCATGGTTATTATACCCAAATTATGGTCAATATAACCCTGGTTATTATACCCAAATTATGGGAAGGATAATCATGGTTATTATACCCAAATTATGGTCCATATAACCCTGGTTATTATACCCAAATTATGGCCAATATAACCCTGGTTATTATACCCAAATTATGGCCAATATAACCATGATGGTTATTATACCCAAATTATGGCCAATATAACCCTGGTTATTATACCCAAATTATGGCCAATATAACCCTGGTTATTATACCCAAATTATGGTCAAAATAACCCTGGTTATTATACCCAAATTATGGCCAATATAACCCTGGTTATTATACCCAAATTATGACCAATATAACCATGGTTATTATACCCAAATTATGGTCAATATAACCATGATGGTTATTATACCCAAATTATGGTCAATATAACCCTGGTTATTATACCCAAATTATGGTCAATATTACCCTGGTTATTATACCCAAATTATGGCCAATATAACCCTGGTTATTATACCCAAATTATGGTCAATATAACCCTTGTTATTATACCCAAATTATGGGAAGGATAATCATGGTTATTAGACTCAAATTATGGTCAATATAACCCTGGTTATTATACCCAAATTATGGCCAATATAACCCTGGTTATTATACCCAAATTATGGTCAATATAACCATGGTTATTATACCCAAATTATGGTCAATATAACCATGATGGTTATTATACCCAAATTATGGTAAATATAACCATGATGGTTATTATACCCAAATTATGGTCAATATAACCATGATGGTTATTATACCCAAATTATGGTCAATATAACAATGATGGTTATTATACCCAAATTATGGTCAATATAACCCTGGTTATTATACCCAAATTATGGTCAATATAACCATGATGGTTATTATACCCAAATTATGGTAAATATAACCCTGGTTATTATACCCAAATTATGGCCAATATAACCCTGGTTATTATACCCAAATTATGGTCAATATAACCCTGGTTATTATACCAAAATTATGGCCAATATAACCCTGGTTATTATACCCAAATTACGGCCAATATAACCATGGTTATTATACCCAAATTATGGGCAATATAACTATGATAATTATTATACCCAAATTATGGTCAATATAACCATGATGGTTATTATACCCAAATTATGGTCAATATAACCATGATGGTTATTATACCCAAATTATGGTCAATATAACCATGATGGTTATTATACCCAAATTATGGTCAATATAACCCTGGTTATTATACCCAAATTATGGTCAATATAACCATGATGGTTATTATACCCAAATTATGGGAAGGATAACCATGGTTATTATACCCAAATTATGGCCAATATAACCCTGGTTATTATACCCAAATAATGGTCAATATAACCCTGGTTATTATACCCAAATTATGGTCAATATAACCCTGGTTATTATACCCAAATTATGGGAAGGATAACCATGGTTATTATACCCAAATTATGGGAAGGATAATCATGGTTATTATACCCAAATTATGGTCAATACAACCCTGGTTATTATACCCAAATTATGGGAAGGATAATCATGGTTATTATACCCAAATTATGGTCCATATAACCCTGGTTATTATTCCCAAATTATGGTAAGGATAACCATGGTTATTATACCCAAATTATGGCCAATATAACCCTGGTTATTATACCCAAATTATGGTCAATATAACCCTGGTTATTATACCCAAATTATGGTCAATATAACCCTGGTTATTATACCCAAATTATGGTCAATATAACCCTGGTTATTATACCCAAATTATGGTCAATATAACCCTGGTTATTATACCCAAATTATGGTCAATATTACCCCGGTTATTATACCCAAATTATGGCCAATATAACCCTGGTTATTATACCCAAATTATGGCCAATATAACCCTGGTTATTATACCCAAATTATGGTCAATATAACCCTGGTTATTATACCCAAATTATGGCCAATATAACCCTGGTTATTATACTCAAATTATGGCCAATATAACCATGGTTATTATACCCAAATTATGGTCAATATAACCATGATGGTTATTATACCCAAATTATGGTCAATATAACCATGATGGTTATTATACCCAAATTATGGTCAATATAACCATGATGGTTATTATACCCAAATTATGGTCAATATAACCATGATGGTTATTATACCCAAATTATGGTCAATATAACCCTGGTTATTATACCCAAATTATGGTCAATATAACCATGATGGTTATTATATTCAAATTATGGGAAGGATAACCATGGTTATTATACCCAAATTATGGCCAGTATAACCCTGGTTATTATACCCAAATAATGGTCAATATAACCCTGGTTATTATACCCAAATTATGGTCAATATAACCCTGGTTATTATACCCAAATTATGGGAAGGATAATCATGGTTATTATACCCAAATTATGGTCAATATAACCCTGGTTATTATACCCAAATTATGGGAAGGATAATCATGGTTATTATTCCCAAATTATGGTCGATATAACCCTGGTTATTATTCCCAAATTATGGTAAGGATAACCATGGTTATTATACCCAAATTATGGCCAATATAACCCTGGTTATTATACCCAAATTATGGTCAATATAACCCTGGTTATTATACCCAAATTATGGTCAATATAACCCTGGTTATTATACCCAAATTATGGTCAATATAACCCTGGTTATTATACCCAAATTATGGTCAATATAACCCTGGTTATTATACCCAAATTATGGTCAATATAACCCAGGTTATTATACCCAAATTATGGCCAATATAACCCTGGTTATTATACCCAAATTATGGTCAATATAACCCTGGTTATTATACCCAAATTATGGTCAATATTACCCTGGTTATTATACCCAAATTATGGCCAATATAACCCTGGTTATTATATCCAAATTGTGGTCAATATAACCCTTGTTATTATACCCAAATTATGGGAAGGATAATCATGGTTATTAGACTCAAATTATGGTCAATATAACCCTGGTTATTATACCCAAATTATGGCCAATATAACCCTGGTTATTATACCCAAATTATGGTCAATATAACCCTGGTTATTATACCCAAATTATGGCCAATATAACCCTGGTTATTATACCCAAATTATGGCCAATATAACCATGGTTATTATACCCAAATTATGGTCAATATAACCATGATGGTTATTATACCCAAATTATGGTCAATATAACCATGATGGTTATTATACCCAAATTATGGTCAATATAACCATGATGGTTATTATACCCAAATTATGGTCAATATAACAATGATGGTTATTATACCAAAATTATGGTCAATATAACCCTGGTTATTATACGCAAATTATGGTCAATATAACCATGATGGTTATTATACCCAAATTATGGCAAATATAACCCTGGTTATTATACCCAAATTATGGCCAATATAACCCTGGTTATTATACCCAAATTATGGTCAATATAACCCTGGTTATTATACCCAAATTATGGCCAATATAACCCTGGTTATTATACCCAAATTATGGCCAATATAACCATGGTTATTATACCCAAATTATGGGCAATATAACCATGATGGTTATTATACCCAAATTATGGTCAATATAACCATGATGGTTATTATACCCAAATTATGGTCAATATAACCATGATGGTTATTATACCCAAATTATGGTCAATATAACCATGATGGTTATTATACCCAAATTATGGTCAATATAACCCTGGTTATTATACCCAAATTATGGTCAATATAACCATGATGGTTATTATACCCAAATTATGGGAAGGATAACCATGGTTATTATACCCAAATTATGGCCAATATAACCCTGGTTATTATACCCAAATAATGGTCAATATAACCCTGGTTATTATACCCAAATTATGGTCAATATAACCCTGGTTATTATACCCAAATTATGGGAAGGATAATCATGGTTATTATACCCAAATTATGGGAAGGATAATCATGGTTATTATACCCAAATTATGGTCAATATAACCCTGGTTATTATACCCAAATTATGGGAAGGATACTCATGGTTATTATACCCAAATTATGGTCCATATAACCCTGGTTATTATTCCCAAATTATGGTACGGATAACCATGGTTATTATACCCAAATTATGGCCAATATAACCCTGGTTATTATACCCAAATTATGGTCAATATAACCCTGGTTATTATACCCAAATTATGGTCAATATAACCCTGGTTATTATACCCAAATTATGGTCAATATAACCCTGGTTATTATACCCAAATTATGGTCAATATTACGCTGGTTATTATACCCAAATTATGGCGAATATAACCCTGGTTATTATACCCAAATTATGGTCAATATAACCCTTGTTATTATACCCAAATTATGGGAAGGATAATCATGGTTATTAGACTCAAATTATGGTCAATATAACCCTGGTTATTATACCCAAATTATGGTCAATATAACCATGGTTATTATACCCAAATTATGGTCAATATAACCATGATGGTTATTATACCCAAATTATGGTCAATATAACCATGATGGTTATTATACCCAAATTATGGTCAATATAACCATGATGGTTATTATACCCAAATTATGGTCAATATAACCATGATGGTTATTATACCCAAATTATGGTCAATATAACCCTGGTTATTATACCCAAATTATGGTCAATATAACCATGATGGTTATTATACCCAAATTATGGTCAATATAACCCTGGTTATTATACCCAAATTATGGCCAATATAACCCTGGTTATTATACCCAAATTATGGTCAATATAACCCTGGTTATTATACCCAAATTATGGCCAATATAACCCTGGTTATTATACCCAAATTATGGCCAATATAACCATGGTTATTATACCCAAATTATGGTTAATATAACCATGATGGTTATTATACCCAAATTATGGTCAATATAACCATGATGGTTATTATACCCAAATTATGGTCAATATAACCATGATGGTTATTATACCCAAATTATGGTCAATATAACCATGATGGTTATTATACCCAAATTATGGTCAATATAACCCTGGTTATTATACCCAAATTATGGTCAATATAACCATGATGGTTATTATACCCAAATTATGGGAAGGATAACCATGGTTATTATACCCAAATTATGGCCAATATAACCCTGGTTATTATACCCAAATAATGGTCAATATAACCCTGGTTATTATACCCAAATTATGGTCAATATAACCCTGGTTATTATACCCAAATTATGGGAAGGATAACCATGGTTATTATACCCAAATTATGGGAAGGATAATCATGGTTATTATACCCAAATTATGGTCAATATAACCCTGGTTATTATACCCAAATTATGGTCAATATAACCCTGGTTATTATACCCAAATTATGGTCAATATAACCCTGGTTATTATACCCAAATTATGGTCAATATAACCCTGGTTATTATACCCAAATTATGGGAAGGATAACCATGGTTATTATACCCAAATTATGGTCAATATAACCCTGGTTATTATACCCAAATTATGGTCAATATAACCCTGGTTATTATACCCAAATTATGGTCAATATAACCCTGGTTATTATACCCAAATTATGGCCAATATAACCCTGGTTATTATACCCAAATTATGGCCAATATAACCCTGGTTATTATATCCAAATTATGGTCAATATTACCCTGGTTATTATACCCAAATTATGGTCAATATAACCCTTGTTATTATACCCAAATTATGGGAAGGATAATCATGGTTATTAGACTCAAATTATGGTCAATATAACCCTGGTTATTATGCCCAAATTATGGCCAATATAACCCTGGTTATTATACCCAAATTATGGTCAATATAACCCTGGTTATTATACCCAAATTATGGCCAATATAACCCTGGTTATTATACCCAAATTATGGCCAATATAACCCTGGTTATTATACCCAAATTATGGTCAATATAACCATGATGGTTATGATACCCAAATTATGGTCAATATAACCATGATGGTTATTATACCCAAATTATGGTCAATATAACCATGATGGTTATTATACCCAAATTATGGTCAATATAACCATGATGGTTATTATACCCAAATTATGGTCAATATAACCCTGGTTATTATACCCAAATTATGGTCAATATAACCATGATGGTTATTATACCCAAATTATGGTCAATATAACCCTGGTTATTATACCCAAATTATGGCCAATATAACCCTGGTTATTATACCCAAATTATGGTCAATATAACCCTGGTTATTATACCCAAATTATGGCCAATATAACCCTGGTTATTATACCCAAATTATGGCCAATATAACCATGGTTATTATACCCAAATTATGGTCAATATAACCATGATGGTTATTATACCCAAATTATGGTCAATATAACCATGATGGTTATTATACCCAAATTATGGTCAATATAACCATGATGGTTATTATACCCAAATTATGGTCAATATAACCATGATGGTTATTATACCCAAATCATGGGAAGGATAACCATGGTTATTATACCCAAATTATGGCCAATATAACCCTGGTTATTATACCCAAATAATGGTCAATATAACCCTGGTTATTATACCCAAATTATGGTCAATATAACCCTGGTTATTATACCCAAATTATGGGAAGGATAACCATGGTTATTATACCCAAATTATGGGAAGGATAATCATGGTTATTATACCCAAATTATGGTCAATATAACCCTGGTTATTATACCCAAATTATGGGAAGGATAATCATGGTTATTATACCCAAATTATGGTCCATATAACCCTGGTTATTATTCCCAAATTATGGTAAGGATAACCATGGTTATTATACCCAAATTATGGCCAATATAACCCTGGTTATTATACCCAAATTATGGTCAATATAACCCTGGTTATTATACCCAAATTATGGTCAATATAACCCTGGTTATTATACCCAAATTATGGTCAATATAACCCTGGTTATTATACCCAAATTATGGTCAATATAACCCTGGTTATTATACCCAAATTATGGTCAATATTACCCTGGTTATTATACCCAAATTATGGCCAATATAACCCTGGTTATTATACCCAAATTATGGCCAATATAACCCTGGTTATTATACCCAAATTATGGTCAATATAACCCTGGTTATTATACCCAAATTATGGCCAATATAACCCTGGTTATTATACCCAAATTATGGCCAATATAACCATGGTTATTATACCCAAATTATGGTCAATATAACCATGATGGTTATTATACCCAAATTATGGTCAATATAATCATGATGGTTATTATACCCAAATTATGGTCAATATAACCATGATGGTTATTATACCCAAATTATGGTCAATATAACCATGATGGTTATTATACCCAAATTATGGTCAATATAACCCTGGTTATTATACCCAAATTATGGTCAATATAACCATGATGGTTATTATACCCAAATTATGGGAAGGATAACCATGGTTATTATACCCAAATTATGGCCAATATAACCCTGGTTATTATACCCAAATAATGGTCAATATAACCCTGGTTATTATACCCAAATTATGGTCAATATAACCCTGGTTATTATACCCAAATTATGGGAAGGATAACCATGGTTATTATACCCAAATTATGGGAAGGATAATCATGGTTATTATACCCAATTTATGGTCAATATAACCCTGGTTATTATACCCAAATTATGGGAAGGATAATCATGGTTATTATTCCCAAATTATGGTCCATATAACCCTGGTTATTATTCCCAAATTATGGTAAGGATAACCATGGTTATTATACCCAAATTATGGCCAATATAACCCTGGTTATTATACCCAAATTATGGTCAATATAACCCTGGTTATTATACCCAAATTATGGTCAATATAACCCTGGTTATTATACCCAAATTATGGTCAATATAACCCTGGTTATTATACCCAAATTATGGTCAATATAACCCTGGTTATTATACCCAAATTATGGCCAATATAACCCTGGTTATTATACCCAAATTATGGTCAATATAACCCTGGTTATTACACCCAAATTATGGTCAATATTACCCTGGTTATTATACCCAAATTATGGCCAATATAACCCTGGTTATTATATCCAAATTGTGGTCAATATAACCCTTGTTATTATACCCAAATTATGGGAACGATAATCATGGTTATTAGACTCAAATTATGGTCAATATAACCCTGGTTATTATACCCAAATTATGGCCAATATAACCCTGGTTATTATACCCAAATTATGGTCAATATAACCCTGGTTATTATACCCAAATTATGGCCAATATAACCCTGGTTATTATACCCAAATTATGGCCAATATAACCATGGTTATTATACCCAAATTATGGTCAATATAACCATGATGGTTATTATACCCAAATTATGGTCAATATAACCATGATGGTTATTATACCCAAATTATGGTCAATATAACCATGATGGTTATTATACCCAAATTATGGTCAATATAACAATGATGGTTATTATACCCAAATTATGGTCAATATAACCCTGGTTATTATACGCAAATTATGGTCAATATAACCATGATGGTTATTATACCCAAATTATGGCAAATATAACCCTGGTTATTATACCCAAATTATGGCCAATATAACCCTGGTTATTATACCCAAATTATGGTCAATATAACCCTGGTTATTATACCCAAATTATGGCCAATATAACCCTGGTTATTATACCCAAATTATGGCCAATATAACCATGGTTATTATACCCAAATTATGGGCAATATAACCATGATGGTTATTATACCCAAATTATGGTCAATATAACCATGATGGTTATTATACCCAAATTATGGTCAATATAACCATGATGGTTATTATACCCAAATTATGGTCAATATCACCATGATGGTTATTATACCCAAATTATGGTCAATATAACCCTGGTTATTATACCCAAATTATGGTCAATATAACCATGATGGTTATTATACCCAAATTATGGGAAGGATAACCATGGTTATTATACCCAAATTATGGCCAATATAACCCTGGTTATTATACCCAAATAATGGTCAATATAACCCTGGTTATTATACCCAAATTATGGTCAATATAACCCTGGTTATTATACCCAAATTATGGGAAGGATAACCATGGTTATTATACCCAAATTATGGGAAGGATAATCATGGTTATTATACCCAAATTATGGTCAATATAACCCTGGTTATTATACCCAAATTATGGGAAGGATAATCATGGTTATTATACCCAAATTATGGTCCATATAACCCTGGTTATTATTCCCAAATTATGGTACGGATAACCATGGTTATTATACCCAAATTATGGCCAATATAACCCTGGTTATTATACCCAAATTATGGTCAATATAACCCTGGTTATTATACCCAAATTATGGTCAATATAACCCTGGTTATTATACCCAAATTATGGTCAATATAACCCTGGTTATTATACCCAAATTATGGTCAATATTACCCTGGTTATTATACCCAAATTATGGCCAATATAACCCTGGTTATTATACCCAAATTATGGTCAATATAACCCTTGTTATTATACCCAAATTATGGGAAGGATAATCATGGTTATTAGACTCAAATTATGGTCAATATAACCCTGGTTATTATACCCAAATTATGGCCAATATAACCCTGGTTATTATACCCAAATTATGGTCAATATAACCCTGGTTATTATACCCAAATTATGGCCAATATAACCCTGGTTATTATACCCAAATTATGGCCAATATAACCATGGTTATTATACCCAAATTATGGTTAATATAACCATGATGGTTATTATACCCAAATTATGGTCAATATAACCATGATGGTTATTATACCCAAATTATGGTCAATATAACCATGATGGTTATTATACCCAAATTATGGTCAATATAACCCTGGTTATTATACCCAAATTATGGTCAATATAACCCTGGTTATTATACCCAAATTATGGTCAATATAACCATGATGGTTATTATACCCAAATTATGGGAAGGATAACCATGGTTATTATACCCAAATTATGGCCAATATAACCCTGGTTATTATACCCAAATAATGGTCAATATAACCCTGGTTATTATACCCAAATTATGGTCAATATAACCCTGGTTATTATACCCAAATTATGGGAAGGATAACCATGGTTATTATACCCAAATTATGGGAAGGATAATCATGGTTATTATACCCAAATTATGGTCAATATAACCCTGGTTATTATACCCAAATTATGGGAAGGATAACCATGGTTATTATACCCAAATTATGGGAAGGATAATCATGGTTATTATACCCAAATTATGGTCAATATAACCCTGGTTATTATACCCAAATTATGGGAAGGATAATCATGGTTATTATACCCAAATTATAGTCCATATAACCCTGGTTATTATTCCCAAATTATGGTAAGGATAACCATGGTTATTATACCCAAATTATGGCCAATATAACCCTGGTTATTATACCCAAATTATGGTCAATATAACCCTGGTTATTATACCCAAATTATGGTCAATATAACCCTGGTTATTATACCCAAATTATGGTCAATATAACCCTGGTTATTATACCCAAATTATGGTCAATATAACCCTGGTTATTATACCCAAATTATGGCCAATATAACCCTGGTTATACCCAAATTATGGTCAATATAACCCTTGTTATTATACCGAAATTATGGGAAGGATAATCATGGTTATTAGACTCAAATTATGGTCAATATAACCCTGGTTATTATACCCAAATTATGGCCAATATTACCATGGTTATTATACCCAAATTATGGTCAATATAACCATGATGGTTATTATACCCAAATTATGGTCAATATAACCATGATGGTTATTATACCCAAATTATGGTCAATATAACCATGATGGTTATTATACCCAAATTATGGTCAATATAACCATGATGGTTATTATACTCAAATTATGGTCAATATAACCCTGGTTATTATACCCAAATTATGGTCAATATAACCATGATGGTTATTATACCCAAATTATGGTCAATATAACCCTGGTTATTATACCCAAATTATGGCCAATATAACCCTGGTTATTATACCCAAATTATGGTCAATATAACCCTTGTTATTATACCCAAATTATGGGAAGGATAATCATGGTTATTAGACTCAAATTATGGTCAATATAACCCTGGTTATTATACCCAAATTATGGCCAATATAACCCTGGTTATTATACCCAAATTATGGTCAATATAACCCTGGTTATTATACCCAAATTATGGCCAATATAACCCTGGTTATTATACCCAAATTATGGTCAATATAACCATGGTTATTATACCCAAATTATGGTCAATATAACCATGATGGTTATTATACCCAAATTATGGTCAATATAACCATGATGGTTATTATACCCAAATTATGGTCAATATAACCATGATGGTTATTATACCCAAATTATGGTCAATATAACCATGATGGTTATTATACCCAAATTATGGTCAATATAACCCTGGTTATTATACCCAAATTATGGCCAATATAACCCTGGTTATTATACCCAAATTATGGTCAATATAACCCTTGTTATTATACCCAAATTATGGGAAGGATAATCATGGTTATTAGACTCAAATTATGGTCAATATAACCCTGGTTATTATACCCAAATTATGGCCAATATAACCCTGGTTATTATACCCAAATTATGGTCAATATAACCCTGGTTATTATACCCAAATTATGGCCAATATAACCCTGGTTATTATACCCAAATTATGGTCAATATAACCATGGTTATTATACCCAAATTATGGTCAATATAACCATGATGGTTATTATACCCAAATTATGGTCAATATAACCATGATGGTTATTATACCCAAATTATGGTCAATATAACCATGATGGTTATTATACCCAAATTATGGTCAATATAACCATGATGGTTATTATACCCAAATTATGGTCAATATAACCATGATGGTTATTATACCCAAATTATGGTCAATATAACCATGATGGTTATTATACCCAAATTATGGTCAATATAACCATGATGGTTATTATACCCAAATTATGGTCAATATAACCATGATGGTTATTATACCCAAATTATGGTCAATATAACCCTGGTTATTATACCCAAATTATGGTCAATATAACCATGATGGTTATTATACCCAAATTATGGTCAATATAACCCTGGTTATTATACCCAAATTATGGCCAATATAACCCTGGTTATTATACCCAAATTATGGTCAATATAACCCTGGTTATTATACCCAAATTATGGCCAATATAACCCTGGTTATTATACCCAAATTATGGCCAATATAACCATGGTTATTATACCCAAATTATGGTCAATATAACCATGATGGTTATTATACCCAAATTATGGTCAATATAACCATGATGGTTATTATACCCAAATTATGGTCAATATAACCATGATGGTTATTATACCCAAATTATGGTCAATATAACCATGATGGTTATTATACCCAAATTATGGGAAGGATAACCATGGTTATTATACCCAAATTATGGCCAATATAACCCTGGTTATTATACCCAAATAATGGTCAATATAACCCTGGTTATTACACCCAAATTATGGTCAATATAACCCTGGTTATTATACCCAAATTATGGGAAGGATAACCATGGTTATTATACCCAAATTATGGGAAGGATAATCATGGTTATTATACCCAAATTATGGTCAATATAACCCTGGTTATTATACCCAAATTATGGGAAGGATAATCATGGTTATTATACCCAAATTATGGTCCATATAACCCTGGTTATTATTCCCAAATTATGGTAAGGATAACCATGGTTATTATACCCAAATTATGGCCAATATAACCCTGGTTATTATACCCAAATTATGGTCAATATAACCCTGGTTATTATACCCAAATTATGGTCAATATAACCCTGGTTATTATACCCAAATTATGGTCAATATAACCCTGGTTATTATACCCAAATTATGGTCAATATAACCCTGGTTATTATACCCAAATTATGGCCAATATAACCCTGGTTATACCCAAATTATGGTCAATATAACCCTTGTTATTATACCCAAATTATGGGAAGGATAATCATGGTTATTAGACTCAAATTATGGTCAATATAACCCTGGTTATTATACCCAAATTATGGCCAATATAACCATGGTTATTATACCCAAATTATGGTCAATATAACCATGATGGTTATTATACCCAAATTATGGTCAATATAACCATGATGGTTATTATACCCAAATTATGGTCAATATAACCATGATGGTTATTATACCCAAATTATGGTCAATATAACCATGATGGTTATTATACTCAAATTATGGTCAATATAACCCTGGTTATTATACCCAAATTATGGTCAATATAACCATGATGGTTATTATACCCAAATTATGGTCAATATAACCCTGGTTATTATACCCAAATTATGGCCAATATAACCCTGGTTATTATACCCAAATTATGGTCAATATAACCCTTGTTATTATACCCAAATTATGGGAAGGATAATCATGGTTATTAGACTCAAATTATGGTCAATATAACCCTGGTTATTATACCCAAATTATGGCCAATATAACCCTGGTTATTATACCCAAATTATGGTCAATATAACCCTGGTTATTATACCCAAATTATGGCCAATATAACCCTGGTTATTATACCCAAATTATGGTCAATGTAACCATGGTTATTATACCCAAATTATGGTCAATATAACCATGATGGTTATTATACCCAAATTATGGTCAATATAACCATGATGGTTATTATACCCAAATTATGGTCAATATAACCATGATGGTTATTATACCCAAATTATGGTCAATATAACCATGATGGTTATTATACCCAAATTATGGTCAATATAACCCTGGTTATTATACCCAAATCATGGTCAATATAACCATGATGGTTATTATACCCAAATTATGGTCAATATAACCCTGGTTATTATACCCAAATTATGGCCAATATAACCCTGATTATTATACCCAAATTATGGTCAATATAACCCTGGTTATTATACCCAAATTATGGCCAATATAACCCTGGTTATTATACCCAAATTATGGCCAATATAACCCTGGTTATTATACCCAAATTATGGTCAATATAACCATGATGGTTATTATACCCAAATTATGGGAAGGATAACCATGGTTATTATACCCAAATTATGGCCAATATAACCCTGGTTATTATACCCAAATAATGGTCAATATAACCCTGGTTATTATACCCAAATTATGGTCAATATAACCCTGGTTATTATACCCAAATTATGGGAAGGATAACCATGGTTATTATACCCAAATTATGGGAAGGATAATCATGGCTATTATACCCAAATTATGGTCAATATAACCCTGGTTATTATACCCAAATTATGGGAAGGATAATCATGGTTATAATACCCAAATTATGGTCCATATAACCCTGGTTATTATTCCCAAATTATGGTAAGGATAACCATGGTTATTATACCCAAATTATGGCCAATATAACCCTGGTTATTATAGCCAAATTATGGTCAATATAACCCTGGTTATTATACCCAAATTACGGTCAATATAACCCTGGTTATTATACCCAAATTATGGTCAATATAACCCTAGTTATTATACCCAAATTATGGTCAATATAACCCTGGTTATTATACCCAAATTATGGCCAATATAACCCTGGTTATTATACCCAAATTATGGTCAATATAACCCTTGTTATTATACCCAAATTATGGGAAGGATAATCATGGTTATTAGACTCAAATTATGGTCAATATAACCCTGGTTATTATACCCAAATTATGGCCAATATAACCCTGGTTATTATACCCAAATTATGGTCAATATAACCCTGGTTATTATACCCAAGTTATGGCCAATATAACCCTGGTTATTATACCCAAATTATGGTCAATATAACCATGATGGTTATTATACCCAAATTATGGTCAATATAACCATGATGGTTATTATACCCAAATTATAGTCAATATAACCCTGGTTATTATACCCAAATTATGGTCAATATAACCATGATGGTTATTATACCCAAATTATGGGAAGGATAACCATGGTTATTATACCCAAATTATGGCCAATATAACCCTAGTTATTATACCCAAATAATGGTCAATATAACCCTGGTTATTATACCCAAATTATGGTCAATATAACCATGATGGTTATTATACCCAAATTATGGTCAATATAACCATGATGGTTATTATACCCAAATTATGGTCAATATAACCATGATGGTTATTATACCCAAATTATGGTCAATATAACCATGATGGTTATTATACCCAAATTATGGTCAATATAACCCTGGTTATTATACCCAAATTATGGTCAATATAACCATGATGGTTATTATACCCAAATTATGGGAACGATAACCATGGTTATTATACCCAAATTATGGCCAATATAACCCTGGTTATTATACCCAAATAATGGTCAATATAACCCTGGTTATTATACCCAAATTATGGTCAATATAACCCTGGTTATTATACCCAAATTATGGGAAGGATAACCATGGTTATTATACCCAAATTATGGGAAGAATAATCATGGTTATTATACCCAAATTATGGTCAATATAACCCTGGTTATTATACCCAAATCATGGGAAGGATAATCATGGTTATAATACCCAAATTATGGTCCATATAACCCTGGTTATTATTCCCAAATTATGGTAAGGATAACCATGGTTATTATACCCAAATTATGGCCAATATAACCATGGTTATTATACCCAAATTATGGTCAATATAACCCTGGTTATTATACCCAAATTACGGTCAATATAACCCTGGTTATTATACCCAAATTATGGTCAATATAACCCTAGTTATTATACCCAAATTATGGTCAATATAACCCTGGTTATTATACCCAAATTATGGCCAATATAACCCTGGTTATTATACCCAAATTATGGTCAATATAACCCTTGTTATTATACCCAAATTATGGGAAGGATAATCATGGTTATTAGACTCAAATTATGGTCAATATAACCCTGGTTATTATACCCAAATTATGGCCAATATAACCCTGGTTATTATACCCAAATTATGGGAAGGATAATCATGGTTATAATACCCAAATTATGGTCCATATAACCCTGGTTATTATTCCCAAATTATGGGAAGGATAATCATGGTTATTATACCCAAATTATGGTCAACATAACCCTGGTTATTATACCCAAATTATGGCAAGGATAACCATGGTTATTATACCCAAATTATGGGAAGGATAATCATGGTTATTATACCCAAATTATGGCCAATATAACCCTGGTTATTATACCCAAATTATGGTCAATATAACCCTGGTTATTATACCCAAATTATGGGAAGGATAACCATGGTTATTATACCCAAATTATGGGAAGGATAATCATGGTTATTATACCCAAATTATGGTCAATATAACCCTGGTTATTATACCCAAATTATGGCCAATATAACCCTGGTTATTATACCCAAATTATGGTCAATATAACCCTTGTTATTATACCCAAATTATGGGAAGGATAATCATGGTTATTATACCCAAATTATGGTCCATATAACCCTGGTTATTATTCCCAAATTATGGTAAGGATAACCGTGGTTATTATACCGAAATTATGGCCAATATAACCCTGGTTATTATACCCAAATTATGGTCAATATAACCCTGGTTATTATACCCAAATTATCGTCAATATAACCCTTGTTATTATACCCAAATTATGGGAAGGATAATCATGGTTATTAGACTCAAATTATGGTCAATATAACCCTGGTTATTATACCCAAATTATGGTCAATATAACCCTGGTTATTATACCCAAATTATGGCCAATATAACCCTGGTTATTATACCCAAATTATGGCCAATATAACCATGGTTATTATACCCAAATTATGGTCAATATAACCATGATGGTTATTATACCCAAATTATGGTCAATATAACCATGATGGTTATTATACCCAAATTATGGTCAATATAACCATGATGGTTATTATACCCAAATTATGGCCAATATAACCCTGGTTATTATACCCAAATTATGGCCAATATAACCATGGTTATTATACCCAAATTATGGTCAATATAACCATGATGGTTATTATACCCAAATTATGGTCAATATAACCATGATGGTTATTATACCCAAATTATGGTCAATATAACCATGATGGTTATTATACCCAAATTATGGTCAATATAACCCTGGTTATTATACCAAAATTATGGGAAGGATAACCATGGTTATTATACCCAAATTATGGGAAGGATAATCATGGTTATTATACCCAAATTATGGTCAATATAACCCTGGTTATTATACCCAAATTATGGCAAGGATAACCATGGTTATTATACCCAAATTATGGGAAGGATAACCATGGTTATTATACCCAAATTATGGCCAATATAACCCTGGTTATTTTACCCAAATTATGGTCAATATAACCCTGGTTATTATACCCAAATTATGGGAAGGATAACCATGGTTATTATACCCAAATTATGGGAAGGATAATCATGGTTATTATACCCAAATTATGGTCAATATAACCCTGGTTATTATACCCAAATTATGGCCAATATAACCCTGGTTATTATACCCAAATTATGGTCAATATAACCCTTGTTATTATACCCAAATTATGGGAAGGATAATCATGGTTATTATACCCAAATTATGGTCCATATAACCCTGGTTATTATTCCCAAATTATGGTAAGGATAACCATGGTTATTATACCGAAATTATGGCCAATATAACCCTGGTTATTATACCCAAATTATGGTCAATATAACCCTGGTTATTATACCCAAATTATCGTCAATATAACCCTTGTTATTATACCCAAATTATGGGAAGGATAATCATGGTTATTAGACTCAAATTATGGTCAATATAACCCTGGTTATTATACCCAAATTATGGTCAATATAACCCTGGTTATTATACCCAAATTATGGTCAATATAACCATGATGGTTATTATACCCAAATTATGGTCAATATAACCCTGGTTATTATACCGAAATTATGGCCAATATAACCCTGGTTATTATACCCAAATTATGGTCAATATAACCCTGGTTATTATACCCAAATTATGGCCAATATAACCCTGGTTATTATACCCAAATTATGGCCAATATAACCATGGTTATTATACCCAAATTATGGTCAATATAACCATGATGGTTATTATACCCAAATTATGGTCAATATAACCATGATGGTTATTATACCCAAATTATGGTCAATATAACCATGATGGTTATTATACCCAAATTATGGCCAATATAACCCTGGTTATTATACCCAAATTATGGCCAATATAACCATGGTTATAATACCCAAATTATGGTCAATATAACCATGATGGTTATTATACCCAAATTATGGTCAATATAACCATGATGGTTATTATACCCAAATTATGGTCAATATAACCATGATGGTTATTATACCCAAATTATGGTCAATATAACCCTGGTTATTATACCAAAATTATGGGAAGGATAACCATGGTTATTATACCCAAATTATGGGAAGGATAATCATGGTTATTATACCCAAATTATGGTCAATATAACCCAGGTTATTATACCCAAATTATGGGAAGGATAATCATGGTTATTATACCCAAATTATGGTCCATATAACCCTGGTTATTATTCCCAAATTATGGTAAGGATAACCATGGTTATTATACCCAAATTATGGCCAATATAACCCTGGTTATTATACCCAAATTATGGTCAATATAACCCTGGTTATTATACCCAAATTATGGTCAATATAACCCTGGTTATTATACCCAAATTATGGTCAATATAACCCTGGTTATTATACCCAAATTATGGTCAATATAACCATGATGGTTATTATACCCAAATTATGGTCAATATAACCATGATGGTTATTATACCCAAATTATGGTCAATATAACCATGATGGTTATTATACCCAAATTATGGTCAATATAACCATGATGGTTATTATACCCAAATTATGGTCAATATAACCCTGGTTATTATACCCAAATTATGGTCAATATAACCATGATGGTTATTATACCCAAATTATGGTCAATATAACCCTGGTTATTATACCCAAATTATGGCCAATATAACCCTGGTTATTATACCCAAATTATGGTCAAAATAACCCTGGTTATTATACCCAAATTATGGCCAATATAACCCTGGTTATTATACCCAAATTATGGCCAATATAACCCTGGTTATTATACCCAAATTATGGTCAATATAACCATGGTTATTATACCCAAATTATGGCCAATATAACCCTGGTTATTATACCCAAATTATGGTCAATATAACCCTGGTTATTATACCCAAATTATGGTCAATATTACCCTGGTTATTATACCCAAATTATGGCCAATATAACCATGGTTATTATACCCAAATTATGGTCAATATAACCATGATGGTTATTATACCCAAATTATGGTCAATATAACCATGGTGGTTATTATACCCAAATTATGGTCAATATAACCATGATGGTTATTATACCCAAATTATGGTCAATATAACAATGATGGTTATTATACCCAAATTATGGTCAATATAACCCTGGTTAATATATGCAAATTATGGTCAATATAACCATGATGGTTATTATACCCAAATTATGGTAAATATAACCCTGGTTATTATACCCAAATTATGGCCAATATAACCCTGGTTATTATACCCAAATTATGGTCAATATAACCCTGGTTATTATACCCAAATTATGGCCAATATAACCCTGGTTATTATACCCAAATTATGGCCAATATAACTATGGTTATTATACCCAAATTATGGGCAATATAACCATGATGGTTATTATACCCAAATTATGGTCAATATAACCATGATGGTTATTATACCCAAATTATGGTCAATATAACCATGATGGTTATTATACCCAAATTATGGTCAATATAACCATGATGGTTATTATACCCAAATTATGGTCAATAGAACCCTGGTTATTATACCCAAATTATGGTCAATATAACAATGATGGTTATTATACCCAAATTATGGTCAATATAACCCTGGTTATTATACGCAAATTATGGTCAATATAACCATGATGGTTATTATACCCAAATTATGGTAAATATAACCCTGGTTATTATACCCAAATTATGGCCAATATAACCCTGGTTATTATACCCAAATTATGGTCAATATAACCCTGGTTATTATACCCAAATTATGGCCAATATAACCCTGGTTATTATACCCAAATTATGGCCAATATAACCATGGTTATTATACCCAAATTATGGGCAATATAACCATGATGGTTATTATACCCAAATTATGGTCAATATAACCATGATGGTTATTATACCCAAATTATGGTCAATATAACCATGATGGTTATTATACCCAAATTATGGTCAATATAACCATGATGGTTATTATACCCAAATTATGGTCAATATAACCCTGGTTATTATACCCAAATTATGGTCAATATAACCATGATGGTTATTATACCCAAATTATGGGAAGGATAACCATGGTTATTATACCCAAATTATGGCCAATATAACCCTGGTTATTATACCCAAATAATGGTCAATATAACCCTGGTTATTATACCCAAATTATGGTCAATATAACCCTGGTTATTATACCAAAATTATGGGAAGGATAACCATGGTTATTATACCCAAATTATGGGAAGGATAATCATGGTTATTATACCCAAATTATGGTCAATATAACCCTGGTTATTATACCCAAATTATGGGAAGGATAATCATGGTTATTATACCCAAATTATGGTCAATATAACCCTGGTTATTATACCCAAATTATGGGAAGGATAATCATGGTTATTATACCCAAATTATGGCCAATATAACCATGGTTATTATACCCAAATTATGGTCAATATAACCATGATGGTTATTATACCCAAATTATGGTCAATATAACCATGGTGGTTATTATACCCAAATTATGGTCAATATAACCATGATGGTTATTATACCCAAATTATGGTCAATATAACAATGATGGTTATTATACCCAAATTATGGTCAATATAACCCTGGTTAATATACGCAAATTATGGTCAATATAACCATGATGGTTATTATACCCAAATTATGGTAAATATAACCCTGGTTATTATACCCAAATTATGGGAAGGATAATCATGGTTATTATACCCAAATTATGGTCCATATAACCCTGGTTATTATTCCCAAATTATGGTAAGGATAACCATGGTTATTATACCCAAATTATGGCCAATATAACCCTGGTTATTATACCCAAATTATGGTCAATATAACCCTGGTTATTATACCCAAATTATGGTCAATATAACCCTGGTTATTATACCCAAATTATGGTCAATATAACCCTGGTTATTATACCCAAATTATGGTCAATATAACCATGATGGTTATTATACCCAAATTATGGTCAATATAACCATGATGGTTATTATACCCAAATTATGGTCAATATAACCATGATGGTTATTATACCCAAATTATGGTCAATATAACCATGATGGTTATTATACCCAAATTATGGTCAATATAACCCTGGTTATTATACCCAAATTATGGTCAATATAACCATGATGGTTATTATACCCAAATTATGGTCAATATAACCCTGGTTATTATACCCAAATTATGGTCAATATAACCCTGGTTATTATACCCAAATTATGGTCAAAATAACCCTGCTTATTATACCCAAATTATGGCCAATATAACCCTGGTTATTATACCCAAATTATGGCCAATATAACCCTGGTTATTATACCCAAATTATGGTCAATATAACCATGGTTATTATACCCAAATTATGGCCAATATAACCCTGGTTATTATACCCAAATTATGGTCAATATAACCCTGGTTATTATACCCAAATTATGGTCAATATTACCCTGGTTATTATACCCAAATTATGGCCAATATAACCCTGGTTATTATACCCAAATTATGGTCAATATAACCCTTGTTATTATACCCAAATTATGGGAAGGATAATCATGGTTATTAGACTCAAATTATGGTCAATATAACCCTGGTTATTATACCCAAATTATGGCCAATATAACCCTGGTTATTATAGCCAAATTATGGTCAATATAACCCTGGTTATTATACCCAAATTATGGCCAATATAACCCTGGTTATTATACCCAAATTATGGCCAATATAACCATGGTTATTATACCCAAATTATGGTCAATATAACCATGATGGTTATTATACCCAAATTATGGTCAATATAACCATGGTGGTTATTATACCCAAATTATGGTCAATATAACCATGATGGTTATTATACCCAAATTATGGTCAATAATTATACCCAAATTATGGTCAATATAACCATGATGGTTATTATACCCAAATTATGGTCAATATAACCATGATGGTTATTATACCCAAATTATGGTCAATATAACCATGATGGTTATTATACCCAAATTATGGTCAATAGAACCCTGGTTATTATACCCAAATTATGGTCAATATAACCATGATGGTTATTATACCCAAATTATGGTCAATATAACCCTGGTTATTATACCCAAATTATGGTCAATATAACCATGATGGTTATTATACCCAAATTATGGGAAGGATAACCATGGTTATTATACCCAAATTATGGCCAATATAACCCTGGTTATTATACCCAAATAATGGTCAATATAACCCTGGTTATTATACCCAAATTATGGTCAATATAACCCTGGTTATTATACCAAAATTATGGGAAGGATAACCATGGTTATTATACCCAAATTATGGGAAGGATAATCATGGTTATTATACCCAAATTATGGTCAATATAACCCTGGTTATTATACCCAAATTATGGGAAGGATAATCATGGTTATTATACCCAAATTATGGTCAATATAACCCTGGTTATTATACCCAAATTATGGGAAGGATAATCATGGTTATTATACCCAAATTATGGCCAATATAACCCTGGTTATTATACCCAAATTATGGCCAATATAACCATGGTTATTATACCCAAATTATCGTCAATATAACCATGATGGTTATTATACCGAAATTATGGTCAATATAACCATGGTGGTTATTATACCCAAATTATGGTCAATATAACCATGATGGTTATTATACCCAAATTATGGTCAATATAACAATGATGGTTATTATACCCAAATTATGGTCAATATAACCCTGGTTAATATACGCAAATTATGGTCAATATAACCATGATGGTTATTATACCCAAATTATTGTAAATATAACCCTGGTTATTATACCCAAATTATGGCCAATATAACCCTGGTTATTATACCCAAATTATGGTCAATATAACCCTGGTTATTATACCCAAATTATGGCCAATATAACCCTGGTTATTATACCCAAATTATGGCCAATATAACCATGGTTATTATACCCAAATTATGGGCAATATAACCATGATGGTTATTATACCCAAATTATGGTCAATATAACCATGATGGTTATTATACCCAAATTATGGTCAATATAACCATGATGGTTATTATACCCAAATTATGGTCAATATAACCATGATGGTTATTATACCCAAATTATGGTCAATATAACCCTGGTTATTATACCCAAATTATGGCCAATATAACCCTGGTTATTATACCCAAATTATGGCCAATATAACCATGGTTATTATACCCAAATTATGGGCAATATAACCATGATGGTTATTATACCCAAATTATGGTCAATATAACCATGATGGTTATTATACCCAAATTATGGTCAATATAACCATGATGGTTATTATACCCAAATTATGGTCAATATAACCATGATGGTTATTATACCCAAATTATGGTCAATATAACCCTGGTTATTATACCCAAATAATGCTCAATATAACCCTGGTTATTATACCCAAATTATGGTCAATATAACCCTGGTTATTATACCAAAATTATGGGAAGGATAACCATGGTTATTATACCCAAATTATGGGAAGGATAATCATGGTTATTATACCCAAATTATGGTCAATATAACCCTGGTTATTATACCCAAATTATGGGAAGGATAATCATGGTTATTATACCCAAATTATGGTCCATATAAACCTGGTTATTATTCCCAAATTATGGTAAGGATAACCATGGTTATTATACCCAAATTATGGCCAATATAACCCTGGTTATTATACCCAAATTATGGTCAATATAACCCTGGTTATTATACCCAAATTATGGTCAATAACACCCTGGTTATTATACCCAAATTATGGTCAATATAACCCTGGTTATTATACCCAAATTATGGTCAATATTACCCTGGTTATTATACCCAAATTATGGCCAATATAACCCTGGTTATTATACCCAAATTATGGTCAATATAACCCTTGTTATTATACCCAAATTATGGGAAGGATAATCATGGTTATTAGACTCAAATTATGGTCAATATAACCCTGGTTATTATACCCAAATTATGGCCAATATAACCATGGTTATTATACCCAAATTATGGTCAATATAACCATGATGGTTATTATACCCAAATTATGGTCAATATAACCATGATGGTTATTATACCCAAATTATGGTCAATATAACCATGATGGTTATTATACCCAAATTATGGTCAATATAACCATGATGGTTATTATACCCAAATTATGGTCAATATAACCCTGGTTATTATACCCAAATTATGGTCAATATAACCATGATGGTTATTATACCCAAATTATGGTCAATATAACCCTGGTTATTATACCCAAATTATGGCCAATATAACCCTGGTTATTATACCCAAATTATGGTCAATATAACCCTGGTTATTATACCCAAATTATGGCCAATATAACCCTGGTTATTATACGCAAATTATGGGCAATATAACCATGGTTATTATACCCAAATTATGGTCAATATAACCATGATGGTTATTATACCCAAATTATGGTCAATATAACCATGATGGTTATTATACCCAAATTATGGTCAATATAACCATGATGGTTATTATACCCAAATTATGGTCAATATAACCATGATGGTTATTATACCCAAATTATGGTCAATATAACCCTGGTTATTATACCCAAATTATGGTCAATATAACCATGATGGTTATTATACCCAAATTATGGGAAGGATAACCATGGTTATTATACCCAAATTATGGCCAATATAACCCTGGTTATTATACCCAAATAATGGTCAATATAACCCTGGTTATTATACCCAAATTATGGTCAATATAACCCTGGTTATTATACCCAAATTATGGGAAGGATAACCATGGTTATTATACCCAAATTATGGGAAGGATAATCATGGTTATTATACCCAAATTATGGTCAATATAACCCTGGTTATTATACCCAAATTATGGGAAGGATAATCATGGTTATTATACCCAAATTATGGTCCATATAACCCTGGTTATTATTCCCAAATTATGGTAAGGATAACCATGGTTATTATACCCAAATTATGGCCAATATAACCCTGGTTATTATACCCAAATTATGGTCAATATAACCCTGGTTATTATACCCAAATTATGGTCAATATAACCCTGGTTATTATACCCAAATTATGGTCAATATAACCCTGGTTATTATACCCAAATTATGGTCAATATAACCCTGGTTATTATACCCAAATTATGGCCAATATAACCCTGGTTATTATACCCAAATTATGGTCAATATAACCCTTGTTATTATACCCAAATTATGGGAAGGATAATCATGATTATTAGACTCAAATTATGGTCAATATAACCCTGGTTATTATACCCAAATTATGGCCAATATAACCCTGGTTATTATACCCAAATTATGGTCAATATAACCCTTGTTATTATACCCAAGTTATGGCCAATATAACCCTGGTTATTATACCCAAATTATGGTCAATATAACCATGATGGTTATTATACCCAAATTATGGTCAATATAACCCTGGTTAGTATACCCAAATTATGGTCAATATAACCATGATGGTTATTATACCCAAATTATGGGAAGGATAACCATGGTTATTATACCCAAATTATGGCCAATATAACCCTGGTTATTATACCCAAATAATGGTCAATATAACCCTGGTTATTATACCCAAATTATGGTCAATATAACCCTGGTTATTATACCCAAATTATGGGAAGGATAACCATGGTTATTATACCCAAATTATGGGAAGGATAATCATGGTTATTATACCCAAATTATGGTCAATATAACCCTGGTTATTATACCCAAATTATGGGAAGGATAATCATGGTTATCATACCCAAATTATGGTCCATATAACCCTGGTTATTATTCCCAAATTATGGTAAGGATAACCATGGTTATTATACCCAAATTATGGCCAATATAACCCTGGTTATTATACCCAAATTATGGTCAATATAACCCTGGTTATTATACCCAAATTATGGTCAATATAACCCTGGTTATTATACCCAAATTATGGTCAATATAACCCTGGTTATTATACCCAAATTATGGTCAATATAACCCTAGTTATTATACCCAAATTATGGCCAATATAACCCTGGTTATTATACCCAAATTATGGTCAATATTACCCTGGTTATTATACCCAAATTATGGCCAATATAACCCTGGTTATTATACCCAAATTATGGTCAATATAACCCTTGTTATTATACCCAAATTATGGGAAGGATAATCATGGTTATTAGACTCAAATTATGGTCAATATAACCCTGGTTATTATACACAAATTATGGTCAATATAACCCTGGTTATTATACCCAAATTATGGCCAATATAACCCTGGTTATTATACCCAAATTATGGCCAATATAACCATGGTTATTATACCCAAATTATGGTCAATATAACCATGATGGTTATTATACCCAAATTATGGTCAATATAACCATGATGGTTATTATACCCAAATTATGGTCAATATAACCATGATGGTTATTATACCCAAATTATGGTCAATATAACCATGATGGTTATTATACCCAAATTATGGTCAATATAACCCTGGTTATTATACCCAAGTTATGGTCAATATAACCATGATGGTTATTATACCCAAATTATGGTCAACATAACCCTGGTTATTATACCCAAATTATGGCCAATATAACCCTGGTTATTATACCCAAATTATGGTCAATATAACCCTGGTTATTATACCCAAATTATGGCCAATATAACCCTGGTTGTTATACCCAAATTATGGCCAATATAACCATGGTTATTATACCCAAATTATGGTCAATATAACAATGATGGTTATTATACCCAAATTATGGTCAATATAACCATGATGGTTATTATACCCAAATTATGGTCAATATAACCATGATGGTTATTATACCCAAATTATGGTCAATATAACCATGATGGTTATTATACCCAAATTATGGTCAATATAACCCTGGTTATTATACCCAAATTATGGTCAATATAACCATGATGGTTATTATACCCAAATTATGGGAAGGATAACCATGGTTATTATACCCAAATTATGGCCAATATAACCCTGGTTATTATACCCAAATAATGGTCAATATAACCCTGGTTATTATACCCAAATTATGGTCAATATAACCCTGGTTATTATACCCAAATTATGGGAAGGATAACCATGGTTATTATACCCAAATTATGGGAAGGATAATCATGGTTATTATACCCAAATTATGGTCAATATAACCCTGGTTATTATACCCAAATTATGGGAAGGATAATCATGGTTATTATACCCAAATTATGGTCCATATAACCCTGGTTATTATTCCCAAATTATGGTCAATATAACCCTGGTTATTATACCCAAATTATGGTCAATATAACCCTGGTTATTATACCCAAATTATGGTCAATATAACCCTGGTTATTATACCCAAATTTTGGTCAATATAACCCTGGTTATTATACCCAAATTATGGCCAATATAACCCTGGTTATTATCCCAAATTATGGTCAATATAACCCTTGTTATTATACCCAAATTATGGGAAGGATAATCATGGTTATTAGACTCAAATTATGGTTAATATAACCCTGGTTATTATACCCAAATTATGGCCAATATAACCCTGGTTATTATACCCAAATTATGGTCAATATAACCCTGGTTATTATACCCAAATTATGGCCAATATAACCCTGGTTATTATACCCAAATTATGGTCAATATAACCCTGGTTATTATACCCAAATTATGGCCAATATAACCCTGGTTATTATACCCAAATTATGGCCAATATAACCATGGTTATTATACCCAAATTATGGGCAATATAACCATGATGGTTATTATACCCAAATTATGGTAAATATAACCCTGGTTATTATACCCAAATTATGGCCAATATAACCCTGGTTATTATACCCAAATTATGGTCAATATAACCCTGGTTATTATACCCAAATTATGGCCAATATAACCCTGGTTATTATACCCAAATTATGGCCAATATAACCATGGTTATTATACCCAAATTATGGGCAATATAACCATGATGGTTATTATACCCAAATTATGGTCAATATAACCATGATGGTTATTATACCCAAATTATGGTCGATATAACCATGATGGTTATTATACCCAAATTATGGTCAATATAACCATGATGGTTATCATACCCAAATTATGGTCAATATAACCCTGGTTATTATACCCAAATTATGGTCAATATAACAATGATGGTTATTATACCCAAATTATGGTCAATATAACCCTGGTTATTTTACGCAAATTATGGTCAATATAACCATGATGGTTATTATACCCAAATTATGGTAAATATAACCCTGGTTATTATACACAAATTATGGCCAATATAACCCTGGTTATTATACCCAAATTATGGTCAATATAACCCTGGTTATTATACCCAAATTATGGCCAATATAACCCTGGTTATTATACCCAAATTATGGCCAATATAACCATGGTTATTATACCCAAATTATGGGCAATATAACCATGATGGTTATTATACCCAAATTATGGTCAATATAACCATGATGGTTATTATACCCAAATTATGGTCAATATAACCATGATGGTTATTATACCCAAATTATGGTCAATATAACCATGATGGTTATTATACCCAAATTATGGTCAATATAACCCTGGTTATTATACCCAAATTATGGTCAATATAACCATGATGGTTATTATACCCAAATTATGGGAAGGATAACCATGGTTATTATACCCAAATTATGGCCAATATAACCCTGGTTATTATACCCAAATAATGGTCAATATAACCCTGGTTATTATACCCAAATTATGGTCAATATAACCCTGGTTATTATACCAAAATTATGGGAAGGATAACCATGGTTATTATACCCAAATTATGGGAAGGATAATGATGGTTATTATACCCAAATTATGGTCAATATAACCCTGGTTATTATACCCAAATTATGGGAAGGATAATCATGGTTATTATACCCAAATTATGGTCAATATAACCCTGGTTATTATACCCAAATTATGGGAAGGATAATCATGGTTATTATACCCAAATTATGGCCAATATAACCCTGGTTATTATACCCAAATTATGGCCAATATAACCATGGTTATTATACCCAAATTATGGTCAATATAACCATGATGGTTATTATACCCAAATTATGGTCAATATAACCATGGTGGTTATTATACCCAAATTATGGTCAATATAACCATGATGGTTATTATACCCAAATTATGGTCAATATAACAATGATGGTTATTATACCCAAATTATGGTCAATATAACCCTGGTTAATATACGCAAATTATGGTCAATATAACCATGATGGTTATTATACCCAAATTATGGTAAATATAACCCTGGTTATTATACCCAAATTATGGCCAATATAACCCTGGTTATTGTACCCAAATTATGGTCAATATAACCCTGGTTATTATACCCAAATTATGGCCAATATAACCCTGGTTATTATACCCAAATTATGGCCAATATAACCATGGTTATTATACCCAAATTATGGGCAATATAACCATGATGGTTATTATACCCAAATTATGGTAAATATAACCATGATGGTTATTATACCCAAATTATGGTCAATATAACCATGATGGTTATTATACCCAAATTATGGTCAATATAACCATGATGGTTATTATACCCAAATTATGGTCAATATAACCCTGGTTATTATACCCAAATTATGGTCAATATAACAATGATGGTTATTATACCCAAATTATGGTCAATATAACCCTGGCTATTATACGCAAATTATGGTCAATATAACCATGATGGTTATTATACCCAAATTATGGTAAATATAACCCTGGTTATTATACCCAAATTATGGCCAATATAACCCTGGTTATTATACCCAAATTATGGTCAATATAACCCTGGTTATTATACCCAAATTATGGCCAATATAACCCTGGTTATTATACCCAAATTATGGCCAATATAACCATGGTTATTATACCCAAATTATGGGCAATATAACCATGATGGTTATTATACCCAAATTATGGTCAATATAACCATGATGGTTATTATACCCAAATTATGGTCAATATAACCATGATGGTTATTATACCCAAATTATGGTCAATATAACCATGATGGTTATTATACCCAAATTATGGTCAATATAACCCTGGTTATTATACCCAAATTATGGTCAATATAACCATGATGGTTATTATACCCAAATTATGGGAAGGATAACCATGGTTATTATACCCAAATTATGGCCAATATAACCCTGGTTATTATACCCAAATAATGGTCAATATAACCCTGGTTATGATACCCAAATTATGGTCAATATAACCCAGGTTATTATACCAAAATTATGGGAAGGATAACCATGGTTATTATACCCAAATTATGGGAAGGATAATCATGGTTATTATACCCAAATTATGGTCAATATAACCCTGGTTATTATACCCAAATTATGGGAAGGATAATCATGGTTATTATACCCAAATTATGGTCCATATAAACCTGGTTATTATTCCCAAATTATGGTAAGGATAACCATGGTTATTATACCCAAATTATGGCCAATATAACCCTGGTTATTATACCCAAATTATGGTCAATATAACCCTGGTTATTATACCCAAATTATGGTCAATAACACCCTGGTTATTATACCCAAATTATGGTCAATATAACCCTGGTTATTATACCCAAA
This sequence comes from Blastomussa wellsi, assembly GCA_947652115.1. Taxonomy (NCBI): domain Eukaryota; kingdom Metazoa; phylum Cnidaria; class Anthozoa; order Scleractinia; family Plerogyridae; genus Blastomussa; species Blastomussa wellsi. The sequence goes on along the minus strand of OX393574.1, from coordinate 1,330,500 downwards.
TTATGGTCAATATTACCCTGGTTATTATACCCAAATTATGGCCAACATAACCCTGGTTATTATACCCAAATTATGGTCAATATAACCCTTGTTATTATACCCAAATTATGGGAAGGATAATCATGGTTATTAGACTCAAATTATGGTCAATATAACCATGATGGTTATTATACCCAAATTATGGTCAATATAACCATGGTTATTATACCCAAATTATGGTCAATATAACCATGATGGTTATTATACCCAAATTATGGTCAATATAACCATGATGGTTATTATACCCAAATTATGGTCAATATAACCATGATGGTTATTGTACCCAAATTATGGTCAATATAACCATGATGGTTATTATACCCAAATTATGGTCAATATAACCCTGGTTATTATACCGAAATTATGGTCAATATAACCATGATGGTTATTATACCCAAATTATGGTCAATATAACCCTGGTTATTATACCCAAATTATGGCCAATATAACCCTGGTTATTATACCCAAATTATGGTCAATATAACCCTGGTTATTATACCCAAATTATGGCCAATATAACCCTGGTTATTATACCCAAATTATGGCCAATATAACCATGGTTATTATACCCAAATTATGGTCAATATAACCATGATGGTTATTATACCCAAATTATGGTCAATATAACCATGATGGTTATTATACCCAAATTATGGTCAATATAACCATGATGGTTATTATACCCAAATTATGGTCAATATAACCATGATGGTTATTATACCCAAATTATGGTCAATATAACCCTGGTTATTATACCCAAATTATGGTCAATATAACCATGATGGTTATTATACCCAAATTATGGGAAGGATAACCATGGTTATTATACCCAAATTATGGCCAATATAACCCTGGTTATTATACCCAAATAATGGTCAATATAACCCTGGTTATTATACCCAAATTATGGTCAATATAACCCTGGTTATTATACCCAAATTATGGGAAGGATAACCATGGTTATTATACCCAAATTATGGGAAGGATAATCATGGTTATTATACCCAAATTATGGTCAATATAACCCTGGTTATTATACCCAAATTATGGGAAGGATAATCATGGTTATTATACCCAAATTATGGTCCATATAACCCTGGTTATTATTCCCAAATTATGGTAAGGATAACCATGGTTATTATACCCAAATTATGGTCAATATAACCCTGGTTATTATACCCAAATTATGGTCAATATAACCCTGGTTATTATACCCAAATTATGGTCAATATAACCCTGGTTATTATTCCCAAATTATGGTAAGGATAACCATGGTTATTATACCCAAATTATGGCCAATATAACAATGATGGTTATTATACCCAAATTATGGTCAATATAACCCTGGTTATTTTACGCAAATTATGGTCAATATAACCATGATGGTTATTATACCCAAATTATGGTAAATATAACCCTGGTTATTATACACAAATTATGGCCAATATAACCCTGGTTATTATACCCAAATTATGGTCAATATAACCCTGGTTATTTTACGCAAATTATGGTCAATATAACCATGATGGTTATTATACCCAAATTATGGTAAATATAACCCTGGTTATTATACACAAATTATGGCCAATATAACCCTGGTTATTATACCCAAATTATGGTCAATATAACCCTGGTTATTATACCCAAATTATGGCCAATATAACCCTGGTTATTATACCCAAATTATGGCCAATATAACCATGGTTATTATACCCAAATTATGGGCAATATAACCATGATGGTTATTATACCCAAATTATGGTCAATATAACCATGATGGTTATTATACCCAAATTATGGTCAATATAACCATGATGGTTATTATACCCAAATTATGGTCAATATAACCATGATGGTTATTATACCCAAATTATGGTCAATATAACCCTGGTTATTATACCCAAATTATGGTCAATATAACCCTGGTTATTATACCCAAATTATGGTCAATATAACCCTGGTTATTATTCCCAAATTATGGTAAGGATAACCATGGTTATTATACCCAAATTATGGCCAATATAACAATGATGGTTATTATACCCAAATTATGGTCAATATAACCCTGGTTATTTTACGCAAATTATGGTCAATATAACCATGATGGTTATTATACCCAAATTATGGTAAATATAACCCTGGTTATTATACACAAATTATGGCCAATATAACCCTGGTTATTATACCCAAATTATGGTCAATATAACCCTGGTTATTTTACGCAAATTATGGTCAATATAACCATGATGGTTATTATACCCAAATTATGGTAAATATAACCCTGGTTATTATACACAAATTATGGCCAATATAACCCTGGTTATTATACCCAAATTATGGTCAATATAACCCTGGTTATTATACCCAAATTATGGCCAATATAACCCTGGTTATTATACCCAAATTATGGCCAATATAACCATGGTTATTATACCCAAATTATGGGCAATATAACCATGATGGTTATTATACCCAAATTATGGTCAATATAACCATGATGGTTATTATACCCAAATTATGGTCAATATAACCATGATGGTTATTATACCCAAATTATGGTCAATATAACCATGATGGTTATTATACCCAAATTATGGTCAATATAACCCTGGTTATTATACCCAAATTATGGTCAATATAACCATGATGGTTATTATACCCAAATTATGGGAAGGATAACCATGGTTATTATACCCAAATTATGGCCAATATAACCCTGGTTATTATACCCAAATAATGGTCAATATAACCCTGGTTATTATACCCAAATTATGGTCAATATAACCCTGGTTATTATACCAAAATTATGGGAAGGATAACCATGGTTATTATACCCAAATTATGGGAAGGATAATGATGGTTATTATACCCAAATTATGGTCAATATAACCCTGGTTATTATACCCAAATTATGGGAAGGATAATCATGGTTATTATACCCAAATTATGGTCAATATAACCCTGGTTATTATACCCAAATTATGGGAAGGATAATCATGGTTATTATACCCAAATTATGGCCAATATAACCCTGGTTATTATACCCAAATTATGGCCAATATAACCATGGTTATTATACCCAAATTATGGTCAATATAACCATGATGGTTATTATACCCAAATTATGGTCAATATAACCATGGTGGTTATTATACCCAAATTATGGTCAATATAACCATGATGGTTATTATACCCAAATTATGGTCAATATAACAATGATGGTTATTATACCCAAATTATGGTCAATATAACCCTGGTTAATATACGCAAATTATGGTCAATATAACCATGATGGTTATTATACCCAAATTATGGTAAATATAACCCTGGTTATTATACCCAAATTATGGCCAATATAACCCTGGTTATTGTACCCAAATTATGGTCAATATAACCCTGGTTATTATACCCAAATTATGGCCAATATAACCCTGGTTATTATACCCAAATTATGGCCAATATAACCATGGTTATTATACCCAAATTATGGGCAATATAACCATGATGGTTATTATACCCAAATTATGGTAAATATAACCATGATGGTTATTATACCCAAATTATGGTCAATATAACCATGATGGTTATTATACCCAAATTATGGTCAATATAACCATGATGGTTATTATACCCAAATTATGGTCAATATAACCCTGGTTATTATACCCAAATTATGGTCAATATAACAATGATGGTTATTATACCCAAATTATGGTCAATATAACCCTGGCTATTATACGCAAATTATGGTCAATATAACCATGATGGTTATTATACCCAAATTATGGTAAATATAACCCTGGTTATTATACCCAAATTATGGCCAATATAACCCTGGTTATTATACCCAAATTATGGTCAATATAACCCTGGTTATTATACCCAAATTATGGCCAATATAACCCTGGTTATTATACCCAAATTATGGCCAATATAACCATGGTTATTATACCCAAATTATGGGCAATATAACCATGATGGTTATTATACCCAAATTATGGTCAATATAACCATGATGGTTATTATACCCAAATTATGGTCAATATAACCATGATGGTTATTATACCCAAATTATGGTCAATATAACCATGATGGTTATTATACCCAAATTATGGTCAATATAACCCTGGTTATTATACCCAAATTATGGTCAATATAACCATGATGGTTATTATACCCAAATTATGGGAAGGATAACCATGGTTATTATACCCAAATTATGGCCAATATAACCCTGGTTATTATACCCAAATAATGGTCAATATAACCCTGGTTATGATACCCAAATTATGGTCAATATAACCCAGGTTATTATACCAAAATTATGGGAAGGATAACCATGGTTATTATACCCAAATTATGGGAAGGATAATCATGGTTATTATACCCAAATTATGGTCAATATAACCCTGGTTATTATACCCAAATTATGGGAAGGATAATCATGGTTATTATACCCAAATTATGGTCCATATAAACCTGGTTATTATTCCCAAATTATGGTAAGGATAACCATGGTTATTATACCCAAATTATGGCCAATATAACCCTGGTTATTATACCCAAATTATGGTCAATATAACCCTGGTTATTATACCCAAATTATGGTCAATAACACCCTGGTTATTATACCCAAATTATGGTCAATATAACCCTGGTTATTATACCCAAATTATGGTCAATATTACCCTGGTTATTATACCCAAATTATGGCCAACATAACCCTGGTTATTATACCCAAATTATGGTCAATATAACCCTTGTTATTATACCCAAATTATGGGAAGGATAATCATGGTTATTAGACTCAAATTATGGTCAATATAACCATGATGGTTATTATACCCAAATTATGGTCAATATAACCATGGTTATTATACCCAAATTATGGTCAATATAACCATGATGGTTATTATACCCAAATTATGGTCAATATAACCATGATGGTTATTATACCCAAATTATGGTCAATATAACCATGATGGTTATTGTACCCAAATTATGGTCAATATAACCATGATGGTTATTATACCCAAATTATGGTCAATATAACCCTGGTTATTATACCGAAATTATGGTCAATATAACCATGATGGTTATTATACCCAAATTATGGTCAATATAACCCTGGTTATTATACCCAAATTATGGCCAATATAACCCTGGTTATTATACCCAAATTATGGTCAATATAACCCTGGTTATTATACCCAAATTATGGCCAATATAACCCTGGTTATTATACCCAAATTATGGCCAATATAACCATGGTTATTATACCCAAATTATGGTCAATATAACCATGATGGTTATTATACCCAAATTATGGTCAATATAACCATGATGGTTATTATACCCAAATTATGGTCAATATAACCATGATGGTTATTATACCCAAATTATGGTCAATATAACCATGATGGTTATTATACCCAAATTATGGTCAATATAACCCTGGTTATTATACCCAAATTATGGTCAATATAACCATGATGGTTATTATACCCAAATTATGGGAAGGATAACCATGGTTATTATACCCAAATTATGGCCAATATAACCCTGGTTATTATACCCAAATAATGGTCAATATAACCCTGGTTATTATACCCAAATTATGGTCAATATAACCCTGGTTATTATACCCAAATTATGGGAAGGATAACCATGGTTATTATACCCAAATTATGGGAAGGATAATCATGGTTATTATACCCAAATTATGGTCAATATAACCCTGGTTATTATACCCAAATTATGGGAAGGATAATCATGGTTATTATACCCAAATTATGGTCCATATAACCCTGGTTATTATTCCCAAATTATGGTAAGGATAACCATGGTTATTATACCCAAATTATGGTCAATATAACCCTGGTTATTATACCCAAATTATGGTCAATATAACCCTGGTTATTATACCCAAATTATGGTCAATATAACCCTGGTTATTATTCCCAAATTATGGTAAGGATAACCATGGTTATTATACCCAAATTATGGCCAATATAACCCTGGTTATTATACCCAAATTATGGTCAATATAACCCTGGTTATTATACCCAAATTATGGTCAATATAACCCTGGTTATTATACCCAAATTATAGTCAATATAACCCTAGTTATTATACCCAAATTATGGTCAATATAACCCTGGTTATTATACCCAAATTATGGCCAATATAACCCTGGTTATTATACCCAAATTATGGTCAATATAACCCTTGTTATTATACCCAAATTATGGGAAGGATAATCATGGTTATTAGACTCAAATTATGGTCAATATAACCCTGGTTATTATACCCAAATTATGGCCAATATAACCCTGGTTATTATACCCAAATTATGGTCAATATAACCCTGGTTATTATACCCAAGTTATGGCCAATATAACCCTGGTTATTATACCCAAATTATGGTCAATATAACCATGATGGTTATTATACCCAAATTATGGTCAATATAACCATGATGGTTATTATACCCAAATTATAGTCAATATAACCCTGGTTATTATACCCAAATTATGGTCAATATAACCATGATGGTTATTATACCCAAATTATGGGAAGGATAACCATGGTTATTATACCCAAATTATGGCCAATATAACCCTAGTTATTATACCCAAATAATGGTCAATATAACCCTGGTTATTATACCCAAATTATGGTCAATATAACCCTGGTTATTATACCCAAATTATGGGAAGGATAACCATGGTTATTATACCCAAATTATGGGAAGGATAATCATGGTTATTATACCCAAATTATGGTCAATATAACCCTGGTTATTATACCCAAATTATGGGAAGGATAATCATGGTTATTATACCCAAATTATGGTCCATATAACCCTGGTTATTATTCCCAAATTATGGTAAGGATAACCATGGTTATTATACCCAAATTATGGTCAATATAACCCTGGTTATTATACCCAAATTATGGTCAATATAACCCTGGTTATTATACCCAAATTATGGTCAATATAACCCTGGTTATTATACCCAAATTATGGTCAATATAACCCTGGTTATTATACCCAAATTATGGCCAATATAACCCTGGTTATTATACCCAAATTATGGCCAATATAACCCTGGTTATTATACCCAAATTATGGTCAATATTACCCTGGTTATTATACCCAAATTATGGCCAATATAACCCTGGTTATTATACCCAAATTATGGTCAATATAACCATGATGGTTATTATACCCAAATTATGGTCAATATAACCATGGTGGTTATTATACCCAAATTATGGTCAATATAACCATGATGGTTATTATACCCAAATTATGGTCAATATAACAATGATGGTTATTATACCCAAATTATGGTCAATATAACCCTGGTTAATATATGCAAATTATGGTCAATATAACCATGATGGTTATTATACCCAAATTATGGTAAATATAACCCTGGTTATTATACCCAAATTATGGCCAATATAACCCTGGTTATTATACCCAAATTATGGTCAATATAACCTTGGTTATTATACCCAAATTATGGCCAATATAACCCTGGTTATTATACCCAAATTATGGCCAATATAACTATGGTTATTATACCCAAATTATGGGCAATATAACCATGATGGTTATTATACCCAAATTATGGTCAATATAACCATGATGGTTATTATACCCAAATTATGGTCAATATAACCATGATGGTTATTATACCCAAATTATGGTCAATATAACCATGATGGTTATTATACCCAAATTATGGTCAATATAACCCTGGTTATTATACCCAAATTATGGTCAATATTACCCTGGTTATTATACCCAAATTATGGCCAACATAACCCTGGTTATTATACCCAAATTATGGTCAATATAACCCTTGTTATTATACCCAAATTATGGGAAGGATAATCATGGTTATTAGACTCAAATTATGGTCAATATAACCATGATGGTTATTATACCCAAATTATGGTCAATATAACCATGGTTATTATACCCAAATTATGGTCAATATAACCATGATGGTTATTATACCCAAATTATGGTCAATATAACCATGATGGTTATTATACCCAAATTATGGTCAATATAACCATGATGGTTATTGTACCCAAATTATGGTCAATATAACCATGATGGTTATTATACCCAAATTATGGTCAATATAACCCTGGTTATTATACCGAAATTATGGTCAATATAACCATGATGGTTATTATACCCAAATTATGGTCAATATAACCCTGGTTATTATACCCAAATTATGGCCAATATAACCCTGGTTATTATACCCAAATTATGGTCAATATAACCCTGGTTATTATACCCAAATTATGGCCAATATAACCCTGGTTATTATACCCAAATTATGGCCAATATAACCATGGTTATTATACCCAAATTATGGTCAATATAACCATGATGGTTATTATACCCAAATTATGGTCAATATAACCATGATGGTTATTATACCCAAATTATGGTCAATATAACCATGATGGTTATTATACCCAAATTATGGTCAATATAACCATGATGGTTATTATACCCAAATTATGGTCAATATAACCCTGGTTATTATACCCAAATTATGGTCAATATAACCATGATGGTTATTATACCCAAATTATGGGAAGGATAACCATGGTTATTATACCCAAATTATGGCCAATATAACCCTGGTTATTATACCCAAATAATGGTCAATATAACCCTGGTTATTATACCCAAATTATGGTCAATATAACCCTGGTTATTATACCCAAATTATGGGAAGGATAACCATGGTTATTATACCCAAATTATGGGAAGGATAATCATGGTTATTATACCCAAATTATGGTCAATATAACCCTGGTTATTATACCCAAATTATGGGAAGGATAATCATGGTTATTATACCCAAATTATGGTCCATATAACCCTGGTTATTATTCCCAAATTATGGTAAGGATAACCATGGTTATTATACCCAAATTATGGTCAATATAACCCTGGTTATTATACCCAAATTATGGTCAATATAACCCTGGTTATTATACCCAAATTATGGTCAATATAACCCTGGTTATTATTCCCAAATTATGGTAAGGATAACCATGGTTATTATACCCAAATTATGGCCAATATAACAATGATGGTTATTATACCCAAATTATGGTCAATATAACCCTGGTTATTTTACGCAAATTATGGTCAATATAACCATGATGGTTATTATACCCAAATTATGGTAAATATAACCCTGGTTATTATACACAAATTATGGCCAATATAACCCTGGTTATTATACCCAAATTATGGTCAATATAACCCTGGTTATTTTACGCAAATTATGGTCAATATAACCATGATGGTTATTATACCCAAATTATGGTAAATATAACCCTGGTTATTATACACAAATTATGGCCAATATAACCCTGGTTATTATACCCAAATTATGGTCAATATAACCCTGGTTATTATACCCAAATTATGGCCAATATAACCCTGGTTATTATACCCAAATTATGGCCAATATAACCATGGTTATTATACCCAAATTATGGGCAATATAACCATGATGGTTATTATACCCAAATTATGGTCAATATAACCATGATGGTTATTATACCCAAATTATGGTCAATATAACCATGATGGTTATTATACCCAAATTATGGTCAATATAACCATGATGGTTATTATACCCAAATTATGGTCAATATAACCCTGGTTATTATACCCAAATTATGGTCAATATAACCCTGGTTATTATACCCAAATTATGGTCAATATAACCCTGGTTATTATTCCCAAATTATGGTAAGGATAACCATGGTTATTATACCCAAATTATGGCCAATATAACAATGATGGTTATTATACCCAAATTATGGTCAATATAACCCTGGTTATTTTACGCAAATTATGGTCAATATAACCATGATGGTTATTATACCCAAATTATGGTAAATATAACCCTGGTTATTATACACAAATTATGGCCAATATAACCCTGGTTATTATACCCAAATTATGGTCAATATAACCCTGGTTATTTTACGCAAATTATGGTCAATATAACCATGATGGTTATTATACCCAAATTATGGTAAATATAACCCTGGTTATTATACACAAATTATGGCCAATATAACCCTGGTTATTATACCCAAATTATGGTCAATATAACCCTGGTTAATATACGCAAATTATGGTCAATATAACCATGATGGTTATTATACCCAAATTATGGTAAATATAACCCTGGTTATTATACCCAAATTATGGGAAGGATAATCATGGTTATTATACCCAAATTATGGTCCATATAACCCTGGTTATTATTCCCAAATTATGGTAAGGATAACCATGGTTATTATACCCAAATTATGGCCAATATAACCCTGGTTATTATACCCAAATTATGGTCAATATAACCCTGGTTATTATACCCAAATTTTGGTCAATATAACCCTGGTTATTATACCCAAATTATGGTCAATATAACCCTGGTTATTATACCCAAATTATGGTCAATATAACCATGATGGTTATTATACCCAAATTATGGTCAATATAACCATGATGGTTATTATACCCAAATTATGGTCAATATAACCATGATGGTTATTATACCCAAATTATGGTCAATATAACCATGATGGTTATTATACCCAAATTATGGTCAATATAACCCTGGTTATTATATCCAAATTATGGTCAATATAACCATGATGGTTATTATACCCAAATTATGGTCAATATAACCCTGGTTATTATACCCAAATTATGGCCAATATAACCCTGGTTATTATACCCAAATTATGGTCAAAATAACCCTGCTTATTATACCCAAATTATGGCCAATATAACCCTGGTTATTATACCCAAATTATGGCCAATATAACCCTGGTTATTATACCCAAATTATGGTCAATATAACCATGGTTATTATACCCAAATTATGGCCAATATAACCCTGGTTATTATACCCAAATTATGGTCAATATAACCCTGGTTATTATACCCAAATTATGGTCAATATTACCCTGGTTATTATACCCAAATTATGGCCAATATAACCCTGGTTATTATACCCAAATTATGGCCAATATAACCATGGTTATTATACCCAAATTATGGGCAATATAACCATGATGGTTATTATACCCAAATTATGGTCAATATAACCATGATGGTTATTATACCCAAATTATGGGAAGGATAATCATGGTTATTATACCCAAATTATGGTCCATATAACCCTGGTTATTATTCCCAAATTATGGTAAGGATAACCATGGTTATTATACCCAAATTATGGCCAATATAACCCTGGTTATTATACCCAAATTATGGTCAATATAACCCTGGTTATTATACCCAAATTTTGGTCAATATAACCCTGGTTATTATACCCAAATTATGGTCAATATAACCCTGGTTATTATACCCAAATTATGGTCAATATAACCATGATGGTTATTATACCCAAATTATGGTCAATATAACCATGATGGTTATTATACCCAAATTATGGTCAATATAACCATGATGGTTATTATACCCAAATTATGGTCAATATAACCATGATGGTTATTATACCCAAATTATGGTCAATATAACCCTGGTTATTATATCCAAATTATGGTCAATATAACCATGATGGTTATTATACCCAAATTATGGTCAATATAACCCTGGTTATTATACCCAAATTATGGCCAATATAACCCTGGTTATTATACCCAAATTATGGTCAAAATAACCCTGCTTATTATACCCAAATTATGGCCAATATAACCCTGGTTATTATACCCAAATTATGGCCAATATAACCCTGGTTATTATACCCAAATTATGGTCAATATAACCATGGTTATTATACCCAAATTATGGCCAATATAACCCTGGTTATTATACCCAAATTATGGTCAATATAACCCTGGTTATTATACCCAAATTATGGTCAATATTACCCTGGTTATTATACCCAAATTATGGCCAATATAACCCTGGTTATTATACCCAAATTATGGTCAATATAACCCTTGTTATTATACCCAAATTATGGGAAGGATAATCATGGTTATTAGACTCAAATTATGGTCAATATAACCCTGGTTATTATACCCAAATTATGGTCAATATAACCCTGGTTATTATACCCAAATTATGGTCAATAACACCCTGGTTATTATACCCAAATTATGGTCAATATAACCCTGGTTATTATACCCAAATTATGGTCAATATAACCATGGTTATTATACCCAAATTATGGTCAATATAACCATGATGGTTATTATACCCAAATTATGGTCAATATAACCATGATGGTTATTATACCCAAATTATGGTCAATATAACCATGATGGTTATTATACCCAAATTATGGTCAATAGAACCCTGGTTATTATACCCAAATTATGGTCAACATAACCATGATGGTTATTATACCCAAATTATGGTCAATATAACCCTGGTTATTATACCCAAATTATGGTCAATATAACCATGATGGTTATTATACCCAAATTATGGGAAGGATAACCATGGTTATTATACCCAAATTATGGCCAATATAACCCTGGTTATTATACCCAAATAATGGTCAATATAACCCTGGTTATTATACCCAAATTATGGTCAATATAACCCTGGTTATTATACCAAAATTATGGGAAGGATAACCATGGTTATTATACCCAAATTATGGGAAGGATAATCATGGTTATTATACCCAAATTATGGTCAATATAACCCTGGTTATTATACCCAAATTATGGGAAGGATAATCATGGTTATTATACCCAAATTATGGTCAATATAACCCTGGTTATTATACCCAAATTATGGGAAGGATAATCATGGTTATTATACCCAAATTATGGCCAATATAACCCTGGTTATTATACCCAAATTATGGCCAATATAACCATGGTTATTATACCCAAATTATCGTCAATATAACCATGATGGTTATTATACCGAAATTATGGTCAATATAACCATGGTGGTTATTATACCCAAATTATGGTCAATATAACCATGATGGTTATTATACCCAAATTATGGTCAATATAACAATGATGGTTATTATACCCAAATTATGGTCAATATAACCCTGGTTAATATACGCAAATTATGGTCAATATAACCATGATGGTTATTATACCCAAATTATTGTAAATATAACCCTGGTTATTATACCCAAATTATGGCCAATATAACCCTGGTTATTATACCCAAATTATGGTCAATATAACCCTGGTTATTATACCCAAATTATGGCCAATATAACCCTGGTTATTATACCCAAATTATGGCCAATATAACCATGGTTATTATACCCAAATTATGGGCAATATAACCATGATGGTTATTATACCCAAATTATGGTCAATATAACCATGATGGTTATTATACCCAAATTATGGTCAATATAACCATGATGGTTATTATACCCAAATTATGGTCAATATAACCATGATGGTTATTATACCCAAATTATGGTCAATATAACCCTGGTTATTATACCCAAATTATGGCCAATATAACCCTGGTTATTATACCCAAATTATGGCCAATATAACCATGGTTATTATACCCAAATTATGGGCAATATAACCATGATGGTTATTATACCCAAATTATGGTCAATATAACCATGATGGTTATTATACCCAAATTATGGTCAATATAACCATGATGGTTATTATACCCAAATTATGGTCAATATAACCATGATGGTTATTATACCCAAATTATGGTCAATATAACCCTGGTTATTATACCCAAATTATGGTCAATATAACCATGATGGTTATTATACCCAAATTATGGGAAGGATAACCATGGTTATTATACCCAAATTATGGCCAATATAACCCTGGTTATTATACCCAAATAATGGTCAATATAACCCTGGTTATTATACCCAAATTATGGTCAATATAACCCTGGTTATTATACCAAAATTATGGGAAGGATAACCATGGTTATTATACCCAAATTATGGGAAGGATAATCATGGTTATTATACCCAAATTATGGTCAATATAACCCTGGTTATTATACCCAAATTATGGGAAGGATAATCATGGTTATTATACCCAAATTATGGTCCATATAAACCTGGTTATTATTCCCAAATTATGGTAAGGATAACCATGGTTATTATACCCAAATTATGGCCAATATAACCCTGGTTATTATACCCAAATTATGGTCAATATAACCCTGGTTATTATACCCAAATTATGGTCAATAACACCCTGGTTATTATACCCAAATAATGGTCAATATAACCCTGGTTATTATACCCAAATTATGGTCAATATTACCCTGGTTATTATACCCAAATTATGGCCAATATAACCCTGGTTATTATACCCAAATTATGGTCAATATAACCCTTGTTATTATACGCAAATTATGGGAAGGATAATCATGGTTATTAGACTCAAATTATGGTCAATATAACCCTGGTTATTATACCCAAATTATGGCCAATATAACCATGGTTATTATACCCAAATTATGGTCAATATAACCATGATGGTTATTATACCCAAATTATGGTCAATATAACCATGATGGTTATTATACCCAAATTATGGTCAATATAACCATGATGGTTATTATACCCAAATTATGGTCAATATAACCATGATGGTTATTATACCCAAATTATGGTCAATATAACGCTGGTTATTATACCCAAATTATGGTCAATATAACCATAATGGTTATTATACCCAAATTATGGTCAATATAACCCTGGTTATTATACCCAAATTATGGCCAATATAACCCTGGTTATTATACCCAAATTATGGTCAATATAACCCTGGTTATTATACCCAAATTATGGCCAATATAACCCTGGTTATTATACCCAAATTATGGGCAATATAACCATGGTTATTATACCCAAATTATGGTCAATATAACCATGATGGTTATTATACCCAAATTATGGTCAATATAACCATGATGGTTATTATACCCAAATTATGGTCAATATAACCATGATGGTTATTATACCCAAATTATGGTCAATATAACCATGATGGTTATTATACCCAAATTATGGTCAATATAACCCTGGTTATTATACCCAAATTATGGTCAATATAACCATGATGGTTATTATACCCAAATTATGGGAAGGATAACCATGGTTATTATACCCAAATTATGGCCAATATAACCCTGGTTATTATACCCAAATAATGGTCAATATAACCCTGGTTATTATACCCAAATTATGGTCAATATAACCCTGGTTATTATACCCAAATTATGGGAAGGATAACCATGGTTATTATACCCAAATTATGGGAAGGATAATCATGGTTATTATACCCAAATTATGGTCAATATAACCCTGGTTATTATACCCAAATTATGGGAAGGATAATCATGGTTATTATACCCAAATTATGGTCCATATAACCCTGGTTATTATTCCCAAATTATGGTAAGGATAACCATGGTTATTATACCCAAATTATGGCCAATATAACCCTGGTTATTATACCCAAATTATGGTCAATATAACCCTGGTTATTATACCCAAATTATGGTCAATATAACCCTGGTTATTATACCCAAATTATGGTCAATATAACCCTGGTTATTATACCCAAATTATGGTCAATATAACCCTGGTTATTATACCCAAATTATGGCCAATATAACCCTGGTTATTATACCCAAATTATGGTCAATATAACCCTTGTTATTATACCCAAATTATGGGAAGGATAATCATGATTATTAGACTCAAATTATGGTCAATATAACCCTGGTTATTATACCCAAATTATGGCCAATATAACCCTGGTTATTATACCCAAATTATGGTCAATATAACCCTTGTTATTATACCCAAGTTATGGCCAATATAACCCTGGTTATTATACCCAAATTATGGTCAATATAACCATGATGGTTATTATACCCAAATTATGGTCAATATAACCATGATGGTTATTATACCCAAATTATAGTCAATATAACCCTGGTTATTATACCCAAATTATGGTCAATATAACCATGATGGTTATTATACCCAAATTATGGGAAGGATAACCATGGTTATTATACCCAAATTATGGCCAATATAACCCTGGTTATTATACCCAAATAATGGTCAATATAACCCTGGTTATTATACCCAAATTATGGTCAATATAACCCTGGTTATTATACCCAAATTATGGGAAGGATAACCATGGTTATTATACCCAAATTATGGGAAGGATAATCATGGTTATTATACCCAAATTATTGTCAATATAACCCTGGTTATTATACCCAAATTATGGGAAGGATAATCATGGTTATCATACCCAAATTATGGTCCATATAACCCTGGTTATTATTCCCAAATTATGGTAAGGATAACCATGGTTATTATACCCAAATTATGGCCAATATAACCCTGGTTATTATACCCAAATTATGGTCAATATAACCCTGGTTATTATACCCAAATTATGGTCAATATAACCCTGGTTATTATACCCAAATTATGGTCAATATAACCCTGGTTATTATACCCAAATTATGGCCAATATAACCCTGGTTATTATACCCAAATTATGGCCAATATAACCATGGTTATTATACCCAAATTATGGGCAATATAACCATGATGGTTATTATACCCAAATTATGGTCAATATAACCATGATGGTTATTATACCCAAATTATGGTCAATATAACCATGATGGTTATTATACCCAAATTATGGTCAATATAACCATGATGGTTATTATACCCAAATTATGGTCAATATAACCCTGGTTATTATACCCAAATTATGGTCAATATAACCATGATGGTTATTATACCCAAATTATGGGAAGGATAACCATGGTTATTATACCCAAATTATGGCCAATATAACCCTGGTTATTATACCCAAATAATGGTCAATATAACCCTGGTTATTATACCCAAATTATGGTCAATATAACCCTGGTTATTATACCAAAATTATGGGAAGGATAACCATGGTTATTATACCCAAATTATGGGAAGGATAATCATGGTTATTATACCCAAATTATGGTCAATATAACCCTGGTTATTATACCCAAATTATGGGAAGGATAATCATGGTTATTATACCCAAATTATGGTCCATATAAACCTGGTTATTATTCCCAAATTATGGTAAGGATAACCATGGTTATTATACCCAAATTATGGCCAATATAACCCTGGTTATTATACCCAAATTATGGTCAATATAACCCTGGTTATTATACCCAAATTATGGTCAATAACACCCTGGTTATTATACCCAAATAATGGTCAATATAACCCTGGTTATTATACCCAAATTATGGTCAATATTACCCTGGTTATTATACCCAAATTATGGCCAATATAACCCTGGTTATTATACCCAAATTATGGTCAATATAACCCTTGTTATTATACCCAAATTATGGGAAGGATAATCATGGTTATTAGACTCAAATTATGGTCAATATAACCCTGGTTATTATACCCAAATTATGGCCAATATAACCATGGTTATTATACCCAAATTATGGTCAATATAACCATGATGGTTATTATACCCAAATTATGGTCAATATAACCATGATGGTTATTATACCCAAATTATGGTCAATATAACCATGATGGTTATTATACCCAAATTATGGTCAATATAACCATGATGGTTATTATACCCAAATTATGGTCAATATAACGCTGGTTATTATACCCAAATTATGGTCAATATAACCATAATGGTTATTATACCCAAATTATGGTCAATATAACCCTGGTTATTATACCCAAATTATGGCCAATATAACCCTGGTTATTATACCCAAATTATGGTCAATATAACCCTGGTTATTATACCCAAATTATGGCCAATATAACCCTGGTTATTATACCCAAATTATGGGCAATATAACCATGGTTATTATACCCAAATTATGGTCAATATAACCATGATGGTTATTATACCCAAATTATGGTCAATATAACCATGATGGTTATTATACCCAAATTATGGTCAATATAACCATGATGGTTATTATACCCAAATTATGGTCAATATAACCATGATGGTTATTATACCCAAATTATGGTCAATATAACCCTGGTTATTATACCCAAATTATGGTCAATATAACCATGATGGTTATTATACCCAAATTATGGGAAGGATAACCATGGTTATTATACCCAAATTATGGCCAATATAACCCTGGTTATTATACCCAAATAATGGTCAATATAACCCTGGTTATTATACCCAAATTATGGTCAATATAACCCTGGTTATTATACCCAAATTATGGGAAGGATAACCATGGTTATTATACCCAAATTATGGGAAGGATAATCATGGTTATTATACCCAAATTATGGTCAATATAACCCTGGTTATTATACCCAAATTATGGGAAGGATAATCATGGTTATTATACCCAAATTATGGTCCATATAACCCTGGTTATTATTCCCAAATTATGGTAAGGATAACCATGGTTATTATACCCAAATTATGGCCAATATAACCCTGGTTATTATACCCAAATTATGGTCAATATAACCCTGGTTATTATACCCAAATTATGGTCAATATAACCCTGGTTATTATACCCAAATTATGGTCAATATAACCCTGGTTATTATACCCAAATTATGGTCAATATAACCCTGGTTATTATACCCAAATTATGGCCAATATAACCCTGGTTATTATACCCAAATTATGGTCAATATAACCCTTGTTATTATACCCAAATTATGGGAAGGATAATCATGATTATTAGACTCAAATTATGGTCAATATAACCCTGGTTATTATACCCAAATTATGGCCAATATAACCCTGGTTATTATACCCAAATTATGGTCAATATAACCCTTGTTATTATACCCAAGTTATGGCCAATATAACCCTGGTTATTATACCCAAATTATGGTCAATATAACCATGATGGTTATTATACCCAAATTATGGTCAATATAACCATGATGGTTATTATACCCAAATTATAGTCAATATAACCCTGGTTATTATACCCAAATTATGGTCAATATAACCATGATGGTTATTATACCCAAATTATGGGAAGGATAACCATGGTTATTATACCCAAATTATGGCCAATATAACCCTGGTTATTATACCCAAATAATGGTCAATATAACCCTGGTTATTATACCCAAATTATGGTCAATATAACCCTGGTTATTATACCCAAATTATGGGAAGGATAACCATGGTTATTATACCCAAATTATGGGAAGGATAATCATGGTTATTATACCCAAATTATTGTCAATATAACCCTGGTTATTATACCCAAATTATGGGAAGGATAATCATGGTTATCATACCCAAATTATGGTCCATATAACCCTGGTTATTATTCCCAAATTATGGTAAGGATAACCATGGTTATTATACCCAAATTATGGCCAATATAACCCTGGTTATTATACCCAAATTATGGTCAATATAACCCTGGTTATTATACCCAAATTATGGTCAATATAACCCTGGTTATTATACCCAAATTATGGTCAATATAACCCTGGTTATTATACCCAAATTATGGTCAATATAACCCTAGTTATTATACCCAAATTATGGCCAATATAACCCTGGTTATTATACCCAAATTATGGTCAATATTACCCTGGTTATTATACCCAAATTATGGCCAATATAACCCTGGTTATTATACCCAAATTATGGTCAATATAACCCTTGTTATTATACCCAAATTATGGGAAGGATAATCATAGTTATTAGACTCAAATTATGGTCAATATAACCCTGGTTATTATACACAAATTATGGTCAATATAACCCTGGTTATTATACCCAAATTATGGCCAATATAACCCTGGTTATTATACCCAAATTATGGCCAATATAACCATGGTTATTATACCCAAATTATGGTCAATATAACCATGATGGTTATTATACCCAAATTATGGTCAATATAACCATGATGGTTATTATACCCAAATTATGGTCAATATAACCATGATGGTTATTATACCCAAATTATGGTCAATATAACCATGATGGTTATTATACCCAAATTATGGTCAATATAACCCTGGTTATTATACCCAAGTTATGGTCAATATAACCATGATGGTTATTATACCCAAATTATGGTCAACATAACCCTGGTTATTATACCCAAATTATGGCCAATATAACCCTGGTTATTATACCCAAATTATGGTCAATATAACCCTGGTTATTATACCCAAATTATGGCCAATATAACCCTGGTTGTTATACCCAAATTATGGCCAATATAACCATGGTTATTATACCCAAATTATGGTCAATATAACAATGATGGTTATTATACCCAAATTATGGTCAATATAACCATGATGGTTATTATACCCAAATTATGGTCAATATAACCATGATGGTTATTATACCCAAATTATGGTCAATATAACCATGATGGTTATTATACCCAAATTATGGTCAATATAACCCTGGTTATTATACCCAAATTATGGTCAATATAACCATGATGGTTATTATACCCAAATTATGGGAAGGATAACCATGGTTATTATACCCAAATTATGGCCAATATAACCCTGGTTATTATACCCAAATAATGGTCAATATAACCCTGGTTATTATACCCAAATTATGGTCAATATAACCCTGGTTATTATACCCAAATTATGGGAAGGATAACCATGGTTATTATACCCAAATTATGGGAAGGATAATCATGGTTATTATACCCAAATTATGGTCAATATAACCCTGGTTATTATACCCAAATTATGGGAAGGATAATCATGGTTATTATACCCAAATTATGGTCCATATAACCCTGGTTATTATTCCCAAATTATGGTAAGGATAACCATGGTTATTATACCCAAATTATGGCCAATATAACCCTGGTTATTATACCCAAATTATGGTCAATATAACCCTGGTTATTATACCCAAATTATGGTCAATATAACCCTGGTTATTATACCCAAATTATGGTCAATATAACCCTGGTTATTATACCCAAATTTTGGTCAATATAACCCTGGTTATTATACCCAAATTATGGCCAATATAACCCTGGTTATTATCCCAAATTATGGTCAATATAACCCTTCTTATTATACCCAAATTATGGGAAGGATAATCATGGTTATTAGACTCAAATTATGGTTAATATAACCCTGGTTATTATACCCAAATTATGGCCAATATAACCCTGGTTATTATACCCAAATTATGGTCAATATAACCCTGGTTATTATACCCAAATTATGGCCAATATAACCCTGGTTATTATACCCAAATTATGGTCAATATAACCATGATGGTTATTATACCCAAATTATGGTCAATATAACCCTGGTTATTATACCCAAATTATGGTCAATATAACCCTGGTTATTATACCCAAATTATGGCCAATATAACCATGGTTATTATACCCAAATTATGGTCAATATAACCATGATGGTTATTATACCCAAATTATGGCCAATATAACCCTGGTTATTATACCCAAATTATGGTCAATATAACCCTGGTTATTATACCCAAATTATGGCCAATAGAACCCTGGTTATTATACCCAAATTATGGTCAATATAACCCTGGTTATTATACCCAAATTATGGCCAATATAACCATGGTTATTATACCCAAATTATGGTCAATATAACCATGATGGTTATTATACCCAAATTATGGTCAATATAACCATGGTGGTTATTATACCCAAATTATGGTCAATATAACCATGATGGTTATTATACCCAAATTATGGTCAATATAACAATGATGGTTATTATACCCAAATTATGGTCAATATAACCCTGGTTAATATACGCAAATTATGGTCAATATAACCATGATGGTTATTCTACCCAAATTATGGTAAATATAACCCTGGTTATTATACCCAAATTATGGCCAATATAACCCTGGTTATTATACCCAAATTATGGTCAATATAACCCTGGTTATTATACCCAAATTATGGCCAATATAACCCTGGTTATTATACCCAAATTATGGCCAATATAACCATGGTTATTATACCCAAATTATGGGCAATATAACCATGATGGTTATTATACCCAAATTATGGTCAATATAACCATGATGGTTATTATACCCAAATTATGGTCAATATAACCATGATGGTTATTATACCCAAATTATGGTCAATATAACCATGATGGTTATTATACCCAAATTATGGTCAATATAACCCTGGTTATTATACCCAAATTATGGTCAATATAACAATGATGGTTATTATACCCAAATTATGGTCAATATAACCCTGGTTATTATACGCAAATTATGGTCAATATAACCATGATGGTTATTATACCCAAATTATGGTAAATATAACCCTGGTTATTATACCCAAATTATGGCCAATATAACCCTGGTTATTATACCCAAATTATGGTCAATATAACCCTGGTTATTATACCCAAATTATGGCCAATATAACCCTGGTTATTATACCCAAATTATGGCCAATATAACCATGGTTATTATACCCAAATTATGGGCAATATAACCATGATGGTTATTATACCCAAATTATGGTCAACATAACCATGATGGTTATTATACCCAAATTATGGTCAATATAACCATGATGGTTATTATACCCAAATTATGGTCAATATAACCATGATGGTTATTATACCCAAATTATGGTCAATATAACCCTGGTTATTATACCCAAATTATGGTCAATATAACCATGATGGTTATTATACCCAAATTATGGGAAGGATAACCATGGTTATTATACCCAAATTATGGCCAATATAACCCTGGTTATTATACCCAAATAATGGTCAATATAACCCTGGTTATTATACCCAAATTATGGTCAATATAACCCTGGTTATTATACCAAAATTATGGGAAGGATAACCATGGTTATTATACCCAAATTATGGGAAGGATAATCATGGTTATTATACCCAAATTATGGTCAATATAACCCTGGTTATTATACCCAAATTATGGGAAGGATAATCATGGTTATTATACCCAAATTATGGTCAATATAACCCTGGTTATTATACCCAAATTATGGGAAGGATAATCATGGTTATTATACCCAAATTATGGCCAATATAACCCTGGTTATTATACCCAAATTATGGCCAATATAACCATGGTTATTATACCCAAATTATGGTCAATATAACCATGATGGTTATTATACCCAAATTATGGTCAATATAACCATGGTGGTTATTATACCCAAATTATGGTCAATATAACCATGATGGTTATTATACCCAAATTATGGTCAATATAACAATGATGGTTATTTTACCCAAATTATGGTCAATATAACCCTGGTTAATATACGCAAATTATGGTCAATATAACCATGATGGTTATTATACCCAAATTATGGTAAATATAACCCTGGTTATTATACCCAAATTATGGCCAATATAACCCTGGTTATTGTACCCAAATTATGGTCAATATAACACTGGTTATTATACCCAAATTATGGCCAATATAACCCTGGTTATTATACCCAAATTATGGCCAATATAACCATGGTTATTATACCCAAATTATGGGCAATATAACCATGATGGTTATTATACCCAAATTATGGTCAATATAACCATGATGGTTATTATACCCAAATTATGGTCAATATAACCATGATGGTTATTATACCCAAATTATGGTCAATATAACCATGATGGTTATTATACCCAAATTATGGTCAATATAACCCTGGTTATTATACCCAAATTATGGTCAATATAACAATGATGGTTATTATACCCAAATTATGGTCAATATAACCCTGGCTATTATACGCAAATTATGGTCAATATAACCATGATGGTTATTATACCCAAATTATGGTAAATATAACCCTGGTTATTATACCCAAATTATGGTCAATATAACCCTGGTTATTATACCCAAATTATGGCCAATATAACAATGATGGTTATTATACCCAAATTATGGTCAATATAACCCTGGTTATTATACGCAAATTATGGTCAATATAACCATGATGGTTATTATACCCAAATTATGGTAAATATAACCCTGGTTATTATACCCAAATTATGGCCAATATAACCCTGGTTATTATACCCAAATTATGGTCAATATAACCCTGGTTATTATACCCAAATTATGGCCAATATAACCCTGGTTATTATACCCAAATTATGGCCAATATAACCATGGTTATTATACCCAAATTATGGGCAATATAACCATGATGGTTATTATACCCAAATTATGGTCAACATAACCATGATGGTTATTATACCCAAATTATGGTAAATATAACCCTGGTTATTATACCCAAATTATGGCCAATATAACCCTGGTTATTATACCCAAATTATGGTCAATATAACCCTGGTTATTATACCCAAATTATGGCCAATATAACCCTGGTTATTATACCCAAATTATGGCCAATATAACCATGGTTATTATACCCAAATTATGGGCAATATAACCATGATGGTTATTATACCCAAATTATGGTCAACATAACCATGATGGTTATTATACCCAAATTATGGTCAATATAACCATGATGGTTATTATACCCAAATTATGGTCAATATAACCATGATGGTTATTATACCCAAATTATGGTCAATATAACCCTGGTTATTATACCCAAATTATGGTCAATATAACCATGATGGTTATTATACCCAAATTATGGGAAGGATAACCATGGTTATTATACCCAAATTATGGCCAATATAACCCTGGTTATTATACCCAAATAATGGTCAATATAACCCTGGTTATTATACCCAAATTATGGTCAATATAACCCTGGTTATTATACCAAAATTATGGGAAGGATAACCATGGTTATTATACCCAAATTATGGGAAGGATAATCATGGTTATTATACCCAAATTATGGTCAATATAACCCTGGTTATTATACCCAAATTATGGGAAGGATAATCATGGTTATTATACCCAAATTATGGTCAATATAACCCTGGTTATTATACCCAAATTATGGGAAGGATAATCATGGTTATTATACCCAAATTATGGCCAATATAACCCTGGTTATTATACCCAAATTATGGCCAATATAACCATGGTTATTATACCCAAATTATGGTCAATATAACCATGATGGTTATTATACCCAAATTATGGTCAATATAACCATGGTGGTTATTATACCCAAATTATGGTCAATATAACCATGATGGTTATTATACCCAAATTATGGTCAATATAACAATGATGGTTATTATACCCAAATTATGGTCAATATAACCCTGGTTAATATACGCAAATTATGGTCAATATAACCATGATGGTTATTATACCCAAATTATGGTAAATATAACCCTGGTTATTATACCCAAATTATGGCCAATATAACCCTGGTTATTGTACCCAAATTATGGTCAATATAACACTGGTTATTATACCCAAATTATGGCCAATATAACCCTGGTTATTATACCCAAATTATGGCCAATATAACCATGGTTATTATACCCAAATTATGGGCAATATAACCATGATGGTTATTATACCCAAATTATGGTCAATATAACCATGATGGTTATTATACCCAAATTATGGTCAATATAACCATGATGGTTATTATACCCAAATTATGGTCAATATAACCATGATGGTTATTATACCCAAATTATGGTCAATATAACCCTGGTTATTATACCCAAATTATGGTCAATATAACAATGATGGTTATTATACCCAAATTATGGTCAATATAACCCTGGCTATTATACACAAATTATGGTCAATATAACCATGATGGTTATTATACCCAAATTATGGTAAATATAACCCTGGTTATTATACCCAAATTATGGCCAATATAACCCTGGTTATTATACCCAAATTATGGTCAATATAACCCTGGTTATTATACCCAAATTATGGCCAATATAACCCTGGTTATTATACCCAAATTATGGCCAATATAACCATGGTTATTATACCCAAATTATGGGCAATATAACCATGATGGTTATTATACCCAAATTATGGTCAATATAACCATGATGGTTATTATACCCAAATTATGGTCAATATAACCATGATGGTTATTATACCCAAATTATGGTCAATATAACCATGATGGTTATTATACCCAAATTATGGTCAATATAACCCTGGTTATTATACCCAAATTATGGTCAATATAACCATGATGGTTATTATACCCAAATTATGGGAAGGATAACCATGGTTATTATACCCAAATTATGGCCAATATAACCCTGGTTATTATACCCAAATAATGGTCAATATAACCCTGGTTATTATACCCAAATTATGGTCAATATAACCCAGGTTATTATACCAAAATTATGGGAAGGATAACCATGGTTATTATACCCAAATTATGGGAAGGATAATCATGGTTATTATACCCAAATTATGGTCAATATAACCCTGGTTATTATACCCAAATTATGGGAAGGATAATCATGGTTATT
This sequence comes from Blastomussa wellsi, assembly GCA_947652115.1. Lineage (NCBI taxonomy): Eukaryota > Metazoa > Cnidaria > Anthozoa > Scleractinia > Plerogyridae > Blastomussa > Blastomussa wellsi. The sequence continues at coordinate 1,303,936 of OX393574.1, read as the reverse complement.
ATACCCAAATTATGGTCCATATAAACCTGGTTATTATTCCCAAATTATGGTAAGGATAACCATGGTTATTATACCCAAATTATGGCCAATATAACCCTGGTTATTATACCCAAATTATGGTCAATATAACCCTGGTTATTATACCCAAATTATGGTCAATAACACCCTGGTTATTATACCCAAATTATGGTCAATATAACCCTGGTTATTATACCCAAATTATGGTCAATATTACCCTGGTTATTATACCCAAATTATGGCCAACATAACCCTGGTTATTATACCCAAATTATGGTCAATATAACCCTTGTTATTATACCCAAATTATGGGAAGGATAATCATGGTTATTAGACTCAAATTATGGTCAATATAACCATGATGGTTATTATACCCAAATTATGGTCAATATAACCATGGTTATTATACCCAAATTATGGTCAATATAACCATGATGGTTATTATACCCAAATTATGGTCAATATAACCATGATGGTTATTATACCCAAATTATGGTCAATATAACCATGATGGTTATTATACCCAAATTATGGTCAATATAACCATGATGGTTATTATACCCAAATTATGGTCAATATAACTCTGGTTATTATACCCAAATTATGGTCAATATAACCATGATGGTTATTATACCCAAATTATGGTCAATATAACCCTGGTTATTATACCCAAATTATGGCCAATATAACCCTGGTTATTATACCCAAATTATGGTCAATATAACCCTGGTTATTATACCCAAATTATGGCCAATATAACCCTGGTTATTATACCCAAATTATGGCCAATATAACCATGGTTATTATACCCAAATTATGGTCAATATAACCATGATGGTTATTATACCCAAATTATGGTCAATATAACCATGATGGTTATTATACCCAAATTATGGTCAATATAACCATGATGGTTATTATACCCAAATTATGGTCAATATAACCATGATGGTTATTATACCCAAATTATGGTCAATATAACCCTGGTTATTATACCCAAATTATGGTCAATATAACCATGATGGTTATTATACCCAAATTATGGGAAGGATAACCATGGTTATTATACCCAAATTATGGCCAATATAACCCTGGTTATTATACCCAAATAATGGTCAATATAACCCTGGTTATTATACCCAAATTATGGTCAATATAACCCTGGTTATTATACCCAAATTATGGGAAGGATAACCATGGTTATTATACCCAAATTATGGGAAGGATAATCATGGTTATTATACCCAAATTATGGTCAATATAACCCTGGTTATTATACCCAAATTATGGGAAGGATAATCATGGTTATTATACCCAAATTATGGTCCATATAACCCTGGTTATTATTCCCAAATTATGGTAAGGATAACCATGGTTATTATACCCAAATTATGGCCAATATAACCCTGGTTATTATACCCAAATTATGGTCAATATAACCCTGGTTATTATACCCAAATTATAGTCAATATAACCCTGGTTATTATTCCCAAATTATGGTAAGGATAACCATGGTTATTATACCCAAATTATGGCCAATATAACCCTGGTTATTATACCCAAATTATGGTCAATATAACCCTGGTTATTATACCCAAATTATGGTCAATATAACCCTGGTTATTATACCCAAATTATGGTCAATATAACCCTAGTTATTATACCCAAATTATGGTCAATATAACCCTGGTTATTATACCCAAATTATGGCCAATATAACCCTGGTTATTATACCCAAATTATGGTCAATATAACCCTTGTTATTATACCCAAATTATGGGAAGGATAATCATGGTTATTAGACTCAAATTATGGTCAATATAACCCTGGTTATTATACCCAAATTATGGCCAATATAACCCTGGTTATTATACCCAAATTATGGTCAATATAACCCTGGTTATTATACCCAAGTTATGGCCAATATAACCCTGGTTATTATACCCAAATTATGGTCAATATAACCATGATGGTTATTATACCCAAATTATGGTCAATATAACCATGATGGTTATTATACCCAAATTATAGTCAATATAACCCTGGTTATTATACCCAAATTATGGTCAATATAACCATGATGGTTATTATACCCAAATTATGGGAAGGATAACCATGGTTATTATACCCAAATTATGGCCAATATAACCCTAGTTATTATACCCAAATAATGGTCAATATAACCCTGGTTATTATACCCAAATTATGGTCAATATAACCCTGGTTATTATACCCAAATTATGGGAAGGATAACCATGGTTATTATACCCAAATTATGGGAAGGATAATCATGGTTATTATACCCAAATTATGGTCAATATAACCCTGGTTATTATACCCAAATTATGGGAAGGATAATCATGGTTATTATACCCAAATTATGGTCCATATAACCCTGGTTATTATTCCCAAATTATGGTAAGGATAACCATGGTTATTATACCCAAATTATGGCCAATATAACCCTGGTTATTATACCCAAATTATGGTCAATATAACCCTGGTTATTATACCCAAATTATGGTCAATATAACCCTGGTTATTATACCCAAATTATGGTCAATATAACCCTGGTTATTATACCCAAATTATGGTCAATATAACCCTGGTTATTATAACCAAATTATGGCCAATATAACCCTGGTTATTATACCCAAATTATGGCCAATATAACCCTGGTTATTATACCCAAATTATGGTCAATATTACCCTGGTTATTATACCCAAATTATGGCCAATATAACCCTGGTTATTATACCCAAATTATGGTCAATATAACCCTTCTTATTATACCCAAATTATGGGAAGGATAATCATGGTTATTAGACTCAAATTATGGTCAATATAACCCTGGTTATTATACCCAAATTATGGCCAATATAACCCTGGTTATTATACCCAAATTATGGTCAATATAACCCATGTTATTATACCCAAATTATGGCCAATATAACCCTGGTTATTATACCCAAATTATGGCCAATATAACCATGGTTATTATACCCAAATTATGGTCAATATAACCATGATGGTTATTATACCCAAATTATGGTCAATATAACCATGATGGTTATTATACCCAAATTATGGTCAATATAACCATGATGGTTATTATACCCAAATTATGGTCAATATAACCATGATGGTTATTATACCCAAATTATGGTCAATATAACCCTGGTTATTATACCCAAATTATGGTCAATATAACCATGATGGTTATTATACCCAAATTATGGTCAATATAACCCTGGTTATTATACCGAAATTATGGCCAATATAACCCTGGTTATTATACCCAAATTATGGTCAATATAACCCTGGTTATTATACCCAAATTATGGCCAATATAACCCTGGTTATTATACCCAAATTATGGCCAATATAACCATGGTTATTATACCCAAATTATGGTCAATATAACCATGATGGTTATTATACCCAAATTATGGTCAATATAACCATGATGGTTATTATACCCAAATTATGGTCAATATAACCATGATGGTTATTATACCCAAATTATGGCCAATATAACCCTGGTTATTATACCCAAATTATGGCCAATATAACCATGGTTATTATACCCAAATTATGGTCAATATAACCATGATGGTTATTATACCCAAATTATGGTCAATATAACCATGATGGTTATTATACCCAAATTATGGTCAATATAACCATGATGGTTATTATACCCAAATTATGGTCAATATAACCATGATGGTTATTATACCCAAATTATGGTCAATATAACCCTGGTTATTATACCAAAATTATGGGAAGGATAACCATGGTTATTATACCCAAATTATGGGAAGGATAATCATGGTTATTATACCCAAATTATGGTCAATATAACCCTGGTTATTATACCCAAATTATGGGAAGGATAATCATGGTTATTATACCCAAATTATGGTCCATATAACCCTGGTTATTATTCCCAAATTATGGTAAGGATAACCATGGTTATTATACCCAAATTATGGCCAATATAACCCTGGTTATTATACCCAAATTATGGTCAATATAACCCTGGTTATTATACCCAAATTATGGTCAATATAACCCTGGTTATTATACCCAAATTATGGTCAATATAACCATGATGGTTATTATACCCAAATTATGGTCAATATAACCATGATGGTTATTATACCCAAATTATGGTCAATATAACCATGATGGTTATTATACCCAAATTATGGTCAATATAACCATGATGGTTATTATACCCAAATTATGGTCAATATAACCCTGGTTATTATACCCAAATTATGGTCAATATAACCATGATGGTTATTATACCCAAATAATGGTCAATATAACCCTGGTTATTATACCCAAATTATGGCCAATATAACCCTGGTTATTATACCCAAATTATGGTCAAAATAACCCTGGTTATTATACCCAAATTATGGCCAATATAACCATGATGGTTATTATACCCAAATTATGGTCGATATAACCCTGGTTATTATACCCAAATTATCGTCAATATAACCATGATGGTTATTATACCCAAATTATGGGAAGGATAACCATGGTTATTATACCCAAATTATGGCCAATATAACCCTGGTTATTATACCCAAATAATGGTCAATATAACCCTGGTTATTATACCCAAATTATGGTCAATATATCCCTGGTTATTATACCAAAATTATGGGAAGGATAACCATGGTTATTATACCCAAATTATGGGAAGGATAATCATGGTTATTATACCCAAATTATGGTCAATATAACCCTGGTTATTATACCCAAATTATGGGAAGGATAATCATGGTTATTATACCCAAATTATGGTCAATATAACCCTGGTTATTATACCCAAATTATGGGAAGGATAATCATGGTTATTATACCCAAATTATGGCCAATATAACCCTGGTTATTATACCCAAATTATGGCCAATATAACCATGGTTATTATACCCAAATTATCGTCAATATAACCATGATGGTTATTATACCGAAATTATGGTCAATATAACCATGGTGGTTATTATACCCAAATTATGGTCAATATAACCATGATGGTTATTATACCCAAATTATGGTCAATATAACAATGATGGTTATTATACCCAAATTATGGTCAATATAACCCTGGTTAATATACGCAAATTATGGTCAATATAACCATGATGGTTATTATACCCAAATTATTGTAAATATAACCCTGGTTATTATACCCAAATTATGGCCAATATAACCCTGGTTATTATACCAAAATTATGGTCAATATAACCCTGGTTATTATACCCAAATTATGGCCAATATAACCCTGGTTATTATACCCAAATTATGGCCAATATAACCATGGTTATTATACCCAAATTATGGGCAATATAACCATGATGGTTATTATACCCAAATTATGGTCAATATAACCATGATGGTTATTATACCCAAATTATGGTCAATATAACCATGATGGTTATTATACCCAAATTATGGTCAATATAACCATGATGGTTATTATACCCAAATTATGGTCAATATAACCCTGGTTATTATACCCAAATTATGGCCAATATAACCCTGGTTATTATACCCAAATTATGGCCAATATAACCATGGTTATTATACCCAAATTATGGGCAATATAACCATGATGGTTATTATACCCAAATTATGGTCAATATTACCATGATGGTTATTATACCCAAATTATGGTCAATATAACCATGATGGTTATTATACCCAAATTATGGTCAATATAACCATGATGGTTATTATACCCAAATTATGGTCAATATAACCCTGGTTATTATACCCAAATTATGGTCAATATAACCATGATGGTTATTATACCCAAATTATGGGAAGGATAACCATGGTTATTATACCCAAATTATGGCCAATATAACCCTGGTTATTATACCCAAATAATGGTCAATATAACCCTGGTTATTATACCCAAATTATGGTCAATATAACCCTGGTTATTATACCAAAATTATGGGAAGGATAACCATGGTTATTATACCCAAATTATGGGAAGGATAATCATGGTTATTATACCCAAATTATGGTCAATATAACCCTGGTTATTATACCCAAATTATGGGAAGGATAATCATGGTTATTATACCCAAATTATGGTCCATATAAACCTGGTTATTATTCCCAAATTATGGTAAGGATAACCATGGTTATTATACCCAAATTATGGCCAATATAACCCTGGTTATTATACCCAAATTATGGTCAATATAACCCTGGTTATTATACCCAAATTATGGTCAATAACACCCTGGTTATTATACCCAAATTATGGTCAATATAACCCTGGTTATTATACCCAAATTATGGTCAATATTACCCTGGTTATTATACCCAAATTATGGCCAATATAACCCTGGTTATTATACCCAAATTATTGTCAATATAACCCTTGTTATTATACCCAAATTATGGGAAGGATAATCATGGTTATTAGACTCAAATTATGGTCAATATAACCCTGGTTATTATACCCAAATTATGGCCAATATAACCATGGTTATTATACCCAAATTATGGTCAATATAACCATGATGGTTATTATACCCAAATTATGGTCAATATAACCATGATGGTTATTATACCCAAATTATGGTCAATATAACCATGATGGTTATTATACCCAAATTATGGTCAATATAACCATGATGGTTATTATACCCAAATTATGGTCAATATAACCCTGGTTATTATACCCAAATTATGGTCAATATAACCATGATGGTTATTATACCCAAATTATGGTCAATATAACCCTGGTTATTATACCCAAATTATGGCCAATATAACCCTGGTTATTATACCCAAATTATGGTCAATATAACCCTGGTTATTATACCCAAATTATGGCCAATATAACCCTGGTTATTATACCCAAATTATGGGCAATATAACCATGGTTATTATACCCAAATTATGGTCAATATAACCATGATGGTTATTATACCCAAATTATGGTCAATATAACCATGATGGTTATTATACCCAAATTATGGTCAATATAACCATGATGGTTATTATACCCAAATTATGGTCAATATAACCATGATGGTTATTATACCCAAATTATGGTCAATATAACCCTGGTTATTATACCCAAATTATGGTCAATATAACCATGATGGTTATTATACCCAAATTATGGGAAGGATAACCATGGTTATTATACCCAAATTATGGCCAATATAACCCTGGTTATTATACCCAAATAATGGTCAATATAACCCTGGTTATTATACCCAAATTATGGTCAATATAACCCTGGTTATTATACCCAAATTATGGGAAGGATAACCATGGTTATTATACCCAAATTATGGGAAGGATAATCATGGTTATTATACCCAAATTATGGTCAATATAACCCTGGTTATTATACCCAAATTATGGGAAGGATAATCATGGTTATTATACCCAAATTATGGTCCATATAACCCTGGTTATTATTCCCAAATTATGGTAAGGATAACCATGGTTATTATACCCAAATTATGGCCAATATAACCCTGGTTATTATACCCAAATTATGGTCAATATAACCCTGGTTATTATACCCAAATTATGGTCAATATAACCCTGGTTATTATACCCAAATTATGGTCAATATAACCCTGGTTATTATACCCAAATTATGGTCAATATAACCCTGGTTATTATACCCAAATTATGGCCAATATAACCCTGGTTATTATACCCAAATTATGGTCAATATAACCCTTGTTATTATACCCAAATTATGGGAAGGATAATCATGATTATTAGACTCAAATTATGGTCAATATAACCCTGGTTATTATACCCAAATTATGGCCAATATAACCCTGGTTATTATACCCAAATTATGGTCAATATAACCCTTGTTATTATACCCAAGTTATGGCCAATATAACCCTGGTTATTATACCCAAATTATGGTCAATATAACCATGATGGTTATTATACCCAAATTATGGTCAATATAACCATGATGGTTATTATACCCAAATTATAGTCAATATAACCCTGGTTATTATACCCAAATTATGGTCAATATAACCATGATGGTTATTATACCCAAATTATGGGAAGGATAACCATGGTTATTATACCCAAATTATGGCCAATATAACCCTGGTTATTATACCCAAATAATGGTCAATATAACCCTGGTTATTATACCCAAATTATGGTCAATATAACCCTGGTTATTATACCCAAATTATGGGAAGGATAACCATGGTTATTATACCCAAATTATGGGAAGGATAATCATGGTTATTATACCCAAATTATGGTCAATATAACCCTGGTTATTATACCCAAATTATGGGAAGGATAATCATGGTTATCATACCCAAATTATGGTCCATATAACCCTGGTTATTATTCCCAAATTATGGTAAGGATAACCATGGTTATTATACCCAAATTATGGCCAATATAACCCTGGTTATTATACCCAAATTATGGTCAATATAACCCTGGTTATTATACCCAAATTATGGTCAATATAACCCTGGTTATTATACCCAAATTATGGTCAATATAACCCTGGTTATTATACCCAAATTATGGCCAATATAACCCTGGTTATTATACCCAAATTATGGCCAATATAACCATGGTTATTATACCCAAATTATGGTCAATATAACCATGATGGTTATTATACCCAAATTATGGTCAATATAACCATGATGGTTATTATACCCAAATTATGGTCAATATAACCATGATGGTTATTATACCCAAATTATGGTCAATATAACCATGATGGTTATTATACCCAAATTATGGGAAGGATAATCATGGTTATCATACCCAAATTATGGTCCATATAACCCTGGTTATTATACCCAAATTATGGGAAGGATAATCATGGTTATTATACCCAAATTATGGTCAATATAACCCTGGTTATTATACCCAAATTATGGGAAGGATAATCATGGTTATCATACCCAAATTATGGTCCATATAACCCTGGTTATTATACCCAAATTATGGTCAATATAACCCTGGTTATTATACCCAAATTATGGTCAATATAACCCTGGTTATTATACCCAAATTATGGCCAATATAACCCTGGTTATTATACCCAAATTATGGTCAATATAACCCTTGTTATTATACCCAAATTATGGGAAGGATAATCATGATTATTAGACTCAAATTATGGTCAATATAACCCTGGTTATTATACCCAAATTATGGCCAATATAACCCTGGTTATTATACCCAAATTATGGTCAATATAACCCTTGTTATTATACCCAAGTTATGGCCAATATAACCCTGGTTATTATACCCAAATTATGGTCAATATAACCATGATGGTTATTATACCCAAATTATGGTCAATATAACCATGATGGTTATTATACCCAAATTATAGTCAATATAACCCTGGTTATTATACCCAAATTATGGTCAATATAACCATGATGGTTATTATACCCAAATTATGGGAAGGATAACCATGGTTATTATACCCAAATTATGGCCAATATAACCCTGGTTATTATACCCAAATAATGGTCAATATAACCCTGGTTATTATACCCAAATTATGGTCAATATAACCCTGGTTATTATACCCAAATTATGGGAAGGATAACCATGGTTATTATACCCAAATTATGGGAAGGATAATCATGGTTATTATACCCAAATTATGGTCAATATAACCCTGGTTATTATACCCAAATTATGGGAAGGATAATCATGGTTATCATACCCAAATTATGGTCCATATAACCCTGGTTATTATTCCCAAATTATGGTAAGGATAACCATGGTTATTATACCCAAATTATGGCCAATATAACCCTGGTTATTATACCCAAATTATGGTCAATATAACCCTGGTTATTATACCCAAATTATGGTCAATATAACCCTGGTTATTATACCCAAATTATGGTCAATATAACCCTGGTTATTATACCCAAATTATGGTCAATATAACCCTAGTTATTATACCCAAATTATGGCCAATATAACCCTGGTTATTATACCCAAATTATGGTCAATATTACCCTGGTTATTATACCCAAATTATGGCCAATATAACCCTGGTTATTATACCCAAATTATGGTCAATATAACCCTTGTTATTATACCCAAATTATGGGAAGGGTAATCATGGTTATTAGACTCAAATTATGGTCAATATAACCCTGGTTATTATACACAAATTATGGTCAATATAACCCTGGTTATTATACCCAAATTATGGCCAATATAACCCTGGTTATTATACCCAAATTATGGCCAATATAACCATGGTTATTATACCCAAATTATGGTCAATATAACCATGATGGTTATTATACCCAAATTATGGTCAATATAACCATGATGGTTATTATACCCAAATTATGGTCAATATAACCATGATGGTTATTATACCCAAATTATGGTCAATATAACCATGATGGTTATTATACCCAAATTATGGTCAATATAACCCTGGTTATTATACCCAAGTTATGGTCAATATAACCATGATGGTTATTATACCCAAATTATGGTCAACATAACCCTGGTTATTATACCCAAATTATGGCCAATAAAACCCTGGTTATTATACCCAAATTATGGTCAATATAACCCTGGTTATTATACCCAAATTATGGCCAATATAACCCTGGTTGTTATACCCAAATTATGGCCAATATAACCATGGTTATTACACCCAAATTATGGTCAATATAACCATGATGGTTATTATACCCAAATTATGGTCAATATAACCATGATGGTTATTATACCCAAATTATGGTCAATATAACCATGATGGTTATTATACCCAAATTATGGTCAATATAACCATGATGGTTATTATACCCAAATTATGGTCAATATAACCCTGGTTATTATACCCAAATTATGGTCAATATAACCATGATGGTTATTATACCCAAATTATGGTCAATATAACCATGATGGTTATTATACCCAAATTATGGTCAATATAACCCTGGTTATTATACCCAAATTATGGTCAATATAACAATGATGGTTATTATACCCAAATTATGGTCAATATAACCCTGGTTATTATACGCAAATTATGGTCAATATAACCATGATGGTTATTATACCCAAATTATGGTAAATATAACCCTGGTTATTATACCCAAATTATGGCCAATATAACCCTGGTTATTATACCCAAATTATGGTCAATAAAACCCTGGTTATTATACCCAAATTATGGCCAATATAACCCTGGTTATTATACCCAAATTATGGCCAATATAACCATGGTTATTATACCCAAATTATGGGCAATATAACCATGATGGTTATTATACCCAAATTATGGTCAATATAACCATGATGGTTATTATACCCAAATTATGGTCAATATAACCATGATGGTTATTATACCCAAATTATGGTCAATATAACCATGATGGTTATTATACCCAAATTATGGTCAATATAACCCTGGTTATTATACCCAAATTATGGTCAATATAACCATGATGGTTATTATACCCAAATTATGGGAAGGATAACCATGGTTATTATACCCAAATTATGGCCAATATAACCCTGGTTATTATACCCAAATAATGGTCAATATAACCCTGGTTATTATACCCAAATTATGGTCAATATAACCCTGGTTATTATACCAAAATTATGGGAAGGATAACCATGGTTATTATACCCAAATTATGGGAAGGATAATCATGGTTATTATACCCAAATTATGGTCAATATAACCCTGGTTATTATACCCAAATTATGGGAAGGATAATCATGGTTATTATACCCAAATTATGGTCCATATAAACCTGGTTATTATTCCCAAATTATGGTAAGGATAACCATGGTTATTATACCCAAATTATGGCCAATATAACCCTGGTTATTATACCCAAATTATGGTCAATATAACCCTGGTTATTATACCCAAATTATGGTCAATAACACCCTGGTTATTATACCCAAATTATGGTCAATATAACCCTGGTTATTATACCCAAATTATGGTCAATATTACCCTGGTTATTATACCCAAATTATGGCCAACATAACCCTGGTTATTATACCCAAATTATGGTCAATATAACCCTTGTTATTATACCCAAATTATGGGAAGGATAATCATGGTTATTAGACTCAAATTATGGTCAATATAACCATGATGGTTATTATACCCAAATTATGGTCAATATAACCATGGTTATTATACCCAAATTATGGTCAATATAACCATGATGGTTATTATACCCAAATTATGGTCAATATAACCATGATGGTTATTATACCCAAATTATGGTCAATATAACCATGATGGTTATTATACCCAAATTATGGTCAATATAACCCTGGTTATTATACCCAAATTATGGTCAATATAACCATGATGGTTATTATACCCAAATTATGGTCAATATAACCCTGGTTATTATACCCAAATTATGGTCAATATAACCCTGGTTATTATACCCAAATTATGGCCAATATAACCCTGGTTATTATACCCAAATTATGGCCAATATAACCATGGTTATTATACCCAAATTATGGTCAATATAACCATGATGGTTATTATACCCAAATTATGGTCAATATAACCATGATGGTTATTATACCCAAATTATGGTCAATATAACCATGATGGTTATTATACCCAAATTATGGTCAATATAACCATGATGGTTATTATACCCAAATTATGGTCAATATAACCCTGGTTATTATACCCAAATTATGGTCAATATAACCATGATGGTTATTATACCCAAATTATGGGAAGGATAACCATGGTTATTATACCCAAATTATGGCCAATATAACCCTGGTTATTATACCCAAATAATGGTCAATATAACCCTGGTTATTATACCCAAATTATGGTCAATATAACCCTGGTTATTATACCCAAATTATGGGAAGGATAACCATGGTTATTATACCCAAATTATGGGAAGGATAATCATGGTTATTATACCCAAATTATGGTCAATATAACCCTGGTTATTATACCCAAATTATGGGAAGGATAATCATGGTTATTATACCCAAATTATGGTCCATATAACCCTGGTTATTATTCCCAAATTATGGTAAGGATAACCATGGTTATTATACCCAAATTATGGCCAATATAACCCTGGTTATTATACCCAAATTATGGTCAATATAACCCTGGTTATTATACCCAAATTATGGTCAATATAACCCTGGTTATTATACCCAAATTATGGTCAATATAACCCTGGTTATTATTCCCAAATTATGGTAAGGATAACCATGGTTATTATACCCAAATTATGGCCAATATAACCCTGGTTATTATACCCAAATTATGGTCAATATAACCCTGGTTATTATACCCAAATTATGGCCAATATAACCCTGGTTATTATACCCAAATTATGGCCAATATAACCCTGGTTATTATACCCAAATTATGGTCAATATAACCCTTGTTATTATACCCAAATTATGGGAAGGATAATCATGGTTATTAGACTCAAATTATGGTCAATATAACCCTGGTTATTATACCCAAATTATGGCCAATATAACCCTGGTTATTATACCCAAATTATGGCCAATATAACCATGGTTATTATACCCAAATTATGGTCAAGATAACCATGATGGTTATTATACCCAAATTATGGTCAATATAACCATGATGGTTATTATACCCAAATTATGGTCAATATAACCATGATGGTTATTATACCCAAATTATGGTCAATATAACCATGATGGTTATTATACCCAAATTATGGTCAATATAACCCTGGTTATTATACCCAAATTATGGTCAATATAACCATGATGGTTATTATACCCAAATTATGGTCAATATAACCCTGGTTATTATACCCAAATTATGGGAAGGATAACCATGGTTATTATACCCAAATTATGGCCAATATAACCCTGGTTATTATACCCAAATAATGGTCAATATAACCCTGGTTATTATACCCAAATTATGGTCAATATAACCCTGGTTATTATACCAAAATTATGGGAAGGATAACCATGGTTATTATACCCAAATTATGGTCAATATAACCCTGGTTATTATACCCAAATTATGGGAAGGATAATCATGGTTATTATACCCAAATTATGGCCAATATAACCCTGGTTATTATACCCAAATTATGGTCAATATAACCCTGGTTATTATACCCAAATTATGGTCAATTTAACCCTGGTTATTATACCCAAATAATGGTCAATATAACCCTGGTTATTATACCCAAATTATGGTCAATATAACCCTGGTTATTATACCCAAATTATGGGAAGGATAATCATGGTTATTATACCCAAATTATGGTCCATATAAACCTGGTTATTATTCCCAAATTATGGTAAGGATAACCATGGTTATTATACCCAAATTATGGCCAATATAACCCTGGTTATTATACCCAAATTATGGTCAATATAACCCTGGTTATTATACCCAAATTATGGTCAATAACACCCTGGTTATTATACCCAAATTATGGTCAATATAACCCTGGTTATTATACCCAAATTATGGCCAATATAACCCTGGTTATTATACCCAAATTATGGTCAATATAACCCTGGTTATTATACCCAAATTATGGTCAATTTAACCCTGGTTATTATACCCAAATAATGGTCAATATAACCCTGGTTATTATACCCAAATTATGGTCAATATAACCCTGGTTATTATACCCAAATTATGGGAAGGATAATCATGGTTATTATACCCAAATTATGGCCAGGATAACCATGGTTATCCTGGCCATAATTTGAGTGTAATAACCATGGTTATCCTGGCCATAATTTGGGTATAATAACGATGGTTATCTTGGCCATAATTTGGGTATAATAACCACAGTTATCCTGGCCATAATTTGGGTCTAATAACCATCATGGTTATATTGGCCATAATTTGGGTATAATAACCATGGTTATCTTGGCCATAATTTGGGTATAATAACCATGGTTATCTTGGCCATAATTTGGGTATAATAACCATGGTTACTTTGTACCCAAATTTTGAGAACCAAGGGAAATGGATGTCTTTTACTTAAGACACATTAATAAAATAGGACATAGCTTTTATAGAATTTTATTTTCATGTACTGATTAATAATGTCAACTATCTGAGGTACAAAAGTCGCACACTACTTGACTATTACCTGTGAGTCTGTTTTACCACCAAGTCCTAATTGACCATGATCATTGTATCCCCAGCTGTAAACTTGGCCAGATTCCAGTAGTGCCATGTAATGCCAATTACCACAGGAAACCTGTAAGACAGAAAATTATCTGTTATTGACAATGCGTTTTTGTTACCTGACAGTAGGCTATTTCTGAATTCTCTTTTGCCTAAGAGTCAAAACGAGTCTAAGTGCGAAACTATAAATATGAAAATGTGTTCATCCTGCAAGTTCATTATCATACAAATCAAACTCATTTTCATATGAATGGTTTCGCACTTAGACTAGTTTTGAAGCAGAGGGAAAAGGGAAAAGGGAAAATGGTCTATTCACTGACTTTGAGGAGTTCTGTCATCTTTAATCTTTAATAAACTTAATTGCCTGTAGTAAACACCAATCGGGCAATGGGCAGCAGCAGCTATTTACAACAGCATACTACTTACATGAATAGCAACACTATTCGTAATATTCATAACACAGAAGTCAAGGTAAACGAGGGTCTTGAAGTGGACAATAGAATTAGCATGGACGACACATCTTAAAATTGTATTCAAGTAAAAATACAAACCAATTCCGAATGCAGAATAAGAAACAATAAAAACAGATAACTCTTTTAAAGACTTCACTTACATCTTTAATTCGCGATGAGAAGGTACAGTCTATCAGCACAGGCAGTAATCTGTGAGATGCTACGTTGGAGGGAACAGTTGTCTGTGTGGGACGCTTTGATCGATACTCCTGACGCTAAAATATAAAAGAAAATATTCTGCTGACCATATTATGAGCACCATGGTTTCAGATTTTGATATCTTTTTTTGTGCTACCAAAATGATTTTTGAATTTGAATTTGAGTTCACTTAATATCGATGCTGATAAACCCGTTTTAGGGATGTTCAATAAAGTGTAATCAATAAAATACTTGATTGTAATTGTGTGAAATAATACTTGCTCACCATGTAATATCTGAAAAAGTGTGGACTCCGTCCCCAGTTAAATATTTTCTGGTCTTCTGTAACAGCCAGCTTGGTCAAAAGAAAACAAAAACTTGAAATATTACCTACAGCCAAAAATTTGAACAAGGCAAAGAAAAAAATTGTACTCACAGTTTCAAAGGATCCACAACAAATTAGGTAGACTTTTTCATTTTTCAAGGCTTCCACAAATATGGGTACAGTTTGCTTGCTGTTAGTCCCTAATCCCAACTGACCATAAAGACCTAAATAAAGAGAGAGAAGGAGAACTTGTATATATAAAGAATGGTTTTCCATGTTTTTAGTTTTCCCTGTTTCCATGTTTTTTTCACGTGTAAAAAGTAGGTAAATCTTAGAAAAATAAATTTAATACACTCCTTTATCTTGATATCCCTATTATATAATCTCTGTAAGTTCAATCGGTTGTGCCAAATTGTCAATATTGTTAATTATTTCAATGTCAACCATGAAAACACTGATGGTAGTGCAATATTGTAAAACTAGTGACTTGTTGATGATTTTTTCCATTTTCATCATCTGCCCTCTTTACAGTGTATTAACAAGCAGACAACACTTTATTAACTTTTGGGAATAACATACCTCCTCCAAAAGTAAAGACTTGCCCCTGAAAAAAAAAATAATACAGGGATTTAAATCTGATTTCCAGTCCGTACTGCACAGTCTCGGGATTTGTTTACATTTTTGTTTTTAATTTGTTGATACTTCAGTAACTGTGTACATGACGTTTATAAGTCCGCCATTACGGGTAGTTTTGTTTACTTAGAAGTGCTTGATGAGCTGAAATGTCGGTTTAAAATACTGTCAAGATTCGTCTACTCTGTATTTACTGTTTTATAGGATTTCTGGCGAAAATAATGCAGAAAAAGGTAATGTACCAGTCAAATCAAAGCTTCAACATCCAACCCCGTGGACATTTGAATTTTTGAAAAATTTGTGTTCAAATTCCCCCCTCCCCGGGACAAAAAGCCATTCAAATGCCCCTGCCCACCCCTGGGAAAATTAATAAGTGACCAGATCAATCACCGTTTCAGCTTTTTAGTAGCTTCTATCATGCTCCTGAAGTAAAGATCAGACATCTGTTGGCGCCGTTTTCGCTACGAGAACGCGATAACATCTCAAACACTCAAAGATCTATAGGGTGCCTAAAGCCTTAGTCCTTTGCTTTTAACTAAGGCACCAAGAAACTGCAATCTTTTCCTTTAAAACACTCAAAACTTGAAATGTCGGCCTCTGCTTGCCTCCGCCATGATTTATCAACCCACGTGGAATCGCCGGGGCTCGTAACATGAAATCGAGGGTAACTTTAAAATTCTCCACCCTATATGAGTGAGGATCAAATTCCCCACCACCGGGAAAGGCAAGGGAGCGTCAAATACCGGGGTATACCCGGGGGGATATTAAAGCTTCGATTTGACACGTACATAAGTTCTTCATTTGTGTGAGGCTTACATAAACATTGCAGGCGGAGACTGCACAGTACGGACTGGCATCTGATAGAAAACTAGTAATTACAGGCTGTGACTGCTGCGCAGAACTATTTGTCATGAGCACCAGTGCTGCCCTTGATACTGGGAGCAAAATGCAGACGTCTGGTAGTGTGGAAATCTGGAAATCTGTACATCTCAATGGAACATGATTACAAAAGCTGCCTTCACTTGCACCTTGGCAGCAATATCAGTTAATTCCATCCTTTCAATTCATGCAGCAAGTTCCTGTTTACCACACATTTCTTTGTTACGTTGATAAAACAAAGGGTACAGAAGTCTGTGCTTGGGCATAGTGGCCCATCAGTCCATTGCATATCCTAGTTTGCTTAGCATGAAGTGTAACTAGAAGTGTTTCCACTCCCCCTGGATGAGACGCTAGTCCATTGCAGGGTTACCTCTAGCCAGCATTATACTCGCCAGGCACTAGGCATTTGGAAACATAGCTATCTTGCCCAAGAACAGAACATGATGTTCCTGGCCAGGAATTGAGTGTGAAACTCAATGTCAATGCTAGTTTTGAGAATTAAGTGATACATCAATATCATATATCTTAGTCAATAATTTTCTTTACTCTCATCTGCTTGACAATTTATTGATACTGTAAGGAGAAATTAGATGCTGATCACTGACCTGAATTGTTAACACTGCACTGTGTGAGTAACCTGCAGCTAGTTTAGTGATTTCATACTCGTCAAGTGCCGTCACATATGTTGGCAGCAGCACATCTTCAATGCTACCTAGTCCCAGCTGTCCATGGACACCCCAGCCCCAAGACCACACCCTGTGATCTGCTGACAGGGTCATGGAATGGTAGTGTCCGCAAATCACTGCAATGCATCTCTTGTCTGACAGCTCTGTGATGTAGACAGGTCTTGTCTGTTGTTGCGTGTCTCCTTGGCCAAGCTATAAATCAAAATAAAAAAAGTTGCCAGCTGGCGCCAAGGTCAAAACTTTAGTTAAATTCCTGACACTGCTTCCTCTCCCTGTCCCTTGACCATTCACTCTCTCCTACAATCTCTCCCCTGCACTAGCCCCTCCCTCCCTCTGTCCTCTTCCCTCTCCCTTTCTCCTTCTTTCACTCTATCCAGGGTTCTCTGGAAGCTCCAGCGACCAGCATCGCCGTCTACTCAACCCTGGCCCACCTGCCACTTGGCGAAAATATATCAACATTCTTGGGGATCAGCTCGACAAGGAAAGCGATTTTCGCCCGGCTACTTCAAATTTTTCTCCGTCTACTTAAAATTTTCAGGAGAACCCCAGGTGTCTATCCCTCTCTCCTTCCTATCCTTCTTCCCTTCCTCTCACCCATCCTTCTTAATGAAGGCCAATGGCAAAAACACGTCTGTTTCTGTTGTGTGGCATACCTGTCCATACTCAGATGATCCCCAAGAATACACCTGAAAGGAAGAAAAGAGTCAAATCCATTCATGGCATTCACAAGGGGATGAGTAAGTCTGTAGGTATAATTATAGGGCACAGCCATTCAAATAAATAGCAGTTCTCGCAAATGATCTTTCAAGAGATATTTTAAATTGTGAATGTGATAAAAGGGTCAAACACAAAGTCTTACCCCATCGCTGCACAACGCCAGTGTATGTTCCATCCCACAAGCTACCGACAACACATTAATCCTACAAGAAACAACAATCCTACACTAATAAAAGAAAAGGTTGAAAACGATTTTGGAACTTTTTAGCAACAATTAAACAAAAGGTGAATATTACTGGTTTTCTCTTAAAGGAGCTACATTACGGTTCGTGCATTTTGAAAATTTTAGCCAAAATTTTTCAAAATCGTCAGTTGTAATCCATCTCAATCCTTAACCATCTTTGTTCCTTTTTTAGGTTTTCTACTTTTAAGGGTAATTTGGTTCATCACAAAAAAAAATCAAAATATTGTGATGTACCTCCTTTAACAAACCCACCTGTGCATGTGGAGAATTTCCACCCGAAAAGGAACTGATTTTCCTTCTTCCTCAATTATATCTCCATGACCCAACCTGCAAAGAAGAAATAAACAATTAGCAGTAACATTACTAAAAGTAGTCAAAACACAATTATAGCACAAAATAAAATGTGGTCCTTTGATAATGTGCAAAATAAAAACAAGGCTGTCTGTCTCTGAATTAAGTTCTTTTCCAATAACCTATCATGAGATTTTATTACAAAATAAAACTAAGAACATTGCTCATTGTACCTTCCTTTCTGAGATCGTCCCCATGTGTAAACATCCCCTGAAGAGCTAACAACAGCTGTGTGTTGCTGGCCACAGGACAACCTAACTGGCCTGCACAGGCACTCCACTGTACCTTCCTGTCGTAGTTAGATATATCAGTCAGTCAGCCAGTGACAAAAATTCTCAATGCTTATAACATAATTACATCTACGTTAACAGTGACTAAAATGTGTTGCTTCATATTAAATTATTGAAAGTGAGAGCAGCTGTGACCAAACAGTTAAATAATATAATAATAATATTATAGTATTCAATATTTCTTGTGAACACATTTGATAGAGAAATGCTAATGTTGGACTCCAGTTTATAACCAGAGTTATATTTTATGCCAGATGCATGAGAAAATCTTCGTTTTACTTGTTGCCTGGCACTTCTCCCTTCAATGGTTGAAATCTTTTAGCCGGCACACTGTACAAACCTTTAGTTGTACTCAGTGATAACATTTGCTTTATAATACTCAAAAGAAATTGAACTTGCCCTCTTTCTTCCATAACCATTTTCTGAAGCTTGGTGTCCTCCACAAATGCACTTCAATGCTGAAATTCTAAAAGAGGATCATAAAACAGATATTACCTGTGACCTGTTTTATGTTGAATCTCAAACAACTGCTATTTAATTACATTTCTTTTAATGTTATTCCATGGATGGATGGACAATGGTGCATCAACGGATCACCTTGGAGAGGTGTCCAGCTAAGAAAGAGTTTACCATCTAGATACAATAAAATGCAGAGGGACTTGACAAAATCAAGAAAATATTCCATAGTTTGTTAAAGGCTATTGTACTATTGAGATTTTTAAAAAAATCATCACCTTGCCATGGCATCCAACTTCTTGTCTCTGAGATGATTAAGTACCAACAGCGAACACAAAAACAGCTCAATTAGATCTTGCAGGGTAGGCTGCTTAAGACTATCCTCCTAAAATCACACACAGATCCTTATTAACAATACACCTTATTCCAAAAATAATGGCTACCATGTTAATATTCTTTTGTTGGCATTCAAATTAGCCCTTCTTGCCTCGTTTTTAAGCTCAAAAATCAAAAGAACATTTTATCTTGAACGAGGCAATAAGGGCCAATTTGTATGTGCATAAATCAGCGGCCATTTTGGAATAAGGTGTATCGAAATGTTAGATGATGAACAGTGATAGTAAACGGTTGTTTTAAGAAAATGAGGACATTTCTGACAAACCTGCCCAAAGCTGATGGTACTTTCCACTGAAATCAAAGAACTGATTGAGCTAACAGAAGCAGTCCTACAAGCCAAATAATTGGTAAAAAGGCATTGCAATCATAATTGTCATTATCATCATCACCATCATCATCATCAAAAAAAATCATCATCATTATTATTGCTATCATCGTCATCAGTATTGTCATCACCGCTATCTTCATCATCATCATCACTGCCACTGCAGCCTCTGTCATCAGCATTGTCATTGTAATTAATGTCATCCCCACCCTCCCTTAGTTAATACTAAGTTAGGATTTGGTTCTCCACTGTGAACCCTTTATGCAAATTACGGTATGCCTTAAAATGCTCTCACTATAAACTTTGTCTAGTTACCTCTGCCTTGGAGGTCTCACTTTGCTGGCCAAAGATCTGAATGAAGGACGCGATGGGTCCAGAACACGAACAATATGAACCAAGCTCTCTTCATTCAGTGATGTCAGGTGACATAGAAGGAATTTCATGTGACTAAGGATGGTTTCAGGCTGCAAGATAACACAACAATACCCATAATTAATGTAAATTAACATAGAATAAAACATGGTGTATAAAATTTCTCTTTGGGTGATCATCTCAATATATCTCACAAGTGAGCGTAGCGAATGGGTGAGATATCGCGTTGAACACAAGAAGAGAAATTTCATATCTCCAAGCAACCAAAGCAGGGTCTGAAATTGCGACTCACTGGTCGCCAATGCGACTGAACATTGAGTGTTGCCGACCAGAATTTCATAGCTAGTCGCCAACAGGCGACTTAATTTTAGCGTTGTGTCAATGTTTTGAATGAGTGCCCAAGGAATTAAATCGAGAAATTTCTTGTTTGATTTCAGCAAGAAACCTACTCCTTGTCTTGTCAAAGTTTTCAATTTCCACAGAAAGTAATTATAATGAAAAGTAACGGTAAGATTCCAGTCAGATGACCTTCACAACTGTTGTAATCCACGCATTTTTGTCAACATTTAGCGGCAGCCATGTTTCATTTCAGCTGTTTCATCTAACAGCCATACCATGGGCGCATTGCACAACGAGCAATATGGCCGCTTCTTGCATTGAAGGCTTGTACTGGTCAGTCTTCAAACTAAGGGAGCTCCTTTTCAACAGAAATGTAAGCCGCACAATATTTTAATCTGAAACGTTTTTCAGAACTCATTGTTTTCGTGTGAGGCAAAAATATTACAAACCACTTTTTGGCAACCAGATTTTTTTCATTGGTGACTGAAAAAATATTTTCAGTCGCCTCTTGGCACCTGCATAAAAAAGTTAATTTCGGACCCTGCAAAGATTTCTGAGGTTTGTCGAAGACTTCAGAGGTAGAAGCAAAAATAATGTGACTGTATACCAATAAATTCAAGTACAGTAGGGTCAAACTTGTTATCAAACGTGACGTCACTGACATCATCACACGTAAAATTATCGTAATTTTACACGTGTGTTCAATTACTATTTTTCTAAGGGGCAGAAATTGTTATAAAACACTGCAGTTTACATAATAATATAAAACACCTTTAATCAGTATAAACATGACCATACATTAAATATGCTGAATAAATGCAATGCCAAGGGCAGATGAAATTTCCTGTTACCTTTGACAACAAAAAGATGACAGCTTCTTGGGGGTCCATACACTGTATAAAAGCACCTATCAATAATACATGATTAAACAATACGTAATTATCAGGAGTGGTATATATGTTGTGGTTCATTATTATCCTTGGTTCAAATTTTATTTTCCTTTGTTTTCGGCTATGGTAACCAAGGATAAAATTGAACCACAACATATAAAATAAAATAAAAAAAATTAGGATATAAAAAGAGTCCAAGCCATTAACAGTAAAAGAGCTTGATAAAAACATACTGGCACACCAGTTAAAAAATGTTAAGAGAACATCTGCCTTGAAACTTGTGTGAGTACTGATAATTAATTTTTATTGCCAGTTTCACCAGCCCTTCGTAACCTTATTCTCCTCCAATAATTTGCAGAGAGGACTAAATTCTGTATTTTAAATAATTATAAGCAAGTTAGTCTCACCATTGGCACTTCTACTGATGATATCTGTGAACCCTCTTGCTGCCAATATGGTCTGTAGTTCAGATGAGAGGTGAAACTGGCCTTTCTGTGCAAGAATATCCAGGGTTTTAGGCATCAGGCCTCTTGCCTGTAAAAAACGGGTCATATCAGACTACTGGGATTTTTAAACCTTTGAACACGTATTTTGTATATTACACAAAAACGTGAACTTGAAAATACAATGTTCAGGAAACATACAACACAATGCTTACTGTAGGCTAATATTTATGTCTGTTCACTGCAAAGACATTGTCTTTATTACAGCTCCTATAACATTTTCCAAAGACCAAACCTATGCAGGACACATGTCACATATGAACCTAGTAAATGGCCTTAGATCACCAAGAGTTCTCCACAGCTGAGTTCGGGTCACACATTGTGTATTTTAATAACTAGAGGTTATTATAAGATTCGGTGCTAACAAGGTTACCGTAACAGTGCTTGGTGGAGGATATTTACCTTGGCTACATCAAACATCAACCTTTTAAGACCATATGCAGAGAGTTGCTCCAAGGCAGTAACCTCATCATAATCAAAATTGTCATTTAAGAATTGGCTGAAAAAAATATCACATAGGTATTAAAGAGTGTCACAGTCACTGTGGTACTCCCCATCAGTGGATACCAGGTTTGAGAGAAATCAAAATTAAGGAGGTATTAATTCCATGTATGTGTTAATGAAAACGTACACATGATTAATATAATAGCCCATCTTAAAACTACCTCTTCACGTATTGTTCTACTAACGATTAAATACTTAAATCTTATTAATTAATTTGAAAGAGAAACACAATTTGTTGTGAGCTGAAGGTAATTACATGTAACTCTGACCTAAATGCCTCAGACAGGGCCAGTTGTTGGATTGCATCCCCACTACTCTCCAAAACCTGTAAGTATATGATAGTAAAAACAATTCAAACTGCAAGGCTGGCACTATAGCAAAGGACACAGTCAATAGTCCAATATTTCAACTAGATATGATAGTCAAATAATAAAAACAACAAAACATACACGATCGATAAACTGATAAGCAATTTAATTTCACTTCTTCTACATTCCTCTCGAACTTAGAAGCTTCCTTGACAATTTCTGCAGCTTTACTCAGAAATTTGTCAGGAATTTCTTCATAAAAATGTTCTCCGTCATCTCTTGTGAAATTTCACTCAAGCAAAGCTGGCAAAAAAAAAAAATAAAACACGCTTTTTCTATGTTTTATACTCTGATAAAACATGGGCTTTTGACCAATCAGAGCACGCACAGAATCCTATCTATATTATAATATTAAATAAATTTAATAGGACATAAATGGGAGGAGATGTTAATTGACCTAACTGACCTGTTGTATGAAGCAGAACAAAGTAAGATTGGACAACTGTTTCCTTTCAGCAGTGTGCACATCACCATACTTACTTAATGCCTTAAAAAATATAGAGTGCATAATTACATCAATCATTATCTGCTATACATAACACTTCTCTGATAAGAAACGACAGGTGCTGCAATACAGTAAACACCTGCTGCACAAAAGAACAATGCAAGGTTAGCAGTGCTCGAAGTTAGAAAAAATCTTGGTTGTCCTTATCGCAAATGCAGGACAATCTCGGCCAATCAGCCCTTATTTTTCCTAAAAACTGGTTGCCCAAATTAAGTTTTAGCTGTCTCGAGCAACTGCTAATTTCGAGCTCTGGGTTAGTGGATTAAGAACCTTCAGAATAAAGCACCATACACAAAAGAACCAGACTAACTTAACTGTAAAACAAATATGGGTATCAAAATTAGAAAATGGTGTGGCCCATACCAAGGTACAAGAACCCCTTATATACAACAAGTCCTTCAATCCCTCTAGTTAAGGAGTGACCCCTCTTTCACTTAAGGTAGTATCAACCAATGAATTCATCATAACATATTTAATATAAAATTAAAGATAACCTTTTTAGTTAGTTTAATTTTATGGCTAGTTTCATTTTAATAAAATGTTAAACGTATATTGATCAGGCCTTTAAGCAATCTATATATTATTTCCAGAAAAAAAAATAAGAACCTCTTAATTATAAGAACAGTGCCAGGCTAATTAGTTAAGGTACAAAGTCTGATATCAATCATTAACACATCAGCCTGGACCCAAACATCGTAGTTTCTTTTTTGAGGGTTTTACTGTATAACACAGCACAGCACAATAGTTCCAATACCTGTCTAAGATAGGTAAGTATATCAGCCACTCTGCCATGTTTAGCAAACTGAGCAACACGTCTCTCAAACGAGCACTGCATGAATATTAAACAGAAATGATTGGTGTTAAAGGCATGCAATAGTCTAAGAGTGAACTTGCATGTACAACTTTTGTCTCTGCACTGAAAAATTCCACTGATTACTGACTAAATAAGATTATGAAATGTTACTCTATTGTATGTAATTTCCCATGTCCCTCCATGCGCAAGGGTGGGGTGTGAGGCTAACCACATCATCCTGTAAGAAAAACGACATCTTATGTACAGAAACAGCATTTGTTCAAAGGATGGATAATGTTATCCTCCAGATAAATCAACATCCAGTAAAACCTAGTTGCTGTATCACTGTTTATCCACTAGTTCAACAAAACCCACCAAGTTATATTGTTATGTTTAGATTAACAAAGCAAAGTAACCTTGGATAAATGGTACAGTTCCAACGCACGCTCATACTTTTTGTTTCCCAATGCTTCATCACCAGCCATCTAAAAATAAATTATTGTGTTATTATAAATCTAAACCAAATGACTTTGTATGTACATGTAAAAGCACAAACTCAGCAGTATTGCCAAGTAAGCATCTAACCACATTTAGTAAAAATCTTCTAATATACTAATGCAAATGCCACAATCTGATTGGCTGAGCTACTGCACACTATCAGCCATTAGAGTGCAGTGGTTGAAGGCCATCTTCAAAATGGCGATGTCTTTGTGCTGTAGCAAAGTTTTGCAGGAAGATTTAAACTCTTTTCACCGACACATGATTTGTTTATTATGATTTTTACTAAAACAGTTGGATTATGAGCTCGAGATTTCTATGGGATGATAGTTGACTCGGCCTTCGAGCTGATAATCTAATTGTTAATTAGACATGTCACAAAAAATGTTACATACATACATACATACTTTATTGACTTTCCCCAAGGGGGCTTTTCAAAGACAATATTAAAAAAATATATATATATTCCTATTTACAATTAAAATTAAGAATGAATAAAATAAGGTTCTAAAAAGATTATAAGAATATATATAAATATAAAAATTACAATTCTTTAAGTAGTTTAGTCCTCAGGCGATTTTTAAAAACAGTGACTGAATCACACAGTTTAAGAGAATAATCTAAAGAATTCCATAAATTAACTATTCTATAATGAAAGGTTCTTTGGCCGGTAGCGGTTTTAAAAAGTGGGATGTTTAACAATTGTGAGTTTCTGGTGCTATGACCGCTCACCTCGGCTCGCTTTAAGAATTTTGAAGACAGGTATTCAGGTATTTCAAACAGAATTTACCCACCTCATACAATTTATTCACATCAAGGCCAGAGGTGATAGCTAAGATATCAGCAGCTGAAGTGTCAGAGCTATTGACAGCAAGCTCTAGAAACAGTTTCTCAGGTGACGTTCTTGATTGGCACTGAAATATACCAGATGTTGTCACCAGGATCATGCCGTCAACTGTGTGCGACACTGCAGGAGCACTTGTTACATCTTGTGACTGATCAGAATTATCATCAGTGACGATGCTCTCTACTGTTTCTGAGTGCTGAAACATGGCAACAAGTTTCTCTCCTGGAGGAAGTACAAAAGTCTGGATAATACTTGAATCTGTCTTCTGCAGAGAGATCACAAAATTAGCGAGCAGAGCTCTGCCATCTAATTCAGTAAAATTATGTACTAGGATGTACTATCCTCCAGTTGTGCAAGCTGGTAGCATGAAAAAATCACTTCTCACACAATTAGTGCAAATTTTGATGCACATTTCTCCCAGCATTTCTCCCAGAAATAATTTATATTACTTGGTTCATGCTTTTAGCTGTGCACTATGAAGTCATGGTGCACTCTGGACATTTGGAGAGCACTCAATTAGCTAGAGTTGCTCTCGGGAATCACCTCGAGTAACTCTAACTTACATATGCAGCCTCGCCTCAGAACTTCCCCACAAATGTACACTTAAGTATAAACCAATTGTTAAACAGTTTAAAGACAACTGAATCATTTGAAATATACAGTAACTAAATCACAGCATGGTGATCACCTGATGTACTTTTGGTACTGATAGAGATGTCTCTGCAAGCTGACTGGATTGGATGCACAACAAAGTCTAAAGGTGCAAAGTAGTAAACAAATTGTGCATGTAAAATATTAACTGGCAAGCAAAGCGCTAGCTCTGTAATACCATGTAAATAAAATAAAGCCTTTAATGTCCATTTCCAGTATTATCATTGAAAAATATATACTGTTAAACTGCAGCCTTGGTTAGTCAATATCAGACTTATTTACCTCACCAGACTTTTCTTGGTGAGTGATAGTGAATATCACCCTGTTGGTCAATAACACATCTGATGTCCCAGGTGGCAGTTGATACACAAACATTGGCAAGTTCTCTACATCAATGTCGTAAACCTACAAGTGCAAAGCATGTAACGGTAATTATGGCGACCTTAAAACACCATTTCATCAGTTCTAACCTGATGTATATTCATTAAGCAGTGCCATATTAATTTTCTTTAGTGGAACCTTTTATTTTTTATTAATAAGAATTAAAGAAATATTTCCCAAAAGAATATGTCACATTAAATGTACCTCTAAAATGTCATTCCTTTTATGATGAGCCGCAATAAACACCTGATTTCTGGCATACTGCACAGAGAACTGGATAGAGCCAGAAGAAGACTGTGAAGTGATGGGTAAATAATAAACATTATAAAATATAATTATCTATAGATGAATTATCTAATATTGATATTAATATTAAATAATGGACATACATGTATGCATGCTACTAAACAGGAGCACTTATCAAGGCTTTTTCAATCTGAGAATAGGAGGGTTTTCTTTTGGGAGGGCTTACTTTAGCCTGGAAGATTTACAGTATTGTTACCTCAAACAATTACAGAGCTTGCAAGAAATCCTGTAAGAACCAAATAGTAAGTCAAGGCATTTAAAAAGACTTACTGAAATTGGTAGAGGTTGTATTTTGTCCTGCAAATCTCCCATTCCTAGGAACACGCTTTCAATTGGTATGGCCATTTTGCTGAGTGTCTCATACCCCATAGCTGTCGCCATGGATGATGGGCTCTTCATCTGTGATGAGGGGCTCTTCATCTGCTCAAAATTTGCCTTGCGCATTGATTTGTATTCAAGCTGCATCTGAACTGTATCGCCAGACAGAGTGTTGATCTGTGAATAAGAATGAGGAAAGCAGAAGAATTAATTTAGTTATAAGTAAATATTGGTGTGTAGCTACTATTGAGTCGCCCATAAATAAATATGAAATGAAATCTTAGATGTTGGCGATGCTTGAACTCTTGACATCAAAGAAGATCCTTAGATTGCTCTTTGAAAGGGGTTTAATTGAGGAAAAGTATGGATATTTTATAGAACTACACGGCAATACTCTCCCTGGTGTGCATTCTTGAGTCTTGAGTCAAGAATTTCAAGCTTCAAGTTACGAGTGTAAAAACTACTGAGCTTGTCACTTGACAGATCTCTCAAGATAATAAGGACCACTGGTACATTTTGTATGTCAACCTTCAACTTGGACGTACTCATAAAGTCACCCTGTTCACAGTCGTAAATGTAACATTACTTTCGCGTTTTGTGGGGGGGAGGAATACCTTAAAGATTTATACTATTTATTAATGTTTTTGAGCGATTTTTTCTGTTTCTTCTAGCCGAGAGACAAATAAAATTAAATTTTTTGAATCACAAATCATGAGATGCTTTAAGAAATTGGAATCTCCCTCTCAGCACAAAACACTCTCCCCCCCAAAACCCATTTTGAACATATGAGATCCTCTATTAGCAGTACATACATGATTTGTTCTTCAACATTCTTGAATACAAGGAAATTGTCAGCAATATTAAACTTTATTTACCAGTAAAGCAGTTGTCTCGTGTTGCTTATCTTGCATCAACTCCATTGACATGATGCTTTCCTTCACATCAACAGATGCCACAATCAATTTCTGTCTCAAATCCACAAATAATAACTCACCAAGCTGGAAAAAAGAAGCATGTGGTTGGTCGTTGGCAAAACTACTGCTCACTGATAAAAGTTACTAAGAAGATTTTCAAAAGAAAATTGTCTCAAGATGAGCTCATGTCTAGAGTCATTGCAGTAACTGTTATAAAAAAAACAGCTGTGTAACAAAATTGCTGGTATGACAGCCAATTATTGCAATCCTGATATTTTTAAATTTTTAATTTTCTGTGCACCATTGAGCATGTGATTTACATGATTTACATTTACTTGATACTTGTCAGCATGAGAGGCCGACTCGCTGATTTATTATATTAGTAAAAGAAAATGATTATATTGAAACACCTACCATCATAGAAAACGTTGGACTGGCTAAACAGATTTTTTATGTATTTTAAGTTTCAACTGATTTTTCCTCTCAAAATTCTAACTTTATTGTCTGCACAATTTTGTCTTTATGTAATGATATTAATTTATGTAATAGTACTTATATAAAACCTAACCCTCAGCTGTTCTTCTGTCCCGCCTTGATTAGCTTTTGCTACCCGCGGAACAGTGTAATTAATGAAATCAAATATTCATAATAAAGTTTCTGTTGTTGTTTGTTGTTGTTGTTAGAGGCCTGGGACTTTTTTGTGTCCTTCAATGTTATTATTGTAGAATACTTTTTTCATTCATGATTAAACATGTCCATTTTAGTACTTGAGCAGTTTCCTGTTATCCCTTACGGATATTCATTTTCAACAAAACAAACCTCAGTGCCAATGATACCAATGTGTAAATCATCCACAGTATGCCACCAAATTAAGCCAGATGGGTGTCCTGTGTGAAAACAACAGACAGTCAGGAAGATTGTCTTAAGCAAGTAATTGAGATTTGTCAATGACTAGTAATAACTTACAACATAAAGTAAATGAAATAATTCATGGATGTAGATGAAAGTGAGAAATGATCATTGCAGTGAATTTCCAATAAATTGACCTTGCTCCCAATGTGTGACTTCATAGATCACTTGGTAGAGCACTGCACTGGTATCGCGGAGGTCATGAGCCAGAATCCCATTGAAGCCCCGATTTTTTTCAGATTGAAAACTAACTGTGATGATCATTTCTCACTTTCAATAAATTAATTATAAAAAATTCCATGAAAGTTTATTTATTAGCAGACGGGCATTGCCCTTACCTCGTCTGTCACTCTTTATGACCAGTGTTATATCTTCCGTTGACCAATATTGACTGGAAATCTGGGCATTACTCTAAAACAACAGGAAAACTCAGAAAACTAACAATATATAAAACAAATACTTTCCGAGTCTGGTTGCAGGAGTCTTACATGAATAGCTCGCTAGCCCTCAAGAGAACAAAAGAACTAACAACAGAAACGATGTCCCTAGCACCCCCCCCCCCCCAAAACAATAGCAAATGCTACATTAGAGGACAAGTAGAATTACAAGCCTACGAGAATGGCTGTACTACTGATCTCTCTTTACACTGAAATTCTCACGGCAGATGACCAATCAGACAGCTTTTACAACTTATAGTAATTATAACATAAATATTACAAGTAACTTTTGGTATATCAAGTCTTTACCCTTATTACTCCAGCAACTGGCACAATATACAGTGAGCTGTCCATGCATGCGCAAACCAGCCATGAACCTGATGGGTCCAGAGTTATAACTTTCACAGACTTGGCTGGATTCTAACGGGGACAGTGAACGAAATACAGTTAAAATATCTCCTGCCTGTCTTGTGTTATTTAGCACTTGTCTAGTGGAGATGTCAATTTCTTAACTGTCAGTTTAAGGCTGGTTTTAACTAGTGACATAGTCAGAGTCGTAAGCAGAGTTGTAGGATCACTTGTGACCCAGTGATAATTGAAAATCAGAGTAGTAAGTGGAGTCATAATCACGAAGCAGAATGGATAACCAAACAATCACAAACAAACAATTTGATCGTTTAATTTTCCCCTTCTATTTGCAACTCAGGAAACACTAAATCATAAGCGACTGGGTAATAAGCAGAATCAGAACTCTACTACAACTGCCGACAGTTTGATTTTCACTAGATCACTTGTGCTTATGACTCCACTTACGACTCTGACTTCAACTCCATCGTCAATGAAAACCAGTCTTAAGAAATAAAAGACTGACTCATGGACAGCAGAGTAGATGCCAATTTTGACAACAAAGACAAATTTAATCTTGCATTGTAAGTGTGAGCCTTCTTCTCAACCTTACTCCCCTAGAGGCAGGAAACAGGTGAGAAGGACATCTAACGTCCTTCTCACCTGCGCCCCACCCCAAGGGGGCTAGGTCAAGAAGATGGCTGGCACTTCAGACTAAGACAAATTCAGAATTTAAAAGAAAAATACTTGCACCTGAAACCAAGAAACTTGTTTTATTACTGGAGCTGTGCCTTTCTCTTCACTCCACAGCAATAATGACCCTGTATTAGCACAGAACACAAGAAAACAAGATAGCCGCAACATTAAACACAGCACTTGGCATTTATGTAATTGAAAAATATAAGATGTTTAGATTTTGACCATTTTTAGTAACAGCATGACTCTAAGATGCCCACACTCAGCAACTCACCATTACTGCACAACAACACCATTACACTGTGCTTGTTATCCTCATGCCATGCAGCCTGTTGAATAGATGGCAATCTTTTGATATCATCTGGAGACAAAAACAAAAAAAAAGACAACATAAATTTATGCCTGGAAAGCACATGCAAGAAAAGCAGCATTTATACAATAGTACGTAAAGCTCTAGATTTGAATCCTAAAGAGAAACCCTTGATACCACAGAAAAATGACAATGACAAGTGTAGTAAATTATCTCCCTTTGCCAGAGGAAAGTTAAAAATATGGGAGAATATTAAGTGGGAACGGGAGGCTGGAAATGATTGTCAACAATGGGAGGTTTTCAATCAAGACAGGAGGCTAGGTTGAAATCTCTGTAAGTATTTCCTGCAACTTGTCTCAAACTCTCGGCATAATGCAAAAGGATGAATCGGCAGGCAGTTTTCTGGTAGCATGGACGTAGCCAGGGTCACACCCAGCGTACTCACCAGATTGTCATGTTGACATCCAGTGTTTGATTTGAATAATCTTATGTAAGTTTTGTTTTGCTTTTATACACAGCTTCATTGTAAAGCAGGGTTTATCATTTCTTTTTTTGCAGTAGTTAGTTGTAATTTAAATTAGATAGCTAGTTGATTAATTTAATTCTATATTGTAAAGTCCTGAAGAAAATACCGTCTCTAAATAAAGATTTTTCCTTTACCTTTACTGTTTCACTTATTTAATTAGAAAGTCTCACAAAGGGGGGAGGGGGTTCACAGTCACCCCCAGGACCCCCCTGGCTGCACCCTTCGGTAGTCTAGAGGTTATTGGACATGCTTGTCATGCATTTGACCTGGGTTCAATTCCAGCTGTTATTGCAATCTCCCTTACTTTACATTGACAGAAAATAATCAGTGTCTGGGTGGCACCCTGTCCATAAACGCATCTTGCTTTATTCAGCAATTTTATAGCGCGCACAATTCCTCAAGCATTTTCTAAAGAGACATACTGTAATGGACTATTATAGAATTTATGCACCTATCAATGTAAATCCTGTGGGGGGGGGGGGGGGGGTTTGCAGGCATAGGTGGAGGATTTGAACTTAGCTGAGATTTTTTGTTCACTTGCCCAGCCCCAGGGCAATTGTAGACAGTCAAAAGAGTCACTAAAAGTCAAAAAAATGTTGCTAGAAAGGCCATTAAAATGGTCAAAAGTCACCACAATGCCTGCACTCCCCCCCCCCCCCCCCTTTGTGGGATTTACACTGATAGAGCATTAGCACACAATTATCTCAATTCTAAAACCAACATTACAGAGCAAAGAACTGTCCCTAGTTGACCATTTTGTTTATTCTCGTGTATAACTTGCAGTCTGGAAGCCAAAAAGTACATAAGCTTATGACCCACTGAAGAGAGCCTTCAAATTTACCTTTGGAATTGGACTGTTCATGAGATACTTGTGGGCGAACTCGCAACAAACCAACCAACTCAAATAGTTCAAAAGCCAATTGGCGCTTCAGCCCATCAGTGGATCCAGCGCTCATATTGCGCACACCGCAATATAACCTACAATTCTGATCCTGTCTCCGGATGGGTCGATCTTCAAGGTCTCAGCTGAAAAACAGCTGATTTCTGCGGCTTCGGTGCACTTTATGCAGGAATAAAACCAAACAACCACATTGCAAAATGAATCATTTTCACCTTACGGCATATTTTGTTAGCTGATTTGCTGCACTTTGGAGAAACTAAAGCCGGATCTTGCCCGGGTTCTCAGTTTCCAATGTCTGCCATCTTGGATAAGCTGAGAGGAAGACTGGTCACTAATTAATAGACAGATTTTCCCCACAAGGTCACGTGAACGAACAGAAGTTTGAAAAAGTTTCCGTATTTTTGAGCTGTTAGGGATGGACCATTATATTTTTGAGGGGGGGGGGGGGGTTGGGCAAATACCAAAAAAAAATTCCTGCACAGCAAAAGTGGAGAAAAAAAAATTCATGCACAGTGGGCCAAGGGGAAAAAAAATTCGAGCAAGCCTTCCTGTAAGACCAAATGAAAAACTAATCTGTAATTTTTGTCATCATTTTATTTCAACTACCAAAAATGCTCTGTAATTATTTGTATAATTCACCTCTTTGTGTTTCATATCATATAATAAATATATTATTTCCATCTATCTCTTGTATTAAAACATTTCAATGAATCTGGTATAAAATATAACATTCATGTCAAAAAATATCATTTTTGAGCTCTTGTATTGAAATTTATGTCAAGATATATCTATTAATAAATAAACAACTATTATGAAATATTGTTCACAGTTTGAAACCGATGGGGAAAAAAAAAATTCGTGCACAAACTTAAGGTGCTAAAAAAAATTCTTGCACAACCCAAAGACGAAAAAAAAAATTCTTAACAAGACAAAATTGCCCAACCCCCCCCCCCCCTCAAAAATATAATGGTCCATCCCTTAGTATGATTGAATAAGAAAAATCAAGTTGACAGTTGCCATTTCCCAGCTGAGCCTTGATACCGCGAAGTGACGTCACGGTTTCCCGCCACTCGTGGCGGTGGCGGCACGCGGCATGCAAATTTGTTTTTTGTTAATCAAAGAATTTTGCCTCTTGCCGTGTTGGAAGTTGTTTTTCTATCCTAAAAACTAATGCCTTTTGCTGGAAAAATGTCCAGGCTTCCGTTAATGTTAGCTCAATTTTTGAGCCCGGTGTTTTTAATTGTTTTATTAAGTAAAGGAAGTTGGCGAAGGTCGTTCAATGCTGCTACTTCAGTTGCGCAGCAAGCGAAAAGTGACGCTGCAGGAAGAAAAGGTATTACTGTAAATATATGGCCTTAATAATGTGTTAAAATTTGAAACACAGCTTTAATAATGAATGCTTGAGTGATTACTACATGGCAGACTCAGCAAGCAAATGTCAAACTTTCTTCATTTTAGTCAAAACTTGAGTGAGTAGTGAGTAAATATTCAGGACCAATCAAAAAGTGTCTCCGCGATTTACCGAGTACTTTTGTTCCCTTTTTTTCCAGAAATAAAATCATAATTCGCCGCCCGCTAGTAGTTTTTTCGCTTTGGTTCATAGTCATTATGTATGTTGTATGACGTAAACGCTTTGTTCACACAAAGAAAATGCAAATGTAACGCAAATAGTTTTACTAATTCATAAAGCTGCAACATATTTTGTATTTTGTTTGCTAGGTAACATGGCTTCCGAAGGAGATCAGTATGGATTGGTTTGAAGGATCATCGTGCGGAATGAATGAACTATAGCGAGTGAAAATGGTACAACCGTTTTTGTCTTTTCTAAGAGCGATAAGTGATTCCCAGGATTGCGAAAAACAAGCCCACAAATTATTATACGTAAGTATTGACTTTTACGATAAATTTCACTCTCAACAACGATGTTAAATAATAAGTGTCATTACAGGTTTTTATTCAATCTCTCCTAGCGCGGTAGAAAATCTGAAAGTGCGACTTTGGTCAATTTTTTCACCACTTGCGTTCGGCCACAAAAGCGGAAAATAAGCTCAGATCCTTTTATTTCGTACAGGCAATATTACTTGATATCACCTCGGAATATCAGCTGTTAAACCTTGTCAAACTTTGTTCACAGCGAATATGACAATTTCGGTTTTTTTCATCAATCTTTATCCCTTACAAATTACCAAGGTATGACTTTGGAACGTTCATTAAGTTGCCATTTATAAACGGGAGCAAAACCGAGGCGCTCAATCCACGCAGATCCACGTGAGCTTCATTCGAACAGAGCAAACAGGAAGTCATTTACACTGAAATTTTACATGCGCACGGACTCACTGATTTATTACAAATCCTGCCCTGTGTTTTTCGCCTTTTTCTTAGGTGGCGTTGTGTCATGTTGCTTGAAAATAAATATTTATTGTATTGTGAGGTGTGATGTTAGAATTTAAATGTATGTAATCCCTAGTTAGAGAAAAAAAGACGAAAATGTATACTACAGTAGTTGCACGAAAATCTGATCATCTCAAACATAAGTTAGTGACAACTTCCCGTTATGGGAATTGACACTTATCGGGTCACAAAGTTCACCTTGGTACCAACAAACGCTCAGAGACATGTGCTCTTCTAAATAAGAATCAGTAAATATTGCTAGAGTAAAAAAAAATAGGAAAATAAGTGAGTAAATCAGGGCAATCAGTCATAAATTTATTTAGATGTTCATTAGTACAGTTTCTGCATTAATTCTCCTGTGGCAGAATTTGGTTCTTTGCCTTGATCCTATAACTTTATTTGGAATTCTAACCTGCAGTGGTTACATGCTGGTACTTGAACATATGCTGGATCATGTGTACTATGGGTGGTCTCGGTCGATATGTCGACCGATATATCGACCGACTATCGGTCGATAGTCGACCGACTATCGACCGACTATCGGTCGCTAGCCGGTCGATATATCGACCGATAGTCGACCGATATATCGGTCGACAGTCGACCGATGTATCGGTCGACAAATCGATGGGTATTTAGCGATCGACTGTCGGTGAAGTATCGGTAGATTGTCGGTCAAATATCAGTCAAATATCGGTCGAATATCGGTCAAGTATCGTTTAGCCAACGTACCTGAAACAGTTACTTAACCTTAGTTCTTAGCGCTACAGATGTTAATTGTAATTTGGACTCGGCGTGATCTTAAAAAAGTGTACCTTACAGTTACCTTTATTGTAGATGAGTTTTCGATTAAGCGGAGAACTCATATAAATGGAAGGCTAGATTGCAGAATACCAGGCCCACAAAATATCTTAAATAAAAAAACGTGCTACTATACGCAGTGCCGCAGTCGTCATAATTAACATAAAAACTGTATATAAAATTCACGAATAAACCTCGTTCTTTCATCCACTGCGGGAGTGCGGCTGCCTCGTCCCCAGTCGCCCGCGCGATAGTAAAAAATGCAAGCGGAGAGGGGGTGTGGGGAGGGGAGGGGTGCATGGAATGCTTGGGAGGCGAGGTAAAGCGGAGAGACTGGCAAATCCTGCATCCAAGATGGCGGAACAAGTAGTGGCGGATGTGTTCATAAGGCCTTCAGAAGGAAGAAATTCTATGCTCTTAAAGTTAAAAAAGGTCTATCCGCTTTATGCCACATAAGTCAAGCGGGCATTAACACCTTATAGGACAGTTTCTATTTGTTTTCCACGAGTCGAGAATTAGTGACTTTACAGAATATTTAAAAATGACTGACGAAAATTACATTGGACTTTAATTGGACTTTGTCGAACTTCGGCATATGGAGTAGAATTGCAATTTTTTTCTACTCTTAGAAAATGTCGGATCTTGTGGACGAATCCGTACATTAAAATTTCTCAAACGGCAATGAACAAGATTAAGCCTAATATCCAGAAGAATGTTTTCAAGAGCACAAAGGAATCTTAGACGTATCAATCCCTTACGGCTTTCTGATAGAATATATCGAAGCGTTTAGCTTTATTAAAGTGTATTGTTCAGCAATGTCCTGTAGTAATCTGTGGAAGCATCCATTTGGGCAAGGATCCCCATACCACCTTCTCCACATGAATCCTTGAAGGTACTCCAACAGAAAGTTTGGATTGGTGTTTCCCTTCATGTGTTTGAACTTTTCTTTGGCTGCACACCAATTACTTTCAGCGTGTGCACGCCAGTCGCCGGATCAACGAAGTGTAGAGAGTGGTTGACCGCTCGATGGAGCAATCCCAATCGTCGTTGTAGCTGCCGATAAGCTGCCCACTCGTCGGTGTGCAAGGTGGTACCAAGTTGTACTCTTCGCTGAATTATTGGCAATAGTGTAGCCGCATTACGGCGCCTTACTAGCTGTAAGTAAGGTCGAGCTGGTACATACTGTGCATCGAACAACCCCAGTACCCATCTCTCTGTTCTAGCGCGGCGTCCCCGATGAAACTGGAGGAAATAAATAAATAATGTCTTATTGTAGATTTAATCAAACCGTTATGTAGTCTCTCTGTATGTCTTTATCTTTGGCGCGCAAATATCGACTAAGATATCAATAAAAAAGGAGGAAAGCAAATTATCATATAGGCTGCAGAGAAGATCAAACAACGCGGATGTCTTAGAAGAAGGCGTAGCGGCGTGGAGCCTGTGCCAAGAAGCCGCTTTCGTCGCGTTAAAAAAAAAAACAAGGTTAAAGGCGGAGTTCAGCAAAGCGGCCAACTCTCCGGAGTGACAGAGAATGGTTTTAAAAGTGGTTTGTTTTAAGGAGTCTCGAGAAATCTTGTGGCATGTGGCATTTTTAACCGTTGAAAAAGAAGATTTCACTAGTTTTTCTTTTCGAGATTTATATTTTTCTGACTGAGTCAAATTTTTTGAAAGAGCTGTAAATGGTTTGCGTTCATTCATAATTTATAAATTTATTCTTTTTCGGTGTTCATCGCGTTCAGTCGCTCATGATATTACTTTTTGGGAGATTTGGGTTTTTGGGGTCTGGGGTTTTGTGTAATATCCATGTGAACAGATTGTTTATACTTGGAAAACTAGGTTGGTGTGGTTATGAATTAAAGAAACACAGAAAAAGGGCCGTGTACAAAGGCAGTATTTTAGATTATACCGAGGATGGTTTTTGGTTTATTATTACTGTTATTTAGGGTTTGAATGTAGATAATCATTACAATAGATTGTCATGCAACAAGGTTGTTCCACGAAAAAGAGCAACCAAAACTTGATTTCTGTTTGTAGAACGTACTTAGTAGCTATTAGTGATAAGTTGATTTATATTGTAGAAACCCATTACAAGATTTTATCCTGAAATAAAATCTATGATTGAAAGGTGTGTGCAACGTGAGGCAGTTATGGACATTATCACCATTTTTTGATTGGACGGAAATTATAAAGTTGGACGGGGGAAGGGGACTGAGTTAAATTTTCGAACTGCACTGTCACCCAGGTGTCTGGTGTCAAAGTTTTCGTTAAAATGCATATAATCTAAACCATCTTACCTTTAGGTTTTTCGGAATGTGGACTGACTTTTTTTCGTATGGCAAACTTATGTTACCATTGTTTAAATCCATATAATAATTTTTAGCGCGCGCGATTGGCCTAAACGCGTGACGAAATATGCCCCCGCTAAAACTGGGTAAAATAAAACAATTATTATTAGTATATACACAGTCAATGATCTTGGTGTTTTAAGCAATCTGATTGGTTCGCTTCGCGGCTCGGTAAATATTCTGCCACTATTCACCTCGATTT
Source organism: Blastomussa wellsi (assembly GCA_947652115.1). NCBI lineage: Eukaryota > Metazoa > Cnidaria > Anthozoa > Scleractinia > Plerogyridae > Blastomussa > Blastomussa wellsi. The sequence continues at coordinate 1,264,703 of OX393574.1, read as the reverse complement.
CAAAGAATAATTGTTAATTATTATTATTATTGTTATTATTAATTATAGTTCGCTGATCCGATTGGCTAAAATCGATATTGACCGCGGAAAATACCGGACCGGCATCTACAAAAGGAAAAAGTATATATAAAAAGCGAGCAAACCTCAGCGGATTTAAGTTCAGATCATTGCTAGACAGTCTCTCTTTCGCACAAAATTTACCGGCAAGCGAACGAAAATAATTTTGCGAGTGCCATTGTACTAGAACCTACCTGAGAACGGCGAAGCCGCGATCGATCGGCAAATAGCGCGGGCGCCAGCACGAGCTGGCGCCTGTGCTATTTGTCGATCGCGGTATCTAGTAATGGCAAAATTATTTTCGTTCGCTCGCCGGTAAATTTTGTGCGAAAGAGAGATGAGTCGGTCGATGATCGGTCAAGTATCGGTCAATCATCGGTCAAGTGTCGGTCAAATGTCGGTCAAGTGTCGGTCCGTTGTCGGTCGAGTATCGATGATCTTAGTTTATATCGGTCGACGTATTTATTCGTCGACTGTCGACCGACTAGTGGTCGACTGTCGACCGATAGCCGGTCGACAGTCGACCGATAGTCGACCGACTATCGACCGATATATCGGTCGATAGTCGACCGATAGTCGGTCGATATGTCGGTCGACATATCGGCCGAGACCACCTATAGTACACATGTTCCCATATGCTTAATGCACATATTCAACCGTGAACACTTGACACTTGACGTATTTTTTGTGATATCCAATGCGTGTTCTTGATATAGACCAAAGGATTTGTGTTTTCAGCACCTAAAAACACTGATTCTTTTGTTTATATGAAGGGCTAACATTGGATAATGATAAAAAATGTACAAAATTAGACGGTCTAGTGTTCACGGTTTGAGTGTCCTCACTGTAAAACGAATCAAAATTTTAATTTATGGGTAAAAGAGCTCTTTGCAGCCATTAAGATGCAAGAATGTCATCCGTTTGGACATTTTGATGCCTGTACAACCCTCTTTAAAGACTTTGAAAGGTCAGGTTTTGTTCCTGAAATTGGATGGGGGATGGGATAATTAGTTATTATGCAAGCCAAGAGAAGTGCTATAAGCCCGTATAAGATTCAACATCGTGAATTAAAATGTCAGCCGTAGAGCTCAAACCTCAAGCATTACATTCACCAGTACCCATTTGTACACCTCGGGGATGGAGAGAGGCATTATGAGAAAACCCACAATTACGACGCAGTGCCAGGGCTCGAACCCGGGCCGTCATAGATCCAGAGATCCATGCACTAACCAATCAGGCCTGACTCAGCTCCTCCCTGAACACCATTAGATAAGTACCATTTTATATTAGCGCTTGCTTCTACTTTCCAAATGTGATTTGTTTCAACACTTTCACTCGCAGGTGAAGGTCCTAATTTAAAGGGGCCATGGGCAACTGCACCTGTAAGGTGCTCGGTGCGCGAGGCGAGGACCAGGATGAAGCATGGAAGCGCCAGACACGAGGAAGACTGGAAAACAAGCTCTATACATTTGTGGACCTTAAAGGCCTTGAAGGCAACACGGAATTTGTCCAGATATGGAAAGAAAGTGGAAAGTCAGGATTCCTTAGAAAGCTGAAAGATGAAAAGATACTTCTGCCTTATCTTTATGAGCACGGAAATGGAAAGGAGATTACTGCAGAGGAAGTTAAGAAATGGCAGCACGAGAGGGAACCAGAGGTAAATAAGTCATGATAACCTATATTCTCAGGCCTTCATTTCGAAACTGATCTTGGGTCTGTCTGGCTAATTTGTTGGCTACGATCATTCGAGCAAGAACTGAGTCAGCGTGTGGGATTGGTGATCCAATGCACAACCAAAAATTCAGCTGATTTGTAATTGCTTCACAGCTCATGAATGAAAGCACAAACTGCAAAAAACTGACACAAAACAACACTTCTTCCTTCCATATCCTTCCTTCCTTCCATGTTTTCTATCCCCGCTTTAACTTCTACTATCCCATAGCCAGTGTTTTTTCGTCACCTTCTAGTCTGATAAACATGGAGCATCCGAAAGTCACACAAATTCAGATCATGCAGCACGCAAAGCTTGCTGGGCTCTTGAACACCGCGGAACACTGGGAGAGACAGCACTGCACCTGTGTTTCCTAAATAACAATCCACAGATGACAGAGATGGCAAGGGCACTACTGGAAGTCTATCCTACAATGGCATTGGATCAGTATGAAAGTCAAGAATTTTATGGTAAGAAGAGTACATGTAGACTTTCTTATCCAAGAAAATCACAGCTCTAACTCTGGTTTGTTGGTCACCACCGCACCCTGAGACACGCAAAATAAATGTCCCTAACACTCGCTGAACAAAGTTTTCTCTCTTTAAAAGAGTGACTCATTGTGGAATTCAGAGAGTTGAAAAATAAATGAACCCCTTTCTGGCTTACTGGTATTTTGGGGATACCGGTAATGCCCTTGGCTGCCCTCGAAGCTTTGCTTCTCATCCAACTGTTTATTCTTCGAAAAATATTTATTTAGGCAGTGCATATGTATCCTGCAATTTATCAGCTGCCCAAATGAGTGTATCTACTCGACATTATTATTATTTAAACAGCAGTGAAATACCAGGTGAGCTTTCGCACGTGAAGATAAACATGTTATCTTCATGTATGAAGATAAACTGTATCACTGTTGCTTTGGTTATGTAATAAATCGCACCTTTCCCACCAAAAGTGAAAAGGTTTGGAAGGTGTTTATATAATAAATATAATAAATAGAATATTACAAATTTTTCTTCTTGTGTTGAAACATTCCAACACTCGAAGATAAATTTCGTATCTCTGTGCGGCCATGTAATCCCCATTTTTATCACTGAATCACTGATAATGCAACATAAGAAAAATGACAGTGTGTAGGACTGGTAAAAAGTTTTACCTTCTACTGACATCTTTTTTATCATACTCTTTGCAGGTGAGACGGCTGTTCACATTACGATAGTGAATGGAGATGTGGATTCGTTCAAACTCCTCGTTGGTCAATGTGGAGCTGACGTTCACGCACGTGCACAAGGAAAATTCTTTATGCCAGAGGACTGCAAGGACAAAATAAAACAAGAAACAAACTATGACGGTGGGTGGTCAATTACATCTACAACTGTGATAATATAGATTTAGCCAAGCCTAAAAGCAGAGCTTGGTAGTTTTGCTGGTTCTTCTTGTGGAATTGCCTTCATTATACTACTAGCATGCGCAACTACTCAAGAAAGATTCAACAGCTGAAATAAATAAGAATTAAAAACGTCAACTCCAATTGCAGAATTTCCGCTGAGAATGAACATGAAAAATTAAAAAATCTGGCCAGAAGCGAAAAAAAATCGGACCTGAGCCCACAATCAAGGAAAAGACCACTGCCTGGTCAGCGGTCAACTTCAAAAACTCGTGACCTCGATGAGTTCTAAATCTGAACCCGCGATCTGGTCATGTGATACTGGACAGCGGATACCTTCTTTTGACAGCTGTCAATTTACCATAGCATCAAAGATGAAAGCTTATGGTAACCTTTCAAGATGTTAACCAGGTCGAACTCTCTGTACTATGGCAGCCATATTGATATTTGTGGGGCAACGTCGTTCGTACGTACCTACGTACGTACACGCCCGCGCGCTATGCCGCTTGCTATTTTGACCATGAAAAATGAAAGGCATGGTTCTCCTGTTTGTACTTTGTATTTCTATGGGTATGGGGCTCCGCTCTGCGGCCTTTCGGGCCGCCGGAGCTCCGCTGTAAACAGTAGCCTACAAGCTTTTCTAGAATAAGAGCAATCTTTTTTCTCTTAGTCCGTCGGGTGTGAGGTGATAAAAGGGAACAAGAGGAAAATGTACAACAACAAAAATTGAGAAAATCGACTAAAATTGAGAGCGACAAGATGTGCATCTCGCCTCTAGATTTTCCACCCATGCTCTTTTTACTTCACACTCAATGGGCTAAGAAAAAATGGACTTATTGTAGAAGTCTAAAGCTATTCATTCTTCAGCTAGCTCCTTGTTTTAAGAGGCTCTATTTCTCATTTCCACCGCTCTTGTCCCTATCGGTTGAATAAAAGTTGACCCTGTTTGATTATTCATAAAGTAGTTTAATATTCAAATCGCCAGTTATCCTCCTTCCTTTGCATTACTTTCATTCATTCGATCACTGGAGGTCTTGGGGAGGGTTGTCTTGGGTAGCCGAGACCATATAAACGGGGCTTTGGTGAAGCAAATGCAAGGAAACAACTTTTCATTTGAGTTATTGTCAGTATTTCACTGTATTTCTTTTTCTTTTAAACTACTTTTATCATTTCTCATGAGTGGATTTAGGAGAGCCCTGTTACCTGGCAGAAGCTTAATAGTTATATGTTATCTTCAAAGGTTATGCCTACTACGGCGAATACCCAGCATCCTTTGCAGCATGTTTCAATAACAAGGAAATGTATGACTACCTTATAAGGAGAGGTGCAGATCCGAATAAGCAAGACACGTTTGGCAACACAGTGTTACACTTGTGTGTCATACACAACAAAATAGTAAGTTGAAAAAAATAGTTAAAAATTAGCTTCTGATCATTAAAGCTTGGCTCAGTGTCGACATAAAACCAAAATCTAGGACATCACTCTGGCCAATCAAAGTTGACACCAACAATTTATCAAGCCAATCAAAACATGAAGCAAGCACGGTCAGTGCATGTAGCCAGTTTTAGAAAGTGGACCGAGTTTCTTAAATCAATCGCTAAGTAGTAATGCAAAACCAAAGTAAACACGAATTAACAGTACATTTCACATTCAAGTGAAAACACGACTATAAAGCTTCCGAATGTGGTTTCTCATTTACTTTTACATTAACCAAGCATCTTTTCTTGTTACAGGACATGTTTTTTCACGCTACTCAGAGAAAACACAAGATTCGTGCCGATTTGTTTATAAGAAATAATCTGGGACTCACTCCTCTTACACTTGCTGCTAAAATGGGAAGAAAGGAGATGTTTCATGAAATCCTCGAATATCAGAGTATGGTAAGGAATACTGTGATGGCAGCTTTTTTAGAAACTTTAAGATAGGGAGCAGAGCTCCACGGGGGGGGGGGGATAACTCCCTTATCTGGGCTATATAGGGTCGTGCTGCTGGATAGGGCAGGGTTTTGACCCTAATCAGTCCTGAACAAGGTATTTAATTCAAGCGAGTCTGTCCTAAACAGGGTATGGATATTAAGGGGCCATTCTAGATAGGGTAAATTCAAGACTTTTAAGCATATCTGAAACGCTCATCAGTATTTATTTAGCCAATCATCAGTCAACATTAGACCATTTTCAGGACTAGTTATTAGCGCTATATAGCATAAAATATGTTTTCCTTTGTCCTAAAGAGGGTATGTGTTTGACATTATTTTTGCCCTAAACAGGTCAGGGTTTCAAACTTAGGTTGAGTGCCCCCACTCAACCTAAGCATGAACAAAATCCATTAGAGCATGCTGATAGCATGAACAAATTAATAGCTTTGCCAGAACTTTTTTGCGCAAGTTTTGGCTCAGATTTTGATGTGCATTTTGCAGGGTACATGTAAGCTAGTGTTGCTCTCATCTGTTGCCTCAAGCAACTTGTACATTCTTTTGAGCTCTCCAAATCATATCTCGATATTACACACTAACATGTGATCCGATTGTTAGTTATCGTTACAAATCATAGTTAGGATACAGCAAAATTCTGGAAATTCCCACATAAGCATATCACACAAAGCATACGCCATATATATTGCTACATTGCGAGCTGAAGCAATTTAATTGTCTGACACAAAACGTTGGGCTCATATGTGATGCAACTGATTCTTGTTTGAACTGATCTCTTGTCGGTAGGAGTACTGGTCCTATGGACGCATGACTTGCTCAGGATATCCGCTGGACGGCCTGGATTCTATTGATAATATTGGTAAATCAGGTTAGTTAATATTGTGGCCTAAAAAATGAACCGGTTCAGTTCCAGGCTCATAATCAATATTTTCTCTGTAGTGACTGTCTGAAATCTGCTTTAATGTAAAGCCATCTAAAGCCACTTTCGACACCGGCTATGCCTTCCAATTTCTCCTTTTTCAATTTCTTCCCCCATAGTAACCATTTTCAATGCCTCCTATTTTCCTCTCTCTTTCTCTGTTTTTAATATACCTCCGACTCTCCTTGTATTCTAAACCCCTTATGACTCTGACAATTCCTCCCTCATTTCCGTTTACCCGCTTTCTTCATCACGGATATGAATTATCAGTTTCAATTTAATTGGTTCACTTTGCGTGTTTTCTGTGATAGTCGACTCTGTGAGAATGACTTCTGTTCTTCGTTCCCAGTAAATGCCTAATATTAAGTTCTTATTTTAATTTCGTTTAGACGCTGAATCAGCCTTATTGATCACACTGAATGGAAAGACAGACGATCATTTGGACATGTTGAACAGCGGAATCATTTATCGACTTCTTGAGGAGAAGTGGAAAGCCTTTGCCAGAGTAAGAAATAAACAATGGACTACATGCAACCACAGCTTAGTTTTGGTTAAGCTCAAGTGGACTCTGTCACTTTGAAAAAGGCTTTTTGTAATTTGTCCAAAATTCTGTCAATCTCTTCACTGGAGAAATGCATCAAGATTACAAAGTTTGTTCGTAATTACCCTCACCATTGCAGCCAGAATAAGCCAGAAAGAGAGAAATGCTTACAGTACTCTTGTCTTTTTAAAGGAAGTGGGGAGTTTGTTGGATGGGGATTTGGAAAGTAAGGCATTAATTGATACTTTTTAGTGACACTCAGCACCGACTGAACTATAGACTTACTAAACGAATGCTGTTGCCAGTAGCACCGCAGTTAGTAAAAGCTTTTTCTCTTGTTTCCAGGGCAAGTTTTACAGGAGGCTGTTATTTGCAGTCATTTATCTTTTGGGTTTTAGCTTGGCCATTTATCTTCGACCACGTCATCTTGATCTTATGAGAATAGAAACAAGCGATGATAAAGTAAGAAGGTTTCTCTGTTATTAATGACAGTAGTACATGTGTTAGGGACTAGGACTAGGATATCAAAATCACCTTCCCCACCCACGAGTTGTCACGCTAGGTATTGTGGGAAATAAATCGCACGAGGTCCGTGTTGTCCGCCATGTTGAATCAGTATTGAATGTTTGCGTGTGAAAGTGCGAGTGAGAACGCGAGCTCCCTTCTGCGGCCGGTAACATTTGGGGGCCTGTCCGGGAGTATAAGTTTACGGTAAAAGTCAAACAACAATTTTGCCGTCATGGCCGACGTTTGGGAGTTATAGGAGAAGTACAAATCGTTCGAGGAAACAAGCAAACACGATGGAAGTTGAGGACATTCAGATGCAAATACAGAGTTACCTTTGCCAGTTAGGATTGAAGGATCTGGAAGGGATCGCTAAAACTCTGGGATGCTCTGAAGGTGAAACGAAGGACAAAAATCGAAGGAAGCTGGTATCGCTAATCGAGGAACGACTCGAAGAGGCTCTGAAGACGAAGGCAGACAAAACTGAGTACCTTGAGGAATTCAAAGCACAGCTGATGGGATACACGCCTGTTTGTCCTCCTCTGGAACCTACGCCTGGAAATACTCAATCGCCGTCTAAAAAGGGTAAGCCGTATGTTGACAATAAGTCTAAAGTAGAAGAAAAGCCCAAAGTAGAAGACGTTAAACCCCTTTATTTCCAGCCTAGCGATTTTAAAAGGGAGTTTAAAATAATCGGGCAGATTGGTGAGCCAGGGCAAAAGGACAAACTGAGCTTTGTCAGCTTAGCGAGGCAAATTGAGGGTGCTTTACAAAAGGGGTACAAGCCACCGGAAGTAGTTGATGCTGTTGTCAGGGCTATTAATCCAGGGATGAGTTTGAGAAGTTACCTAGAGGGCCTGGAGGGTTTGACTCTGCCTCGCCTGAGAAGTATCTTAAGGTCCCACTACCAGGAGAAGAGTGCCACAGAACTTTACCGGCAACTCTCTACTCTTGCCCAAGAGCCCCAGGAGGGTCCGCAAAGTTTTCTGATTAGAGCTCTTGATACAAGGCAGAAAATTCTGTTCGCCACAAAGGAGGCAGACACACAATTGAAATACGACCCAGCCTTGGTCCAAGGAATGTTCCTGCATGCACTTGACACTGGCCTCCAAGATGAAACCATTCGAACCAGACTGAGGCCACTACTCCAAACGGTGGGCGTACAGGATGAAGACCTTATCCAGAGAATGAATGAAACTGTGTTGGAGGAAACAGAGAGGAAGTCAAAATTAGGGTCCTCTACCCGTCACAAAAACCCAAAAGTTAATGAGGTGCATACCATGCAAACTGGGGGAGGGTCTGCTCAACAAGGACAAACTGATAAGATGAAAAACCCTGGGAGAGAGAATTTCGCTGAAGAGAAAGTCATGGCTGCTCTACAGGAGGTTCGTTCGCAGCTTGCAACCTTGAAAGAATCTGTTGAGAAGGATCGAGCTGACAGAGATCGATTTACTAAGACTCCACCAGAACCTCAGGATTATCAGAGGTATCAAACACCCATGGGCTGCCCCAGTTGTCAAGGCAAAGGCAGAGGGGAATTATGCGACCATTGTCATGTCTGCGGTAGTAGTGAACATTGGGCCCGTGGTTGTCGAAAGAAGAATAGCAGTGGTGACAAAGCAGGTTCGGGAAACAGGCGGGGGTTACGACCGAGGGACAGGAAGTAGCCCACCCTCATGAAAATGAGAAGTCCCATAAATGTGTTTATTGTCAAAGAGTTGAACAGCCCAATGAAGTGTTTAAGCAGTGTTCGGGTTGTAAAGCAGTTCGGTATTGTGGACAGAAGTGCCAGAAACTTCACTGGAGTTGTCACAAAAGTCTCTGCCAGGCAATTGAGCATCTTGAAACACAAAAACGGTCACAAGTGGAACGTGGCGACGGTTATGTATTTGCCAGTCATTTAACACCTAAGCAACATGTAGCAGTAGCCAAGCTCGTAGGAAAGAAGTGCAAAGTGTCGTGTATGCTGGATGGGGTACCAGTGGAGGCCCTTTGGGACACAGGTGCACAGGTATCCATTGCATCAAAAGGCTGGCTTGGCAAAAATCTACCTATGTTAAAATTAAGGAACATTGAAGAGTTGCTTGGAGAGGAAGCTGGGCTGAACTTAATAGGAGCTAACGGGGGACCGATACCATTTGAGGGATGGGTAGAGGTACAGTTTCAGCTGGCTTCGAGTACTCAGTCAGCCGCCCCCATCACAGTGCCACTCCTGGTGGCAAGGGATGAACTGGAATATCCTATTATTGGTTACAATGTCATCGAGGAGGTGGTTAAAGGTAAACATCAAATGGGAGGCCAGAATGCAGATTCCTTGAGAGAGATTATGAGTTCAGCTTTCAGCGAGGTGGAACGAGAGAACGTAACTGCATTGGTGGACTTTGTGCAAAGTGCAGGTGACGAAAGACTTTGTGTGCTAAAGAGTGGCAAGAACAACTTGACGGTGCCACGTGGGCAAACGGTGTCAGTAACTTGTCGCGTCGACAGTGGTCCTCTAGAAGAAAGGACACCAGTATTGTTTGAACCTGCGCAAGAACCAGCCTGGCCAGCTGGCCTAGAACTGTCTGAACAACTAATCACATTGCCTAAAGGACTACCTCGTAAAGTGAACATTGAAATTCATAATCCCACTAAGCACGACATCACACTTGGTCGCCGCACACCGCTGGGAAGATTACAGCTTGTACAATCGGTTACGCCCTTAGAAGTTAGAAGAAAGGACCTACCACGCCCTGAAGGTACAACCTCAAGTAGAGAAAGTAAGACACCTGAAGATGAAAGTCAATCGGCCTCGCAAGCGCAGTGTCAGGGACCAAGCTATGAAGAAATCTGTAGTTCTGGAAGGATACCACCTGTAGTACTGGGCAATCTACCTGAAGAACAGAAACAATTGGCCATCACAATGCTTCGGGAGGAGGCTGAGTCGTTTGCCCAAGATGATGACGATGTGGGGTGTTTGAACGGACTGCAAATGAAACTCACACTATCCGACACCACACCGGTCCAAAAAACCTATACGTCTGTGCCCCGCCCATTGTACACGGAAGTCAAGCATTACATCGAAGATCTGTTGAACCGAGGATGGATAACAAAATCTCATTCATCCTATGCCTCCCCAGTTGTCTGCGTGCGGAAGAAGGATGGAGGATTACGCCTATGCATTGACTACAGGGAACTCAATCGAAAAACTGTACCAGACCGCCACCCAATTCCAAGGATTCAGGAGACATTGGACAACCTTGGTGGAAGTTCATGGTTCTCAGTGTTAGATCAGGGGAAAGCCTATCACCAGGGGTTTATTGACAAAGGTAGCAGGCATTTAACCGCTTTCATTACACCATGGGGCTTGTATGAATGGACGCGAATACCCTTCGGATTAACCAACGCCCCAGCCCAATTTCAGCGCTATATGGAGGATTGCTTGGAGGGTATTCGAGATGAGATATGCATTCCCTATCTAGATGACATAATTGTGTACAGTAAGACATTCGAGGAGCATGTGGAGAATTTGCGGACAGTGTTGAGACGTCTTCGTAAACATGGAATAAAGTTGAAACCTAGCAAATGTCACCTGTTTCAGCGCGAAGTCCGGTATCTTGGAAGAATTGTAAGCCAGAGTGGACACAGGATAGATCCGGAGAGTACCAAAGCTGTCACAAGTTTAAAAGAATCGCGACCGAGAACTGTTGGTGATGTTCGCAAACTGACTGGACTATTAAGTTATTACAGGCGATACATCAAGAATTTCGCTAAAGTTGCTAAGCCTCTGTATGAGCTACTGAAAGAACCGGTGAAGAAAGGACGGCCACTAGTCAGAAATCGAAAGAGTAAAGAGAAAGCAGCTAACCACGGAGGCCAACAGTCATCTCGTGAACCGATCGTGTGGACAAGTGAATGTCAGGCAGCCTTGGAGCAGCTCATTACTGCAATCACAAATCCACCAGTGATGGCTTACCCTGACTATTCTCAGCCATTTATTCTACACACAGACGCATCAGAAAAGGGTCTGGGTGCAGCACTGTACCAGAGGCAAGATGGCAAGTTAAGAGTTATCGCTTTTGGGTCTCGCACGCTGACAGCCGCAGAAAAGAACTACCATCTTCATTCTAGCAAGCTGGAATTCTTGGCCCTCAAGTGGGCAATAACTGAACAGTTCCGCGACTATCTACATTATGCGCCTCACTTTACAGTTTACACAGATAACAATCCATTAACGTATGTTCTCACTTCAGCAAGGCTCAACGCTACAGGTCACCGATGGGTAGCTGAACTTTCTGATTTTCACTTCACTGTAAAGTACCGCCCAGGGACTGCAAACAAGGATGCAGATACCTTGTCCAGGATGCCCATTGAACAATATATTAGTGAATGCAAGGAAGAGGTCAAGCTGAATGGATCAAAGCTACAGTGGAGGCAGTAAATGTTCAGCACAGAGGAGAGGCAGTATGGCTTACAGCACTATCCAATAAGCCAAAAGGAATGAAGCGCATGATGGAGGGCAAGACTAGCTCACAGCTACAACCCATTACACCCAAAGAGCTTTACCAGGCGCAGAGAAATGACCAAGCCATTGGAAAAGTAATCCAGTACAAGCAAAGTGACCAACCGCCAAAACTGCAGGACAGGATGAAACAACCCCCCAGCGTCCAATCACTCTTGCGCGAATGGAAGAAACTAGACCTCAGTGAAGATGGGATTCTCCGTCGCAGAAGTGGCCCAAACCTGCAACTGGTTCTCCCTAAAAAGTTTCACAGAACAGTGTTAGAGAGCTACATGAAGAAATGGGACATCTAGGTGTGGAAAGAGTTCTTCATCTAGCAAGAGAACGATTCTTTTGGCCGCGCATGAAGAGAGACATTGAACATTATGTCACTTGTGTATGCAGTTGTCTAAAGCAAAGAAGGCCACATGTTGCACCAAGAGCACCAATGGAGAACATTCAAAGTTCAGCACCATTCGAACTAGTTTCGATTGACTTTGTTCACCTAGAAAAGTGTACCGGGGGTTATGAGTACATTCTTGTAATTGTGGACCATTTCACCAGGTTTGCACAAGCTTATGCTACGACCAACAAGTCTGCCAGAACAGCAGCTAACAAGCTGTACAATGACTTTATATTGCGTTTCGGATTCCCGGCCAGAATCTTACACGACCAGGGAGGGGAATTTGAGAATAAGCTGTTTCACCATCTTGAGGAATGTTCCGGCATGTTGCGGTCTCGCACGACACCGTACCACCCACAAGGAAATGGAAAGACAGAGAGACTCAATCAAACACTTCTTTCCATGCTACGAACACTACCTGAAAACCAAAAGTCACGCTGGAAAGACAGTCTTAACAAAGTGGTACATGCCTATAACTGTACTCGCCATGAGGCCACAGGATTCTCTCCATTCTTCTTACTGTTTGGGCGCTCGCCAAGGCTTCCCATAGATATTATCTTTGGCACAGAACCCACCACTTCCCTCGACTATACAACCTATGTCAAGGAGTGGCGCACTGCGATGAAGGAAGCTTATGCTTTAGCTTCAAAGAGATCTGAAGCATCTGGACTGAAGGGCAAGAGACAGTATGACCGAAGAGCGAACAGTTCTGTATTACAGCCAGGGGACAGAGTGCTAGTGCGGAATCTGAGCAAAAGAGGTGGTCCTGGTAAGCTTAGATCCTATTGGGAAGATGTGGTACATCAAGTAGTAGAACGTAAAGGAGAAGGGAGTCCAGTTTATGAGGTCAAGCCGGAGACTGGTCCCGGACGTCGCCGTGTTATTCACCGGAATCTTCTACTACCATGTAATGATTTGCCCTTTGAGTTACGAGAGGACAAGATCTGTAGGAAACCAAAACGAGTCTGAAGAGGAGCAAATCACCCACACAACCACCAAATCCGAGCCAAGGAAGCAGTTCTGACGAAGAGCCTGATGGCATAATGATATTCTCTCCAGTGCAAGACCAGGAAGAGAGGGAGCCAGAATCGTCAACAGTCGTCAAACCTACCAGTGAGGCAGCCAGTGACCCACCTCCAAATCATCAGAACACTCATGAGGAGACATCTCTGGATGCAGATGCAGATGCAGCTGAATTCCAATTAGCAGCAGACCCAGAAAGTGAGACATCTGATAGAAACCAAGCAGACCAGGTAGAGGACAATGGACGACCAGCTAGGCAGAGAAGAGCACCTACATTGTTTACTTATGATACATTAGGCACACCCAGTTTCCATCACCCAACGGTGCCAAGTACATCAAACAATGCTGCGGGTGTGACGCCATTGCTAATACCTGTTTTACAAGGACCTGTTGGAGGACCACAAAGTACATGTCTGAACTGTGTCTGGCAATGGGCATACCCTACCTGTTGTGGAAATGCTGGAGTGTATCCTTGCTGGACCAATTGAACACGGACCCTGATGCATGTGAAACTGTTAACTACGTTGTGTAATATTATTTCATAAACATATTAATTAAGCGTGGACAGAGAACACTTTCCTATCTCTATGAACAGAGGAGTTTTACGTCAAAGTCCTTGAACTTTGGTCATGTAGTCTGATCCAGTCCAAAGTAGTCACAAGTTTTTGTAGATTCTGAAGGCAAGGGCAAGGGCCTGATCACCCCTTCCCCTAAGGAAATACGTGTACGAGAACTAGTATCTTACTGTAAGAGACACTGGTCTCTGTGGCTTATTCGTAATGTCGAGGACGACATTTATTACAGTGGGGGAGTGTGTTAGGGACTAGGACTAGGATATCAAAATCACCTTCCCCACCCACGAGTTGTCACGCTAGGTATTGTGGGAAATAAATCGCACGAGGTCCGTGTTGTCCGCCATGTTGAATCAGTATTGAATGTTTGCGTGTGAAAGTGCGAGTGAGAACGCGAGCTCCCTTCTGCGGCCGGTAACACATGTACAAGCGTAAATGTTATTTAAACAACCCTACAGGTTCGTTATGAAGCGATGATTAAGCGATGATCCATTGTTTAAATCCACGTGCACTTGTTGCTATCGCAAATGCTGATCCTAGCAGTATGCAGAACATTCGCAACATATATATGAAACTAGTGCATGGCTGGCTCGCCATTCTGGGCTAGCTCGCCATGAGTCTCAGCTCAGTGAATAGAGCGTCCACCCTGTGTTTTGATTCATGTCAGAGATTGTTTGTCCCATGCTTGTCACATGATGGATAATACCCCTTTCTTTCTTTAAAGTTACGTCTTGTTGCCGAAGGCTTTACAGTTCTTGGTGCGATAATCTACTTGGTTCTGGAAATCAAAGATGTGTTAATAACTCAAGGATTCCGTGCCCAGTTGATTACTTTGGTAAGACATGATCTGTATTTTATCAGTGCTACCTCATCTCTGCCATGAATTTGTCAGCGAGAATGAGCCAAATTTAAAAGTAAAATGTACTGGCCTAGCATGCCCCCACCACCACCCCTGACCACCACCCTAGCTTTGGCTACTTTACTTTCTCCCGTTTTTTATTTGCCAGATCAAAACTACATATTTGACTGTTACGGTAACCGTGTTTCTTGACTTTTTGACAGCTGATTTTTTAACCTAGTTTACGAAAGTACTCAAAACAAAATTTAGTAAAGAATGTAGAGAAACTTTGAAAGTACATAGCATTGTTGGAAAAAGAATATTTAAAAAAATTAATAGCTTAATATAAGCGTGTCATGTTCACTTGGTACTTTGTTAGCGTGACGCTCCTGGTAAATCCATCTTCTTGGTGTCATGCATTCTGGTTGTGCTTGCGTTACCATGCCGTTACCTTGGAGAACAAAAAGCTGAGACTACCATGTTAATACTTGCTGCTCCAATGGCATGGTGCTACCTGCTATTTTTTTGTAGGTAAGTAAAAAAATGAGGTCAGCAACATGCAAATTGGTATTCCCTTGTTACATAGGTTGTATGTCACGTTCTCAGCCTGTTCTCGGCATTTAAAATGAGCTGCTATGAACATCGCACGCTCCAAGCTCGAAATGTACTGGTAATGAGCCAATCTCGTTCTCAGATTGGGAGTCACAAGTAAATGGAAGTATTAGTAAGAGACTTTATTCCATGAGGGTGAATGTGATGGTAATAAAAAATACTGATAAGGATAAGCTTGTGGCTCTCTAGAAACAGCATTGCCAGAGAATCAAGTATGGCTCAGCCTAAACACTATATACCAAAAAAAATTCATTCAGCTGCCAGTGATAACTTCAGCTGTTGCTTTTTTACCAGGTTCTTCTTCATTCTACTTCACCTATCTTCTCGTTATACAATGATTATCATTTTTCTCCCGGTTGACTTTGATAGAAATAAATATTAATGTAACTGAGGGAAACGCAGTGTCCCAATATGTCCCAAATGCCTGTACGTTAAAAGAGAACACAGAAACGCTGCTCACTCGTTCAGTTTATAACAAGCAATTTATGTTTCTGGCTGCTGCAGTGGTGGCCATGTGATAACCACTCTTTCTTATTTGTTTCTCAATTTACAGAGGGTTTGGAGCAATCGGTCCATTTGTAGACATGATCTACAAGATGTGTGCTGGAGACATGTCGAGGTTCTTTATCATATACATAATCTACCTACTCGGACTTGCACAAGGTACAACGAAAATTTAGAAGTTAGAAGTGCAAATAACCATCTACAGATAGCCAAGTGAATATTGCAAACAGTTTTTAAGAGTTTGACTCCCGTTTTTTCGTCTTCACAGCATTTTCACACGTAATGAAAGGAGTTGAGGGATTCCAGAATGAAGGATATACCATCATGACGCTAATGCGCATGACGTTTGGCGAGTTTGAGGTAAGTTGTTTATTGGATGGCACTAAAATTGATTTTAAAAATTCGAACTACTCAAAAAGCTCGTAAAAGAGCTCAAAAACAAGCATTAAAAATGGAAAACCTTATTGCCATAAAGCATTGTTGTATAATTGACCTCACTCCCAATGTGTTTTCATAGCTCAGTTGGTAGAGCATCCCACCGGTATCACGGAGGTCACGGGTTCGAATCCCGTTGAAGCCCTTAATTATTTCAGGCTTCTTTATTCAAATTGCTTAAATTGAAAATTCACTGCGATGATCATTTCACACCTTCATCTTCATCCGCAGTTCACATTTGAATTATTTCATATACTTAACGTGATTTGTTCTCTTGTCTCTCCCCAGTTTTTTACGTTCGATCAGTCACGGCACCCAGTCTTGGCTAAGCTGTTGTTTTTCTACTTCATGTTGTTCGTCACGGTTTTACTCATGAACATGTTGATTGCAATGATGGCAAACACGTACCAGAATGTAAGTATAGCGATTTCGAAGAGAGCATTGGAGATGCAACACGATTTTTAGGAAAACAAATCTCTTATTGTAAAGAGTCGGGCATACACCTTATTCCAAAATGGCTACCGTCTTAACATTCTTTTGTTTGTATTCAAATTAGCCCTTCTTGTCTCGTTTTTAAGTCCAAAAATCAAAAGAATATTTTATCTCGAACGAGGCAACAAGGGCCAATTTGTATGTGCATGTATCAACGGCCATTTTGGAATAAGGTGTATGGAGTTCCCGGTGTTGTGGTCTGGTCTATTGCATTTGTACTCATGGCTGGGTGGGCGGGGTGAGATCATGAATGGACTGATAGCGGCTGCCATCGGTGGCTTTACATACTGACGTCCAATCTCACCCCTGACTCGAAATGTAAATAGTAAGTGCGCTATATCATTATCACCATTACTGTATCATTACCATGGGAAGGGATGTGGGGGAGGGGAAACCGGGGCCTGAAGTTCCTACCTTCTATACCGTTTACTGTTTATTTGGCTCCCGCTTTTTCGTGGTTTTTCTATTGCAAGGTATAACGCGATATCTTATCCCCAAGTTGACTTGACGTTGGTTATCCCCCTTCACGCTTTTTCCGCTCGTGACTCCCATACTCCTCCCCCTCCTGTTTATCATGTTATTCTGCCTGCTGTACTTTCCCAATAACCTTTGCCTACCTTGACCATCTTAAGTCGTCCTCACTATCCTGGTAGTGGATAAGGGTTCCCTGTCATTGGAATGCTGTTCTGGAAACCAAACCATCGTTTTTGTGTGTGTCAACAATAATAGTTAAAACTTCTCAAAATCATTTGTTCAGAAAGAGTTCTATATTACTGACAGTAGAAGTCTGCTTTAGCTCTGTATTTCTTAGCTATGCTCTTGTTTTTCGCAGATTTCTGACCGTTCAGAAAAAGAATGGAGAAGACAGGTAAAAACAAACCAATACATTAATATTCGCCGTCTTACGTTTGTATATCTTGAACTAAAACGTCGTCCCAACGGCCACTCTTGGTCTAGTACAGAATTAACAGGCCGTTTAAGAGAGGTAGCCGTTTGTTTCGCTCTACATATGAGTGGTTATTGCGACAAGTTCAAACAACTTTATCTTGGTTTCTCTTGTATCTCCTTTTATTACCGGATCTAATCGTTTCTCAGTCATTCTAGCAGAGGGAGAACCTTCTGCTAATAGGGGACACGTTACTTAAAGTGAAAATTACTTAACAATAATCTACATCAACAAATTGAAAGAGCTGCATAACTAAAAGCCCTCGCCTCCATCTTTTAGAAAGCTTCAAACATCGCGCTGTATTTGTGTTTTAATTAACAATAGTCAACGAGGCGCAGCCGAGTTTACTATCGCTCATAGAAAACGACGGCGAGTAGTCTAATTGTTTTATTAGAAACTCTAAAGGGTTACATTACAAAAGCTACAATTTTTGAGTATTTTTTGAGCCAAACGTCGAGAAAAATCTTGCATTGAAAGAGCAACGAGCGGGCGATCGTTTTCTATCAGCGAATAGAAAACAGTGGGAGAACTTCAGATTCGCGGATTTCCAATAGAACACAGCTGAGTTTCTACTAAAAGCCTTTAGAATACGCTGATGTCTCTCCTTACTGGAGAAGCTACTACTTACCGAAAAGAAAGTATGTTAAATCTAGATAACGCAGAGTCGGCTTGTCTTAATTGATAAGAAACCAGGCTAAGTGTGATGTGTGTTCTGTTGATAGTGGGCGCATATTATCATGGTCTTAGAACGGTCAGTTAAACCATCGGACCTGAAAAAACTACAGGACGACTACTCGGTTGACATGGCCCGAGAGGGGATTAAGGAGAGGCGACGTGGTCTCATGGTGATTAAAAAGAGCAGTCTGCCAAGCAAAGCAGATAAAAGAAAAACCGCCATTTTGAACTGGCAGGTAAGGCCTGGGAATGATTCGAGTGTGAGCTCAGTTCAGTCGTCACAAAGCTCTTCGGAACCTCTAATTTCATTGGGTCTTGAAACCACGAAGCTCTGTTGTTTTAGGGCTAGGTCCATTGTTACTATTGTTTGTATACAATTCTCCCAGCCAACCCTTTGCGACGTTCCGAACAGCTTTGTAGACATTACGCTCGAAATGTCTGTCGCTTTTCTAATCTTGATATGGCGATTGACTTCTTTTATCCAGAATGGATTTTTGCAGTAAAATATATTACAAACGAAATCTTAAATCATTGAAATTTCAGCTTGTTAAAAAGAAAAAGTAACAGGAACGATGATTCTTGAGCTTGTGCTTGCACAACTAAACATAAAGTTAAAAGAGCGGAGTAATCCAAGTTTTAAATTGTTCTGAACCTACCCACCACATAAATCCTTACTGCGGTTTAAAATGTGCTAATGTAATTCTAGTGTTTAACCTCATTTGCTCAGAAGCTATCAATTTTGGTTATTTTGAAACTGCAGTGACAGGGAAGAAATGACACTGTATGTAGTTCGAAGTATAACTGACTTCGGTTCTTGAAACTAAACGTGGTTATTGCTTTCTTCATTTATCCTGCAATACTTTGAGAAAAAAAAGACCTTGTTCCTGTCTGACTTATCATTGAATAAACTACTATTGAAAGATTTCGTTCGATCAAGAAAAACCTGGTAACTTTGCACATAATAGAACCCACTCTTGGACGCTTTCTTTCAATTGCTCAATTCTTCTCTTCCTTCTCGAACCTATAGAAGTGTCTTAGACGCGACCCAAAATATTTCATACCGGTAAGCGTAACTGCGCTAACAATTAGGTCACCGTGTCTTCTCTAAATAATCCGTACTGTACCTTGACTCTATCTTGACTGTATGCTGAAAGTTTTCACTTGCACAGTCCGGGGAAAAAGTACCAATTGACGACGAAATCTCGTCTCTGAGAAGGGACAACCACGTTTCCAGCGTCTCGAGGTTGTGAGAAGGGACTGAGCCTACAGTGTTCATACCTGAAGTTTCTATGCAACGTGACGTGTTTGCTCGCGGGACTACTTTCGAAGCACTTGCGAGCACCGACACTACTTTTTGATTGGATAAAACAAGTCGGAAACTTATCGAGTGCTTCAACACAGATTTACCAAAACTGGCATTTGTTCTCCTACTGCACAAGGGGGTAGGTGCAGCGCGAAATTTAAGAATATGGGTCTCTGTAGAGTTTGGAAATAAGTATAGAATTTTTCATGGGGGTTCTCACGTGCAATTAAGCGTATAAAAATGTTATAAAATAAGCTAAACTAACCTAAAGCCAACTTGATCAGCTCTCGGCTGCTCTGCGATTAATTTAACGTTAACTTTAAACATTTAACGCTAGGCTCTGCTTGACGATATGAAGGCCGTGCAGGTCGACACTTGAGGGAGCAGGTAACCTTGAAACTATCTTTTGACCTGCACGCTTCCTCACTGCCGGTTAAGCACCACTAACTTCTAATATGTCTAACTTGAACTTCACTCATGTCCTTGAGAACAGTTTTTTCCAAATAAATGGCTGTTATGATCGACGAGTATATAGATCACAAAATTAACGTGATCATAGCAGTTCCTTGTTAGCGCCCGAATATTAATTTCACGTTAACTTTACATTCAAACGCAGCACTGCAACGAATGCGCTTAGGACAGACAGTCCAGGTTAAAATAATTGTCTGTTGAAAGAGTAACCTTTATACAACGAAAACAGTTTGTTCCACGGTCGGATTTTGCCCAGGGGAAGAATTTTGAAGCAGCACATGAAAGATACCGCAATTTTCAGATAGACGTTTTCATCAATAGGCCATTTTACAGTTCTGTGCTTATTTACCAAGCCTTTGAGTGGAATTGAGGCTGAAGGTGACCTTTCATAGATACAAACCCCCTTGCTTTTGATATGTAAATCGTTTTGTTGATATGCTAAATACGTTTCTCGTCTCTAATATGTTTATCATGGCAAGGTCAACCTGAGCCTCGCTTTCATACAGAGGCCTGGTTACATTTCACAGAACTGTAAAATGGACTATTGATAAATAATAATTTAGACTAGCTAGTCAAGAGGCATGGTAAAATTTAGGGGTTTTTGACAGGGCAATAGACGCTTAAGTTTTAACGTATTTTATGGACATTTTAATTTTCCTCACAAAAGCAATATCCAAGAACACACAAAGGAAGTGAAAAATTATCAAAGACGAGTATAATCTTCATGTATCATCATTTCCAGAAGAAATATTTGGCAAATTTCAGCCAAGGATTGTTGGTTTTTATTTACATATTGTTGTCATTGATAAAAACTTTTCTTCCTCAGATTCTGGGCGTTGACTCTGTCAAAAACAAACTTGAAGAGCAAGCGAAGCAACGAAACGACAGCAGCACCTCGCGGATACGTAAATCACAAGTGAACACAGCATGGAAGTAAAAGCACCGTAGTGAAGATAACAGAGAAAAGTTCTCATGGATGGATGATCTGTTCCAGGCATTCGGCTAGCAAGGCAGCAACGCGAAGAACAACGAGTACAAAAATAGATAGGAGTGTCGATGGGGGTTATTCTAAGAGACCCTTTCTCATCCCAAAACCCTCGCCATCTTTTCCCTCGCCGTTCTTCGCGCTACTTCCCAACTAACCAAACGGCGAGTACTCCACGGAATGGAAAATTAAATTAAATCAGCAAGAGTACATTTTCTCACTTTGTCATTGGACAAGCAAAACTCTACACCGTAGCAGTTGGCAAAATCTTGGTGTGGAGTATAATGTTTAGAAACGTAATTCTTACAACGTTTTCTATGAAAGTAAGTCAATTTATAAAATTGTAAAATGTTATTCATTGGGGGAAAATATTCTTCAAATTGTAAAACGTTTTAGTACTAGAGACAAATTTACCTGGTTAAATATTACTTTTATATGACAGCAAAATCAACCATTATCTAGGTTTCTTTTTTTAACTAATGGATAACGTAGTAATGCCAAGAGGTTTTGACACAAACTCACTCACTCACTCACTCACCCGTTATTGGTTTTGGTTTTTAGTTTGGAAAGAAAATCTTTCCCGGCTACAACCTCATTCCCTTCTACAACGAAACGTCCACATTTCTTACGGGCTTGCACGGCGAAATCTTACGTAGTACGTATTTTAGCAATAGGAGTTTTTCCGTGTTTATAAAGTTATAGCCTAATCTAAACACGGGGGGGGGGGGGGGGGCTGGGAAAATTCAAGGTACTTATGCAAACCCGAGACGCAATCGATGGTTTGCAAAACTTTCGAGAATTCTCCAGCTCCCCGAGTATTTAGATGAAGCTATGTAAACATGGAAAACTTGAAAGTCCTCTATTGCCTTCATAAAACATTTATCAAAACTACGCGCGAATCTCCACCTCACAACTGTGTTGACATACTCTCATCTAAACACACCTATCGACCATTGAGCGCGCGCGTAGTATTTCAGTTGTTTTCTAAAAAGACATAAAAAGGGTATTTTAAACCAATCCAAGAGAATGTCCGAGTAGATTTAATTATAGTATTAGCACATTTTTATACAACGACGTTAATGCACGCTATTCTATATTGGTCAAACTATCGTCTGCTCTGCCGACAGACGCAGCAAAGAAGAACTACACGCGTTTGAAGATTATTTTAAATCAAAACGCAACAGCGCTTCTTTCTGGTATGGGCAACTCGAAAAGATATGTGTAACCTATGCTGCTAATATCACGGGTCAGGCGGGTGGACAAGCTCTCCTAACTTGTTACGTTGTTTGCAACTCTAGCAAACCACATGAAATAAGTAATCTATTGCTAAAATAGATTGCATGTAGGATGCTGAGCAAACTTTTCATTATACATACAGTGAGTATCTGTGGTCACTTTAAAATTCACCCCTTTATTTGACGCGCTGCACAGCGCTTTGACGTAAAATAAATCGAACTGTTAAAGTTACGGTTTTGTTTATTCTTTTGTATCTTTATCTCTCGAGTCATCTGGGTTTTCGAGAACATAATACAGTGGATCTGCGATGGAATCGCTAGAGGGTACCCTCTCAGGGCCATTGGCGTCACGACCTCGTAGTTCCTTGAGAACATGATACAGTGGATCCTGGTTGGTGGACCCTTTAGCAGGAAATGGTTCCTCTAGAACATAATAGAGCGGATCTGCGATGGAATCGCTAGAGGGTACCCTCTCAGGGCCATTGGCGTCACGACCTCGTAGTTCCTTGAGAACATGATACAGTGGATCCTGGTTGGTGGACCCTTCAGCAGGAAATGGTTCCTCTAGAACATAATAGAGCGGATCTGCGATGGAATCGCTAGAAGGTACCCTCTCGGGGCCATTGGCGTCACGACCTCGTAGTTCCTTGAGAACATGATACAGTGGATCCTGGTTGGTGGACTCGTTAGTAGGAAATGGTTCCTCTAGAGCATAATAGAGCGGATCTGCGATGGAATCGCTAGAGGGTACCCTCTCAGGGCCATTGACGTCACGACCTCGTAGTTCCTTGAGAACATGATACAGTGGATCCTGGTTGGTGGACTCTTTAGCAGGGCATGGTTCCTCTAGAACGTAATACAATGGCTCTGCAGCACTTTTGCTATTGAGTGCTCTAATGTCTTGAGCAGCCTTCAGTTCTTCAGTGACGCGATGCATTGGATGTTCGGGTTCTTTTTGACCACTCTTGTCCTGAATCAGCACACCAAGTCCCATTTTAGTTGTGACCTCGGAACCCTTTAAGGCGTGGTGCAACGGCACATTTGTGGATTGATTCAACTTTTGCGGCTTGTCGAGGATCGAAGAAGATGTACCACAGCCCCGCGAAATCGCTGATTGTGCAAAAGATCGAAGTGAATGAAAGAAGCTCTCAGACTCCTGAACACCAACCGCATCAGTTTCTTTCAAGACTGCTTCAGGTTTAGGATCATCGTAGTCTGTGTAATCCTTGTTGTATTCTCTATCCTATTATCAGAAACAAACAATATAATGAAGCCGATTAACCATATCCCAAGCTAACATTAGAAAAGAGCTGTTCAGTTATACAATAAGCCCAATTATGCTCGCATTTTGATTGGTTTCTACCTATGATCTATTAAAGGACACACACTGAAGACTTTTTTGTTCTTACCACAGTTTGACGTCATCAGTTATCTATTACTGAACAGACGCACGGCAACATGGAATCTATTTGTTAAATACATATCCAGGGGTGTAGTTTAGGGTAACTCCTGGGCGTGGCTCAAGCCTCAGCTTTCGATAATTTCTTATAGCTGATTGATCAGGACTTCCAACACAGACAGTACTTTTCTTATTTCGTCACATGCAACTCTAAACGAGACTTCGACAGCTAAAATTATTTACACCTTTAAGCGAGACAACAAGGAACAATTTTTTTTAATACGGAGTAACCCCCGGGGTGGGAAGAGGCTCAAACTGAGAGAAAGATAATCAGGGATAAAAAACGATCTGGTTCCAAATGTTTTCAGTCTTTACCTCTATATCACCTGAGACCAAGTGCTGGTACGTCTGTGCCTGGTTGGTTTGATCGAGATCCCGGTAGCCTGTTGAGTCCACAGGAACACCAATCCTATGATCATCTCCAATCTGCAGTCCCCGATATTCAGCACTCGCTCCCACCGCCAAGGACTGATAAGGCGCTTGAGCAGAAATCGGTAGAGGCTCGGAGATTATCGGGTGCTCACGACCTGGTTGATAGATAGATACAATTATTGTAAACTAGTTTTCAGCCATGCACAAACTTCAAATTCTAGAAAACAAATCAAAAAAGCGATACTTACTTGCAGAGTTTTGAGCTTCACATGTCTCGGGACGAGTTTTGCTGAAAAGAATAATAAATATTAATTCTTTTGATACATAGTCGTTTATTCTTGGTTTTCACGTGACGTCTACTAAATTTTTATTGTCACCACGTGAAAGAAATCCGAAAAGTACATCTCTTCACAGGTTTCCAGCTAAATAGTATGCTTTGTGTTTGAAATACAGCATGTTGAATTTTCGAATTCTCCGTCGTATGTAACATCACGATGGCTCCGTGATAAAGCTATCGTAGTTGAAGAAACGGTCTTTTTCGCAAGATTTTTGCAGTTTAAAACAGTGTAAGTATTAGGAAAGATGTTTATGTGTATGCGAGCGATCGCTTTCATGGCAAAAGTGAGTGCCAGATGTTTTCTTTGATTTCCGGCCGCCATGTTGGTGCCCATCCGGCGTCTACATACTAAGCTCTATAAATTTGCGTGAAATGCTTCGGCAAATAACTCAAGAATGATGTATCGCACAGACTTGCTGGGGACTTGGAGATGTTGTTTGTCTATTAATATTTTATTACATGTGAATTAATAAACTTTTTTCATTGCATAGTTTTGGATTTATTTTTTGATGGCGTGACAGTGAAAACCAGCAATTCATGTAAAATAGCCTTCGTGATTACTTAGCTTCCCACATTTAAAGGAGCCCCATCACGATATTTTTAGCATTTTTGCAACGAAATTCCTCTTAAAATTTTGGAAACCTCTAAATAGGAAACCTCCAAAGAAATGATACTAAACCAAAAAGGAACAAGGATGGAGAAGATTGAGACGGATTGCAAATAACGAATTTAAAAAATTTAGGCTAAAAATTTCAAAATGCAGAAGCCATGACGTAGCTTAGGCCTTGGCGGATTGTGCTAGCATAATTTTTGGCATAATTGTAGCAAAAAATCATAATTTTTTAACGAGCACTGCCACGGCATAATTAGCAAATAAATAAATTCGTAAAATTTAGTAAATATGGTGTATTTTCTACAGAAATAAATTAAATTTAGGTAGCATGTTCTTTTTGGTTCAGTCAGTATATACAAGTGTGATCGTTGAGTCGTTGAAGGCATTTAACAAACGCTTCAGAAATGCGAGCTGCTAATTTGGACAGCCGAGGGCCGAGCCATAAAACACAAATAAATTTACAACAACAATTTATTTGAAAAACATCATAATTTGGTGTCGTTATTACGTCCCTATATATACAGAATCTTCGTCATTTTGTGAGCATAATTTCGGAAATCAGAAGCATAATTTGGGAATTTTGGCATAATTTGGCAAAATTTCGAGTACTGCTATTAGGAAATTTAACAATTGTTAGCCACCTTGTCTCCCAACTCGAAATTTTGTTTTACAGTATTATTTTTTATAAATTTTCCTTTAAAATTGTTGTACATTTTCACGTCAATTTCACAGGCTTGTCGTGGTACGTCCTCTAATCGACCACTAATTTCTTCATCACATTGCCAAATTTTGGGCAGCTCACGAGGCCGCCGCGAAGCTATTTTTGAAAGTTTTCAACGTGAGTGCAACCTAGAACCCAGGCTTTCGCTTTTTTGTGTTTCGATGAATTTTTGACCCTTGAACATTAGCCAATGAGCGCGCGAGAATTTCTGCAGTTATGGTAAAAAGGATATTAAACTTCTTACCAGCATTTGCCGTTCCACGCACAAAGATGTAAAGCCGCAAACACCAAGACTTCTAACAACAAACACGATACCACCAAGCAGTAAGTCATCAAGTTATTCCTATCTGTTTTTCTTGTTTTTTTTGTGCAGCCTGCAATGAAGATAACATTGCCGCGATTGCAGGCAAGTTTTGCTTTCACGTTAAACAAACTAAACACGGTACTAAAGAGGTTTAGGTCTCCAAGGCTCCGCGGCCAAATAGGTGGGGCTCCAAGACCTCCAAAACACAGGGCTCCAGCAGAAAAAACACAGGGATCCCAGCAGGAAAACTATAGGCCTCTAGGATCCACCGTAAAAAGTAGGGCTCCATGCTATAAAATTAAGCATGCACTTCTAAAACAACAGAAAAAAATCGAGTTTCTTACCTGGCTTTTTTAGATGCCTGTACGTTTTCAACATCTGGCACGCGTGCGCTTTGAACGATCCATTTCTGTTCCTTATGATGGAGATAAAGGCACCCTCAGACTGATCATGCTGCATGAAAATGAAGAAAGAAAATTGAGCCGTCTATAGTATAGTTCTGTTCGAATTTTCAACTTTATTTCTATTTTTTATATGTAAAGTGTGGTCTCTGCGCCAAAAAAATCCATTTTAAAGTTCAAAAGTTTGAGTAATATCCACGTTTCTAGGTTCGCTTTTTTTCTGCCTGTTTTAATATCATAGTGCCTTGAAAACGCACCAAATGTAGTCTTGGACTGCGGGGAGCATGTCCCCGAGCCCCCCTGGAGGCTCGCGCCTCCGCTGATCGTTCGGTCCGTGTCGTTGGATCGCACCCTCCCGAAATAAAAAAAAAACCTTCCTAACAGGCGATTCGCACACGTTTCTACATTCGTCATGCCGGCTTACAGCATTGAATTGTTGATTGGTCCAGCGGGTTGTCTGTGTCCTTTGTGATTTGTTAGGGGTAGGGTGGAAACTTTTTGGTTTTGGTTTTACGAAACTCAGTTGAAAACCTTTCTATTGAGTTATTAACAGTGATTATGTCAACGTTAAGACGTCGTGTGTTCCAGTTTGGCATAAATAAATTAAAGCCCTATTCCTGCATGTGATAGGGAGGGGAGAGGGGTTAGAACCGGCATTTTGTGGTATTAGATCCTAACATTTGTAATCCGGTTTACCTCCAAGTCCACTTTAATTCCTAAATCAATTTTATCTGGTATCTGGTTTGTCTGTTTCCCTTTACCACGGTTGTTTTTTATCTCGTTCTCTCCCGTTTCCTGGCTTGGGCGAACTGAACTCTTGGTTAAATTCTCTCTGCAGGGTTCTGTGATAGTTTCGTGCGCTTTTGTCAGGTTTATGTTTTGCAGAAGGGAAGCTTGGCACCATGTTTGGTTGAATACCACAAGGACGCCATTAAATTCTAGAAATAAAAAAAGTACGGTGTCTAAGTTCTATTTGCTTTAATCTTAACGAATAATAAAATGTTGACATTTTCTGATTAGTTTCAAATTGACTGAAACTAAAATAGCTTTCTACGTAGAAACTGACAACAATAGTTAAAAACACGAAAATAATCAAGGATAGTTACGGCTGACGGAGATTAAGACCCTTTCACTCCCATGATCTGAATAATAATTCCCCGTACTGAATGCTATGCATTTCTCTTAATATAGGTTATGAGAATTTGGTGGTACATCAAGACACGATCTATTCTCATCACCTGCCTGCTTGACAATGTATTGATATTGGTGAGGAGAATTTTGATGATCATCGCTCCTGGGAGTGTCGAAATCTAAGGGTTAAGCATGCAATTTTCGTGTTTCATTTTCTTGTGTTTCTCATTCTGAAGACTAATAGTACCGGGGGGGGGGGAGGGGCTAGTCCCATACATAAGCTGTACAGTCATGCCGCGGGATAGGGTATGGTTTTCTGAGGTGCTCGATTCTTAAATAGGGTATCATTTTTGCCCCTTTTGGCATTGTTTCTAGTGCGATCCTTAGATAGGGTATCGAAATTGTATCGTCTGAAATTGCAGAACGTAAACGGGAAGTGAAACGAAAAGAAATGGTCTACTAAACTGAACAATCGAGTAAAACGTTACAGGAACAAAATAAGGTTGATATATATCTTTCTAATTTTTCGTTTTTTTCCTCGAATAGGGTGTCATTTTTCGAGATTCCGTAACCTGCGATAAGGTGTTCTTATTTTTAGAACGCCTGATCACAGGTTACAGATTCCGTTATCTTTATCCTTTAGGGTCAGGATTTAAAAACCTTCGTGGTACACACCTATCCCAAATTTAAAGTGGTACCCCCCGGGTGATAGTAAAGAATGATTGAAGTGATTGAAAGGTCATCAGTGACAGCAAATGAATGATAAAGACATCAATTACCTCTCTCGAATTTCTCGTTCAGGAAGTATTGCCTTTTGTAAGTGTTCCTTGCAGCAGGACATAATTGTTCCTTACAGCTTTGCTTAAAGCCACTAATGTTCGCTTTCCCATCGCGAACTTTCGCCGCAGAAACTAAGATCAAACCCAAGAAAGCCACTCTGATTTTGACTCCAAAGAGATTCATGTTTCAGCACTGCGGGAAGCCGGCAAGAAGCTCTCCGGAAAGTGCCTCTTGGCCCAAACCTTTTTGCTGCTCAGTTTACAAAAAATCATTCGAAACCAAAAGATATAGGTTCCGATGTTTGATGTCGCTGGTTATCTTCTATTCGTCCAGTTATGAGAAACTGAAACCACTAACATTCTTTTCGTTTTTTTAAAAAAATGTTGTTGATGCTAACAAGGAGCCGGAGAACTAAAATGTACGTGAAACTTGAGGATATCAAATTCTGATGCTGGGCTATGCCTGCATTTCCGCAGCCGCGTTATTTTCCGTACGCCAACAGGCGTGATCATGAATTTTAACTGGCTTTAAGCGAGTAAATTAAAATTAAAATCTGTGCACGGTTTTGTCAGTCTGGGAAAAACTGAAACTACGGTAATCAATTTAGACCAACCCCCACCCCTAGGGAATTCTGTTTATACAAAAACTGAAAGAATTCTCATGCCCGGTTATCATGAGCCCAGTGGTCGAAAAATAACGAGCCCAATTATGGACGCATTTTGATTGTTCCTACCTATGATCACATGCACTGATGACGTTTCTTTATTATATAAAACAGATAGATTCCATTTTTCGGTGCGTCTGTTCAGTTATAGATCACAGAAGACGTAAAAATGTGGTAAGAACATCAATGACACTCTCTGCTCTGATCCTGACTCGTCCCCAGTCGTCTCTTATCAGAAAAAATAACACACATAACACACATTTTTAACCCTGTGGTTGTGGAGGGTTAGTTCATTGATAAGCGTGTGCTCACAAGGAGGAGGCTTTGTGGTGCTCGCATTTATGCACCCTTCAACGGCGTAATTCAAGGGATAGAATTACGTTTAATCAATATAGCTTCTATTTCCTCATTATTCCGTCATCATAAGGCTAGTTTTTACGTATTACCAACTATTGTTTTACTGGAATGTTTATATTTTGTTGCAATGATTTTTACACTTTACACTTCGTAGCACTTAACTATTTTTATTCCCGTTTTATATAAAGTTTAGTCGTCAACTCAGCTTCTTCTGTCCAAGTCAGTTACTCGATCGTGTGGTTTGAGCTGATCCGGGACTTTATCGCTGACCACCCCAAAGCCTCCCTTGTGAGCACACGCTTATCAATGTTATTGCCACATCAAGAGGAATGAAGGGACAGAGAGGGAGGCTCCCGGTCAAGCCCTTGGGATATGTCAAGTACGCGAAAGTTATTTTTAGTCGAGCGGAAGTCTGTTTCTGGCGGGAAATCTGTTTTCCGAGATGTCCGCATAATGGCCAACATTTGGAAGGAAAACAAAGTCCTCTTCATGTCATGGCGGACGAAGTGGAGTTAACGTTTGGCGATG
The DNA here is from genome assembly GCA_947652115.1 of Blastomussa wellsi. Taxonomy (NCBI): domain Eukaryota; kingdom Metazoa; phylum Cnidaria; class Anthozoa; order Scleractinia; family Plerogyridae; genus Blastomussa; species Blastomussa wellsi. The sequence continues at coordinate 1,235,016 of OX393574.1, read as the reverse complement.
AAGACGACTTTCGAGGACAAGGAATACCTTTTTTCTTGTCTGATTTTCCCAGCTGGGAAATAAACTCCACCATTTCTACAGACACGAATGACTCGCTGGCCGTCATATGTGATTTAAACGAAGAATTCGAGACCGAAACGGATGTCGGTGACATTCTTGGCACGACAGCGATAGAGAGTCTGATGACGGCTGTACTGATGTTTGCGAGCAGCAGGAGAGAAACAAGAAAGTCTGAGAAAGGGAAAATGTCACATCATGCCCTTCCAGAGCGATTTACCCGATAACTAAAGCATGCCATACAAATAGAAGTGAGCCCAGGGCAGACCGCACGAACAAAGCATATTTACCTTTGCGTGACGGCCACAATTCTATGGCTCTACAAAAACAGACGCGTACGAATAAAACATTATAAGGTGCCCTTCGTACACTAACGAGAAGCAAAACATTTCAGAGGACAGAACAAATGTTCTAGGAAAGTGAACAAATGCCACGAACAGTCAACAGACTTACGCTTGTTAGACATACAGATGTACTTGACGAACAAGGCAGGTCAAAACCATAAACAAGGAGCTCAAAAGACTAAATGCAAGAAACACCTTCTCCACGACACAGAACGAAAACAAACTCATAGCTTTACAATTTAACCTACAATTGACCATTTTCGCATTTCCCATAATACACCTTGTTTACCCCCCAAAATTGTGCATAAGCATTGTCTTGGGACGACTGTAATACCCACCTGAAATGGGTTGGAAATCAGTCAATTCTTGGTTTTCATGTGACGTAATAAAATTCTAAAATCGAAATTCGCTAAGCCTGTTAAATTTTCGTTGCCACTAGGTGTAAGGTGAACTAAAAATATGTCTTTCCGCACATTTTCAGCTCGATAGGGCCCTTGGTTTTGAAAACAGAGCACTTCGAATATTTGAGTTTTCCGCCATATTCGACATCAAGCTGAGTGCCGTCACAAAGCTGTATTGTTTAGAAAAAAAGCCTATCCTTTCGATTTTCAGCAGTTTGAACATTTAAGATATAATAAGTGGTGTTTATGTGGACGTATAACAGCTCATGACCCAAAAGAAGTCGCTATTATGGTACAATTGAGCTCCAGATGGTTTCTCGGGCATCACGGCGGCCATATTTGTGTCCCTCAGAAGGACACAAATATGGCGTCTCCATACTGAACTTTGTAAATTTGCGTGGAACGTTTTGGCAAATAACTCGCGAACGGCACACCGCACAAGCCTGAGACTTGGAGAAATTTTTTACTTATTTATCACCTACACAATCTGAAATTCTTAGCTTCTGTAGTTGAATTGTTTCGAATTTAGTTTTTAATTGCGTGGCAGTGAAAACCACCAATATCGCGGGGTCAGGATAGGACTCATCGAGATCCCATGTTTTTTTTAAGTTGACCGCTGACCAGGTAATGGTTTTCCATTGTATCACGGGCACAGGTCCGAATTTTTGGTTGATTTTGTAGTTTTTCATGGCCATCCTCGGCGGAACTTATGTGATTAGAGTTGACAATTCTGATTTTTTTCGGCAACGAAATCTTTCTTGGGGAGTTGTGTCCGCTAGAATTTTCACTGAATTAGATCATTTTCTCAAATTGTTAAGAATCAGCAAAAACTATGGAGTTCCACTTTTTGGCTTGGCTAAATCTATATATCATGGAGGAGAGTTGTACGGTGCCTTGGAATGGACGTGGACTTCTTTTCTCAAAAAAAGGGAACAAAAAACAAACTTAACACCCATTATTCTTGGTGCAGTCTTCGTGCAATTTCTTATGTCAGTTCTTATTATAATTTCAACCCGCGAGGTATTTCTGAGCCTTTGACATCACTTTCTCCCAATCGCGACCAAACCTTTAAACAAGGTCATATAATGGCGGCCGTAAATTCTCGGTAATAAAAGTTAAAAAAGGCCTTCTCATGTTCCGAATGGGCCTTAATCACACGGCGGCCATGTTGGCCATAGACAATAGATTTCGTACCGCGATCCTCGAGTTGAAATGGTTGGGAACGAGTTTCCGCGTGGCAAAACAAATGTTTTGAATCCCTTGGGACCCAACATGGCCGCCGTGTGATTAAAGCCCATAGTCTGGAATTGGGCAAAATGAGTCACGGAGCCTACTGCAAACAAAACTGCAAAAATTCAGACCAGAAAATTGGTGTCATTGCGCTTTAAAGAACAACCACTCATTTGCGTGACAACGGAGTGAGCCAATCACGGCACGTTATTCTGGACTAGCGCAATACTCAATACTAAATCACGCAACAGAAAACAACTCTAATAATCGTGTATTTCAAGGACACCTATCCAACAAACATTGTCTCGCAATATACGTCGACGTATGGAAACGTCGGTAAATACAGTCTAAGGAACTGTGACCGCGCAACAGAAACGAAATAAGCGTCATCACGCAGTTCAGGTTACATCAATCACCTAGTGAAAACTTGAGGCCCATATATTACATTTCTGTTGGATTGCAATTGGGGTCTTCAAGTACATAGTAAAATCTTTGAACAGGTGACTGGGATTCTGTTTCATCGATAACGTCTTCGAGTGCACTGTCGCACTCGCTACAATCGGAGTCTATAATGATTTCTAATCCGCTTAGTCGACACTCTGATGCATTGCCATGCACGTCATCACGAACTATATCATATTCAGTAGATGCGTTATCGTTAGTGTCAACAATCGTATCTTCTTGATCTTCTGCACTCGAATCGGCCCTCGCAGAAAAATCAGATTCCAACCCAACTTGGCAATTTTCCACCGAAATATCGTCCTCTTCATAAAATTTCAGCGAAGATAAAGATAATAGAGATGGAGAATGGGCCACTACCTCAAGTTCAACAGCCCCTTCATCCTCTTGTAGAGTTGACGCTGAACTTGATTGACACCTGACAGTCAAACTGCTTGCGCGCGTTTCCTCAATATAGAAGGAATCTTCCTCATCTAACATTTCAGGTGTGCATGTGCTTCGCGGTCGGTGAGGGTCCTTGGTTGTTTCGAACTCACACTGCGCATCTAACGCAGCTGTTGATACGTTAACGTAATTTGACGCTGAAGAACTTACTGCTGCTACAACTACAGGCACAAATTGATATGCCGTAGAGGATGTAACGCGGTTTGCTCTCATCAAATCCTGATACACGGGGAAAGACAATCGCCGTAACACTGGGTTATCTCTGACGCTACGCAAGCTCTCGTACACATTGCTGCAGCCATTCACGTCATGAGGTCTGGTGTTCTCCACTAGTGGCTGATAGACGTTTGCATATGGAGATCCAGTGGAAACGGCGGGAGACCCTGACAGATTGACAGCTGTCACTGGCATCAAAGTGATGCTTGTGTCAATTCCTCGCTCGTATGTTGGGTTTCCTGTAAAGAAGATATTAGGCAACGTTTAATTTCAACGAGCGCTTGTTTTAAACTAATTTGAAGCTAAATGCACAGCTCGTTTTATATTATCCAGGCATTCCCCGTAGTAGCTTTTGACAGATTTTTAGCGCATTCTTAAAATGCGTACCTATGACAATGGTGGTAATGATAACGATGACGACGACGATTAAGATAAAGGTTACGACGGTAAACAAACGAACAAGTATAACAGGTTTGCAAGCATACCTGTGCTCCTCCTTCTTCTTTTTATCCTAAAAAAGTACATCAAAAATTAGAGAAAAGATCCGGCATTAGTTTGGTCCGCTATGCAAATGATATTTGTTTCTTCATTTGTTATAAAATAAAAATATTAGATTGTATCGAAAGTATAATTTAAGTCAGTAATAGTGGTCTTTGTCAGTTATGTTTTGTAAGTACTTCTACGGTGATATATGCATCTCAGTTAAAATTCTTAGAACTAGTAAATGTAAGTAGGGGTTCTATATTGTTAGTGATGTAGCGTAATTTTGTATTGTGTTGTATTATAATGAAATAAATAAATAATAAAAAATGATACGAATAAAGTTGGAGATAAACAGTATTGAAAAGTAATGAATCCCAGGAAATGTCAAAAACCAAAATGAGGCGTTTTGTAAAGCGCTTTTGATCATTTTTATGTTAAAGGGCGCTATGTCCTGCATCGATCAAGTAGTTAAATTGTTATTATTATTATTATTATTATTATTATTATTATTATTATTATTATTATTATTATTATTATTATTATTATTATTATTATTATTATTATTATTATTATTATTATTATTATTATTATAATGACTGAACTGACTAGCGAAGCAATGCATGTGATAGCTCTTCTACTATTTTCCGGGCAATTTATCACCCACAGGAATTTATTGCTTAGATGGTTTGTTCAAATTGGTTCAAAGTAAAGTTATAACTCAATGATCCACACGCTTTAGAGTAAACTAAACTTCAAGTTTAAACTCGTCAAAAATTACTTATCTCTTTCAAATTAGTTCAATTTGTAATCCTTCTCATTTCTTGATTATTATCTCATTTTGCTTTCAATAGTACTCCCTAAATGTTTTTTTCTTAAGGGGTGGTGAATCGTCTCTAGATCTGAAAAAGTAAGGGTCTCGCAAAATTTTAGCCATCAAAAGTTCTCGCGAATTGTAGTTTCCTTTGTTGAGTGATTCGGAAAGGCCGGTTTCGCAACATAAAAACTCAAAATGTTTCGGTATCACAGGGAAAATGCTAGTCTCGCAAATTTCAAATTGACCATACCTAGGGTTGTTTAAAAACTATCGCAAAATTACTTTACTTCACTTTTATTCGTAGCTCTGTTTGTTAAAAAACTAACTTACCGTCGTATTTTCCAGCGATCAGATGCCCACTCAAACAAAAAATAAACAGTTATTGGAATCCATAAAATACCAAGAAAGGTTCCAATCATAAAATATATTAACTTCTTGTACAACGAAGCACTGTTAGCCCTCTGGATTTCAATTTTGTCCGTGACGATCGCAACATCTGGCGAAGCTGTAGGAGTCTGTTGTGTTGTGGTTTTTGAAACAATCGTTGTATTCCTCTCGGGTTCTGAATCAATCTTGTTTTTATGTCTGGTTTGATTTACTGCAAGCTCGGAGTTCATCTGCCTTGGCTTTGTAAAACTCAACTCATGTTGTTTTATTGGCCCTGTGGAGAAGAATATACATAGTATATATAACATAGCATGAATATACTTAACTATCGTCAACCTTAAAGATGGGTGAACAGACCACCGTTTCCTTTCCAAGCGTGCGTAAAGCGCGTGAAAGCTTGGAGCGCTAAACGTAGCAAATAAAAAGGTAAAACTATAAAAAGTCGACGGACTAAGAAAGAAAGAGACGCTAGACTACTTGTATTCTAGTGAGGAGAAACGCCTGTGTATTCAGACTAAGTTTAACTATACTTACATGAACGGGAACCGCTAACTTTGAGAAGGAGACAAGAATGAAGTTTGTCAAAAGGAGGCTGGCCTCGCAGTCGCACAGTGAACTGTGACTTCAGGCAAGTAGCTTGCAAAGAAATGATAAGACCACTGTACCGTGAGGCATTAGAGATCAACTGTAAAAGAAAATAGAATGCGATACAAATGAACACACGCTTGGCTGTAATATAGCTTGCACGCCAGTTTCGAATCGTCCCAATCACTGATCATGAGTCAACATTAATTGCTGATGTTCGGCGCCCTAAACCTCAAAGGAGATACATGTAATTCCAAAAGAAAAAAATCGTTTTGCGTTTGTATTTATAGGGGAATCCTTGTTTACAATATTTGCCTCATTAGCATAAGCGATTCAGTTTCTGATGGAGCTACAAAAAAAATTAGTTCTGAATATTGAAAGTTCATAGCACGATTAACTCTGTCAATGAATTTCAGCTCGATGTATTCAGTTGAATTGTTTTTGTCTGACGCGGGTTTAAAAACTCAAAATTTTACAAAGAATATATGAGCTCATTAGCGCTTTAGCCACCCAGAAATTTTGGAGTTTTTAAAAGACAATTTCTCCTTGAATAAAACACGCAAAGAGCTAAACATTTCGCCATATACTAAATTTCACTAGCTCTTTAACTGTTTGGAGTCCATTCATATCTAACATTTTGCCTTCTGTTCGCCAACCCGTTTGCTAATGAGAAAGAAGGTAAACAATGACGTCAGCATGAATTCCCTATAGCAACGGTGATAACATGTTAGCTTCACGTGTGAAGATATCATGTTTTCGCGCGAAAGCTCACCCGGTATTTCACTGCTGTTTATACAATAAAATGTAGTATTCACTAGATAATAAGAAAGTAGAAAATGGACGAAGGATGGCACCTAGTGCAACCGATATGTAAGTAGTAGAGGGTGTTGAAATTATTGCGCGCAATGTTAAAGGAGCTACGTCATCGTTCACTCACTTTGAAAATTTACGCGGAAGGCTTAAAATTGTTTCTCTGTGTCAGGAGCCATACCTTATGCAGAAACTCATCCAAAGAGGTTTCTTGAAGACCTGCTGACTGTCCTTTTGGATCCAGTCTCCACAGCCGTCTCCATCGCCCGGCCTTGTTATACGACGAGTTGCTCACGTCAATCTTGCAGTTGAAGACCTCTTCTGAGGCATGCGCGGTGCAGAGCGAATACCGTCTTCGGTTTGCGATGTCTGAGGTCAGTGTAGAGACAGGAGACTTATCGCAGTGGGGAGAGTTGAGGTTGTTTTGAACCGCGAGGTGAAACTTGCAAACTGTAAAGAAAAACAAAGGAAAAAGTTTTAACGAGGACATGCCATGCGCAAGCCTGCGAACACAGACGTATTTCCGGCTTTTGTTTCACGCCGCCGGTAGCCATGCGCCAGCTAGGCCAGGCTCGATTTCCGCCGCTCTCTCGAGTCCGGTCTTCGTTCCTCCCCGAGAACAACGTGTTCGGGGAGGAGCTCCGGATCCCGAACAGCGGCTGGTAATCGAGCCTATGCGCCAGCTTGATCACATTCTATCGTTGCCAAAATCTTTGTAACATTCTCGTCTTCTTTCACGATTTTTCAGTAACTGGTTCTTTATGTTTTAGGATAATTGACAGATATAACTCTCTTGAGACCTTGTCCTTTCAATACTGGCCCCGCGAGAAGAGACAGACTCGTTCCCAGAGTCTTTCTTCCATGCCTCCTGGATCAAGGCTGGGGTTAAATTAGTCTCCTTCGCAGCGGGTCGTGAGTTTAAATGTGTAACGAGATTATATGACACACCCTAAGGCGTGGAGGATTTCCGATTTATTCATAATTTGTCAGCGACTTTAAGAAACGACTGGAAAACGTTTTCGTTAAAATATCAAATGCAAATCAATGATACTCGAGAAAACACTGTTTCTTGAAACAATAACAATGTGATAAAATTATTTTTTACTGCTCTGGCCGGCACGTGTCGCAATCTCACGAATTCCTACGGTTAATTATTACACAGTGACACAGTAATGAATCACGAAGAATCGAAATGAAAACCACTTAGTGAAATGCTGGAATGTGTAAAGCCGCATAAAGTCAGAAACTGTAGTTTAATTTTCCGTCCAGACAAGCACAAATACTCATTATTCAATTTGGAGAAAAAGATAGACTTCTGAGGCTGGAAAATAAGTATTTGGTAGTATAAAATTTTATTATAAACTTGTTGTCAGTGATGCTGTACAACAAAAAACCAGTCAGTTAAATTTCTTACATGTGTTGACAAGGAGTCTTCATTCTATAATAAACGCAATGTCCGGAAGTCGCCGTATGGATGTTTCTAAATTTATAGTTTGACTCAAGTTTTGTTTTCGTTCGGACGATTTTGCAACAAAATTGTAACTAATCATACTAATAAGATAATACAAAACGAGAAAATAAGCAATTTGAGTTTATAAACCGGTCCTGCACTTCTTAAAACAAATTGCAATGAGAAAAAATGTTTGTCTGTACGCCTACCTGGAAACGTTCCTCCGTGAAGAAATCGAGTGATATTTTCGTTGTTCACACACCTTTCCTCGTGCAGTACAAACGTCGATTTTGTAGAATTACAGCGACAATGTAGTGTGTCTTCATGATTAGTGCAAGATCTGGTATTCTGTACGTTAACTGCGCCATGCTTTGAGCAAAATTCCTTCGCTTTCTCTAGCTCTGTACAGATGCTATTCCCGTTGGCATCTAGAACTTCAAACTGATCCATTCCATTGGAAATACGATGTATTTTAACTATCCTGGCCACAGCTCGATGATCCGCTACTAAAGTATAAAGAAATATGAATAAAAGACAACCAAAATACATGGCTCTTATGCGACGAGAGAGGGAGAATGATTCTACGTTTTTCCGCCGTGCGGTAACATAATATCCCAGTGAAAAACCACACGTGAAAATGACCTACACCGGAAATGGTTTCACGCAGCGTTGTGTGGGCCACTTTTTATGCGCCGTATACGTATTATTGTACGGGTGTGCCTGTGAATCGGTGAGAATTGTAGCCACCGGCTAAGGCTGAAGGCTGATGTTAGCTAAGATTCAAGATCTAAAACATTATACCTTGACAACGGATGAGAAGTGGGCTGACAAAAATTGGAATTGATAATTTTTTTTGAACGCCGAAAATTTACCTGATTTATAGGTTCCATTATTCCCTTCCAGAAGTTTGTACGAGCCTCTATTCCAGACGTTCAAGTCTGTTCTATTTTTTCTTTCGTCGAAAAAAGCCTGTGAGGACTAACCCAAGTCTGCATCAGTTAATGAATTTCACCCATGCCAGAAACCGATATTTCAGTTTCCGGAATACGAAAAGTAATACCTGAGTGCCCTAGACATCCGCCCACCTTCCTACATGAAAAAAAACTACGATCAGTCGCAGCCAGATCAGTCAGAAGAAGAAAAGGAAGTCAGTAAATATTGACGCCAATGAATAATAGGATTTCTATCAGTACTTTATTTCACAAGGCTTCTTTTTAGCACTGAAGCTTTCTTTACATTCGACTTGGGTTACTGGCTCCAAGAAGCGACAGGTAAAACCAGACGTGCCAAAACTGATCGATGAAACACTAGAAGGGGAACAGCCACCTTTTTGATGTTAACGCTGCGCAGGGGGCGGGGGAGTTCTGACTTCACCCGGGAATCTCGGAATTGTGATCGAGCACAGTCACTTGAAACCTGGGGTCCAGTAATGGAACAAAGATGGCGCCCGTGGGGGGAAGTTTGATGGCATCCATTGGAACATTTACTACTCAGGACACTGGAACACAAGTCATTCGGTGAGTTTTTACCGCCACACGTTTAGCCAGAAAAGAAGGAAAAATATTTAATTCGGATTTGGGCAGCTTTTGTCTTCTTTTGCCCTGACGTATGATTTATCCAAGTGTCACCAAGTGGCGCAGAAATATCGTGATAAGAGACCAGATGAACGCTTTGATATTACTGTCATTTTAACCCCCTCCCCTCCCCCTGTTATGAGTATTAAAGAGATACACGTTTGTATGCTTCAAGTACTTTCACTTTACATCTGTACTCTGATCACGTGATAACAACAACAACACAGGACAACCAACTTATCATACCAACCCAGCTCCCCATTTCCTACATTGAAATCCGGTTAGGGATCATGGGAATTTATGGAATTCCTCCCCAAGGACTATGGAGTATATTGAATGAATTCTTCAGGAGAATCATAGGGGTGAATTAAATTGCCCTTTTTACACTTTCTGTAAAATCCTGAAGATACACCCTTTGGGGCATTGTTGTGCTATTGTACCGTACCATCAATTGAGAAAGCTAAAAACTGACTATGCATCAATGGAAACCCAGCAATAATTGTCTAGTTTGGTTGCCAGAATGGATTACAAGGATGAAAATGGATTGAAACTTGAAAAAAAAAATGCTAAAATTTATTTGAGTTTTTTATAATTCTGCAGGAACATTTTGGCAGAATTTTGGTATACAAATGATGTTCTTTAAGTTAAAAAAATAAAAAGAGAAATTTTGGGGTACAAAAAAAGATATAGCTAAAACCGCCAAGTAAACTATTACTTGAGGATGTCAATTATACTGAGCCTTGGGAGCAACGACTTGAGGGAGGTTTCGTTAAAATTTATCTGATTTTTCTTTAAATAATATACTCCATGGTTTTGTTCCAAACAGTAGAGACTTGCTAGCTATCAAGTTTTTTGCCAAGTATTCTGTTAATAATCTTTCTTTTCAGCTACCACAAAATGTATCATGAAGTTATAAAATGGCACGCGTGATTAGCATAAATGGGGCAAGATTGGCCTATCATATCTCTTTTGCAAAAATGGTGACCTGCCTTTTTTATTATATTTTTTGAAACAATGCTTGGAAGGGAACATTCATAGCCTGCGAACACAGACGGATTTCCGGCTTTTGTTTCATGTCGCCGGTAAATTACCAGTTGTCCAATTTGTTGGACAACTTTTATTTCTAAGGAATCACCTTAACACGCGTTTATTGTCTTTTTATCTCATGTACTGGTAGGAAATACACACTTGATAAAGAAGACAAACAAAGCAACTTGTCAAATTATGACAGCTGAGGTAAATATCAATTTTATTTAAATACAGTGACTGTTGGATCAAGTTTGTAACAAGATGTGTTCCCGGCTAGAGCAGAAAGGGAATATAGCACAGTGTTTGGAGCAAAACTCAAGCAAACGTCTTTAATGGTGGCTACATGCACTTGAGTACAAAACATCTGGGGAATGAGTGACATCATGCAACAAACTTACCGGGGGTATTTCTTTCTTTTTGGTAAAACCTATTAATATGCAGCTTTGATGGGCAAGTGAAAAACACTTCCTTTTGTTGAATTTGATTATCAACTGAAAGTTATAGCGTTGGTCTGATTTTGCTCTCAAGATATGCATTTATCTATAAATTATACAAATTCAAACCAGTTGATTAAACTACTCGATCAGATGTCAAACTGAGTTGGCCCATTCTGTCGTGATATCGCTTAAAAATTAGCATTTCCGGCCTGCTGTTATTACATTAGTGCCAGTCCCTTCAGACCGTTAACTTATTCATCGTGGCTCTTCTTGCTTTAGTAATAAACGTGTGTACATCTATCTCATGTCTCCGAGTCCGTGTTCGAACCTGAACCATAACATGGTGTCAGGAGTGGTGCCAGATTGTTGAATTGGATACCTTCACTGTATTTTTTCAGCGAAACCAAGTTGGTTAAAAGTCTTCTTCACGTTCGTCAAAACCAAGATGGCAGAACTCACTAGATTACCTATTCCTAGTATGGACTGGCATTCACCAGACACCCCGCAGGCACTTAAAAAGTTAAAAGCCCGTTGCGAGCTTTACTTTTCGGGCTAGACTAGTAGACGAGTAGTTGGTTTTTGTTCCTGAAATCCTACGCGCAAGGGACTGAGTTAAGATTTTGCAAATTAGGGAAAGAAATGAGGAGGGAAATCGGAGGAAGAACAGGTCAGCTATCTTCTGATTTGGTCGGGTGACGATGGAATCGAATTAGTTTCCATGTGATCTTTAACCACCACGGAGAAGAAGAAACTTGATACCTACTGGACACGCTTTGAGAATTACCTATCTCCAAAGAGCAACTTTCGATTCGCAAGGTACAAGCTTAGGACCCTGAAGCAAGAACCTGGTGAGACAGTTGATTCATTCGTAAAGAAAGTTTGAATTCTCGTAGAAGAATGCCATTTTTCAGACGCTAATGAGCATATCATTGATGCTTTGATTTCCGGATCAAATTCAAAGCGTACACAAACCAAGCTCCTCGACAAGGACGCATCCCTGTATATTGCCAACACGGAGGAGGTAACAAGTAACCAAATCAAAGAAAACTCACCCGATAGTTCAACTCGTGTTGATGCTTTTTATTAAAGCATGGAGGAAGTGTTCCCGCCAAGACCCGCGGTCCCACCGTTCATTTATGTGGATGTTGTGGTACTGAGCATGATATTTCTGAGCAATCATTTTGCCCAGCTTACAGATCAACGTGTCATGCATGTGGTAAAGAGAATCAGTGGAAAAAAGTCTGCTGCTCATCTAAGCCTGACCCTGATCTAAGCCTGACCAAAGTAAATCAGGTCACAAAGAACGACACCCAAGCTTTCCTAGAGGTGGAAGTAGATTTAGATCACTGCAGGAAACCACTCTAGTGTAAAGTTGACACTGGGGCTGAGGGGAGCGTTATCTCTTTGAGTACCTACAAATCGCTCCTTCCAGAGTCAAGCACCATCATCACTGTGTTTGGTGGACATGCCGTTGATCATCATGGCACTTGTGTACTCAAATTGGCTTATGAAGGCTCCTGTAAGTCGTATCCTTTTCATGTTGTGTATACAGATGGTCCAACCATATTAGGCCTACCAACTTGTACATGAATTTCAGTATCACAACCCAAGAAGAGATTTTCAAGCCAAGTACTCGACCCAAGCCTTTTTGCGATCCAGACCTGGTTGCCAAGGAACAGTTGCTCAAAGAGTACAAAGATTGTTTGAAGGCATTGGCTGCTTTCAGGGTGAATAATTATCATATCACCATTTATCCTGCTGTTCCCCTTGTTGTGCACCCTCCTCGAAGAGTTCCAGAAGCTCTCAAAGAGCCTTTGAAGAAGGAACTTGATTCGCTTGTTGAACAAGGAATATTGACAAAAGTTAGCAAGCCCACCGATTAGGTCAATTCATTGGTTTGTGTAACTAAGAGCACTGGCGCATTGTGACTTTGCCTAGATCCTACAGATCTGAACTGTGCTATCAAGAGACCACACTACTTTACACCTACACTAGAGGATATTCTTCCGAAACTTAACAGTGCGAAGTCTTTCTCCATCCTTGGCGCACGTAGTGGTTACTGGAGCATCAAGCTCGACCAGCAAAGTTCCCTGTGTACGACCTTTAATTTGCCATTTGGAAGATACAAAGTTTTGTGGTTACCTTTCGGTTTAGTTTGTGCCCAGGACATCTTCCAAAGAAAAGTGGATAAAACCTTTGGTGACCAACCGGGTTTGTCTGGAATTGCAGATGACATTGTTGTGTATGGCTACAACAATGACTGTAGCAACCATGTTGAAAACCTTCGTGCTGTTGTTGAGCGTGCTCGTGAGACTGGCCTTCGCTTTAACCTGGACAAGTGTAAATTTAGATGCACTCGAATTCCCTTCTTTGGCCACATCATTGGTGCTGAAGGTCTCCAACCTGATCCACGGAAAATCGATTCCATACTGTCCATGGATATCTCAACCAGCCTTTCAGATCTCCAAACATTCCATGGGATGGTCCAGTTCCTAAGCCATTTCATTCCTAATTTGGCATCCATAGCAGCTAATCTTTGGGCACTCACCAAGAAAACAATTGTTTTTGTTTGGAGCCCTGAGCATCAGTCAGTTGTGGATCGTATCAAGAAAGCCATTGTGGCCCCTACCTCACTTCAGCATTTTGACATTACCCAGCCTGTAACCGTTCAAGTGGATGCCTCACAGAGGGGCTTAGGTGCAGTTCTCCTACAAGCCAATAGTCCATGCTATTTCGAAATAATATAGCACTCAAAACCGGTTTTGTGAGGGTCTTTCGTGCACGTGGCGTAGAGAAGTCTCTTGTATGCTTTCGAGAATAATCGCTTTGAAAGTACAGGTATTATTATATGTATATGGTTTTGATATGTGAATAGGCCATTTACGAGTTCCCTTGAGCCTCTATTTCAAAGCGAGTCTAAGTGCGAAAGTTTTGTGATGGTAATTAGTTTTGCTTTCCATATGAATGAAAACTCATTTTCATTACAAAGACTTTGCACTTAGACTCGCCTTGAAATAGAGGCTCAAGCGAACTCGGAAATGGCCTATTAATCAAGGTACGTTTGTAATGAAGGGATATATAACTACTGTGATGTCAGTCTCAGGATAGCTGAAACGTTCGTGTTGACTGTGCAAATGTGAAATTGGTGCAAATTAAATTAACTTTTGACAGAAATCGAAATCTCAAAGACTTCACGCATTCAGTTCGCAGACCACAACCACTGATCTTTCGCTTAATAAAATGAAGCAGGACTTCTACCTGAGCATGTCTCAGGTTGAGAATGTCACAAAACCAACATCCAATGTGCTAAATACACTATGACGCTTATGCAAATGCTTCTTTACATGATTAACACTGGATAGCTCATTTGATATAGCATGGTTCTTGAGGTTCTTGATAGGACCCAGAAATGTTTGCTGGTAAATTGATCTCTCGTAAAAGTGAAAGTTCTAATTTTAGGGGACGGCTTTTGCAGTCAATTTATAACTCAATGGCTGTACCATGATATTATATCTTCTCAGTCATGGAAGACAAGATGGTTCCTTTGTCAGCAAGGTTTTAGCACTCTGTAATCCATATTTTTATATTTTAGAGCAACTTAAAAATTAATCGGTGTCTCTCCTTTTCATTTAAGTGCCAAAGAAAGAATTATCCTTGTGCCATGATCTTGTACATTTTGAACGCACGAGTCAAAACGGAAACTTTCCAGTACCCCTAAAGATTGGTTTGTTTGCCCTTTTTACCAAGAGAACAATAGGAGATGTAAAGAATCTCTAGCGAGGGAGGTGTTAAATAGGCTTGCAGCATTTTTCTGTTTTGATGTCACAATTTAAAGTCCAGCTGTGTTTCACCTATTACCTATAATCATGTCCATAACTTTAACAAATATCTTTCTCAGCTGAACAACCCAGCAAACATTTCGAAACATTTAACAATTGGGCCACCCTCTACAATCATATCACATTCACGACCTGGCTCATAGAGTCCCTTTGTTTAACAAATGCTGACTACTTATAGCATTCAAAAGTTATGAAAAACTGTGCACCATTTGTTGCACGACCAAGTCTGAAGGGGCGTGGGTCTATTCCTGGTTGATGTCACAAACTGATTTACATCGCATCAAGTCTTTGTAAACATGCATGCAAATCAGTTTGTGACGTCAACCCAGGAATATAAGACTCATGCCCCTTCTGACTCGGTCGTGCAACAAATGATGCTCAGTTTTAAAATTTTAAAATGGAGAAAGGAAAGGTGCAATGCGTTTCGAACTGTTGCAAAGGTTTATTTTAGCGAAAAATATTTTTTGGGGTTAAGTGCACTTTAAATGACTTTATTTCTACTAAGTTCTCAAAACTTTGTCATGTGGATTTATAAAGTGAATTGTACGTGAACACAGACAAAAAAATGCATTGCCATTAAATTTTCATAACTTTGGCAATGTGGACTTAATCAATTATTCATGAATGAAGAAAAAGGAAAAGGGGATTCCCTTTAAGACATGTAACTAACTTCTGTATCATGGGACATTTTTCAGTTCAAATTATTATTAACAATAATTATTCCTCGAGCCCGGTTGGGCTCTGAGTCAATAGCCCATGAGGCCAAAGGCCGAATGGACTATTGACTCAGAGGCCATGAGGGCGAGAGGAATAATTGTTTTAGTAAAATCCAACTGGAAAGTATAGATTTATCTAATAATGAGCTCAAATACTTGTCCGAAACTTCAGCAAAACGCAATTCAGCCGCCATTGTTTTGGTTTTCAAAGCCGGCGCTTTCGCTACTAGTGGGCTATAATAGCCTGGTAGTAGCTAAACCAATCAGAGTGCAGCATTGATAATAGACCACTAGTTGGATTTTACTAAAATCCAATAGCTGTATCAGAGTAATTAGTTTCTATAAATTTTATTTCTTTTAAATTGCCATTACTTTGTTCAACATTAATTTTGTTAGAGAGATAAGTGTGCAATGATTGCCTTTAAATTTTGCTAAAAAGTTCTGGTTATGGTTTTGGTTAGTAAATTTCGTTTGGATGAGTGTGAGTCACTATATAGTTAGAGTGATGTGGGTGTACACGGAAATCACTGCCGAAGAACTGAATGTCTGCTATAATATAAAACACAATGACGCAAATTCTAAAGGACTTAGATAAAATGAATTCTCAAATTCATACCTGCAACTGGCATGTACTAAAACCAGGAACACCGGAACACCACAAAACGCTGAACACCGGAACACCCCGGAACACCAGAAATAACATAAAATGCCAATAAATTTCTGGTGTTCCGGGGTGTTCCGGTGTTCCGTGTTTTGTGGTGTTCCGGTGTTACTGTTTTTAGTACATGCCCCTGCAACTTGTCTGGAGGCAGCGTGGCCGAGTGGTTAGCGGCTCTGACTACTAGCTGGTCTTGCTCTTGGTAGCCCCGAGTTCAACTCCTCGGCTACAATTGTAATTAGCCAACTGATCTGCCTCCTGCCAGTTGGGATTCTTGACCTTGTTATGTTTATTTACAATATTTGCTTGTTTGTATACATTGGCCCTGAAAAACCCCAATGGGGAGTGGTCAATTAAGTAATTATTATTATTATTATGATCTAGATGTAGTGCCAGGTTTTAAAGCTCTAAAAAGATGCCTGTGTTTTACACCGAGAAGGGCATCGATATCTTGAAAGATGCTGTCAGCATCCCGGGTATAAGCTCGCATTATCAATTGCCATTGACCATTTTCGCATTGCCCATAATACACCTTGTTTACCCCCCAAAATTTTGCATAAGCATTGTCTTCCGATTCTCTTGGGACGACTGTAATACCCAGGAGAATTGGGAAAAGGTTATGCAAAATTTTGGGGGGTAAACAAGGTGCATTATGGGCAATGCGAAAATGGTCAGTTGATAATATACAACGTTGACGTTTTTGCTGAATAATTTATCATACGCCCATTTGCTAATGCAAAAATTGCTTTAGAGTTGTGTTTGTTTGTTTTTCTGAATAATTGTTCATATGCATGTAGCAGACAAGTTCAATATTTCTAATATTTGTTTCGTTTTTTGCAGGAGTGAAGAAAGTTAATAGCACTGTTTAACTGGCCCTGAAGATGTCACAAGCCGTATTTGTTCAGTTTTGTGTTGGATCCGTGCAATAAGAACATGCAAGCTTGTTGGACATTTACTTATAATATTAGAAGGGAAAACAATGAGGAAGAAATACTATCAAGTCTTCAGCTGAAAAGTGACTCTTAAGGTGGAGGGCTTTTGGCGAGAAAAGCTTGCGCTTTAAAAGAAACCTAGAAAAATGTAGAAAAAAGGATTAAGTCTTTGGCGGGAAAAAAGTTTGCTCTTTTAAGGTACCCGCCCTGGCAAAATTGGTGCATTTTTGCAGTACTAAATAAAGGGATATTTTCACTCAAAAATCTTCAAACCTTCCACACATATTCACTGTTAACTGGTGAATGAGTTGCTAACATTTTCGTGACATTTGACACCTCGATATGTTAATAATTAACTAGAATATTAACAGCAAAATTTTAACAATTTTAAGTTTTTCTTGTAGCCATTTAGTTATTTGACAATAATTCAACTTTATTTTGTTTCTTCATTAAACAACACAGAAATCTGTGTTCGACTACTCATATATTTAGAATTGCCAAAAAGATATCAATGATTTTTGATATTTAATAATTACCCTCAACTTCTGCGGCCACCAAAACCACAGTTTTGAGACAAGCGCGTAGGGTTAAACACACGATTGTAGACTATCACTACTATGAACTCCATGCCGAGTTTCATTTGGAAATGCTTCATCATTCCGGAATAAAACGTGTTCTTGTGAAACCATGCTGATCAAGGAATCGAAATTTAAGTCCAATGTGGCGAAGATTCCATGAAAAATCCCGTAATATCCATGTTATTCAACAGCCAAAAGACACTCGTGTTCGCTGTCGCCATTTTTGATGTGTTTCCGCTGTTTACAAGGCCTGCAGACCTCAAAAACTTTGTTTGTTTATGCGTTGCTAGGTGATGTACTCGCCCCAGATCTCTCAAATTTGACTTTTGAGGACTGGAGACAAATCTCAAATCAAATATGGCGTCCGTAAGACAAACAGTGCTCGAACAATCAACACAACCTCGGAAAGCAGCTACCAGGGCGAAAATAACGCCAAGAAACGCTGATAAATGGACGAATAGCCTAACAACCGACCCCAGTCCTCGCTCGGAAATGCCCTTGACTTCCGGTAAATGAACGAATTTTCGCTTCACTGTTCTTATCTCCTCGTGCATATTTTGTCTCAAAATCGATATTTCTACAAAATAGGAGTACTAATAAACTTGATAAGAAAAAAATGGGGGGAAATAAAAATGCGAAATTTAGCCAGTGCAAGTACCTTAAATGGAGTCTTTTAATGAGTCAAAAATATTTTAAGACTTTTGGCATGAAAATCTTTGCAGTTTGCAAAGAGATTTTACCCATGGAAATACAAAGTTTATTTTAATTTATTATATAAACAGCAGTGAAATAGCAGGTGAAAACATGATATCTTCACACGTGAAGATAACATGTTATAGAATATTGCATGGCCGCTTGAAGATACAAAATTTCTCTTCACGTGTTGAAACATATTTCACTTGTTCGCTGCACTCACTCATGAAATATCGTCCAACACTCGAAGAGAAATGTCGTATCTCTGTGCAGTCATGTAATATCCTCTATTTATTATATAAACTGCAGTGCTTTATTGATTTCTGCCTCATTAGACACAAGACTACTGTAAAATTATGATAATTTTCACGTTTGATACCATGTATGACCCTACCATGAGTTTGACCCAATGTACTTCAGTCTATTGGTGTTAAGTGGAAACATCTTCGGGTGTTCCTCGGAAGACTTCGGAAAACCTCAGAAATCTTCAAAACCTTATGTCATCTTCGGAAAATGTTCGGAAAAGTCCGTGTGACCTTCGGACAAAATAATACGTGGTTGCTTAGAGATGTAAAATTTCTCTTCAATTGTTCAACTCGATGTCTCGCTCGTTCGCGTGCTCTGCACAACCATGTATTATTCCATATTTATCGTTAGACCCCGTTTAAAAATTTTCTGGCGTTTGGCAACCCTACATAGTCAACATATAGTAAAAGAGAGCTTACATTTTTAATGTAGTTTCCAGGACCCTCTTACAGCGCGACGCGCTCAACTGTGGCCACCTAACAAACTTTTTTTGTTTGAGTTCTCCTGCCTCCTTGTTAAAAGCGTGACAGGTTTCGTGAGAACAGCTTTGAAAATTCCTAGGAGGCGGGACAGCTCAAACAAATTCGTGCTCTCTGATTGGCTAATTATAACTTGTCAAAAAAAGTTTGTTGGGTGGCCACAGTTAGACGCGTCGCACTGTAAAAGCGCAATATTTTTTTGTCTTATGTTGAATAAAGAAATAAAGCAAGACTCAAATTACTTTATTACAACTGTTTGTTTAATTATACAAGTCGTACAAGTCAAAATATTAACTAATTACCTTTTCAAGAACAAACATTTAAAAATTAACGGTTTCGTTAAATATGCTACAAGGACAAGACAGTAGGAACTAAACATGATACTGCAACACAATTCTGCCAAAAAATTGGACGAAGTTGAAGTGTCTGTGGGACAAATTTCTCAAACCAAACTAAATACAGCTAAAATTTATGGCCAAGCTATACAGTTTTTACAAGTCAGACTATCTTCTAATTAAATATAATAGGTAAGCTAAGATTCCAGTGGAAATGTAACACTCAAATTCTAAGACAAATTGTTGGGCTGATATTGTGTAATAAATCTTCTTTTTCTCTGCAAAAACGCAGCGTTTTGATGTCTCTCATATCAAATACACCAAACAGAAAGTATAAAGTGTGATAGACTTTCTCAAAGTCGTTCGCTTCTCGTTTCCGGTTCCGGTTTGGCAGTAGCGGTGCAGTCGAGCTTTCGCGCTTCGCCCTGTGGGAGCTCGACTTGTAAGCAAGTCTAAAAGTGCGATAACTGGTCCTCAGAAACGAAACGGCATTACTTTGGCTTCAGGGGTGAACTATTTACAATCAATCAATCAATCAATCCTTTATTCACACTATCCTAGGTATTTATACACTATCTATATTATAAACAGAGACAAAAAAGAATGAAATTAGGCCTTAATGTAGAAGTAAATAAGTGTGCGACGTCCAAAGTAGCAGAGCTTTCTAGTTGGACGCCGCCATTGTTGGGTAAATAAATAATGGCAGCATTAACATACACAAAATTAAGTTAGTTGGTTACATAGTGAAGTCTATATGAAATATAATTTGGTTTTATCAACTGGGTTGATAATGTGAACTGGCCACCGTAAAAAGATTCGAGAGCTGACGTTTCGAGCGTTAGCCCTTCGTCGGAGCGAATCAAGGAATTGTGGGTCGTGTGTGGTTTATATACAGAAAGATGGAGCTTCGCTATTGGTTGAACTGCGGATGGGATGAAAGTGAAGAGTGATCATCGCAGTGAATTTCCGATTTAAGCATGCAATTGGAAAGAAGAAGCCTGAAGAAATCAGGGCTTAAACGGGATTGGAACCCGTGACCCCGCGATACCGGTGCGGTGCTCTACCCATTGAGCGTTAGGTTAACCTAACAATAGCAGTTACACTGTCCAATCAGAGTAAAGTTCGTACTTGGTAATGTAAACATGTTCCTGGTAGACAAACAAACTGGTGAACACAGATATTGTTAAAATTGTCGTGACGAACCCAAAAGGGAATTAGAATGTGTCAGAAATTGAAAGTTCTTGCGACATACAGGTGGCTGAACACAGTATTGGAAGCTTAGAGTACCTGTACTTCATGATGATCTCACAATTACATGCTAACAGCTGATGAGCCCATATTTGGCATACATATTATGCAATACCACTGAAGTCTATTTCTGAAGTGGCCCGTTTCCATGGCAATGGAAGAGATCAAATGCGGCCTTAAAAATCTAGTTTATTCCATTTTGCAGAAATCCACTCATTTGAACTTTACGTGATTCTCACAGACGGCATGTACTAAATCCAGGAACACCGGAACACCACAACACCACAAAACACGGAACACCGGAACACCCCGGGACACCAGAAATACCATAAAATGCCATTAAATTTCTGGTGTTCCGGTGTTCCGTGTTTTGTGGTGTTCCGGTATTCCACTGTTCCTGGTTTTAGCACATGCCCTCACAGACATCTTTTTATATATTTGCAAAAATTATCATTCTAGTCCCCACTACACCTCAATACATCTCACTACGCCTCACTACACCTCACTACACCTCAATACATCTCACTACACCTCACTACACTTCACTGCACCTCACTACACTTCACTATATCTCACTACACCTCAATACATCTCACTACACCTCACTACACTTCACTACACCTCAATACATCTCACTACACCTCACTACACTTCACAACACTTCACTACACCTCACTACACCTCACTTCATCTCACTACATCTCACTACACTTCACTACATCAGTTTGACTTCACCAACTCGAAATCCTAACTCGAAAATCCAACTCGAAATCCCAACTCGATCGGAAGTTAGTTTGTCTCCCAAGAACGCCGTTTTTAAAACATTAACATTCTAACTTGGTCCGGCGTGATTTATTTCAATGATTTCCCCGATTCCTGGAGTGAATTTTAAAATTAAACATTTCGAAAAATGCCTTGTGTCTTTGAGGGTTTCCATGCTGAAAGCAAGTGCAGAAATGTGGGTCACCCGCCGACAGCGGAACAAACCACTCCATTTTTTGGCAAAACAATAATGAATCCAGCTAGGGTGTGATACAATAAAGATGGAGCAGGAAGAAGCACGCGATGAATTAAATTTGTGACGTATTTGTTACTGATTGGTGCCATTTTTATTTCCATATTCATGACCACACAGGAATCCGAGGTGTTATTTGCCAGTCAGAAAAGTTCGCGGACGTTGTAAGATGTGAAGCGCTCCCTTCGGTCAATAGAAGAACTTTGAAGAAGAATTATATAGGAGCCGTTTGGGCGGACAGAAGCTACAAGTTTAAATTTATGGTAAGTTTCTGTTTCTTTGTGTTTTAGTTCAAATTATAGCGAAGAATTATTAGAACTCGGTGGTTTCTCCAAATTTGACCACGTGCACTTGCTGGCCGCTCGGTTGAATTTTGGTGTCGGAACTCAATAGCGTTCTTGCTTTTAGCAAGGACTAAACCTGATACTATTCGAGAAGCTACAATTCTGTTGGAGTTGTTTCGCTAAGTTTGCTAAAAGAAGAATCCAACCTTCATTCGCGGTTAGCGCGCGTTTCCAGTCATCCCGAGATTCAATTTGATTACTGCGTTATTAAATCATGTTAAATGCACGATGCTGAACTTTCTATTCAATTTGTACCAATTTCTGAGCTTTTTTCTCTTTCCCAGTATTCTTAGATGACAAAAATTTCACTGGGAAAAAACATTCCTTTATTGTTCTGTAGTGATTGCCCTCTTTGCAATGTTTCTTATGTCGTCTTTATTTGTTTTTATTACAGAGAGAAACGCCTTGAAGAAAGCAATGTCAATCGGAAGAGGAATGGAAAACGTAAACTGATCACAATTTGGAGGAAAGACAACAAAGATAAGAACATCACTTGTGAATTTAGTTTTAATGAAACCTTTCTGACAAGAATTGGCAATTTATTATGATTTAGAGTCAGTTTATTATAGGCCTGTCGGTGAACATTTATTTCTCTATTGTATTAGTTGAAATATTGTTATAGCAGTCATTGTTTTGATAGAATAAGGTTCCATCTCACAGCTGAATTATTGTCTTATTTTCCAAAATGAATGTATTTGCTGTGAAGCGTAAGAGAAAATCAACAGTGAAACGCAAATTGTTCCTCCATTTGTCAGAAAGGTTCATGTTTTCACGAAGGGGCATCGAGCGATCACTATAATTTTGCTGATTTCAAGTCTATTCTGTTTGGCCATGGATTGCTTTTGACCATGTTGTTTAAGATCGGAATTTGTTAAACTATACAATTTGTCGCAATTTTAACTGCAAATGCATGGTAAAAAACGCTCGAAGTCCCTTTATTGAAAGCATGACATTCTTAGGTGGCACTGCATGTCGACTGAGGCTGTGATGGAAGATAACTTTTCTCCCAAATTCATTCGAGTCAGTTTTGTTTTGTTTGGACATCGTGTTTCATATCAACTATTGTTGTACCATAGGTAGACCACTCGGTGTTTGAGTTTGTTGCGTGACACCGATCAATGGCGGTTACAAACGAAATATGGATGAACGTAAGTTGGCCGCGATTTGCTCTAAATATTACGGTTATCCTACATGTTCAATAAACGTTGAGGTGAAATGTTAAATGAGGCTTGTGTGCTATTTTTTGCCCGTTCTGAGCCGTTCATGGCGTCATTTCGCGAAATAATTTATCGACCCCGAGAATAGTGGAATCTAGGGATCGATAAATTATCTCGCGAAATGACTCCTTAAACGGCTCAGAACGGGCAAAAAATAGCACACAAGCCTCACTTAACATTTCACCTCAACGTTTATTGAACATGTAGGATAAACGTAGTATTTAGAGCAAATCGCGGCCAACTTACGTTCATCTATATTTTTTTTGTAACCGCCATTGATCGGTGTCACGCAACAAACTCAAACATCGTGTGTTTCGCCTGTGGTTATACATGTATACCGTACAGCTGACATGCAGAGCCATCTTGACATAGTTGTTTAACTTTCAGTGAGATTGTAAAGATTGTGTCTGGTTTTTCCAAAATTATTCCGCAGTCACTTCCTACAAATTAACATTGAAAAAAAGGTTCGTTTATTTTTCGTTTGGAAGCTGGTTTGAATCCAAATTTGAACAAATCCGTTTTTGTTGACAATCGCTCGATCAATGGATGTTTTATTCTGATTGTCTTGGAATTTTAAATTGTATTGAATTGATTCTTTAAAATTGCTGAAAAAATCGCCATTCCATTATTTAATATTTTTTAGTAATCATTTTAAATTGTGATAGACTAAATCAAATTATGTCGTAAATTAAAATTGCTGGCAAAATTTATCCTCGTCCCAGATCTATATTTTTCTAACCGACTTGAGCTGAAATCATTTTGGTCGTAGCTGCTGACAAAAATTAATGACTTTTGTGCCAAAACTACAAGTCAGCATTAAAAATCGCTCACAGAACTTGAAACGATCGTGCTTTTTGTATGCTTATTGTCTTTTATTTTTTTATATCATTTGATTCAGTGACGATCGTCTCTAAATTATTTTTGTTTTTTACTTTTCAATCGATCTCTTGGATCGTCAACAAAACTTCACGATCGTTCAATCGGTAAATACTTTGTTCTAGTCATCCATGTCGAATCATTTGATACCAAACTGATTGCCCTCTGCCTCATTTTACCAGACATTAATCTTTACATCTTGCTTGATATAATGTAGTGTAGTAACATCACGTTAAATAGTATGTCCTAAAACGACAAGCAGCCGGAAATCTGTTCACAGAAATGAGAAGATCGAGTCAATGATTAGCAGGTTTAAATTAGCTAAACTGTTACATTTCATCACGCTAGTTTGAGTATTGGGACGCTGAGAACATTTTTGTATCGCTATAATTGAGAGAGTTTGTATAGTTGGGCTCCAGTTAGCCGACTATATCAACTCCCTCAGTTATTGCGATATAAAAATTTTCTTACCTTCGCAATATTCAAACAAGTTTGCTGTAATGCTGCAGTTGTGCAAATTTTTACCTGCTCTTCTCGTTTCTGTAAACGAATTTCCGTGTTTGTCTTTTTAGGGCATACTATTTTATACGATGTTATCGTGGAATACACCATCTTGAACGAAAATCTAAATTCAACGGATTTATGAAATTCAATCTTTACGGAAAAGCTTTTACTGGAAACTAAATTGGATTTATTTTGGTCAAAAGTTTTTACAAGATGGTGTATTTTATTTTTGGCGGGAAAAAAATTCGAAGGGAACACTGTTTAAAATTGTTGTCAACAAAGTTGTCAGGGGAAACGCTGTGCAAATTTTTTCAAATTTTCCCGCCAAAAGACTTAGTATATATAGGGAACATTTTTCTTGACACCTTTTTAATTGAATTTACTTAATTAATTAACTTTTAATACTTGTATTAAAGACGTTAATGAAAATAAAAGAATTGAAAGAGAACACTTGTTGTTGAGTCTTGACTGAAATACTTTATTGACAAATAAAGAATACAAAACAACTGAACACTTCAAGTCTTTGAGAATAACTTTTATTGACTCTACAATTAATATTACATTTGAACAGGTAATCAGACGTATATTATACATACTTTTTTAAAAAAAAAATTGGCGCATGCGTATTTTGAGCGCCCGTATTTTTCTAAGTCTTTTGGCGGGAAAATTAAAAATTTCGAAACGGAGTACATGAAGTAAATAACAAATTTTTTTAAAAAAAAATTGGCGCATGCGTATTTTGAGCGCCCGTATTTTTCTAAGTCTTTTGGCGGGAAAATTAAAAAATTTCAACATAGGTCAACTCGGAAAGTACGCGTTCTACAAAACTTACAACAACACTGACGGTAAAATAAACGTTATGAGTAACACTATCTCGACAGAAATAAGTGAATCTTAGAAAAGTTTCTGAAATTCTTGAACTGGAAAACCCAGTTGCGGTACTTATAAAATTTGCCTACGAGTAGACTAACACACTTCACAGCTGGAATAAGCAAGTGAAAAATAAAATCTTTACCTGAGTGCGGGGAAAAGGGATATGAACAGGCATTTGGGCTGCATTTTCCGATGAATTGTAAACACGACCGTTGAATAGCAAAGCCTACTACAGCTGTACAGTGTGCTAGTTACCTTAAACAAATCTCGCGAAAAGCGAAGTCGAACTTATTTGAAACGTTGCAAATTCGTCCTCACAGCGTTTGGCCAGTTCCTTTCAAAATGTTCCTTAGTGTTATCCGAATAAATCCTAACTAACCAGTCCTACTTTGCTTTACTCTCTTCCATTGTTCCAATCCCTTGTCTTGCCTTCCATTTGTTTCCTCTAGCGTATTTCCATCTTCGGGAGATTTCCTTCACTTGTTCCTGCCTAATCATGACGCCAAAATCCCTGAAAGTAAAGAAATGCGATTTACTAAAGGCATTTTGTAACAGTAATTTAAACAATTTACGAGTGTCGTGGTGCTTTATTACAATGTAATGTAATTTAATTTAATTTAAATAAGAGATAAATAAAGCTGTTGTTGTTGCTAGTAAAAGGGCATCTTCTGTTCCTTTACAAACGAATTTTATTTCTTTTACAATATTTTTCCATGAACAAACGTAAACATATTGATGACTGTAAACAGCTTTCAACAAAAAAACTTCTTTTGAGGGAGATGATTCCTTAGTTCAAATTATCATGCATTGTCGACCGATCAACATCTAATTTCTCCTTAAAATATCGATACATTGCCAAGCAGACAGGTGGTGAGAATACAGAAAATAATCATTATAAGATGTTGTCTTGATGTACCACCAAATTCTCACAACTGGTATTCATATAAATATGTGGCAGTCAATGAGGAAAATTGAAATTTCAATCAAACAGAAATGGAAGAATCAAGTTACCTTATTAAGTACTTGTGTCATAGAAGGTTCCAGTTGATGTATCTGTGACGTGCCCCCAAGTTACAATATTCTCCACCTGTAAAAACGATTTACAAATCGCATTTAACAACACGTTTGCAGCCAAATTCCCAATTTTTATTGAAGGATGCAAATAAAAATCTTTTCTCATTATGCGAAAACATGCTAAAAAAACATTTTACAAATCGATAGTATTAAAAATGTACAGAAAAGCTGGGTGTAAACTGATGGACAAGGGGAGAAACAACTGGGTTCATACAATTTACTGGGTAAAACTCCTGATGAATTATTTACAATTTACTTTTTCTGGTCCAAAACATACATGTATTTGGCATACGTTTTGGTAGAAATAACGGATTGAAGGACCAATGATTACTATTAATCGACACTACTCTTTCCTCCTGATGAATTATTTACAATTTACTTTTTCTGGTCCAAAACATACATATATTTGGCATATGTTTTGGTAGAAATAAAGGATTGAAGGACCAATGATTGCTATTAATCGACACTACTCTTTCCTCTACAAAATATAATGTAACAAAACTTTCATACAAGGCTCTTACCTTAACGGGAACTCGATAGCCATTTGCCTAGAGTACACAGCAACATCTTTGGTTGACGCACATGCCTGTAAGGTTTTCTTGAAGTCGTTTTGCTGCAGGTATCTGCGTGTCATGACAACTTCAAACGTCTGGATGATCCCAAACTTGATACTTTTACATGGAAATACGCCAAAGTTGGATTCTGCAACAAAAATTATGAACATTGATGACAAAGTTTCAAAAAACAAACTAACGGACATTGCACTGATCACATGAATAACTTGCAATTTAAATTTGCAAACGTTTACAGCCAAGCCCCGAATTTCAGTGTGTTCATTTCTGATTGTTGTGCTTTCTCAATGCAATTTAAGGGGCTCTGTCAACTTTGCTAAAATGTATAAAATTGCCTTCAAATCAAAGGAAACCTTGAAATAATTGTTTACCAAGAAAGAAAAACACCAAAGAGAAAACAATAAACTGAGGAGAAACAATGATGGCTTGGAATGAAGAAGATCAAGAAGGATAATTGTAAATGGAAAATTTGAAAAATTTAGGTTAAACTTGTGACTACAGAAACCTGCCCCCCCCCCCCCCCCCCGAAGGAATTGACCAATCAAAACGTTCATTGAGAGAAATGGATGGTAATCTTTTTCATAAACAGACCAATAACATTAAAACAGCTAGACCACATCTCCACAGTACATTTTGTAACCAAGTGAAGGACTGAAGGCAAATAAAAGTCTTCTTGACCTGAATTTGCATACTTTCCACACTTCTATACACTGTACTTCATTCACCCTAAAGACCCCATTTTGGCAGCAAAATATCCAAATTATTAATTCTTGTGGTTTTCTTTGAGGTCTTAGGATGGCGCAGTGGTGAGAATGCTCACCCAGTGCACATAGGTGAGTAGTTGTTGGTTCTCTTCTCACTCCAAAGGTTTTTTTTATCAAAGTTCTCTGGTTTTCCTCCATCCTCAGAAACCAATAAATTATTTCGAAATTTCAATTATTGATTTGGTCTGGAGAGAGGACCTGCATTTAAAACCAGCAAATGTGGCTTCCTATCTAAATGTCGCTATTTTTTTTCTTTACAGAGACACGCAACCGAGTATAAATGTAATAACAATAATCACCTGCAGTCATTCTTGTATTTCTTGAGATGTTCATGCAGATCCCCATTATCCACAGATTCATTGGCAGCACATACCAGCTAGCAGTACTGTGGGTAAAAGAAAAACAAGTTATAATGACAGAAAGCCAAAGGAGACCTTAACTTTTACAAATTTAGTATAGGGCTATTCAGAGTTTGACATTAATAATTGTGCAATTATAGACCTTATAGAGGGGAAAATTTATTATGGGTGTGAGTTCAGTTCTTTCAAGGGGGTGACTACAGCATATAATAATCAAGAACAAATTTGCTTGTTTTCCATATTTAATTAAATATGCATCTTCTTTGATTAAGTACACAGGGCTGTCACTAATTTTTCAAGTAAGTGGAGAAAGTATTTTTTTCACTTTCCATTGTTTTGGTTTTGTTTCAAAGAAGCCAGGGCTCAAACTCAGAGTAGCCGGGGGAATTCCCCGGCCCTCGGCCTGTGGTGACAGCCCTGAGAACTGCCCACCACAACAAAAATATAAATAAGCACTGCCCCATGTTCTTGTAGCCTCCACTAGCTTAAAGAGACTCTGAATAAGGCTGTGGTTATGGAGGAAGCCATCTTGTTGTGGCCAGTTTTGGTTGGTGGTAGGGGCTTATTTTAGGGATGAGAATTACTCTTCTATTTATTTTCAAATACCTAGTATTCAGCCCCATTTAAAGTGATTCCTCAGTATTGCATTGTGCATCCTTACTGAGCAGAATTTTACGTATGATTTAGCATGCACACTTTAATAAATGCTGCCTTTTTCTATTCGGATTAGCTCACGTGGTAGATAAATTGTCATTTTACCGGTAAACAAGTACGGTGACCTATATTATTTTACCGCAGAATTTTGGTGTACAAATTATCATCTTTAAGTGAAAAAATAAAATGAGGAATTTTTGGTACGGATACAGTTAGATACAGTTAAAACTTTGCAGTGAACCGTTACTTGGGAATGCCAATTACAGCCTTGAGAACAACGACTCGTGGCACGTTTTGGGTTTCAATTTGGGTGATTCAATAATGTTTGCTTTCAGTTACAGTAAAATGTACCATGGAACAATCAAATTACATTCGTGATTAGCACCGTTACAGGCATAAATAGGATAAGCTTGGCCCACGGTTTCTTTATTGTATTTTTTGAAACAGTGCTTCAAAGGAAACATTCAGGAAAAGTTTCATAAAATTGTTCGTCAACTTTTTAAGACACAGAATTATCTTAAAGAGAATGACAAGATTTTTTTCTGTCAAACAAGTGTCCAAAGTTCTTGTGTGATATCATTTGCAAGGGTGAAATTTTCAACGTTGCCTTAAGTTCTAAGTTGATAGTGATACTATTACTATAAAAATCTAGACAGTAAAGAAAGGCCAATGGTTTTACAGTTGGGATCATGCATGTAGAATATTGAGAAATTATTCAGAATGAGAGTCATAAGACCAATAATAATCATTTCATTAGCGCGAGTACACTATACGTGTAACTTACTGTAAGTTCAAAGTAAAATTTGACAAGAAGTCATACAGATGTTAGGACACTTTTGAATTTCTGTTGAGCATAGCAGTTTATAGCTTAACAGCCATGACGAGATTTGGCCTCGAAAAAAATTCTCTCCAGTTACCGTATACATGTATTAAGGAGATTAAGATGTGGTTACAAAAGTGTTAGTAAGAATGCGTCAATGCTGGGCTGTCATCAGTGATGAAATGTGCATCTTTTTTCATTACTGGGTACAAAATAAATTACAATTATTTTGGTAGTGAACTATAATTTGGCGGCAAAATAGACTTGGCGGAAATTATTACTTACATAAATGTTTCAACTTGGTAAAGAAATTCATCGAACCTTCGATTCACTTCAATCAGGGATCACCAGATACAATATATGTGTTTTATCGGTGAACTGAGCACTGCAGCAATCTCACATTAGAAACTATCCATGAACATCTCAATCTTGAAGCTGGTAGTTTACACTTGTGCACAGAAACTTAGTTCTTCCATAGCTGAAATGCCAGTGTTGATCTCTTTTGTTCAGTAAGCGCTCAAGCTCGCAGCAAGCAGACTGTCCATTTTGAGTTAATATCTGCATGAGAAGTGAAAACGCAACCAATTTTTCGAAGTGAAATATAATAATAATAATACTTTGGTCAGTCACAATTCTTAAGTCAGTCACAAGGAGGAAATGAGGTAAGTCTGTCCATTCTATTTTTGAGTTATTTTTTGGCGTAGAGACATGTGGCTAGTCAGTGGATGGATCAACGCATGGATCAATGGATGGATGGATGAGCGATGTATGTATTTCACACCAATCAGAATTGGGGTACTGTCAATAACCAATGAAATTGCCGCTTGTATGCATTGTTTAATTTTGTATCAGTATTTGTTTCAGATTCAAGGGACGGCCATGTTTATTTTTGTGTAAACTTGACCATATTGGGCGATGTTGGCATGATGTCTCTATTTCCATCACTCAGTGTTTATGTAGCTCTGGCCTAGAAATTTGTGTGTGGGTTTTGAACGAAAAAGTGTTCTGAAATTTTCATGGTGCATGAAGAAGGTACGAAGATGTGAAGTATTACATGTTGCGAGCAGTCTGTTTTGGCGGCTTTGGGTTGAGAGATATTTTTTAATTGCGGTTTGTTGTGAATAGGAGTGGTGTCACATTTTAAAATGTTTCTGACTTAAGAAACAATAGGTTTAATTTTGGTTGAAGTAATAAAGTGATACTTTTGTTTTAGTTGTGACTGTTTACAGCTTTCTATTTCTTGGAGATGAGTTGTTTGAATTAGAGCCGAGATATCAGACACCATCAGAGAGTTTTCTTCAGGACATAGTAGGTGTTGTATGGCATTCATGAATTTCAAGTAAAGCCATAAATATTTAACTTTGAAATGATCTATACATCTCTATAGGTTCAGGAGACCACAGTGAGACAAGAAAGCAGTGTCTTGTGACGTTGAAGGGAAAGTAAACGTTTTGTTTGAGAGCAGAGAGGTATGTCAAGTTTGCATGCTTTCAGCTTCACAAGTCGGGTCGGTGAACTCAAGTTGCCGAACGTCTTCTTATGCAACACAAAAAAGTGAACAGCTCTATTTCTTTGTATAAGAAAAGCATCAGTATTAGTAGACACAAAGATGGTGTGATTAAAGGTCGCTGACGTCATCGTTTAGTGAAAACAACCTGTGTGCATGGTGCAATTTTAAATAAATACAATCTTTATTTTCAGTAGTGGTTTCATTCGAGTTTTTAATTTGTAAACAAGTTTGGCAAAGAAAATCTGGATTATCTTGCGTCCAAGCCAGTTGGACACAAAATATGGGTATGGTATTCGGTGACAACTTTATAATTAAATTAGGTCATGTTTTTCAGTAAAATAAAAATATATTTTGAAAGTAAATGTTTTCACTTCCATTTTTTTATGCCAGTGTTGTGGGTTTGCTCAACGGTTTCTAGCACGAAACCTGCTAAAAAATTAATGGCTCCGCAAATAAATATAAACTGACGTACTGTGGGTTGTTTGTTGGGATGATCGCTAATGGAATTAATCAGGGCTTAATCAGGGCCGCAGGGCGCAGCTAGCTGTACAAAGGATACGCACATGCATATAGAAGTCTGAGAAAGTCAAAATATAACTCAGAGACTCAAAGTATAGCGCAGAATGTGGTGGGACCAACGACTGATATCTTACAACACCTTGAAACACCAGATGTGACATAGTTAACATTTCATTTACAACAGTAACATGATACTTTTGTTGTTTTTGTTTTTGTAATATGATACTTTTATGTATTATGATACTGTTTTATCTGCAAACATGGAGACGATGGAAGTTGCTTTGCTTTCAATGAAAACGTCGCTTCCAGTTGTCAGGTAGTCAGTTCAATTTTTACTGTTTCTATCTGAAGGCAGGGCATTAATCCTTTCTAATCCTTATCAATACTTTTTTAACTCAGTTCTGTCTTTCTTGGGTAGTCAGTCCAATTTGGACTGTTATTGTCACAGTAATCCTTTCTGTGACAGTTCTACAATTCTACACAGTAATCCTTTCCAGTAGACATCCGTGGGGAAAGAACGCGTTAGGCCTAAGGACATCTGTGTGGGAGGCTATTGATCACACTAAGGTGGCGAAAAACGACCTTCAATTACAGTTAATAATAAGCTATGGGTGGAGTTTAAATTTTCAGCTTTCCCACCCACGCCCTACCAGGGCAGTTTAACATGATCTTGCTTTTTCCGACTAATTGTTCAATCATGTCTACTTCTGTGTACTAGATGTATCTGTTATCTTATTTGATTATAAATACACCATATCCAATAGATTTGTATTATATGTTTCAATAAACTGCCTGTTCCCAAACATTGATGCTGTTTCTGGGTTTAGATGTGAAAACTGATATCACACAATTCAACTTTATAAACTTCATTCATTTCTGCTAATAAAACAGAATGCTCTCACTTCATTTTAGTTTTTGGTCTTATACAACATGTTACTTTTCGATAACACAAACCAAAAGTGGTTTCCTTTCACTCAGCTGAACACTGTATACCAATCTCCCTGGAGTTTTAAGAAATCAATTCCACGGAATAGAACTGACAACATTTTTCCTTTAAACTTTGTCTATTGGTTGTTATCTTTATGAAATTTTGACTGAATCAATGCTGAATATAATTTAAGTAGAGTCTCTCCGGTCACAATGACCGTAAGTTTTAGCTCGGTCAGACCTTGTTTATGGCCAGACAAATATAAATTATACTCTGCAATTTTCCCCTAGTCTAAACCTTGGTCCCTTACAAAAACAACATCGCTGTCGAACAGCATCTCAGACTCCTTATTTTTTCCAATGAAATGACTGGAATGAATGAATGAATTTGTAGAACTGTTACATTGCAATATTCAGGACATGTGGTCCATACCGGTGTTGACATCAATAATTACTGTAAATATTATGTATCGCTATCGCATTGTGCTGAAAAGTAAAGTGATACAGTAATGCGGTGAACAAACAAAAGGAAAAACTCGCTGAAAATGTGATGCATATCAGATTACCATGTGAGAGACTTGAGCTAGATTTTTTTGTTCTTTCTCTTTGTAAACCTAAAATTTACTATTAAAGGTGCACAAATGAAATGAACTTGAAATACACTTTTACAAACTTAAGTGAACATCTGCCGACCGGTTAGCTCATGCCATGTGGGAGGTCTTGGGTTCAATACCTCAGCCAGACCAACACTCAGGGTCTTTAAATAACTGAGGATAAAGTGCTGCCTTTGTAACGTCATCTGCAAATGGTTAGACTTTCTAGTCTTCTCGGATAAGGACGATAAACTGTAGCTCCTGTCTCACAATCCTTGTTCCTAATAACTCTGTGGGACGTTAAAGAACCCACACACTGTTCGCAAAGAGTAGGGCATGTGGTTTCCAGTATAGTGGTCTGACCTTTCCGGTCTGTCTGGGAGGGTAGGGTCGGGCACCTCGCATAGGACCTAGAGTCCTGTTCGTGCTCTTTTCACGCAGTAGAATGGTGAACAACAATTCTATTACAGCTCATGTCAATTTAGCGATTATTGCAATTCTCATGACATGTGCAGCTACAATTTTTAATGAAATATTTACTCTTTTCCATAATGTTCCAAATGTTTTTCATTACGGTAGTTTTTCTCTGTAGCAAGTGCAAGAATACTGTCACCTTTCATGTTCATTTTTGCATTCGGGAATAAAACTTCAGCTCATGTTTCCAGACATAACATGCATAACAATGAAAATTACACAGCAAATGAAACATGAATAAACTTGAAAAGAAAAAATGAACAAATTTTTAACTTGAGTCTTGCAGTTCGCCAACCCTAAGTGTTTTTTCCCTGTGAATCTATTTCCTTTTCAGTTTAACAATACATACAATTTCCTCGATATGATCAAATGTGACCAGTCAACATGACCGGCAATGCTAAAGTTTGTCCGGTCGAAACCCCAGTCAGGCCGGACATTGTCCATTGACCGGCCGTTATTTTCAGCCCTGCGGTCACCATATAGTGGACCTTGAATATGCCCCATAATTCCTTTATTTATCAGCTTTCAGAAAAGTCTTTATTTGAATCACTCACTTTGAACTTCACAAAAGTACAAAAATCAAGAGAAATCAAAGCAAAAAAAAACAATATTTTAAAACCTCAAATATCTCTGGAAATGGAAAGCTCTAGACATTTAAATTTTTCTTTTCATACAGACTGCTTTTCAATGTTTTAAAATGGCTTAGATAGGAGAGATGCGAATTTCATCATAATTCCAACACTTGAAGCCACTGCATAAATATGCAAAATTTTGAGCATAATGATGTGTCTTCAGGATGTTTAAGGTCATCCCACAGAAACAGAACCCACACTGAGATTTTTTCAAACTTTACCTATCGATTGCTTGTGTTATTATAGGAACTTCAATTTTGAAATAATAATGGGGGTCCCCGTGCTCGTTTAGGAAACCAAAGCACCTTGTTCATACGTAGTAATAATCAGTATTTATTATATGGCAAGGAAAATCTGAGCGTTCTGATTGGTTCTTTCTTGGTTGGGATTTTGCCATACAGACCATTTCCATGGAAACGGTCCTATGTCGCATATTTTTTTCTAAAGTTGGATAATTTAAGACTTGTAACTAGAACTACAGAAAGAAAACTTATACTCTAAGTTAAAGAAAAAATGTTTTCAAATCGCCGTAGCTTGTTCTTTCTGAATTGTTCGCGGCTTCAAAACACGTTACGGCGGAAAACCCCTAAATTTAAGGCACCAAAAGTGCATTTTTAACAATCATGCATGAACCGAGTGCCATATAATAAACTACGTACTAGCCTAGCTTGCGGTTACCGGACAATATTGGCCCTCGGTCATTTTTGTATCGACCTTGCTGCGCTCGGTCCGTACTGCCACGACCTCGGGCCAATATTCCCCAGTACGGCCCTCACGCTCGGTTAGTAAGAGGTTAGTGTCATAACGATTCTACTCATGATTGGCTTGGAAAAAACACATTCTGGATTAGTGTTTCTTTTTAACACTTGGAATTGGTCTAT
This sequence comes from Blastomussa wellsi, assembly GCA_947652115.1. Lineage (NCBI taxonomy): Eukaryota > Metazoa > Cnidaria > Anthozoa > Scleractinia > Plerogyridae > Blastomussa > Blastomussa wellsi. The sequence continues at coordinate 1,199,904 of OX393574.1, read as the reverse complement.
AATTATTGTGCAGGAAGAAAGTTATCGCTCAATTCAAACAGATAAAAAGTGATAGGTCACAAACTCATTTACTGTATGAGAAAATGACAATTTACTTCTCTGGGTGAGCTCCAGACATGAAGAAAAGTCCACCATGTTTCAATGCACATGTGTTGATCATGCGTGAAATTATGTGCAGCAAGGATACGCACAATGCAAAGCTGGGGAATCACCTTAAAGGGAATGGTTGAAATAATTCTGACCACTTACCATGACTTTACTCCTTCTGTCACTCCATTTGGTCACATATGCCCTTTGTAGTTTGATGTCTTATTCCTTATTCTCTTTCAGGTTCTTCAAGATAAAAAAAAAACAACTGGTTATTTTCTGTTTGACAGGTACATACTGGTACATGTATATGGGAGAAGAGCCCAGCAGTTTCCCAGTCTTCTGGCAGCACCATAAAATTCTGAAAATAAGACCTTGGCTTACAATAAACTATTGCAAAACATGCCCTTCACGTGGGCAAATTTTCAGATTTAGGGGAGGGAGTGGGTATTTTCCGATGGAAATTTGTATAATTTCCAAACCCTTGGTGTTTTATTTAGAGAAGATACTGTCAAGAAAATTAGCCGCCCTGAAAAAGATGTAGAGCAAATAGTTACCTTATAGGCAGGCTCTCTTGTTTAGGGTTTTGTTTGGGTCTCACTTATGCACCTATCAATGTTAAGCGCGAAGGGTGGGGGAACCCTGGGCACATCTGGGACATTTGACCTCAATTGCCTTCACCATCCTTGAGAGTTGACTAAATTCTGGGTCCCTGGGTAAGGATGTTTGATTTTTTTGCGAGGAGGAATGGAACCTCGACACATCATTACATGCTCGTCTATGCGGCCATCTCGGCTGTTTTGGAGGTACAGTAATAATAAGCCGTTCAAAGACATGAACTTGTACCTCCTGCGGGATGTGATGAAACTACGATGCAAAATTTTAGGTGCATTAAGCTTATAAGGGAGGCCACAAATATACCCACCACTTCCCACCAGCCCACCCTCCGGCTCACCTTCCTTATAGACCTTAGACTAATTTTGCGTAAACATGTAATGTTTCGAAATTGCTAAGAATTTATGCGGAAACAGTATACATCAACATAAAACACAGTTGCTTCGAAATAATGGGGCACTCTAAACCGTCCCGGTTTCCTGCGGTTTCACTATAGCTTGGCTTCACTGTCGATAAAACAGCTCAGCTTTCCACCCTGGCTATTTCCATTGCGACCGGGCATTAGAAAAGTTCACTTGCATATGAAGTAATTATATAAAGGAAGTTAAACAATGATAGCAGAGGAAAAAATAAACAAATAAAACGTAAGCTTACATTTCCTCACTTGATTCCAAGATGGCCGAATTAACCTTGAAAAGAATGCTGGGAAGAATTCATGGGCATGGATAGGAGATGGGGGAGGGGTGGGAGCCCCAAAAGCTTGGCTTTCAAAGGTTTTAACTAAAAGTTCGTAACCAAACACGAATTTTGGCCTTTATATGATGGAATGTGTACATAATCATCACTTCACCCCAGTTGACGAATTTCCGCCGTGGCATTTCCCAGATATCCCTCGAAGTGCGGACCGGGACTTTCTCTTTCGTTTCCGTCACGCTTCGATAGAAGGTCGAAACTGAAACTGAAGAAAGTACAAATTTCTTTCCCCTATTATATATTCGACTTGCGAATTCATTTTATATAGTCATTTTTCTTTGTTTTCGTGATCGTTCTATACAACGCGGGGACGGGTCCATCTTCCTTTATGGGTTGTCACGCAACGTGCGTGTGATAGTTTTTTTTTTTGCAACAAAATTGTTTCAGGGTTTTATCAAATGCAGATATTTCTTTATTCATTGTTGATATGATAATTTCCCCTGCTGAGCTAGCTTTCTCGGAAAAAGGGATTTTTCCCTATGACAGTTATAAAAAATTGACTTCCTTTGTCCGTATTCTTCAGTTTCTCTATTCAGTCACCACAGTTTTCCGAGAAGGTAAGATGAGTTCCCCACGAGCTTGGATTTTGGCTTTTCTGTTCGTTTGTACACTCAAGAGTTCTTTCTCAGCAATTTCTAAACATCAAAAGGCAACACAACTACTCAAATACAACTCGGAAACGAAGAAGTTTTTACTCGATTTCCGTTGTTTGGTTGACATATCGAAGCTTCGAGGGCCCATTATCGTAGTCAGCGCCGTTGGAGATGCACGAATTGGTAAATCAACAACGTTAAACCTTATTGGCTACTTCTGGGACCAACACAACCCAAAACCTTTTCACGAAACCTTCGATACTGGCGATACGAAAGTGCCTGTCACGCACGGTGTTTGGGCTTCAATAATTCCAGCCAAGACCCCGGATGATAGTAACGTAATCTTGCTGGATGTGGAAGGTCTAAATCTGGGGGACGATGCTGTCACGGCTCATTTGAGCATGTTTACCGCCCTAGTGTCGTCATCAGTCCACATATTCGCTCGTGACGTGGTCCAAAATCATATTTTGGATTTCTTGTACTTTATCTCGAGACTCAGTGAAATGATATTCCCGGATGAGAGATTCGTCAATTTTCCGCACCTGGGTATAGTAGTGCGTGGCGCACTTGAAACCCCACCGGGGTACACACTGGACGAATATGTCCAAGATTTTATCCTTGGCCTGGAGAACAACGACGGAATGCGAGAACAGAGGGAAACTATCGGAAAATATTTCTCAAAGGACAAAATATCTGCAAATCAAATACCTTACGTCAAGGATATTACGATATTCAAAGACATGCCCAAACTGACAAACACCGACTTTCATAAAGTGATCTTGTCACTGGTGGAAAAATTTAAAAACTCCCCTCCGAAAACATCTTTAAAAAGTGACCGTTTGTTGGATGGGGAATCACTTGCAAGGTTTGTAAAGGAACTATTTCACGCAATGAATAACAATTCTTGGATGAATTTTAACGATGCCTACCGCATGCTGGAAGGGCAAATTTGCACGGACGCATTTAACAAGATCGTCCGACCTGTTTTGAATAAAACGGCGAGTGGAATTGACGCTATTTTGGAGAAGACAGTGACAGAGTTCAAGAGTAACTGCGCTCTGCAAGAAGAGGTAGAGTCCGCAAGGAAAGAGTTGCTTGCAGCAAAGAATAAAGCAGCAGAAATTGAAGAGATAAAGAAAAGAGCGACAGAACAGGAGAAGTTACGGGAAGAAATAGAAAACAAAATGGAAATTGCTCAAGAAAAATGGGAAAAAGAAATGAAACAAAAAGATGAAATACTCAGCCAGGAAGTTGAGAAACGAGAGCAGTTGCAAGTGAGAAATAAACGGCTGGAAGAAGAAACTGAACGCAGGACACATCAGATTTCTGAACTGCAATCAATGCGTGCTCAAAGGGGCGGAGGAAACAGTTTTGAAAGGTTTCTCGGTACTGTTTTTGGGACAGCCCTGGGAACCTATTTCTTCGGCAATGCTCAGCCCCTTCTAGGCGCAGGTCTTCAGTGCAGCGCAGATCTTGAAGAATAGGAATGAATTGGCTAGGTAAAATTTACAGAGTTTGAGATTTTCTTCATATTATTTCACCATTTCGTCTTTGAAAAAATCTCTTCTCTAATACTGAAATTGTATGTTCACATAAGCTTCCTTCAAAATTATAAACTTTTTTGAGTGAAGAGTCCATACTTTAGTTAACAAGTTTTTAAATGCTTAGTTCGTTGCTTAAAAGTGTCAATAAATTGTCGAGGATCATGAAATACTTGTTGACTCCTTTTCAGATAGCTTCCATTATTGTTCAACACATTGTCACAAAGCCATAAGGAAATTATTGTTATCCTTCATCCGTACATAACATACATCCTGTGTTATCAAAACCAAATCATGGTATATTGGTTGGTACATTGCAATTCGCGAGTTTTGATCGATACCATGGAAGATACACAAAGAATCGAAAAGATGGTAGGTGTGTAAGCGTCAGCGAGAACAGCGGGGAACTCATATATTGATGGTGTTCTAAAAACAATTATAGCCAACTAGACGCGCAAGCTATCTACCATCTCATATTAAACGCCCGCTCACGGAATAATTGTTAAATACACGTGAGTTCACGAGATTCATTTTATGGTCTTTAAAGCTTTACCGTTTTGGGTTACTATTTTAGTATTTAAAATCATTACAGACAACTCAGCAATAGTTGATTTTCTGAGTCATTCGTTAATGGTTGTTTTCAATTAATCTTGCTTTAGTCATTTCACTTTGTCTTTTCAACTTTGTAATAATATGGGTCCTCCTGGTCAGTGGTTTCCTGTTCCTTGCCATGCTCTCCAACCAGTACCAAGTATCCGCAGTCATATTCAGGTCCAGTCTCCGCCTTAATAAGAAATCAAATGAAGAAAAAATTAGCATAAGAAAGTACAGCGTGTCAATTCAACGAGTCAAGTCATTGTAGTAACCAGACACCGTATTTGAGTATGTTGATTATTTTTAATGCCAAGAAGCAAGGTACATACGACAACTTGAAAAATAGAGCGTTTGTCTCAAAATTGACGATATAAAACCAAATGAAAGTAGCTTTAGTTAAGTAATCAATAAATTGCAGTGAACGGGTGAACCAATCAGAACTCAAAAGAAATTTACAACTGGCGTAAAGCGCGGGAAAACACGCAAGCCAATCTATGAATTGCTTCAGTTGAACCGCGTAGAGCAATGTTCAATTCACTGTATAAATTAATGAATTTCTATGTATACACACATACCGTAGCTTTTGACTGCTGTTGTTTCACGAGTGGGGTATAAGCCGGTAAGTATTCTACGTTAGAAGCTATTTCATTCGTCTTAAGATCCTGATACATTGATGGGTTGGTATACACTTCCCCTTCACTCCAGGCCCCCTCGTTGGCGCCTTTTGCGAGGCCCTGGTACGCAGGTGGTTCCCACTGACCGTGCCCTGTTGATTTCCCGTCACGCCTCAGGAGCTGATATACATTCTCTTGGGTCTGATAAACGTGATTTTCAGGTTTGTCCACTAGTTACAAGAGAAAAAAGAGTAAAAAACAAGCTAACAGTTTCAGTAGCGCGATAGCTTAACGGTTTGTGTGCTGGACTCGGGATCGAGCGGTCCGAGTTCAATTCCTGGCCGGGAATCATCGTGTTGTGGTCTTGTGCAAGACGCTTTACTCTCATAGTGCCTTAGCGTTCTCCCGGAGTAACCTGTGATTGACTAACATCCCATTCAGGGAAAGTACTAAAATTCCTAGCCGCTTCATGCTACGGAGAACAGGGACCGCGGAGCCGTTTTACTGTTCTCATAGTTATGCGATAACAAAATAATTCACTCCATCTGGTGTATTGGGATACATTTTTAGCCATTCTGGGAGCATTCATTTTAAATATTTTCCGGGAACGCATGCCCTCGGACCCCCCCTACATGGCTTGCGCCGTAGACGCGCACTACAGATGTCTACGCCATTTGCATTAGCACCCCCCCCCCCTCCTCCGCCAATCACAAATATGCTCCGCTGTGAGTCAGTTGCGCCTTAAAGGCTTTTACTCTACTAATAGTTTCACCAAAAACTTTGGTAAACATTTTGGTTTTGTAAGTAGAACACAGAACCAGACAAATACAACATGGCAATGTCAAAGCTTTAGTTGTGCAAAATATTCACTTACGTTGGCTGTTACTATCACGGTTGGTTATGGACTTTTGCCTGGCGGATAAAAAAGTCAGTGTAAAAAAGACGATCACAATCCATTTTCCTGCCTTGGCCAGGGGGGGGGGGGGGGGAATATTTGTTCGAGGTTATAGCTTTATTATTAAGGACCTGTCCTCCTGTCCAAGCTTGCTTATAAGAAGGATGTCTATGACTTTTCTATTTGCGCAGTGTCTTCGTAGTAATTCACTGGAAGTACGAGCCGGGTGAGGTCGGTTATTTCCATAGAGACTTGAGTCGCTTAAAAAAACTTAAAAATGATTTTCACAAATATTGTATAAAAAAGACCAGTAAAAACGCGAAAATGCTCCCAAATTAAAATATACTGATTAACTTACGGTCTTTTCCACTTTCGTAACAAGTACACTGCTACTACAGACAGGGCGGCGACCACTACAAGTGTGCACAGGACAGACACAACAATAACTGTTGTGTTTCTGCTGCTTCTATCATCACGTGGAGAGTCTATGATTTTGTCTTTCCCAGGGCTACGCCAGTCCGTCGTTGTCATGGTGATTTCACTGGACTTTTGTTTAGCGGGTTTAGTTACTGGTAATGAGGTCATCTCTGTCTCTTTTGGCGTTGTGGTTGAATCAATGTCGCTGAATGTCGTCGTTGTTTTGAATGGTGTTATTGGAGATTCTTTTGGTGTTGGTGTTCCTACTACTGTTGTTGGTGGATTGTTTGTTGTTGTCCTTGCTTTTGTTGTTGTTTGCGGTGGTAGTCTTGTTGTTGTTGGTTTTTTTGTTGTTGGTTTTGTTGTAGTAGCTTCTGTTGTTATGACTTTTGTTGTTGGTGTTGTTGTTTTCACTAATGATAGATAAAGTAGAAAATTGTTTATTCTCTAACAACAAAACGTTTTTAGTACATCCTCTTTGTACTACGATTTCTCGAATTTCCCGAAGTTGCTTAGTTTGTAATTTTTCGAACCAATAAATTTTCGTTTCCTTGGAGATACAGGAATTTATTCTAAAGAAACATTTATAACAAGCTCACGAACTTCTTACGGTGATTACTACAGTAGGTGATACAATAATCAAGTGGACGATGCATTTACTCGCCGGGTCTGAGTCGAAATTGTCGATCAGTCTTTCACTCTTTCAGACGAGACCAAGGCCAACTGTCCATTTTAGAGGTGTCCAGCTTATAGAGAGACTATGCAGTAAAATGAATGAAATACGGCGCAGGGACCTACACCAGTTGCTCGCCTTACAGAGGTCCAGGTGAAATCATGTATGTGTTGTGTTTCAACTGTCAATACCGAACCATTACTTACCTATATGAGTTCCAGCGGCCTTAAATATGAAGCAGGACGTAAAGTAGTTTCCTTTCGGTCCTTTCTCTTTGCACCTGACGTTAATGATGATCACGTTTCCTGTTGTATGTGACACCGCTGAAACATTCCACTACAAATTAAAAACGTTAAAAGTATGGGAGCAAATTAATAACTTAGAGTTGATAGTTATAAAGTGCTTTTACAGTCAATTCTAAGGCGGACACCATCGGCACTGGCACTGGGATGTCCGGTTTACAAAGAGTTTAGATACAAAAACATGAGTGGAAAAACGCGCAGGCACCAACACCAGTTGTCCGTCTTTTAGAGGTGTCCGGCTTATAGAGAGTTTAGATACAGTAAAATGAATGCCTGAAAAACGGCGCGCAGGGGTCAACACCAGTAGTCCCGACGGTCTTCTTAAGTATTTGCATTACATGGAGCAAAACACCACAAAAATGTTTATTTTTGGTAAAACAGCGATTTTTTTATGAATTTTTGAAGACGCAATTATTTGACACACGACCGAGTTAAGAGGAGTCTGGGGCTGGTGACGTCATTCCAGGACATTGGCAGCAGTTTTGAACAAGAAAGCATATGGACCCAGATGAGTAGATCTGGATGGATAGTGCAGAATTTTCGTACAATAGCAATTAAATAACTTTTTATACGTTTGTTTATATTTGTACGCGATTACGCGATTGTAATGAGTGCTGATGATTTTATTCTGACTAATATATTGAGCATTTACTCAGTCTGTGCGTCCATTTTACTGAGCTAAGCTCACATAAATATCGCGCAATCCTTTTTATTGCTTTACTTACCTGTAAGAGGATGTCTTTTCCTTTTTTCCTGAACCAAAACCTTGGCTGGAAGTTTGTGAAGTTTCTCCATTGGTCATACCCCGCTAAATAAAGAGCAGTTTGTATATTGCACCTTTCCGTATCTTTAGGTTTGACACGGCAAAATTTGATCTTAGGATCGGATGATTTTTGAAAATTGATAAGTGGCGGGGTCCAATTGTTAGATTTACAAACATCTTTCGGCCCATGCCTGCCGTCACCATCATCATCATCATCACCGTCGTCGTCGTCACCACCTTTAACTTCGAGGCGCCCACCGCAACCTAGCACAGAGACAACCAAGATTAAAATATCAATTCTCCTTATTTCTTAGAATTTGGTGGTGCATGAAAATAACATATCTTATTCCCAAGACCTGTTTGCTTGACAATGTATTTATAAAGAAATTTTTAAATAACGTGTAGAACGTTCGAATTTCAAAATTGAACCGGAAATCAAATACCCCATCTCGCACTCACCGGGAGGTACTACGGGACGTGCCGCTGGATAGGGTATGATTTTTGACCCCTCCTGAAAAGTGTACATAATTTCAAGCGAGTCTGTCCTAATCAGGGCCTGTAGCCGCCCTAGGAAATCCGAAATTAGAAACGTTGATCAGATCGTTTTCAGGACAAGATTTTCGCGCTATGCTCTTGTGCTATAGTATAAAAAACGCTTTCCTTCTTTGTCCTAAACACGGTGGGTGTTAACGATATTTTTGTCCTAAACAGGGTCAGGGGTGTTTCAACCCCCTCCCCTCCCCGGCTCACATTCCGATGGCAAAACAGTCACTTGACTCCACCTTAATTTTAGAAGGTACCAGGCCTCACCCAGCTGAGGGAGGGGGGAGGGCATGATCGCAGGCTACATGTGATTTGTAGAACCCCAAATCAAAGAATCCCAGGGGTCCTGTCCCCCTATAATCCCGAGAAGGTAGGATCTCGTAGAACCACTTTATCAGATGCGAATTGCTGTCAGACACAACTCAACTCTGAGCAGAAACAACCGAACCCAGTTAACGTTATTTGACAGTTCATTTGGAATGAATATATATTCGTATTTTATTTCGTATTTTATTTTCTTTTCGGCGCCAGTTTATCATGATGAAGGCACACAGAAATCCATCACTGCGTTCGCAGCTAAATTGGGCCCGGAGAGACCATAATAATAAAATTAATTGGGATTGTGATGTTAGGTTCGACTGGAAAAAAAACCTTGCAATATAAAACTTGACATACCTGTTGACCCTTGCCCAAAAACATCCGAGTTAAGCTCTGGCAGATTCACGCACTTTCTCAAATGAACCAAATATATTGGGTAACCATCCTCGCACTGACACGATCCACAGCAAGTGTTTGAAGAAGAGCACTTTGCCCTGGTGTCAGTCGAATGAAACGTTTTACAGGAGTCCACAAATGAAGATGACTGACCGCCTGCAAGGCAGTTTGACACGGCTGTTTGATTGAGATTAGTAAACTTGTCTTTCTTCTGCAATCGTGTCACATTTACACTTGAAAATGAGTTCACCTTTGCCAATAGATGAAGGATAGCCGAGACTAGCAGTGTTGGGGTCGCCTTCATAATAAATTTTCTTTAGAATTGAGGTTTCAGCAATTTCATGCTTGAGGTCTGTCGTTTGACTCTCGTGGTTTCAATTTATAGAAGCAACAATGCGCAAAGCTCGAGTTTGGAAGCAAAACAACCGAAGACTATTTATGAAACTCAAGTGGGGTTCTACGACTTGTCCTGCTGTCCTTTCCTGACATGTTGACACGCGCTTCGTCAGTATCAGCTATTTTAGGCAATTTTGTCATGCATAAAATGTACGGGATGGCATATCTTCAAAATTTAAGTTGTTCTAATCTTTCGCGATCTGTCTCTCTCTGCGTTACCATCATATCATATGATCCCTTTTGGCTAGCCTGCGAATACAGCCATCCCTCTTCGCTCCCAGCCCGAGGGGCGTTTCGCAAGACGGAACGCCCCTCGGGCCGGGAGCGAATTCACAGGCAACCTTTTGTCTTATTATTACCTAAATTGGTTTGTTGTTCATGAATGACGTTGAGCGCTTTTGAACCATTCAACTTTACCTTTTCCTTAGTAACACCCGATTGTTTGTGCCTTTTCTGTCGGCAAAGTTGGGAAAGTTTTTTTACCTTCATCTCCTGGTCTCTGCACCCTGAAAGTCCCGCCTACCAATCTATTTCAGTCCCCGTGGCATTCCCGCCTCACCCCCAAACTTCCGTTCCCTCCCGACCCTCCCCTTAGATGTTTATTCTATTGAAAGATACTGTGTTAGGAAATAAATGACGTCTAAATATAACGTTTAATTGATCTAAAAAATAGTTTAAGAAGAAACAAAAACAATAGAAATGCTGAAAACAGATGATCAAAATTGAAACGGATCGCAGAATCATAAACTTGATCTCTCAGCCAGTTTTCGGAAAAAGGAAATCATCGTCAGAGATCTTCTTTCCTTGCCGATTATCGATATTTCGGCGGCAACTAGTAATTGAATGATTTTGGTGAATTTTGCCAAACATGTCTTTAAAAAGTAAAGTTTAGGGTGAGAATCAATCTTCCTGTTGGCTTCTACTATGGTGGGCAACTTTGATCTGGATGAAATAGTTATTTCATATCACGGAATTCCATAACAGATTCATTTTCCTTTATTTGTAAACATCAAATCACAATCATGTGGCATGTACTAAAACCAGGAACACCGGAACACCGGAACACCAGAACACCAGAACACCAGAACACGGGAACACGGGAACACGGGAACACAGGAACACCGGAACACAGGAACACAGAAACACAGGAACACCGGAACACAGGAACACCGGAACACCAGAATTTTATTTTTTATATATATATTTTTTTAGAAATGTATTGGCATTTGCGGACGGTATTTCTGGTGTTCCGGTGTCCCTGGTTTTAGTACATGACCAATCAAGTCTTGAAACACTGAGGCATTAGAGTGACATTACTGTTATTTTCAAGTTAGTGAGCGAGCATTCATATTATTTGCATCAAACACTAACGGCATCAGTCTCGTTGAGGAGGCAAAATGTATATAAGAACTGAGTTATGATAATCAATATTTAGGCGTGTTTGGTGACCTTTGATTGTTCACTATTATCCGGGATCTAGAAACAAGCTATTTTTGACACAAAACCATAGATTGCAAATTTTATCTACCTACTTTTTAACTTTAATGTTAATATTTAATGTCCTAAACTTGTCAAAAATAGTTTTTTACACTTTATTTTCTTTAATTAAATTCTTGACTATCGGACACCGAAGACACAGAAGACGTAAAAGTCTTTCAAAGTCCTTTTGATAGCAAATTCCCTATTTAACGAATTTTAAAGAAGGGTTCTATTAGTTGAAAGTAGTGACCTACGATAATGCTTCGTAATAACGAAACATAATATTTTCCTGGAGGGAGAGGGAGGGGGCTCAAATCCTTCCTCCCCCCTCCCCCTTATGTACCATCTTAAGAGAAAAATAGCAGACAGGGGAATAAGTGCTAGTTTTGGCAAATCTTCTTTGAAGCACTCGAGGAGTTTCCGACTTATTTTATCCAATCAAAAACTAGCGCAAGTCCTCTCGAATACACCGAAATTCATTCTCGTCCCCATATCCCTTTTCCTTTCTCTAAGCCGGTGAGGCCTTGGCACGAGGAACGATTTACAGTCAGAGATTATGGGACTTCCGGACTTCATGTATATAGTAGTGATGTTCCTACATGCTGTGTGCTGCAATATGGCGACCGGGCGAACAATTTGGCTTCCGTTTAAGATTTCTTTGTTCTCAAACAGCCAATAAAAAAATCATTTTTTTGGAAAATCGTCTGCCCCCAGAGCCCTTCGTTTTTCGTGCCAAGGCCCAGCCGGCTAAGAGAAACGAAAAGGGCAATGGGGACGAGAAAGTAATCGCGCGCGCAAACACTTTGTGTTGCTTAGCAACTGTAGGGACGAGCGGAGGCGGGAATTCGTCATCAACTGATACTTGTTTCCGGACTGAAAGTTAAATATACCTTCCGTGCAGAATAGTACCGTGTAACAAAGAGGATTGTGGACGCCATTTATGACGGTATAGCTTTGACTATTATTTGTTAAAAGTAGTTAAAAGCATGTGAAAAGCGGATTTCACTTGAGTGTCGAAAGCAGTTCAAAAGACAAAGAAATGCAGATTCAAGACCCACTCAGCGACATTCGATTAGTTGCTAAATATGGCTTACCTTGAAGCACATAGGTCTGTAACTTAATAGTCAAAAACATGAAGGCATTATTTATCACAGACACTTTATATCTCGGGGGAGGGGTCTACAAATGACGTACAAAATTAAAATCCCGTTTTGTGGGTATGGTCCAAATTCATTTTTACCCCCAAGAGGATGGAACTGTCATGGCTATTTTCAAGTTATACAGTTACGATTCCTGCTTTTCACCAGATCAATGACCTTAAAAGCTCCTAAAAGGTACCACGTCAACCTAAAAACGGCAAATTTGTATTTTTAAATTGGACAAGCATGTAGTCCTGTTACCTAACAATTATATAGCATCCAAAAATATATGAACATGGCATGTTTCGCCCTCCAAACTAGTTTTTCTTGTCAATTGATTGGTTTATGGAAGGTATCCAGATTTTTCTTAAATTGGACAGTTTGAGCAAAAGCTGTCCAATTTATTTTAAATTTGGATAGTTGGCAAAAATTAATAAAAATGCATCTGTTGACAATAATGGATTTTGGTGTAGCTATATAATTAACCCCCTAAAAGGTACGCCAACCAGAACCCCCATCACTTTTAGGGGAGTTCCCCCAGGGTTTGTGTACCACAGCACAACCTCCTCAAATTAAAAATAAAACGCAAACAACTGTGACAAGCATTTTAAAAACGCGCATTTTACTGAACTTGACGTTTCGTATGTTATAGTCCACATACATTTTCAAAAGTATAACCGTTTTACTGTCTGTCCGTTTTCATTTCAAACGCCTTTAATTACTACTGCATATTTTCTCTGTCTAAGTTCCTGACCCCCATTGTTTTTGTATAAATAGCTTTCCTTACATTTTAACGGTTATACTTTTAAAAGTGTATGTGGACTGGCATACGAAACGTCAAGTGCAGTAAAATGCGTGGTTCTAAAATGTGTTCTATTTTGAAATGAAGCTACGATGGCCGAAAACCTATAATTTATACAATAATCCTCAAATTAATCAGAAGCTAAACGAAGTGTTGAGGCATTGCTGGTGCGTCATCCACGCTGTTTCCGTTTTCCTCCAGGAGAGGGTTGGAATCTTTCTCGTTATCGGACGGCTCCGTAGGTTTGGTGTCCTCTGCAGCGGTGGTCCCACTAAGAACGGGAGGCTCACCATCCATTATGTGTAGTTGCAAAAGAGGGATTGATTCTTCAGGGTCTTTGTGACTGTGCATGCTGAATCGTTTTTCTTCCTTCTTCTTTTCTGCGGCAGGAAAAATCTTTGTTTCCTCTGTCTTTATCATTTTCAGCGCAAAAGCGTCGTCGTCTCGAACAACTGAAAACAGATCAGAAACGTAATATATAGACCGTAAAATAGGGAAACCCAATCAGTTAAAGAAAGACCCCGAACGAAAGTTGTTAGAACTACATCATACTATGGAATTTTGAAAGACAGTTATTTAAAAATGCACGGCTAGTACTACGGCACTTGGGTTTGGACACGTTTTATTGAGTGTGGCCGATATTTCAACTAATCAACTAATCTTCTTCAGGAGAAGAGCTGGAGTGAGATTAAAGTTAAAGGCTCCTAAATATTAAATTGTAGATAAATTGTGCCATAGTCTCCTTAAACGTTGTGTGGCCCTCTGCATTAAAACGTCTGTAGTTTTGAAGTTATAACATTATCCACTCGCAACTTATTTTACGGTAGAGGGGGTAAGTTTCTAAAGAAACTGTGGTGCTGCGTCGGTGGGAAGTATAACAATATAATTTGGTTTTATCAACTGGGTTGATAATGTCAATTGGCCACCGTAAAGAGATTCAAGAGCTGACGTTTCGAGCGTTAGCCCTTCGTCGGAGCGAATCCTACGCTCCGACGAAGGGCTAATGCTCGAAACGTCAGCTCTTGAATCTCTTTACGGTGGCCAATTGACATTATCAACCCAGTTGATAAAACCAAATTATATTATTTTACGGTATTTCATTGTTTTGATTCGGCAATTATTTGAGTCTCAGCCAATCACATTAGCCGTTGTTATGAACTACCTCCATTTGGTTAATGAGCGTTAAGGTTGGTAAACGCATAATTTTTCGTTTTTATAAGTGCTTACACAGAACTCCACCATAAAATTGTCTTTATAATAATTTTTACCTGGACGTTTGCGCTTCCTTAGATTCTTGCGTCTTCTAGATATAAAAAATGGAAAATTATTTAAATTGTTTAGAGTCGCAATCATTGCTTAGTTTCAAAAATTCGTTAAAATCCTCCAGTGCTCGACAGATAAGCATATCATATAAATAACACTTTTTTTATAATCCAACTTAATAATAATAATGATGATGATGATGGCGATGATTTTTATCGTTAGGAATTTTAGTAGTCCAAAATTGTCCTTGCATCAAACTAATAAAATATTGAGACTTCTCTGTTGAATAGAGGGACGATAGCGCAGGAGACGAATTGCCCAGAGTTTTACACATTTTGTGATAACTTGTGTACATAGCTGCCTTAGAGTGAGAAAACAATGACAACAACAGCAATTGACTAGGAGACTCCGCTCCCAATTACTCAATGATTTTGGAAAAATAAGGGTTTTTTTTGCAACGGGCCTCTAGCGCTCTATGGCATAAGGGATCATACCAAGATGGGTTCTTTCTTGCTGTTTTCCTGCAAAAGAGGTTCTCAAAACACAAAAAGAAGTTCTAAAAGACTTCCTAACTTCGAAATTTGGTATTGGTACGATTAATTTGCAATAGATATTTGTGTCGTACAATTCAGGGGTGATACTGCTCGTACGATTACTACCTGAATTGTGCAACACGAATTGAAGTCCTATTACCATTACTAATTATTATTCGACTTGTTTTAGTGCAAATGCAAACCCTACTAACCTCCTCTCGCGGTTGCTTTTTAGAAACATTACTACCACGAACACCAAAATTCCAATCAGCATGGAACAAACTACGATTACAGAAATCTGCCAGCCGTCTTCATCTTTTACTTCGGTGTAAGCGTTTACCACTGGAGGTTCATGTGGATAGCCCATAGTGCTATGCGGGCCGGGATGTACCTCGTGACCACCATGAGTTGTGTTCGTGGTATTTTTGTCTCCATGGTGAGTGGGCTCGCTAGGTTGGATGGCTCCGCTGTGATTGGTGGGTTTGATGGGGTGAATGTTTGGATGTTCTATTGCTAATGTCGTTATTGGCTTGGGATGTGACGTCGTCATGGCAACTGGTTTCTGCTCAGAGGTGTTACTGTCTGAAGCTGTTGGCGTCTTCTCTGTAGTGGCCGTTGTTTTGGCCTTTTCTTCAACCAAGGCTGTTGGCGCCATTTCTGAAGTGGATGGTTTTCTTTCATCTGTTGACGCAGTCGTAGATGACGTCAGAGCTTTCATGGTCATGGGATGAGATGACGTGATCAAATCTGAAAGTTGAGATGAAGATAAAATTAGAGTTGATTTCAACTCTTTCATAATGGTAGATTGTAGAGTTTGAGATGAAGTAAAATCCTTTATTGATTTAGATGCCGTCATGGCATTGGCCATCACAGACGACATCATAGTGCTCTCCATTGAAGAAGTTCGGGAGAGGGATAGAGTTACTTCGACTTTAATTTTTGAAGACGACGCAGTCTCCATGATCTGTGGCGATGAACCCATTGGAAATGACCTCATGGTATTCTTTCGTTGCAGTGACGTCATATCTTCCAATTGTTGTGATGAATAAGCAGGTCCAGTTGAAGCTTTGACTAGTGTTGATTTGAGAGCTTTGGATGACATCGGTAACTGCGATGATGTCGCCGTTTTCGTAGGCTTAGGTGCGACCACTTCCTTCATATGTGATGACATTACGACTAAAGATGACGTAACAGTTTGGGATGACGTCAGTTCTTCCTGGGCTAAAGAATACTCTGTTTCTTTTGAGGTTTCAGGTTCTTGTAATTTAACGACAGGGGATGGCTTGATTACCAAATCTTTGGATGTTGTCATTTCTTTCCTTGTTTGAGAAAACAAAGTTTGTTTTGTTGGAGACGAAGTTAGCATTACTGGCTCTTCTGGCTGAAAGGATGTTCCCTCTTCCTTAATGACAGGGACAACAGGGAATGTCTCGATTTCCAAAACCTTGGATGTTGTCATTTCGTTCCTAGTTTTATAAGAAGAATTTTGTTTTGATTGAGTCAGTGAAGTTTGTAAGGCGAATTTTTCTGCTTTGTTAAGTACCGTGGATGCCTTGGTTGGGGAAGACAAAATTTGTTTGGTTGGAGACGAAAAAGCAGTAGTTTCTTTCCTATTGAGGGTAGGCGATGCCTCAATTTCCAAACCGTTTGAAGATCTCAGTACATATTTGGTTGATGATGACGTTGAAGGAGTCGACTCGGTTCTTCTTGTCTTTACCTGCTTTGTATCGTCAATTATTTTCGATGACGTCAAAAACTGTACTTTAGGCCATGACGTAACATACGGACGTGACGTCATAGTCGGCGATGTTGCGCTCTTTTCGTTTGGCAAAGAATCGATCGGCAGTGTCTCGGAATATCCAATATTTGGAACAGTTTTATCGATTACGCCCGCAGGGCTGCCACCAATTTTACGAACTTGAATTTTTTGTGACATTACCGTCGCTGTTGTTGTTTTGGAAGACTGGGCCCCTGAAGTAGAATTCAGTGTTTTAGTTACACTGTACAATGCAACTGAGATTTCTTCTGCAGTAGGAATATTTACTGCGCTTATTATGGGATGTGGCTCTGAAGCTGGTGGCTTTGTCGCGTCAACATCTAAAATGACGATAAAAAGCTAATATTTAAAATGAGAAGCTGTCCCCCCACATGGAAAAAAGGCTTCTTTCAGATTTTTGTAATGGCTTAGTACTGCGATGTTGGTTAAAGGAACATTGTCACGCCTGTAGCTTTCTGTAATCGTGCTTTATTGCTTTGCAATAGAAGGAGAAAAATGCTAAAAGTGGTGAAAGCAAAGAAATATCAACTAGGAAGAAAAAATAACTATTAAAAGATGACAAATTTCACCAAAATTTCAGCTTTGATTTCTGGACGTCCTGTCCAGAAATCAATTTTAATGAATTGCAATCCACTTCCATCCTTGTAATCCTGTACTACTTCCCGCAAAATACCTGTCCTATCTTGTTCTGTTGGATCTTTTTATCACATTTATTCGTGCAGTTGGTGGCATTTGGCGCAATAATATGGAAATTAGAACATACAAAGTTCGAAAATCAGGCGTGACAGTGTCCCTTTAAGTTAAAGAAACTACGTTAATCGAAAGACAAAGATGCCGATTTTAAATCCAGATAATGAGTAGTAGGAAGGGAAATTTGAAGCAGTGTTGTCCAGATTTCTCACCAATTGGCCGTTTGCATTTCTTTAATTGCTATACGGAGGTAATAGTGTGAGCAAGGGGGAGGGGGAGGGGGGTGTTGTCTGGTTTTGAACATCAAAAGGAAGAAACATCGGAAAAATTATTTGACTGGTTGAGATTCAGAACCTTGAGTGTGATGGATACAAGTTTCTAATAGTAACAACACTGTAACTGATGAGATCACCATAGAGCGAGTTACAAATTACTTTGGCCAATCACAAAGAGTGAAGACAATCTAATGGACCAATCAAAACCCGAAGTAATTATACGTAGAAAACGTACGCGCGCGAGTCGCGTAGGGTTTTGGTTTTACTCCTGATTGGTTGAAAAAGTGGCGCGAGATTTTTAAACCAATCGCTTAGCGTAATATATCGGGACCTGCACGTGCGCTGTATAAATTATTTGTTGTCGAAGTCAAAGACGGCTTGGCTTGTTACTAGAATATAAGAAGCTAAGAAGAGTTGTAATATAAGAGTTGTAATGTTCTTTATGTCCTGAATGGAATATCTTCAAACTGTGTGACTTGAAAATGTCTATGCTTTAATACTGACAAAAAATCGTACTACTTGTGTCGTAATTTCGTTTCCGTGATGTCACTTGATTAGTGTGACTTCCCTTAGGCAACGGTCAAAAAATTCATTACAGTTTTGCCGCATCTTTCTGGAAAGTTCAACGTTTGCATGGCTAGTCTGTGTACATGACGTTTCCGTTTTTCCAGCACGAGTGCTGCGTGGAGAGATGCAAGAAAATGTAATTGCTGTGAATATTGTTCCTTTCATTTGGATTCTCCCAAAGAACAAGATATATTACTTTTAACGAGATTTGCAGAATGTGTAGAGGTTAGTTTTTTGTTGTGTTTATATTGTTCTAAAAGTACAAAATGTACGTTCTGTATAGAACGTTTATTTAAACTTTTGTCTGATCTTATTAGTTCAAGTTTTCGGTTGATTTAGCGATCTTTAAATGCACAACAATAGTCGACTTGGAGCATAAAGGAGCTACGTCACAATATTTTGAGTTATTTTTGCAACGAACCAAATTACCCTTATAACGTAAGAAACTTAAAACCAACAGTTTATTAATGAATAGAGGGGTAAGTTTCTAAAGAAACTGTGGTGCTGCGTCGGTGGGAAGTATAACATTATAATTTGGTTTTATCAACTGGGTTGATAATGTGAATTGGCCACCGTAAAGAGATTCGAGCCCTTCGTCAGAGGGCTAACGCTCGAAACGTCAGCTCTCGAATATCTTTACGGTGGCCAATTCACATCATCAACCCAGTTGATAAAACCAAATTATAGTTTATTAATGACACTAAACCAAAAAGGAACAAGGATGAAGAAGATTGAGACGGATTGCAAATGATAAATTTGAAAAATTTAGGCTAATTTATTAAAAAAGCACAAACCGTGGCGTAGCTCCTTTAAAAGTATGCATTTTATGAGCTCTGATATTGTTATTTGTGTTAATATAGTAGGAACTTCGGTGTAGAGCTCTTTTTCAAGGTCTTCAATCAATATTGATAAATTAACATGACAAAGTAGTTAGAAAAATTGGACACGCAGAGTTGTTTGCGACACAACCGGGCTTGGACATTGAATAAACTTAATAAACTTTGTTGTAATTAAAACCGTAATTACATTCAATAAATGCCACCTCAGTTATTGAGTTTTTCCGTTTTGTGTTGTTATTGATTCGCATTGAGCTCGTTGAATAATAGTTCCAACGAAGTTCAACCTTTTGTTTCACGGCTCACTTGCGCTTAAACTCGATCAGACAAACTAAATTGGACAAATTAAAACGCAAACATGGAGTACATATCAGTGAAAATGGCATGCAAATTCTACAATGTAGTTTACGTTATAAATTTTGGCTCACCTTCAGGGCTAGATGTTGGTGTTGTTTCATTCTGGCATGCAACAATTATTACTTGGATTGAAATCAAAATAAGCAGGTAGCTAACTTTTGCGCTTTGTAACCTCATGATCCAATGATTAGATTTGGCACTGATATATTCCAGCAATTTTGCTCCACTTCCACGCGAATCGCCCCCCTAGCTGCTACAAAGGCGCAGATGTGCTGTGATATGAGAGAGCAACGAATAAGTTATATTTTCCGTGATGAGTGGTAAGGCCTATCAACGTGATCGGCGCACTACGACGCAGTTTGACGCGACAAAATCACACTTAAATAAATATCACCAATTTGATTGAAAATTCACTTGAAATATTCTTTCGACAAGTTCATGTTTGACCAAAGTTTAATTTTAACTTTCATATTCCCATCTGCGACTTTCTGAAGGAAAAATACATTCATTCAATGATCACAGAATTACCTCAAGTATCAAATGGGGTTTGGATTAATTCAAGCAATTTTTGCTAATAAATTTATTTTTTAGTAAGCCAATTTCGACAGTATATTGGATACATAGTCGACCTCGTTTGTGAGCAACCAACATTGCCACAGCAAGCAAAGTTTCAAGTCCACTTTGTATTGGTGCTCGCCAATTAAGGACATTTGACGCTAAAACTGCTGAACAGTATATACTTGATTTGTAAGTGATTAATTCACAAAGAATAGTTCAAATTGTGGTGGTTTTTCCTAATTCCTCGACTCCATTTTTTGTTGTGATTCTCGATATCTGTTACATAATGCCATCAGAATTTAACATGACGCCTTCAGTATAAAAGCAAAACAAATTCGTGATCCAAGCTCTAAAGTGTCTAATATTTTAAATGAGAATTGTATGACGCCACAGCTAGTCAGCGGTCAGTCGTACCCAATCGCCTCGGTCATTGGAGTCTTGGGAAACAACTAATTTCTCCTTAAAATTCATACAGGTGATGTGAATAAAGCAAATAATCAACTGGGGCTAGAGCATTGAAATAGATGTATATATATAAACAATAGCCTCCATTTGGCGCGGAAATATGCTCGGATGTTTGTCCGCGGACATGATCTGTTCCCGAGAAGCGAACAGTTTTCGAGAGCGAAGCTCGAGGAAAACTGTGAGCTTCGAGCCAAATGGAGGCTATTGTGTTTATTATCCTTCAAATATTTTTCAGTTTGGCCGCCAAATTTTGGAGACCTTTTCTGAAAACTATTTATCGCTTCGGGTATATTCTCGGATATTCCCCAGGTTTACCAGCATCACGTGACATGTTTAGGCCAATCGCGTGCGCGCAAAAATATTTAATGGATTATAAATATATATATTTAACAAAGACAAGGGCTAAAAATATAACAGAACTCAAGTTCTTAATTTCACTTCAGCCTAACTATTTCATTAATGACGTTTTCTTTCATTTTTACATTTTGCGTAGTGGATATAGACCAATTTCATAAATGGCTGCTAATGTAAAATTCTTTTGTGTGCATTTAAATTAGCCTTTCAAACCTAGTTTGAAAGTAAAAATTATTTTGATTTAACAACTCAAAAACGAGGTTAGAAAGGCTAATGAATGCAAAAGAATTTACAATTGCAGCCATTTATGAAATGGGTCTATGGGTAGGTAGGGTGCTGTTGAGGTCACGAGGTCACGAGGCAGTACGTCATTGTAATCGTGTCCCAGTGAGATGCGCTGATTTTCAGATTCACTATAGTTACTTTAGCAAAATGTAGCAATAAAATGCATTGTAATAGAAACCAACCCACCACCCCCCAGCCTATTGCAACGACCACATTTCCCCACTCACTTGCATTCATTGTTCGTTAAATCGGCATTTCCCGGTAATTTTTAGAAATACTTCATCGAAAAAGTTTTTGATTTCTTTGTTTAAAAGTAGATATAAAACAAAAGATATATCTTGCAGTCGAAGACTTCGGTATAAAATACCACAATGAACAAACCGTTGAAATGTGCTGCTGGGTGCGTGGTTGGAATTCTCGCAGAAATAAACTACTTTATTGAAATGCAAGTCCCATTGAGAGTTAAATTTTAAATTTTACTCAAGGAAGTACGAAGTACGTAATACTCTGACTCCGATCGACTAAAAGCTGTAAATTACGAACACTTGATTTTTATCGAGGGATACTCAATTCATGTCGCGCTGCAGAGAAGCAGGAGACTCGCTGCTTCGTCCCCAGGCGTCGCTTCTTGGTTGTGCGTGGTGCGCATTGCGTTTTGGGATTGAACGGACCATGTAACCTCGCGCCTCGTGTTTTCCCGCCTTACTGATCGGAGCCTGGGGACAAGCAGCCACTAAATAGATACAATTCACTGACTTAGTCTGAAAGGATCTCTATTGTATAGTAAATGGTTTAAACCCGGGGGTAACAGTCGATCGTGCAGATTCGTCGTCGGGTGAGGGCAGTCCTGAGCAGGACTATTATCGGTGACAGTGACTAACGTTTCGATAACTTGAGCGGAAGCTATCATCAGAGTCATGTGTCCTCAGTATGAATCGGATATCAACCGTCTGTCAACCTCCTCGATCCCCAGGTTCTTCTCCAGGGTACGAGGTTGATCGGGTGTCTTTCTTGCAAAAGATGGACCTGAGTATGCATGCTTTTAATTCTTAAGCTAGATACTAGCGCAATAGTAATCTTGTTATGGACATCTAAAACGATGTCTTTTGTAACCTCAAGTTTCATTTTGTTCTGTTGAACAACAATTTCCGATATTTTCACTTATAATTTGCATTGCTAAAAAGCAATGCAGGTGTCCTTCATTTTCGAAGCGAAATCAAACGGCAAGGAGCTTTGCCTTTTCCGCAGATTACCTTAACAGCATTGTGTCTATATTATAAAACAGTTTAACTAACGAGTATAATAAGTCGCGACTACTGGTGTCTATTCGTCTCGTCGGATGAAATTAATATTCCTTTTCTCGACACATTTCTGTTTTCCCCTTTATCTCGAGTATGATTTAGTCTTTTCCACATTATTGGGCACACTTGGGCTATTCATTCCACTCCGATATGGTTTTTGTCAACAAGGATATTTGAATTCTCGTTTTCTAGTAAGGGTCGATGAAGTTCCAGTTCTCACTGACCAAAGAGAACCAGCAGGAGTACTGCAACAGTTGTGTCGTCGGCTCGTCGCCATCGGGAAACGCCTTGTTGCTTGGCAACTTCTATATCAAAGATAGCGGACTCGATCAATTTCCGGGGATGGAATTCCGAACAACAAAGCTGCTTGATTCCGAAAAACATAACCATAGCAGATCACGCTCAAAACTCGGGCTAGTCACGCCATAGCTAGCCACAGATGCTAACACCGCAGAACACGTGCAGTCACCATCACGTGCCTCACTATTCGGCGGGATCATCGTAGTCATGGTAACATGACGCATCTTCGCTGACTACCACGTGACATTTCGTGTTATCGTCATCAGTGTCATCTGGGTCAGCGTAATCATGAAAGTCAATATTGTCTTTTACCGCCTGGTCGTGGATATCTTCATGGGCTGGTATGACTATGATACCCTCTGGTTCATCATAGTCATGCATTTCAGAGGACAAATCGTTTATTTTTTGTTTGCCAGGCGAGGGCGAGTTTAACTTCTTGATAATCGCCTCCACTGGAGGTTCTTCGTAATCTAACATGGAATCCGTGGAGGGGTGGTGCGAAGAATCAAACGAATCTGTAATTCAAAAAAGGAATTAATCATGAGCATTTTCCAAGCTCGTTGTCGTAATGCCATGCAGGTTTCTTTTAAAAATACAGACCCTCCCTACCCCCACCCCCACAAACATCCTACAAGTCTACTCGTGACAAGCAGAAGATATGAATCAATCAATCAATCAACTTTAAAACACGGTAAATGGCTCAGCAAGCTGGTTTTGTGTGATGAGATATAAATGCTAAAAATTCCAAAAATTGCAAGATATAAATGTTAAGGACTAATAACCTAGGTATAACTTAGCGTTAAAATATTATTTAATATCAAGGAAATTTAAGTAATAATTAGTAACAATCATAATTTACTATATAAGTGATTAACCTTCACTGTCAGTTCGTTCTTCCAGCTCCTGGTAATCGGGAATCTTTTCTTCATCAACGGTAGCCAGTATCTAAAAGAACAACGTCACGCAACTTGTTTTAAAATGTCTCCGTACAATATCAGTTCATTGTCAAGCTTGCAAGTGATTTATTGTGATTCGTCTTTTCTATTATGTTTCTCGTGCACACCTTGTCCCGCCTCGACTAGATTTGCGGCTATCTGCGGGACAAGCCCTTCTACTCTTATCAATCTGTAATCACAAGGCTAAAACGAACCAGTTATGAGATTATCTTCTTGTTTATCAAAAGAAAAGTGCGCTGAACAAATCCTCGGGCAGACAGATGAAGAATAAAGAAAATCAAAACTTACATGCACCTCCAAATTCTCTGAACTAACATAATAGATTGTAAGTCAGTCAGAGAGGAAAATTTATGTTTCAAGCTTGGAAGAGGCTAACCTGTGGGTTGACATCTTTTACCAAAGTCTGATAATCTCTTCCTTCCTCCACATCGTCTTTTATTAGACTAAGATAATTAGAGGAGCGGGCGCCTTGGGTGGGTCTCTGACCAACAGACAGAGCTCGGTAGCCTGGCAAGCTGTCAATTCGTTCATTTGGTTTTGTGTTCTCTACCAAGGGCTGATACTCGGGCCATTCCTCCTCATTTTCACCGCTTCTGGTTGTGATTTGTGCCATCTTTAGCGTGTCCGAAGCACCCCGCTCGTAAATAGGGTTACTTGCTGGTAAAGAAGAGTACTTGATTAACTCTCAACTTGAAAGTCGAACTGCAGTTTAAAAACTGAAACAACTAACAAGGACGTTTTGCTACGTTTCATTCGGGTGGGTAACTGAAAGAGACAGATCTGGGAGACCAAGAGATCTGGCGTAAAACGTCAAGGTCAGTTCAGACTGCGAATAAGGAGCGAACGCGCCAGGGAGCAGTAAGATGGAGTTGAAACTGAAGGTGATTCTGAACGCGCTGTTCTTTCAAGCAAGAACAAAGACTTTGGATGCTCCAAGTCTAGTTTAACATTTCAGAAACAGGCTTACCATTTTTGGCTCCTTTTTTCCCTTCAAACCGTCTGCAAGATAAAACGTGTTAAACACCAATCAGGTTGGCTTTCATAATTTTTCCTTTGAAGACTAGTGTGTGGGCATTCAACTGAAAGGTATGAGCAGCACTTTTAAGTGGTGTTGTTTATTATTCTCTGCAAGGAGTTCCTAACTTTCACGTCTGTAGGCCAAACTCTAGTGTCTCTAGTGTGTGACCATTCAAGTGAAAGCTTTTGAGCAGTATGTTCATGTGATATTGTCTGTTGTACTTTAAGGCCGAAAGAAGAACGTTGAGAACGGTCAACCGCATTAAAGTTGACTCAAAGCTTGCTGAAGGAGTGAAAAAAATTATTAATTATAAATATGAAGTTAACAATATCAACTTGCATACCGTTTGCGTCTCCACAGAAGAAAAATAACGGCCACGCACGCAAGGGAGATGAACATCGCCGCAGCCAAAGCAGCTAGAACAATCACAACTATGTTGTACTTTTTTGGAAGGTCTGCGAATGACGTAACACCAACGTTTAGCATACGCGCAGTTGATGAAGTTGAAATCTTTCCGACTGAAGTCGACGATGTTGTCGCTGCTTCTGTTGGTGTATTCCGCTGGACAGAAGAATTAAAGACGAGGGTACTTGTCATTGATGGCTTTAAAGTTGGTTCAATGTCAGTAACTATGGAAACAAGGAAAACCCGGTATTACATTCAGTATACAGGTGGCGTGTTGACTGCACGTTCGAGGCAGCGTGGGCGTGGACCTGGTTAATTCCAGTAATCAAACTTCTGTTTATGCGCTCAATTTATTCCTGCAAGAGACACGCCTCGCCCTTGGGGCCTCCAAACCAGGAAGTGAAAAGAAAGTCGAAAAGGCGGAGGAGTGGGTGGGGAGGGGAGGAAAAGAGGAGATAAAACGAGGAGACCCTGGTGACTGGTTCCTTCTATGTCTGTTCTAAACGGCTATACGAATGTCTGTATGTGAGCCCCGCCCATGATGGTGGTAATGTCGTGCTTAAACGTTTCAGGTCTCCAAAATGAATTTGATCAGAGATTTGACTCCAAAAATTAACAGGCACGTACCTGTCTTTAAGCAAATAAGCACGGGTTTACAAGTCGTTCGGGAGTTATAATGCACTGACAACACAAACTACAATGTGTCTTTGATTGTTTTCTGCACCGTTGAATTTTCGCGCGCGAGAAGCAACCAATCAGAGGCGCTGTACAGATCCCTTTAGAGCTAAGCCATTTGCAGATTGGAATTTTCGGATCGAATCTCGTAACGCCTCCTGTGCTTTACCCTTATCCCAAACTCGTGGAAATACTTTAAGGGAATTAAACAATTTTACACTTACGGGATCCACTTTTCTTGAAATGCACACAAGAATTCAAAACTTTTCCTTGTTTTCCATAACACCGTAACTTGAGGGAGAAAATGTGCCCATCATACTGCTTTCCAATGTCAGCAGCCCACTAATCAATAAAGAAAACATATTTAAAAAGAATTGAAATGACAGTGCTTGTTTGCGGTGCTCAAAACTTCCAATTTTTCTACGACGAATGAGAAAAAATTTGAAACAAGAGAACGAAACATAGTCTGGATGGGGTGCTGGACTCTCAGAGTTAATTTTCGAAGACTTCTCAGTTTTCGGTTAAAATTTCAGCCCACTTCTAAGCTGTCAGTTGACTGATAAATTTATAAAAGCGTCATTTCTCCGGTCAGCTGAGTTACAATAGCTGTTATTGAAGTTGAGCCTGCGATAATATATTCTTTTGTAAAGACAGTATGCGAACGAGGCGAAAGGGTCAAAACATCGGACAACACAATGCACAATGACCCTTTAGCCTCGTTTGTATGTCAAACCGCTGATAACTCCAATAAGAGCCATTGTGGCCATCATTGGTATCCCTCTTCCCCTACAGCAAAACACGCCCCCCCCCCCCCCTTCACAACACCCTTCCAAGAAGCGATCTCATAAGCTACTCCAACAGAAACTAATGCCGATTTTTTACCGCAAAATATATTTAGTTTTAATACAGCGTAAACTGTTTGTTTGTACTTACTTTGAGAAAAAGTTGGCCCACGCTGTCAAAACCGGGATCTGGTCGAATTTCAACATTTAATTTTGATAGAGGTTGTTCATCTGGTGGAAAGAGTTTCCAACTACCATTGAAAAGATAAAGCGAGTCATCATGCAGAACTTCGCATCTCAGCAAATTCTTAGCAAGTACAAAATGGATGAGGCCAATCGCGCCCTGTTTCCATGGACACAGATATAACGTACTGTTTCCTGCAACTGCCGTGCTCAGCGTTGTAAGCACCTTATTCTGGCACTGAAAATGGTCCGCGCCCACAACAATACGGTAGTCACAACCTGGGGATGAAATCATTGGTCAATACTAGCAACCAATGGCAGATGTAAGCAAGGGGGATCGTTTTGTTTCTTGGTGCAGCAATGCTATGCTCTGGTACCAAGGCCCGCACTGCAAGATTTTTAGTGGGGGGCCTGAAACGAGTGAGCAAAGTTGGGGGGAGGGGGGGGGGGAGGAAGCTGGGTGCCTTTCCTTCCCGCATGAAAATGATTAACTAAAAAATAGAAACGTTAAACGCTTTAAACGGAACTGAGCCCCCGGCCCCTCCCCCTTCCGCGGTTCCCCCGCGCTTGCTTTCCACAGTTTGCCAACGGTTACTTGTTTTCCTGCGCTTTACAGTTTGCACACGTTGTCCCGCGCTTGCACGCAACAGATAGGGTGTTTTCATGCGCTTGACACCATGTTCCTGCTTTAGGTTCAAGAAGGTTTATCGCGGGGGGGATACTCCCTTAAATTTTAGATAGGTGTGTGCCGCGAACCCCCCCCCCCCCGGATTTTTCCCACGAATTGCGCAGTATTGATTAGCTAGGTACTAACGTTTTTTCTACATTTAC
The DNA here is from genome assembly GCA_947652115.1 of Blastomussa wellsi. Taxonomy (NCBI): domain Eukaryota; kingdom Metazoa; phylum Cnidaria; class Anthozoa; order Scleractinia; family Plerogyridae; genus Blastomussa; species Blastomussa wellsi. Next base: position 1,172,573 of record OX393574.1, on the reverse strand, counting down.
TGCAGCATCTATCGACCTAACGAGTGAATTGTTTCCCAACATAATGCACTTTTTCTGTTTTTTTTTTTGTTTTGCAATGCATTCAGTTGTGGCAGGGTAAAATAAGATTCGCTGGAACTATCAATTCTGTGTAGTCGTGAAAATAAATGACACAGAAACCCGATTACAGACAAAGTGTTGTTGTCAATAACAAATTCTTCTTGTTCTTCTACTTCCATAGAACTTCCGCCTTTTATTGTAAATTAAAAAGCCAAACAATCTCAGTGTTCATTCCGAGAAAACATGACTGAAAACATGGGTGCATTATTGAATAAAAGCCAACACGATAGAAAACATCCAACAATTACGTTACATTTTCATTGTTCACACGCCCCTTAACCTTTCTTTTTTCCAAGTAATAAAATTTCGCCCTCTTCCGTAATCTTGAAATTTTGGAAAGTAAAGATAGCGCGTGGTTTCCGCTTCTGAAAATTGCTTTTCCGGGAATACTTGCATTATCCACGAGAACGTAACTTTTGTTCCTGCGTAGATTTCCGTTTCGTCCGTTTCCTTTGTGGCGATGGAGGATTGAATGAGTGAAAGGATGTGAGCCAACGAATGCCCGGAATACCCTGCGTACGTACGTACGTATAGCCTCCCTGTTTGCGTTCGACAGACACAATGGAGAACGGTAAGAACGCGTTCTAACAGCGGTTGCGCTTAGAAAATCAAGAGCAAACTCAGACTGCTAGCGGTATACAAAGCTGCCAAAAGCCTGCTTTGCCCATTTGTTTACAGTTTCAGAGGTGCAATGTGCTGATGACTTTATCCCTGCCCACTCTTTCCTGATTTTCCGGAGCATCTTTTAGCCGTGCCATAAATACCGTAATCGTATACACGTATAACAATTTTCCGTCAGCGTGGTATTACGAATGAGTTGAATGAAAGAACTAAGATTCCGAATCTTCCGAACTCGCAGACGACTAGAACTTAATTCGAGACGATTCTTTGCATTAAAGTTGTCCATCAAATAGCGCTTGTGATCATAATCTTGTGATAAATCATCAGACGAAACTGAAACGACCTTGGACTTTCACTGCCGGGGCAACACTTTCCGCTTCGCAGCTGATCACGAAAACGAAATGAATTTTTTGAAAGCACTGATCAACTGTTCGTTATAAACCAACAACATATCAGCTAGAAAGCCATTAGATTTCCGTAGTTCGTTGCTTGATGAACATACTGTTTGGATAACAGCGAGTGACAGAATGAAAGCCCAAAGCAGTTGTATCGTTTGTCTTCTAAGAGGCTTTTCTCGGTTAATAAAGCAGATCAAGCAATTCACTATGATGTTCTAGTACGATACATTTACCTCATAACATTCCTAAGTGAATGATATAGCAAATAGTAGAAGGGAAGCTTTTTTGTTTTTTGTTTAAGTTGCCATATTCGGTTGCAAAGAATCGCGAAGAAATGCGCGATGATTGAAAACTCCACCTTTTGATAATAGGCAGTGCTATTGTGAAAATTGCAGTGCCTTCTATCATCGCCTCTTATTCTCTGACAGTCGAGCATTTCTAGCCATGTGTATCAACCGAAACTTTATGTTTCTATTATGTTGAATAAGAACGTATCCTTCAAGAAACAGGCTTGCACTATGAATGGCCCTAACTTCACGAGTATCGGCTCCGGGAATGGGATATCGCCGAATATCTCTCGTGTCCGCGCGATGGATGAAATTAATATGATGCGCGCCCGAAGAATTGAATAAAACTGAATAAAATTTACTTACCTTGTATAGTGCTTTGAGCTTTCAAAATCGCCATCAATAGATCTTCCGAGCTGCAGTTGCCATATCCTTGAAGGTATGTCGGCGTAAAGCTCTTGCACTTGCAATAACAGCAGTTGATCCCACAAAATGGTGAACTCTCTCCATCGAAAACACATCTCGCGCCGCTCTCGTTACAAGATTGTGAAGAGTTTATGTTTTGAAAAACATCACCCGTGGTGTATCTCGTGATATTGTACGTGCCACCGCTACTTTCAACCAGAAGTACAAACGCAAATACAAATAATCTCAACGAGAGGTTCACCAATTTCTGTGACATTTTGAGCGGATATAACACTGGCGTACAATGGCTACTCATGGTCCCAGCGTGGATATATAAAACACAAATCCCACACGATTGGTCGAAACAAGCGTGCCCTTAAATCCGGATTTTCAACTTGAGATTTCTGTGGCTTCTGACAGGATATCGTTTGTATAAACGCCTTTATTTTCACAGTCCATAGACAGATTGCGATATTTGAGAAGACGTTTTGTCTATTGTTGCCCCCCACCTTACGAAACAGAAAGACGGAGAATTTTTCGCATTTCAACATGTCTACCTTGCTAAAGGTGCTATTTTTCAAAAAAAAAAAAAAAGGACTGGGATTAATAAAATTAAAATATTTTTCTGTAGTGAAACCCATTAAAATACTCAAATTATTGACAAACATTAATCTTAGTCACCACAGCTTTCAAAACTGGAAGTTACTGGAACTTTCCTTTCGTGACACACAGAAGTGCGTGACAAACGACGGATACAACCCACTGTCACGTTTTCAAAACTTGATGGGAAAAAAGAGACATTTATATGCCTCTTGTTTCTATTAACTAGTGTAAAGAATGTCTTTTAGCCACGAAAAGGACAAGAAATCAAATTCCCCACAGAAAAGTCCTCAGAATTAGTTGACTGAAAGTCAGAAATAAATTACGAGACACATAATGATCATAGTCTAAAACATCTGGGTGTAACAGGTCGTAAAAATCTAGAATGATTCACACCATATGCACGAAATCATAGCAGAGGAAATCTAACTTTAATTGTCATTCCGTTTGTTCTACCTCATACTTTTTAAAAGACGTGTCACTGAATTTTATGTGAAAGTTTTCTACCGAAAGATCCGAAGTCCCATCTTTTAGATTGGAGAATAGGCTTTCCGCGGTTCAAGAGCATTATTTTCTAATTGTAAACTAGCGGTTAGATTTGGTAAAGGATTTGTCGGATTAACACAAAGCGTGTTAGTTTCGTGACCTTAATTCAGTGGACTTTAGTGGTCTTCAGTCAAACATGTTAGAAACAGCAGGAGATCATGGGGCCGTCCATTGTTTTTAGGGGTGGACAATTATATATATTTCTTTTCTTTTGGGGGGGGGGGGCAATTACCAAAAAAATCTTGCACAAGAAAAAACCGCCAAAATAGATATCGAGCAAAGGGAGCCATGCGAAAAAAAATCTTGCAAGCACTTTCTACTGTGCAGGTCCTGTGATGATGTTAAAAAAATCTTGCACAAGCTCACAGTGTCAAAATCAAATCTTGCACAACCTGAAGGTGAAAAAAACCTTGCCCAGAAAAGTAGACCACTCCCACCCCACCCCCCCCCCCCCACCCCCACACACACACACATAAAATGGTCCGTCCCTTAGAAGCTCGCAGTCATCAATCACTTTGTCATACAATGGGCATCCGGAAGTGTGTATTGATGTGCCCATATCCGCAATCTATTAAGGCGGGGCAACACCTGAAGGCTGTTTTAACGTCCCCTAACATGGGTTTGGCGCAAATATTTTGTTTTCATTTCACGAAATCCAAAATCTTTATGCTCAAACGATGAATCTACGTTTGGGGTTTTCTGTAAAATTTTGGGCGCTTTTTTTTTTGGAAAGAGATATTTTTTCTCAAAGGATTAGTCAAATTTAGGAAAATGTGAAATGTTGAAGATTTAATGCGTGTTAAAAATTGAAATTTGAAGTTAAAAATTAGTTGACGGACCCCAAACCTGTGGTCCTCTTTTGACGGGGTAAACTGTCTAGTGGAGTTTCAAACCAATTTTTCTCTTTTCGTTTCCTTCTTAATTCATTAAAATTATTTTTCTACGGGGTGCCTGTTTCAAGTTTTGTACCAAATAATTGAATTCTGTAAAATGTAGCGTGTGTGAAAATTGGTCACCTGGACAAATTTAGCAAATGTTTAACAAGGTGTATGGTATGTGTACTGAGTTGAGAGAAAAAAGGATTTATTTTTCATATATACCTGGATGCTCCACCCCGCGGTCCATACGCTTTCATATACAGTGGATCGTCTAACATTTCGGCCCAAACTAAAACCTCAGGCGGTCACTTTTTTATATACAGCGGAACCAATTTAATATGGCCACTTTATGGCCCGTTGGTAACCGGGTTAACCCTTTAAAGGGATTCTACATATCCCCTTAAAATATTTAAACGAATCGACCGATCGGTGGGTCTGTTCGAGATATTTTGAACGGCCTTTTAATGACAGTTTCCCTACCCACTTCTGCACTTCAACTACCCGTTTTATTCGTATTCCCTGAAAAGAAATCCATTGCGGGCGGAGCCTCCCCAAATGGTCCACTACCGGGAGTTCTGCATAATCATGTCCATAGCAACTTGGGTGTCCATCTTCTAGAGCTAGATTTACGAGTTTTGTCTGTTCAGAAACAAGTTAGTCACCGTATGTGACGTCTGTAGTAACGAGGTGTCCATGCACTCTTCCGGCCCAGGCTGAATATTCCTATTTTTCTGCCGATTTTAGGCTAATATTCTTAGATTAAGAATTTACAGTTTAGTTCATGTCTTTTGTGCTGCATACCTTACATATGTATTACAGTACCAGTCATCGACCGGCCCCTTGCATTGACCAATGGTTTTTATCGTTTCATTGGCTAGTTTTTCCGTTTAGAGAAAGAAAATTGTATTGTATTTGCACATTTTCAACACAAACTTATATTCTTTCCAAAATCTCAGCCTTGGGTTTATTCTTAAAATATTCTTAAAATTTCAGCCTCGATATTCTTATAAAATATATTCTTATAAAAAAGAAAGAGTGAATGTAATTTGGGTTTTTTCAGGCTTAGGCAAATAAACCCACGAACCAACGTTTCATGAACGGCTATTTTAAAATTGCGATAAGTTCAATTTAATTCAGTAGTGTAGCAGCTTGTAATTCTACTGGTAGCAGTTGCTATTGTTTTAGGGAATAGGGGCTCAATTAATAACAGGGCAACAAAACCATATTTCATTTCAGCACCACGAACATAATTATAATGCACTGCAGGAAAGTTTCTTAAATAGAGTTCGATTGATTTACGCGTGGGTGACGCTTCCCCGCCCTAACTTTGATCACTGAATGCTGTCTGAAGCATCAAAATATTGATGACTTTACTTCCTGCGAAAATGATAGTCTAACTGGTCGCCAGCTGGTGCTAGATAAATAACAAGAAGACAATAATCTCGTCGTATATGTAGTTACATTGATGGGTCCAGAAGTGCTCAAAATAGGGGACGATGTGGCCATTTTCATAATTGTTTTTGAATCTTGAAAATAAAAAAAGCATAAATGATTCAAATTCGTAAGTAGTGCTCTCTCAATTACCCCGCGAGAAGAAGTCCCTTCGATCTTCCAAGAAGGGACCTCTACTCTTACTTAACATGGGAGGCGGGGGGGGGGGGGGGACACGGCCACCCCAGGACCCCATTGGCTACGCACTTGGTTTAATATCACATTGCGTTTGCGTTTTTCCACGCTGGCTTCAGGGTTTCTTTTTTTTGTAAATCAAAGAGCCGACCAGTGTGGTGTTTTTTTTTTCTAGTAACTATTATTTGGAAGTTTCCTCCATTTCAAGGGTAACTGGGTTAATCGTAAAGAGTGGAGCAAAATGCACAAACTACTGCAGAATTTCCCTATATTTCAAGCCCCAGCGCGACCCTAAACCACCGCAAAAGTTAAGATGGGGAAAAGATGGCAATTTGCAACGTTAACTGAAGAACATTGCAATTGTGGAATGGGAGGGACCTTCAATCTCGGACAAAAGAGGAGAGAACATCAACCTTCGTGTGTTTGGTTGTTTATCTCAGCTCAACATTCGATTGTGGAGGGGGAGAGCGGGTGGGTGGATGGGAACCAGGGAGAATTGAGACTGTACGAGAGGGAACAGGACGCGGAATTTTGAAGCTAAGGTGGCGGGAACTGGGAGACATCGGAAAAAAATTCGTAAAATTGCGTGACATTTTGCAGACAATAGGAAAGACACAAAAAGTGAGGAAGACGGGATCTTCTGAGAAAGGGAGTAAAGAGCACTGGAAGCGCAAAATGCAGACCCCTTTGTCTCGCCCCTCCAAGCTATTGACACCTACACAGACGTGAGAGTAAGAAGAAGTAAAATGAATTAAGGCGAAGTGTCCGTACCCCAGGTGCGATTAGTATCAACCACGTCTTGACAGGTAATAAATTCTTCCAACTGGCACTACGCAAAATTTATGGAGAATAATAAGGAGTATTTCTATGTTGATACTGGGCAATGCGTACGTGGGCTCGTCTGACTGCAGGCCAGACAAATTGACCGCGCGGTTAAAAGCGACTCAAGTGATTTAGGCCACGGTTGTAAACGAAGTAACTTGTACTCAGCAAAATCCTATTTATTTAACGAACTGGATCGACGTTATGCAGCGTTTTAGCCTCATATAAAAAAACCGTCATACCATCTATCTCTTGGCGCAAGTATTCGATGGCACTACGACGTACAATCGCGTGATCGCGTGATCGCGTGAACTCCCTCTGTCATGCAATGACGTGATCCCGGGCGAATTCATGAACTCTTTTTAAAGATATGCCTCGGGATAGATTTGATAAAGAATTTGTCATCGTCCTGAAGATAAGTGGTAAATGTTTTTTCATGACAGATGTTATTAAATAGTGATAACAGTTCTCACGCGATAATTGTCAGTGCCTCCAAAACCGACTGAAGGGTCCGTTTAGTTCTCGAGTAGCCAGCAGTAGCCAATCAGAATTCGTTTTACAAAGCGTGCCATGAAATTTCCATGGTCAGCCAGCTCGAACAATCTCTATTGTCATAACGAAACTGAAGAAGAGGAAGCCAAATTTCAACACGCAAGGACTTTCATCTCCGTTTACTTCTGTGTTTGTCGGTGGACACATCCAGCTTTATCCGGTGGATACTCATGCAATCCGTGTGGCTGTGCAACCATTCAAGTGAAAACTATTGAACGCTATGTTGCTAAGTTACACGAGGTACTCTTAACTGTGCCGTATAACGTAGTCCAAACTTTAAAAGTGCATGGAAGTAAATTACATAAAGCTTTCTGGAATTAAACAGAGGGGCACCGCCTTTTTGCAAAAGTATATTTTCTATGAGTGTTGAAACGTTTTGGATGCGGCTGTTTCAAAAGAATGATCGCCTAGTTTGGTTTGACTTTGAGTCCTGTTTTCCCCTCGTTGTTGTTCTTCTCCCATTCACGATGTTTTGATGAACTTGAAATGTGCCTTCAGTGAAAAATGGTCTGACGGAAAATACTTGTTGGGAAAATTTCCGTACGCTGGGAGTATTGACTTTGGCAAAGTTTCCAATGCAGCTGTGGCTTTTAAATTTTCAGAATCAAACCAAATGTAATCCAGAGTCCAAAAAGAGCTGGCATCACCCTCCACACTTGTACACTGAGGCTCAGAACCCTGAAACAAAACAAACACAGATTTTGGTTTTGTGACGCTCATTTCATGGAGTAAAAGTGGCCAGTGAATGGCACTGAGGAATTTCTAAGGGGAAGCCACGGGGTGCAGGCCCATAGCCAGCTTTTTTTTGAGAGGGTGCGATCCAACGAGGAGACGGACCGAACGAGCACCGGAGGCGCTAAAGAAGTTTCTTTGGTTAGGAGGACCTAGCAGAAAGAAGAGATGAGATCGAGCTGAGTATGAGGGCGGAAACATCTCCCTTCCCAAGCACTGACCCACTTTTCACACAGAGGTTAACCAAACTATCTGTTTTAAAATCTTTGCTGCAAGTTCTTGTAAGCATCATCTTGATATCTGTGCAGCCTTTTGTGTTGGGAAGACAAAAGGCTAATTTAAAATGAAGATCACTGGAAGGATTGATGCCTTATCGATGACCACGATCGTAGCCATCCCATACACAAATGAGGGTCTGGTTTCACGTGATGCAATAGAAATAGCTGATACGAGTTCCATTCGTAGTCCTGGTAAAAGAAGCTAGCAGCAAAGGAATATAAAACGAATCATAGCAAGTATAAGCAGCACAGGTAACATTTAACATCTTATTTACCATGACGACCTCGTAAGCGCTTTGTATATTTGGCAGAGGGTTAAAAAGATCCTTCTTGAATTTGTTTAAAAGTGATATCTGCTCAGGTGCAACCTGCATTTGAAAATAAATACTATAAACAGCAAAGGGATTTTTAAACTTTTTAGTACACACTTGCCATGTCATTAGGACTTGAAGGGGTAAAATGGGAACTGGAATTTTCGAATTTTTTTTTTCCACTGGGAAAATGAGATCTGAGTGACTGCAAAAATGGGATTTGGGTGACTTGTAATTGGCTAAAAAACGTTGGGGGTGGTCCTGGTTGAGTTAGTTGCACTGTAAACACTGTAACTCACAGAAAAATACAATACAGTAAATTCAAAAATTACAAGTGCTGGGGGACAGGGTGGGGTGGGGCCCAAGAGAATAGGGGGCAGGAGGGGTACACGGGGTGGGACAAGAGAAGGCTGGAAGAAGAATTTACCAGGTGGTGGGAACTGTGAAAAATGGGGAAAAATTTTGCAACAATGTGTAATATTTTGCAATAGAAATAAAACAAAGAGGCAGGAGCCACTAAAGAAGGGGAGGGAGACGGGAGCAAGTACGGGAAGCAAGAGGTTTGTACCCCTCGTAATGTTTTTAATTATTTGGAATCCATAGTGGAGATACTATTTATTGTATAAGACTCCAAATAAAACATGTCTGTCTGTCTACCCCCTCCTCCCCCCTCCAAGGCAACACTGGCAGATGTTAGGGACCCCTTGTTGAACAGTTTTTGGTCTCCAGGAAAAGCTGGAAAAGGTTTTAAACTACCACTCTCAGTAAGGGCCATAACCTGTAACACCTGTTACTGCTGAGTATGCTTGATTTTCCCTTGGTGCTACGGGTGAAATTGCCTGTTGATAGAATTCAACCATAAAGTAACAAGTTTGTTACGGGTGTGGAGAACGAGGCTACAGGTGATGCAAAACTTGACAGTCCTGCACTCTACTCCACCCTCCCCTCCCTCATGACCATGTTTATAGCACCATACCTGTTTAGGTTTTTTAATATCTGGAGAAAAAGATAAGTAGTCGACAGTCTGGAGTTTGCTGAATTGTTCTTCGCTCAACTGCCCATCCTTCAGAAGGCAATACGCAGGAAAAGAAGGTTCAGCATTGAAGTCTCCACAGAGAATGTAAGCCACATGCTTGACTCGAGACCTCAGTGACGCAACCATGTCACAAAGAGCTTGTGTGACAAGTGCAATTTCACACACTTGTGTGACAGGTTCAAGTAAGTCGTTCCAAAGAATATGAGTGGAAGCTTAGGGCAAAAACAAATAAACAAATTAAATATGTTCATGTTTTATAAAAGTTGGTATCCAATAGTATTCAACCTAAGTGCCTTGTGTGATTGTCTTCAGCATTAGCACAGGCAGCCCAAGGTCACTATATGAAATATTCATGAAACGTATGCGTACATGACTCTTGCCTTTGCGCGGTGTTGTGTTACAAACATGCCATTTGAAACAAAATCGTAAAGTTCCCATACAAACCCTTGTAAATGGCATCTTTGTAACACAACAACGTTCAAATGCAAGAGTCACGTACGTGTACGTTTCATGAATATTTCATATAGTGAACTTGGGCTGCTTGTGGTATTAGACTCCTGTGCAGATGTTTTTTTTGGTTTGACACACAAGGAAGATTGCATGACAAGCAAACAAAGTCATTTTTGATAACGTATAAAATTGCGTTTAAATCAAATTGAAGGAAACCTTGAAATATTAGTTTACAAAAGTATAAAAACACATGAGAGGTAACAATAAAATGAGAGGAAAGGAGGATGGCTTAGAATGAGGAAAGATTGAGAAGGATTGTAGCTGGTTTCTACTTGAGAAACTTTTCAAGATGAGTCAAGGTGATTCCCCAGTTTTGAGTTATGCATCCGCGTGATCAGTGTGCACACATTGAAACATGGCAGCTTTTTCTTTATGCCCGGAGTGAACCAGAGAAGAAAACTAAAAATTGTTTGAATTGAGTTATAACTTTCTTCCTGTACAATAAATACAGGGATGTAGATAATAGCCAGGAGCCGGGGAAAATACCCGGCTGTCAGCATGGGCTTCCTGGCTAAAAAACAACCTGTGATTTTTAAAAAAACTACCACTTCAGCCCAAAGTACCCACCTGTTAAGTCAACATCTCAGTCTGCGACAAATACTAGCTACATCCCTGAAATATAGACCAATTCCCAGTGTAGGAAAAGAAACAATAGTTGATACGGTGTGTTTTGGAAGCCAATAATGATTAAAATAGACCAATTCCAATATATTAACATTCTAACATGTCACCGAGGCTTGGGGGAATAAAACAAAAGATTTTGCATCGAGGCTTAGGGACGAATAAATAGTTTCTTTTGTTTTATTCCCATAAGCTTCGGCGCAATGTTAGAATTTCAATATATCGAAATTGGTCTATTGCAATGGAATAGGGATTTGTTCAAACCAAAACACCCTTTGCCTGCTTGGCCAGAGCCCCATGTTTGACCACGACCCCTGCACTCTTTAAAAAAACGTTTCAGTTGTGTAATAAATCTCATATTAACCAAACGTGTTCTACATGTAGGCCATGCTGCAAGAATATTGGCCCTCAATCTTTCCTTTATGGACCTTGCTGCACTTGGTTGGTACTTTCAAGAGCTTGGGCGGATAGTCTACCAGTATTACCCTTGCGACTGGTTAATAAGATGTATTCACTTGTACCTGTCAGTATCACTGTATTGCTCTCCTTATGTCGTAGAGCAGCAAGTATCAATGCTTCTCCAAATTTGTTGGACTTGGCAACTTTGAAGATATCTGTTGCAATTTCATCGACAATGAGTGTCTTTGTTTCTAGAAGATCAAACTTGTCCTTTTTAAAAAACAATGCCACGCCCTCCATGTGCCGAGACTTCTGTGCAAACAGTCCTTCATATCCGAGTAACAACATATCTTCTTTAAGGATCTCTGCAAAGTAGGGTGGGTCCACTTCTTGTAGACAGACAATATCACCATTTAACCATTGGAGCTAATTAATACACAACACATAAAGTCAATACTTTTCATATTATGTGGGAGACGCAGTGGGCAAGTTGATCACACAATAATTATTTTAAGGATAATGGGGTTATCTGCTGGGTAAATCGCGATCCACTCGATAGCACACTGATAAGGTTGTTTATCCACTCTTTGGACAGCTTAAGACCAACTTCTGTAACTTTAACGAAAAGAGCACCCCTCTAGATTTGACACTGCTGCCTTGTAGAAGGGATTATTATCTTCCAACGTAACTAATTTAACTCAATCAAACCCAATTCAACTTAATCAAATGATTGAGTTCAATTGGCTTGATAATCAAACCAAAATATTTACGTGAGAGAGTTCAATTACATTTGATTTTCAAACTAATCGAACACAATTGAACTCACTTCTGATACTCGCATTCATCTGTTTTTTTCAGTCAAACCCAATTGCGTGATTAATGTTCGATTGAGTTTGATTAATCAAACTTTCGATTTGGTTCGATTAGTTACATCAGGTAATCTGAAGGGGCTTCAAAACTAGCTTTCTGTATTTTTAAGGGTGTTGCTTCATCGGCATCTGTTGATACTTTTTAGGAGATAGGAGAAAGTAATGTTGGGTTATACACCTCCAGGGGCTTAACAATCGTTTATTGGGGGTAGAACTGACAAATGCCCTGGGCCGCGGTGATCGACCCCGTGGACTGGCCCCTCGACCCTGCATTATTTCTGGGTGGGGGAAGGGGGATCTCGTGTTGAATTGTTTACAAGCTAGAAGTCCTATTAACACGAGTTCAAGCCCCTTTGTTTAACGACTGTAATACTTTACAAACTGTGTTGGTAACTTACAAAGGGATAATTAAACTTGACCAGATTTATCCTCTTACCTCTGTTAACAGTAGTTTGTGTCTTGGGCAATTTCTGTCTTGCATTGGCAGAACATACTCTTGAGAGCAATTTCTATACCTCGAGGTCACCTTTGATAAAGAACGTTGAAGGTGAAGGTCTGCAAGAATGTTGTATGAGACAACGGAAATGTCATGTTCTCCACTTTCGTTCTCATCCTCGACTTGTATTAGTTTTCGACTTGTAAGAGTCGGCAAGGAGGCCATCTACGAGATTCCGGGATGAGCGTTGTGAACTTTTTATCACCTCGATCGGCACGCAACTACAGAAAAGAAAAGTAAAAGCTCTGTCTTAAACAGTGTACCCCTGCTCAGAGAATAAACTGAAAGGATAATAATCCTGAATTAAGTGACCAGAGAATACGGCTGAAATTCAGGCAAAAGGAACCGCGAAATATATTTGAAAGTATTCTTCATGTATGGGGCCGGACGTATAAAACACCGAACGATTACGTCACTTGGGCAGTCACGCAACGCTTAAATAGATGCATGGAGAAAACTATTTTTTAAAAAATATATGGCAACATTTAGCTGATGTGGACCTGCAAATAATATCTAAAATTGCAAAATTCCTACCTTCTAATAATGTTTAAAATATACAAAAAAACCTATGTTTTAAATAAAAAGAGAATTCTAGAATAAAGATGAAAAGAAAGACATTCTTTCCATAACATACCCCCGTTGCAAGCTAGATGTCCAATAGCTATCGGCAATATCTTCAATGCACTTTCTATGAGCTGATATGGTTATGCACGACACAATCTTTGCATTGTAACCTTTGAGTCTCATGCTCAGCTATGAACGACATGAATTTAGGTGATCTGTTTTGATATGGGGTCTAGGACTCCTTTACGGGTCATCCTTTGGTTTTTAATCCATAAATTGTAATAAACCGCTCTAACATAAACCGAATAATTATCCCCATTTAGCATGTCACTTCTAAGAATTTACTGTTTTGAACATCAAAACTGACAAAACATGATCGTCTTGGTTGATTATTTCTTTCATTCCCGCCTTGATGTTGCAGCACAGTAAGTTGCAAAATCTAATATAACTGAGGACACCCACTATTCTATCTGGACACCCTCACTCACACTGTCCAATTCAAAATACACCTGACGAGGTTTATTTATATTGGACCGCAAATTATACGGTTATGCGGTCAAACGTATCGAGCAATAACAGGTAATTTTAGTGAAATGTAAATTTTACAAAGGTGTTTTTTTAATTTTAGTTGTCACGCAAGCATGCAGGCGAATATTTCGTCATTGTTCGTGCACCGGCCTGACCCGACCCAGTAATCGATCGCTCAGTCTGGGGCAAATACAAACATGGAAGGCGATCAGTTTCGCCAACAAGTGAATTAAACAAGGGTATCGACGTCGGAAGCAAGACAAGGCATCGGGAACTTGAACAGTAAGTTAAGCCACTATTCTTTAATATTTTAATTGAAGTCAAGATTCGCTGAGTCCGTTTGTGGTTTTGGACATTCTTTTTGGTCACGGAATCGAAAGTGTTGACTCTAATGGAGTAGCAAGCCCTTGATGTCTTGAGCAAGTTCAATACAATAAGTGTTTATAAGCTAATCGTTGGTAGATATATTTTACGCCAAACATTACAAACTCCCTTTTGAATTTACGGATTATCGATTCAAACTACATACAGTAAAAGGCTATGTTTGTAGCTGTAAACTCTGGCCTTGCTAATTCGTGTTAGGTCTTTGGATGTATTTATGTTTTTATCCGCGTTCTTCGTTCGATCGGAATCCCAAAACACAGAATACAATTCATAACAGCTAATTTACGCCGTATATAAGCAATTGTCTATTTATAATGCGGAAACTGATCAATGAAAGAACGCCATAGAAGTTCAGAATTACTTCACGGAGGCAATGCTTGACGAGGTTCGATAGTGTTTGTGATCGACACCGTGAAAACAAATGCTCATGTCCTATTTATGTACAGAATTCGATTTGTTTGCATTTGTTAAATAGCTTCACAAACCTTGATAGCAAGTCTTTATTAATATTGCATAACAGTGATAGGGTTGTCACCTTCGTTCATAAATATTAGCCTGAAATCAACGCGTTGTTTACAGTCCATTGGCGATTGTTGCGACGGGTTCAGAATTTTTCTTTCTGAATTGATGAACACGTCAGGATATATTGCAACAAGCATTATGTTTACCTTGAAAATTGCAAATTATTGAGATATTGAAAGTTTGTTGCGTGACAAAGATCATGATGCCGCGGCCGGCTATTTTAGCGAAAATGTGTGGATTGTGTTGCGTTGAGATTACAGAATTTCGGAAATACAGTGGATGCCGATTATGAAAGATGTTACTAGTAAAAGAGGGCCATTACCACGGCGTTAAATTGTACTGTGTGCGTGGATCAAGTCCATTTGAAGGAATGCACGTACATACAGTACGTGTCTTCCGTGCACAGGAAGTCCTTTAGTCATTTTGAAGTAATATTTCAAAAACATTAAAGGGTTCAAGACTTTTCTTTACCGAAGTACATCAGAAACCGACCAGCAAGGGCAAAATGTTAGAATATAGAGAACAAAAGCCTGTATTATCGGTATGAATTTTGGAGTGGAAGTTTTCAAAAGTGTCAGCTGTGGTATCCATCCCTGATTTGGGTTTCCTATTTTTGTGCATATGTCTCACATACACGTTCATTTATATGAAAATATGTCATATATTCATTTATTATGTGGCAAGGTAGTCTTGATGTAAATGAGGGCATTCTGATCATTGGTTCTTTCATGGTCGGGATTTTTTTGGGATTTTATTCTCAAAAAATCCTGACCATGAAAGAACCCATCAGAATGCCCTCGCCCCCAGGGGGAGGGGGGTACTCGTCATGTATAATGCGAGTACCCCCTGGGCCCTCGCCAGAATTCTGCAATGTGGACCATTTCCATGGAAATGATCTTAAGCTGCGCATTCCTTGTTTTCGAAAGCCAGCAAATTCAAAATACTCCCATTTACCGGTATAGTTAATGTGTTTTCAAACTCTTGGTAGCTTGTTCTTTCCGAGGCCATTCACTCCAGTTTTCTGCTTTTGCTCGCCTATTTCGCGCGCCCTTGCGACTATCTAGAAAGGGACTGCTAACAGTCTAAGTAATGACAAGAGCACAGGACAAAGAAAAATTATGAGTCCCTGACAGGATTCAGGCATTCTAACCAACTGAGATACAAGAATGCTTGGTGAACTAAGGCCATTTACTAGGTTCACATATGGCATGCATCCTGCATGCTGCTAGGATCAGCAATTTTGAAGAAACGTGTGTGATAAATATCAGATGGTAAATTTTCAGCTTGGTGAATAAATGATAAAGATGGAATTATCAGTAATGACATGAGTGTGGGACAATCATGATATTGGGATTTGGTCAACATGAGCAAATTTTGACACATTCACGACAGACACAATTTTTTTCAAGTAACATTTCACTCTATTGTTTTGAAATGAATTTCTTCATTTACATTTTATTTCTTTTTGGGAAGCCATTAATTATTAATTAAATACAAATTATCTGATGCCACATTTTCCTATAGGAACTAAAAAGCAAGGAATCTTTAGAGTTCTACAAATAAAACAAAATGATCAACGTATGAAGCAAATGCTGATTCTGTGCATATTGAAAATACAGGCACAGACAATAATTTATTTAACCACAAAGAGCATGTGTAAGGGCCGTGTAAAGATAAATTCAATTCAGATAAAAATCTCATCAAGCTGTACTATAATCTAGCTTGTCCTTCTGAAAGTCCAAAACAGAGAGGTCATTGAAGAAATTATTGCAAGTGAGTGAAAAAAGCAATTTCGTACATCTGAAAATATGCTAATAAAAAGCTACTAAAACACTGCTTTGTTGTGTAAATACCGGTAAATTGGTTGCATATGTTTGTTATTATTTTCAATTTGTTCTGATAATTAGGTAGTTTCATAGCAGTACAAAGTAGCACAATGTTTTTACAAACCACACAATATTTTTGAAGTTCATTTTGTAATGTTCATGTTTCAGGTGAAACAATGCCACAGTTAGGGCTGTCACTAATTTTTCAAGAAGGCAGGGAAAGTAAAAAAGTAGCAGGGGGATTTTGTTGTTTGATGTATTTTCACTTTCCAGTGTTTGTTTCAAAATTAGCTGGGGCTCAAACTCGTAGTAGCACGGGGAATTCCCCAGCCCTCCTGTCCGTAGTGACAGCCCTGCAGTTGGGATTTTTTTGGACATGGGCAAAGTTTTGTCTGCTATTGCCTGATGTCTGAATGTCATTTGCAACCCTGGATGTTCACGGATGTGGGCAGTGAAGTGTCTGTTAGTTTCATTAACATAACTACAGCCTGCACGTGAGACCATATAAACCCGCATTGATATGATCCTTGACCCCAAACAAACTACTTATTTTAAATGGGGTAAACACCAAATAAATAAGGGGTAAACACCAATATGTAAAAAGTTTGGTTGGTGTCACTTTTAGAACTGTCATTTACATTACGGTATTTTGTTTTTTTTTTAGATACAGGACCGCTATGGATACGAGCTGGATACAAGCCACCCTACTGACAAAGTTTTTTTTCTTTACATTACCCCAGGTTCCACCAGTAACAGGAATGACAAACAACAATGTAGTTACTCTCAGCTGGTTACTGGCTCAAGACCTCCCACAAGCTTACATCTTCACTGAAAGGCCTTCAACATTCAACCGCAAAGCAGCATTCATTAATGATAAGAAGTATGTCATCTATGACTACTTACCCAGCTTCACAGAAGACAGCAAGCACCTGAAGGCAATGAAAGCTTGCCCAGTGGCTGGAAGTAAATTTCCCATTCTTGTAACACGGGACATAAATCCACTAATAAGAGAGGTGAGGGTATCCCCTGTAAAAAAATATGCACATGCCAGCTTATTCTAATCGGCCAATTCAAAAGCATTTTAGTTTGGGCGGTTCTACATGGGTCAAATGCTAAAGAATTCAGAAATTGTCTAATTTTTTCGGGCATGGAGGTTACAGCCCCTCAAGTCCACAGGTGCCCGAAGGCCTATGTAAAGGAGGGGGGGGGGGTTGCATAGATTCTTCAACTCTGGGTAGGGGAAGATCCAAGACGTTGTAAGTGAGGATAAGGCAAGGGGACTTTGTAAACCTTTAATTTTAGAGTGAAAATGCCTGCGATTTAAAATGGAAATCAGCAGACTTTCTGTAGTAATATTCCCCCTCCCTTTCCTTGGGAAAAATCATTAAGATGGCTCTACCCATTTTCACTCTTCCCCCAGTCATTCTGATCTGGGGGTCACCCCAGATGTCAGGGAGTTTTTTCTTGTCTGACATTTTATGCACCTGTGAATGTTAAGCCCTAGGGGTGGGGGAGGCCGGGTATAGGTGGGGGATTTGACGGTAGTTATCATCTCGTTGTGGAGACTTTTGGCGGTGACGTTTTAGTGGACTGTCTAGCAACATGCCTCCCCTATGTTCGGCCTTCCCCACCGCTCAAGCTCAATATTGATATGTGCATTACCTTATAGCACTCAGTTTCCTACCACTGCAAATTTTAAATTGTTTTACAATGAAAAGAATTGACTAAAAAACTTGTGTGGCAAGCACGTGCGAAATGCTACACGCTAGCAAATGACGCTATAAAAATTCTTTTGTAATACTTTGGTAGTTTATACTTCCTAACGAAACAACATGTATGGTTGAAGCTTTTTTCTTTAGTTTGTGTTTAATAGCAGCACAAATTTTGACCAAAAAGTCGCTATTTGCATCTATTAAAGTATTTGCGATAAAGAGAATTGCTTTCAAAACATTGTAAACTTTAATCAACGGTTTTATATACGAGGGAAATCTTGTGTTTATAAAAAAATAGCTTTGAAATATTACGATCTTACCTTTACATGGAGGCAGTGTTTTGTTTGCATGCTAATCTCCTTTTTATCCTTTAAAAATATCCCAAATCACTTCAACTTTCAGGAACTTTGTCCCTGAATTTCGCGCGTTTCCCCTGCACCCAACGCGAACGCAAAAAGTTATCACGTGCACATCACGTGGTGTTCGTGAAGCCTAATAAGGTATTTTTTTAATTTTTCTTATATGTTTATCCTCTGGTTACATTTTCTAGCATTGGTTAAAGTGGCTTCCGTTCTTTCCCAAACCCGATATACGCATTTTCGACCAAGAAGACACAGGAGAGAAACCGTTGATTGTGAACTTTCCCTTCCAAAGTTTTCCCGCCAAAAAACATGCAGTCCATCCCGACATTCACTACAAACTCAGTTCCAAGACCAGAATCCCCGAAATGGGAGCGCCGTGCCCTCGATACATGTCACGTGATAACTACACACTCCCCTGTATGATAAAAGCAGCACAAGGGCATGGGAAAAGAGGAACGTTTCTTGTGAAAACAGAAGAAGAAGCGAAGGAGGCCTTCGACGAACTAAGCAATCACTCTTGCAACGCAGAACTTGTCGTGACTGAAGTCATAGAGAATATTTCCAAATGCCTCATCGCTCAACTATACCTCTTTCAAAACGGACTCGTTCATTGGTTGGGCGTAAAATGCAAAACGAACATGCCATTTGCCAAGCGACCCGAGGGCTATATCCCGACTCCCGACGTTGACTGGAATGAACAGGAAGAGCTGAAAGAAATGTTGCGTGATGTCGTAGGACCGGTCACACAATACCTTCATCGAAATGGCTACTTCGGTTTTACTGGGGTAGAAACCTTAGTCAATGACAAAGGCAGCTTCGTTATTGACGTGAATCTCAAAATTTCGTCCTCAACTAATCTTCTTTTAATCGCACCACACATGGCCGCGTTAAATTACCCCGTTTCATACGCCATGGAAATTTTGTCCACCAACATCAAGTATTTACTTGAAGCTATAGACCATCTTAATCTACAGGGGAGTGGCAGAGCAATTCTCTTGGCAGACGGAGAACTTTCCGTAGAAATCCAACACAAGGCTTGTGTTGTTGTCTTTGCGAGAAATTGCGAGGACGCTTTTAAACTTCAACGAGAACTCGCCAATGCCGCTGGTGGTGAAATTTCTCACGTTTCGGCTTTCGTTCCTTAAACCTCAAATTAAAGAAGGTACGTCAAGATATATTGAGCCATTTTATGAACCAAATTACTAAGGAAGAAAAACACTTTAAACATCAAAGAGGTGTTGCTAAACCAGAAAAAAACATGAAGATTGAGGAGGATTAGAAATGACGAATTTGAAAAATTTAGGTTAATGTTTTAATTATATACATACCATGACATAGCTCCTTTAAATTAGGTTATATCTTTTAGAGCAGAATAACTCTAAAATTTCAATTGCTTCTCAAGCCCGGAGGAAGACAAGTTCATTTTTCGTCGGAATATACGACTTTACGTTCGTTTTGTTATGTGATTGGTCGATAATAATCGAACTCTTCCGAGTGCATTACGAAAATTAACCGAAAATGACTCGTGTTCCTCCAATTGTTTAGAAGTTCACGGTCCTCTCATTTTCTCAGATCATGGGGCGCATTACGAGAAAATACTGACAATGATCGGCATCTGGGAAAACGAGGGTGCTGTAAGCAGAGAAATCATGATATTCATGGTACAAAGAGAAATCATGATATTCAAGAACCTATCGCCGTACAGATAGTCAATTTATAGACTACAGTTAGGTACTATAAATATTTTTTACATTTATAAAATTGTTAATGGAATAATGTGTATTTATATCGCGGAAATAATTTTTTGACGTTTGCTTGTTTGGTATCCGTCTTGTTAGCAGTAAATGAAAGAATGGATGCCTTCTGTTTATAGCGTCGAGATCAAAGTGGTTCAAGTCACGATATTTCAGAAAAAAGATTACTACAATTCACTACAAACTCCAAAAATCGTTGTTTTGGCAGGCGTTTTACATCGACTCAGGAGAATTTTAGTATCATTGGACATCTTTTTCCCAAATAAGAACTGTAGTTTCGTGTCATGCTTGCATTGTTTTTTTAGTTATTGAAAAGTTTTATTAGAAACAGCTCGTCCAAATTAGCGTGACCTCCCGCTGTTAGGCTTTTTGTAATTGAATTGTGTGGAAATGAAGTTCCTATACAAACGTGTAAACTTTCTTCTGAAAGTGCTTAGTTTGTAAGACGTCGTATCTCATCCAGAAATAAAATACAAAAAAATGTCTTCCAGAGGCCACGATCCTTTTGTTTAGACTTGCTCGTTTTATTTACAATATACGACGCACGCGTACAATCATACTGGAACCAGAAATTCCAGGTTACGGTTTTGTAATTCCCTGAGCCGTGTCGTTTCAGGTTCTGCTGGATAAGAGTAATCTGCTGCAATATGGATGCAGTTCCCTTCTCTACCGTTACTTTGTTACTTGGTTGCGAGCGGAGAAGGGTTGCGGGACACCCAAATAAAGGTTGTACCGGTTGACACTGTTCGAGTCACGCTATCAATTATTTCAAACTATCGAAGAAATATAAGGGAAATTTTAAGTTACTAAGTATGTAATGAGAATTTGGAACAAGGGTTAAATTATTTATTAGTTAAAATCAGGTTTTCATCCTCTTTCAAACCGCACCGGGGGCTGGGGTGGTGGAAGGGTTCTTTCGGAGTGAGAAGTTTTTTCAGTAGCGGCCATTTCCGAATAAAGGATAAATATTTTATTAAAATAATTTCGAATCAGCTATACAAATATTGCTTTTAAAAAAGATATTTATCCAGTTACGCGAGAAAAATCCAAGTTACGCGTTATCGAGCTGCAAAGGCTGTTTATGTGAATTGCTCTCCTTTTGAAAAGTATAGAACTCGTGGTAAAGTGGGAAACCGAGCCACGGCCATGGGAACTTTGTGTTAACGTTAAAAAATAAGGTTTCATATATGCCACTGAAGGTAACTGGTTTCTTTCTCAGTACAAGATCAAGTTTTGAAGTTGCCAGTGAATGAGTTTTCTTCGACTGGTTGTGTTAATTTGCTTGCGCGCAATGCGCTTTCAAAATTACCGGTTTAATTTTTGATCGCGTTATACAATTTTCTGTTGAATTCACACATGATTCGACAACTGACTTCAATCGCGCAACTGAACATACCTCGTATAAATATTTCTCATCTACCTTAAATAATTGCCCATCTTTCATCAATAAAAATATATTACTTCGCATTGTACTTAAAAATTATTTCTCTGTAAAACAATGTCTCGAAGCGTAGAGTTGTCCTGTCGCCGCGTTCACCTAACACTCACTCGGGATATAACTAAGTTCCATCCGGGAATGTGAAGTGCATCTTACGCTGCCGTTGGCGATCACTCTCTTGCACGCTGATCCCGTTTTTGTTTGAGCACCACAGCGCCTGCGCGGAGTGGTCACTTTTCTACTTGGGGTCGAAGCGGCTTCTGGGATGGACAGGTTCAGTTGACGTTTGGTGTTGCCAACAGGGCCCTTTGGTGTTGAAGGGATGGCTGAATCATCCAGATTCTCCACACTACCTGGTTAAAACAATAAAAGAACAGCGAGAAAGAGATACATAAATGACAATGGTAAATGAAAAAGCGCGTGTATGAGCGTGATAGCGTATGCGCATGCGTGAGCGTAATAGGGTGCGCGCGTGTGCGCAAGCGCGATAGCCAACCCAAGTGCGAGCGAGCGTGACAGCATGTGCGCGTTTGATTTTGCATCACTGTGCATGGTGATTGGTTAAAAAACGGGCCACTTTTCTTTACTCGCCAAAAGTAAATCAAAACCAATCTCTATTCGCTTGCACTTCGTGTCGGCTACATTTATTAACTTCGACTTTTGATTGTTTCACTGGATTGTTTTCTTCTGATCAGCCAGAGTTATTAAATTGGTTTTGTTTTTTTTCTACACTCTATTGAAGACTGCTCTAATACAAAAAAATGCAAAAAAAACGTTGCATACTTGTCAAATCCGACTCATCTCTTTCTTTATACGGGGTTTTGCGTTCATCATGCTCAAAACTGTGTCCACAAGGTTGAGGATTCAATGCTAGAGGCGATGGTGGAGGTGCACGGAGTTCATTCTCACGGGGGAGAAAATACTTTCTCCTTAGGAAGAAGTATAACCAGTTTCCTAAAAACGAAAATAAAAACGTAGTTTTTCAAAGATTTACCAGTGGTGATTTTTGAACCACGAGCCGTGATAATTAATGATAATAATGAATCAGATGATTGGCTGTGATTGGATGGTTAGAAAGTATCATCGCTCTGATTGGTTTCACAATTTTTGTGATTCAATGCCTTCGTTAATTATATTGGGACTGAACCAAAAGAGAAAATGGGTGGACTTTCGGTCACTTACCAAGAAAAGCCAAGGTAAGCAGACATGAAAGTGAGCTGTAAGTTAAACTGGAATTAAAATGTATCTCGCTCCAAGCATTAATTGGCACCATAACGAGGAGGACAAGTCGCGTGAAGAGGGGAGCATTCAGGAACAAAATACAAAGGGTCGCTAAGAGGAAGTATCCGGCATGCAACAGACACGTGGTAACTAGCGCTAACTTGTCTCCAGTTCCTCCCAGATGTTGCGTCAACCAACCAAGTCTGTCATCGATCTTTTCTTGCATCTGATTGGTTACCTGCGAAAATACGATACACATTGATACACGCTTATTCAGAGGTAGTCTCCTTCGAAGCTGTTATTTGGTTTGTCACGCAACAGTGTTGCGCGAGGAATCAAAACAACGACTACTTCAGAAGAAAATCTAGAAAGAAAGAACTTCTGGTGTAAAATGTTAACAAGTTATGCGAAGTCACGTTACCTGAAGTAAATATGCAATGGTATCGTTGATGATCTTCAGATTTTCCATCGTCTCGTTATAATGTTGGGTGGTCTCACTGTGGTAGGACATCATCTGTAGTGTACTGTGGTCTATTGTGAATACAAGAAAAATGGGTCAATAGCAACACCTGGATTCGTTGAAACAACACAACGGCAGCGAACAACATAAAGCAAGCAAAGTTACGGCAATAAACGGCAAGTCAAAATACGGTTAATCCAGCCTAGTCACCAGGCATTTTCCCTTGTACTCGTTTTCCCTTATCCGCGCGAAGTCGATCTGGCACGGGATTTCAACGTCACGGCTGAAAGTTGGGTCTAGGTGTGCCCGACTGAGCCGAGGACACCTTGGGAACTGGCTGCGGTACAGCGGACTTTTCTCGTCTCTAAAGCTAGCATCTTTGACCAGTGGTTGCGATGCCAGCAAAAAAGTCGCGTTGGGCATTGGTCCGAACGTATTTTATGCTATTTTTGGAAGGTTTGATTGTTTTGAATGACTTTTCACTCGCGTGGCGCGTGTTTATTGGCTCCGCTTTAATACGAAACCCTATCGTTATTTTCTTCCTCGGAATCACATGGTGCTTTGCACCGAGCCTCTCACCAATTTTATTCCATACTTCTTCTGCCTTGTTACGAATCTTGTTCAAGTCTTCTAAGATTCTGCCGTGATTCTTCTTACGGTCTACATCCTGCTTCTGAATTTCCATCGTTGCATTTTCTGTTGGAATGAAAAAAACAACAACAAGTAATCCACCTTTTAAAAACATGAATTTTTTAGCCGGGCTACCTTCTTAAGCTTTTCTTGTTGCAGTGTCCATTTTACTCTTTTGATTTTGAATAGAAACTCGACAAATGTCAGGAACGCATCGGGAAGCGAGGAGAACAAAATAAGCCAACATTCACGAGATTTGTTTTTGAATTTCCCAGAACTTGATGAATTTTAGGAAAAGTCCAAAAAATCACTGAAAAACACAAGCATAAAAGCCCTATATTTTTAATTCTGCACCAACCTAACTTTTCTTTGACTGTTTTTGCCATCTCCTTGAGCTGCCTCCGTCCGCTGTCAATCAACGTCTTCTCATCACGCAATGCTTTTACGTTCCCTTTGAGAGAGAATGATATCGAACGCTGGACATCTTCATAGTTGGTATGTAGTTCCTGTTGCTGTCTATGGAGGCGTTCCTGCCCAGCAGACACTCTGATCACGGTATCTTCCGCCACTTCTGTCAGCCTTCTTTGACCCTCCTGTATTAATCAAGGAAATCTAGGTCAGTCAGTGCAGCGGTTTTTAGTGACGCACGTCAGACCCAAACTTGCTGAATTAACTGCAACGTCACTTTTGGCCAATCACAACAAGCGCAAATGACGTTATGAACCAATCACGTAACACGACGCAAAAACATGCAACCGGTGCCACGCGCGGGAAACCATCAGATGGGTACCAAAAACATAAAACGAGAGGCGGGTACCAAGCGCGGGAAAACGTGACACAAGCACCGGGAGAATGCGCGAACGCTCGTCATGATATAGCTCACTTCTGTCTGGTATTAGAAAGCAAACAGTGTGATTGGGGGGGGGGGGGGGAGAATGCACCTCGTCCGTTACAGGGAAGACTTTAGTGACGTCACCCATTGTCATTAATGGACCAACCAGAAAACGTTTGGCTTGTGAAACAAAGAGCTCTATTGTTTAACTTGTTGGCTAAGAACCGGGATAAGCTCCGGCCTTATGGGTCACTAGGCCCGAATGCAGACTTTACCTTACCTATTTAAATACCAAAAACAATGTTTGTAAACAAATATCTTCCCTATATATAAAGATCATGTGACACTATTCTGCGCATTGATGCAAGTTCTACATGTCAGAACCGTGAATGCGAGTTAAAAAAGAAGGTTCATTTCTATATAGTCGGTGATCTGACCTGTAAGTTGTTCATCAGGTTCATTTGATTTTCCGCTTGGTTAGCCAGCTGATTGACAGTAAATTCTGTCTTCATTCTGAACTGTTGCTGTCTTGTGGCATAGCAGATGGATCGAGCCCTGTTGCTGATGATGTGATAACTGTTCCACGTGTTGGCGTCCATTTCAGCTGTGCAGTCTCGCAATTCCTAAAGAGAAATGTTATCATTTATCAGTAATAGAGATCGGCTAATGATTAGGTTATGGATGGACGGATGGACTGACTTGTTACTAAATGAGAGACTCACTGACTCTTATGACACTGCGCGAAGGTGTGCATCACGTATTCAAATTGAATACTCGCGAATTCTCCAGGGGCACTTCACGTATGGCTTGGGGGAATAAAACAAAGGAAATTATTTATTCATCCCTAAGCCCCAATGTGAAATCTATTGTTTTATTCGCCTAAGCCTCGTCGACATGTCAGAATATTAATATATCGGAATTGGTCTATTCTCCAGGTTTACTTCACGTATTGTGTACGCCTTTAATTCTCTTGGATTCTCTGGCATTAAAATGACATATTCGAGTTTGACTGACCAACTAACTGACCGAGCGACCAACTGACTGATTAACCGACTCTATGATTGAGTTACGAATGGATGAAAGGACGGATTTTATGACTGATTGATTAACTGACGTTTGGCTGATTGTTATTACGTATAAAACTAACCATTTCATCTGTGCACTCGTATGTTTTCCTTCCCTCTGATTTTGATTGACAGTTCAACAGAGCCACACCCAGCTTTGCCAGTTCAACTTCATTGATATCGCCACAGGATTTCTTGATCCGGTTGATGACCTAACCAATGACAACAATACGACTAAAAGTCACAAAATCTCAATGTAAACTGTCTTAAAAACACACAGACGTGAACGAGAGGGAGAACATTTATCAACCTGGTCTCCAGGGTTCACTACTTTTCAAGCCGCCATTTTACTGAGGGGGAGAGAGAGAGAGAGAGGAGAAAGCAGGTTTAGAGTGGGATAGAGGAAATGGTGCGTGCAAACCAAGTCTCAAATGTATTGTTACAATTCATTGGAATTGGCATTGGCGTGGATTTCCTTTCCTGCTAAAAATTATTTTTATTTTATGTGGCTTTGCTGTTGTATATATCGCTCACCTAGCAAGCGTTTTTATGATTTTTTACGTGAAAACTTACAATTTGATGACACGAGTCCAGGGGCGTGAGGTCTCCCATATATTTTCTTGCTTGTGCTAAAAACTTTTCCTCCGCCGTTGTCATCTCGAACGGAACTGGGCTGTCCTTTAAATGGCGTCCTTGTTCTGTACTGGTCTCTTCATTAGACGAACTGGAGAACGGCCACCAAGCATTCGCATGGACAAGCAAAACGGACATGAACGAGCAAACGAGTAAAGTACGCTGTATAGACATTGTGAAAACGCTGAAAAAGACATGATGAGCTAGTTATTCAAAATGTACATCGCCAATAAAAACGTTATTTAGAAACAATTAAAGTGTAGAGCTATCAGTGAAAACTCGCAATGCGGACTGCCTGATATCGACGAAGAAAGGTTAACTTTCTCCAAAGCGCAACCTCCAGATGAGTTTCAAGAATTTTCGTGAAACTTTCAGCTTTTGTTCAGATGTCCACATGGTACGACGGCGACACGTTATAAAGCTAAAATATTTACAACAGCAGTCTAGAAGTTGACTTAACCTTTCCGCTACGATATTTACCAGTGTTCTACAAAAGTATATCGTTTGTATCATATTACCAAAGAACAAGCCATTCTTTTAGCGTTCTTACCTGAGTAAACGCCAGCTTCAGTTTCCTCCAATTCAAGTCCAAGTGATTCTAGAACACATGATCGGACTTTTCATATTCTCCATTTAAATTCTTCAGCGCGCATTTGTTGCACGTGAAATTTTAACATGTGTTAATTCTTAAAGTTGTCCATTGTGACGTTTGAATTTTAATTTTCGCGCGTTAATTTCCCGCGAATGTGGTAATAAACGTGGATAATTATTTCTACAAAATGCAAATTTTTAAGAGATTCCAAACATTTCTTGCACAAGGTTGAACTTTCCCCAGGGTTTAACTGTTCTTCTTTTGTAGCCATACAGTGTATGCTTAATTTAGCCTGTCTCTACCGACCTCCCCAGCCGGGAATAGATGGTAAGGAGCGAGTCCCACAACGCCATGCGAACCGCGGAAAATAAATCCCAAAACGCACAGCGCACCGAGCCCGCGTTCCTTAATCCTTTTAAAATGAGAGCCGCACTCCCAAAAGTCTACGTGTAACCGTACTCAACACGTAGGCTAACCAGATGTCTTAACGGACACCTCTTTAAGACAGACAGCTCTATAAAACTAACAACTGGTGTTGTTCCCTGTGCGCTGATTTTGAGTAATTTTACTGTAACTAAACTCTCTGTAAGTCGGACACCGCTCTTGTCTTATGTAAACTTTATTACAGTAGCCTGAGAAATAAGGAAAACGAATACTGCTCAAACTCGAGGCCATAATAACTTTGAAATGAAATTTTTTTGTACAAATTTATAATAAAACTCTCTCTATGTATACGGAATAAATTTTTGCAATAAATCTCAGATAAACAAATCTTCAAATTAGGGCGCTTACTTGGCCAACAATCGTAAAACAATCACCGTTATCAAACTTCCTTTCGCAGGATTTTTCACGGTCGTAATGCAATACCTAAATGACCATTAATACGTGACGACGATGTGAAAGAAACTACGCATATTACAGAGGGAACAAACATTGCTTTCAGTAAACAACTACGCCAGTTTTGAAAAAAAAGCCGTTCTCTGACCAAGATAAAACGGTGTTGATGAACTCAACTGATTGACATTTAGACTGCAACCTGGGGAACAAACAAAAAACACCTGGTTGGTCGCTAAGGTACCTCGCTGATCACTGAAAACCGGCGAGAGTCGGCTCAATTGTAAAATGTTAAACCATATTACGGTGACATTACCACCTTACGTATCCTTCTCGTGCCCCGGAAGGTGAATTGAAAAAAAAAAAGCTTATTTGTGCACAGTTTTGTTCCCTCGGCAATATATATTTCTTTTTATGCGCTACGCAACCTAAGAAATTGGAATCATGGACTGCTCAATGCTGAATGCCCCCCGCTCCCATATGAAAGAGATGGGGCTGCTCATCGTCTCGCTTAGAGAAGTAAATTTAGGATTTTTGGCCCCTTTCTCTTACGGTTTTCCCGGCAAAACGCCAATATTTTAAGCCGTCAAGGCCTCGTTTCGGGTTGTACGCGAAGAAATATACAAATATAATTTTACTTTTAGTTTTTGGGGGTATCTTTTAGGGGCCAAAACAGCTTTGCCACGCCCAGATTAGTTGCCTAAAGGGGTTTAATTAAAAATTTCCGACGGGCATCTCCATCATTTTGATATGGGAGTCTTTCCCCGGGTGAATGCCTCGGACCTTTCAATTATTAATTTCACAATAAAAAAATAACCCGGAAATTTAAACGCCATTAGTATATGTAATAGGACTACATGCTGTCCAATATGAAAATAATTGGATGAGAAAAAAATTCGGAGGACTGCTAAATTGGACGAGGCCGTAGGCCGAGTCCAATTTGGCAGTTCGAGGAATTTTTTGAATCCAATTATTTCCAAATTGGACTTGCATGTAGTCCTGTTACCTAACAATTATATAGCATCCAAAAATATATGAACATGGCATGTTTCGCCCTCCAAACTAGTTTATCTTGACAATTGATTGGTTTTATGGAAGGTATCCAGATTTTTCTTAAATTGGACAGTTTGAGCAAAAACTGTCCAATTTATTTTAAATTTGGACAGTTGGCAAAAATTAATAAAAAATGCATCTGTTGACAATAATGGATTTTGGTGTAGCTATATAATTATACGATACAATTCAATTTCCTCAAAATAGCACCCAGCCAAGCCCAAGGCATTTAACGTAAACATGATTGGTATTAATCTGAAAATGCAGGTAGATATATTTTTCATGTAAATACGTATATATATTTATATTTAACACGCTTTTTGATAAATTTTCTTGCAAAAGACGTTTCTTTTTAGTTACGTTTTTAGCTCGGTTTTTCGAATGTACAAAAGGAAATTGATAAATGATATTGTTTGGAAAAATATAAAATTTCGTAGAGAATCTATTCGCGCTGGTATGCAAAACATCAACTTGCTTCTAAAAGCTTGTGCTGCATACTAATCAGCTGGGTTCACACATTGCAAAAATAAACTAGTTAGTAGATGACGTCATTTTCTCTCTCGATACAGCTCTCTCAATGCAACTCAACTGCAACAGAATCTGGTAATGGCTGACAGTTTAAATAAGAAATCGTCGTTCAAAAAAACTTATTTTGAAAATTGGCATGGTGCATTCATGCCAAATATAAAATCGTAATCGAAAGAGAAGAAGAACAAAACAGTTTTTCATCGTAGTAGCACTTTAAGTGTGGGTGAGCAACTTAGGGACCGTTTAATTTTTATGTGTTGGGATGGAAGGGAGGTAACTACGAAGGAACTGCATTGATAGGCGGTCTCTGTAATATCTAATAACACCCCCCTCCCCCGGTGACCGGCGATATCGCCGGCTACTTAAACGTTTTTGCCGGCGACAATTTGGCGGAGATAAGCGGGAAAAAAAACCGTTAAAACGCTTAAAAAAAGGGCCCCCGGTGCAGTATAATTTGAAAATATCTCTGCGTACTTTAAATCTTATTGACAACCCTGCCCATCCCAACCCCATTAAAATGTAAGGTCAGTTAGAAATCCATTTGTCGGAGTTGGCTGATAATAAAAAGACAAGTCCTCAGAGGCTATCAGTAAAGGTCTCACTTCTCACAGGAGGCACCTGCTTTGTCTCTGGCCAGCGGATACATTCCAGGCATGCGTTCCTTAGGTCGCGTAGCTGAAGCTGTCAGATGTCCTGCATATAATCCACTCTTGGCTCTGCAGCAATCTGGGACACAATATCCATCAAAAGGCTCTGTGAAGCTTCCTCTCCTACCCTGCCCTGGTCCTCCTGTGAATCCTCACCTTCCTGAGATTTATTTTCCAAGTTCTTGCCTTCTGTGGGCGTGCAGGGAGGCACACTAGATACTCTGGTCTCACGTTGTTGACTCTTTGTGTCGTCTGGTACTTCACTTGTCTGTCCGTTAAGGTAAAAAGAAATGATAATATTTTTATTTCAAATTTTCAAAATCAGACAGCAGTCTCAAGTAAGTGTCAACTTTCAAAAAACCAAAACTAATAAAAAGTAATCATTTTGGGCAGTCACAAGAGACACGAACATTCCTGTTATCCAATCACTTGAAGCAAATGTAGCTACCCCTGCCAGGTTAGCTCAGTTGGTAGAGCACCAGACTGCTGTGCGATAGGTCTCGGGTTCGAGCCCCAGACTGGGCCAACACTTAGGGTCTTAAAATAACTTAGGAGAATGTGCTGCCTTTGCAATGACATCTGCAAATGGTTAAACGTTCTAGTCTACTCGGATAAGGACAAAAACCGTAGGTCCTGTCTACTGCATCTTTAGTGTTGTGGTAAGCAGGAGATGTTAAAAAACCCACGCACTTCTTGCAAAGAGTAGGGAACGATGTTCCCAGTGGTGTGGTCTGGCCGCCTTTCACGGGTTGGTGCTTAAGGTGATTCCTCAGAAATTAAAGTTATCAAACGATTTTTTTAAACTTTCCCTGAATGTTCCCTTCCAATAGCTGTTTCGAAAAATACAATAAAAACGGTAGGTCACCGTGCTTGCAAAGACATATGATGGGCCAATCATAGCCCATTTATGCTAATCACACACGCTATTTTATAGTTTCACGGTAAATTTTGCGGTAGCTGAAAGGACAGATTATTAACTGAATACTTGGCAAAAAAACTTGATAGCTATTAAGTCTCAATTATATGGAACAATTTAACATATGATTATGGCAAAAATCAGACAAATTCAAATGATACCGACACAAAACATACCTTGAGTCATTGTTCCCAAGGCTATAATTGGCATTCTTGAGTAACGATTTTCTGTGAGGTTTTAATTATATCCTTTTTTCCTATATCCAAAATTTTTTCTTTTTAATTGTTAACTAAAAGATGATAATTATTAGTACACCAAAATTCTGGAATAAAAAAATATATGTCACCTTTCTTGTTTACAAGAATAACGACGATTTATCTCCCCTGGAAGGAGTTTTTTGAACTAATCAGAGAATGTAGCAATTACTTTCAACACTCACATGAAAACAAAACCAGTCTAAGAGTCTACCAAATATTGTTGAAAGAAAAAACAGGTTCAGTGACAAACATTAAATTTTTTTCAACAATGTCATCTCCTGACTAAAGCTATTATAGGCTCAATTACTGATCACTGTTTAGGAAATTAAATGAGCTGGCCTAAAATAAAAATAATAATTATTAATAATGATGATGATGATGGTAATGAAGATGACAATGATGATAAATAAATTTTACTCACCTTCACCTTATCTTCAAATGCATAACCACTTTCTGATAACGAACTTGACTCAGAGTATACTCTCTGAATCTCTGAGCTGTATCCTTCAACATCAAGCATGTGCCTAGGTGAGGTTGTTTCTAAATCCTGACCTGCGTGAAGGAATTCTTCGATTTCTTTTTCATGAACAGGTTCTTGAATGACAGGTGAGTGTCGTAGGGCTGTTCCTGCTGCTCTTCTTGTCTCAGGATTTTCCATTTCTGGTAGAACCTGTTTAGACTGGTCTTGTAAAGGTGTTGCCACTGCTTCTGAGGGAAGTTGTTTTACATTGCTGCTTGGTTCTTCAGGAGAAACACAAGGGGCTGGAGAGTTCTCAAAGTGAACTTTATGATTTAGTTTAGGCCTGTTGGAAAATGAAACAGCATTCATGTGTTAAAATAAGGAATCCACAAGCTTTGGCATTTGGCATATTACATGTCCACAGAAAAGTCACCTACTTTGGTTTTGTTTTCTTCTTGTAAGGTACTCTACTTCGTTTGCTAAGACTCCTATAAAAAGGTAGACAATTGTTACATAACTGACGATAAATGTGACTATTAGCTGGACATCCAGTGTAATAATTGAAGGAAGATTTAATTATTTTTGGTGTTACATGCTAAGGGATGTCTTCACACTTGCTGCCAATCAATAATGCTTTTATTCTTATTTTGAATGAGCAATATTAGAATGAGCTCAGAGCACAGTCTTCCTTGTCAATGAAGTTACTTACATGATCTTCAGCGGCCAGGTTTCAGGCCACTCCACAACATAATTTAAAGAAGTTGGTTGGAATGCTAATGTCCGCCTGTTGTATCCAAAGGGATTCATGCTTGTGTACTGGTTGTGACGAAGATTCTCCACCCCTGCTGACTACAGGACAGAAAAAGGCATTTTGTTATCACCCAGTTATACAAAGATGTAAAGTCTGCAACAGGTTAAATGGCTTATACTATCTTTTTCTGTGTCATTCAGTGACTAGGTGTGGTTCTCACCTTCGAGCACTACTGAAAATGGTTTTCTCTGGGATCTCTGGTTTTCATCCTTCCTTAACAATCAACATTTCTAAATTCCTATTTGACGTGAATGGAGGACTTGCATCAATGTCAGCAAAGGGTGATATAGCTTCTTCTCTTAATATTGCAATTTATTTATTTTATTTTATTTACTGAAATTATGTTTTTACCAATTTCACAACTTTGTAAGCTAACTCCTCCCATAATATAAGAGATGATTGGCAGATGCCCACTGCAAACTCCAGTCAAGGTTTGACCCAAATTAAGGTATTTACATTGAAAAGTTAAGTACTGAATGATACTTACAGGACTTTCAGACCAGCCACTAAATGCATACCCAAGTCTGTCTTGGTTCACGGTAGTGGTCATTCCTTGTGATTTGACGGGAGGAAAGGTCAAGTTTAACCGTTTGTCAGCCTTGGCCTCCATATACAGTGCTGTCTTGTGATCACTGTCATCAACGGCACGCTGCAACCCTGCATTCAACCTGCCATGAATGAAATGAAGTCTAAAAATCTAAACCCTGGGCCGTACCAGAATAAGAGTTTATAATGTGAGTTGACTCTCGTGAGAATTTTTTCAACTCTCATTAACTGTTGTCAGCTCTGGGCAAGAGAAAACTCTTAATGACTCTCACAAAACAAATAATGACTAACTATAAATGAGCACATTCAAAGTTGATGAGAGTAGACGAGAATCAACAGGAGTCAAGGAGAGTGCATGAGAGTTTCAGACCAAATGAGGGTGAGTGTTTGAACAGTCAGTATTTTCCATCCTTGTTTGGCTTGGGTTTAAAAGTACTATTAATAATGTCATCACTCAGAGATTTATATTTCTGTTGATTTTTGGCCAAATACTCATAGTTTAACTTAACCTGCATAACCCCCATACAATAAAATGCTGTCAAACAAAAAAAACCTTTTATAAGTAACCACATACATGTAGAATGCTCAGCACAATGATTGGCCAACAAAAAGACATTTACACCTGATTTGATTATAAATTACCATGTGCACATTTTCTACAATATTATTCGAAACTGTGCTATGCCTGACCTTCGATGAGCCTTCTGACGAGCAGCTGACAGGTCTTGGAAAAATGGAGAGCTTTTGGTTGACACAGAGTTTGTTTCTGAAATAATATATAAAGAGGTGAAAAAATATACACGAAATATAGAAATAAATAAATAAATACAAAATTATGGCATAGAAATGGTCATGGTATTGTTGCTTCTTTTAACACATTTCCCCTGATAGAAGTTATATAGTCTAAATTTCAGATTATCTAAAGGAGCTACATCATTATATTTTGAGTTATTTTTGCGACAAACCAAAATACCCTTAGAACGTAGGGAACCTAAAACTAACAGTTTACTAAATTTATGAAGAAAAACAGCAAAGTGGTGATACTAAACCAAAAAGGAACATTACTGGAGAAAATTGAGACAGATTGCAAATGGTGGATTTGAAAAATTTAGGCTATTTTTTTCAAAATGCACAAACCGTGATGTAGCTCCTTTAAAATTATCCCAACAATTTGACAATTTACCCCAACAAATTCACCTAAATCCATTATATACAACTAAAGCAGGGTGGAAAGAGGCACCATTATAGTGAGAAGTTCTTTACCAAGAATCAGGTTTTATTCAAGACAGACTAGACTAAGAAATAGTTACACCCTTATGTTACGTACCACTGAATGGATGAACCATTGGCAGAACATCTTCTTTTGCTGATTTGTGGATATCATTTCTTGAGTATAAAGACAATCCTGACTAAAAGTTAAAAATAAAATATATTTAATTAGTAGAAACTCAGCTGTGTTCTATTGAAAATCTGTGAATCTGATTGGTTCTCCCACTGTTTTCTATTTAATAATTAGACTATGAGCCCGAATTTTCTATGAGCGAATAGTCAACGAGGTGCAGCCGAGTCGACTATCACATGTAGAAAGCGAGGGTGAGTATTCTAATTTTTTTTTATTAGAAACTCTAAAGGATTGCAGTCCAAAACATACAATATTGTGCACTTTTGAGACAAAAATCAAGAAAAACTACCGCTAAAAGAGCTACGTGCACGCTTGTTTTCTATCGGCGAATAGAAAACAGTGAGAGAACCAATCAGATTCGAGGATTTCCAATAGAACACAGCTGAGTTTCTCCTCCTCTTGTAACTGCTCTGTGGTAGTGGCCAACTCAAAAGCTTTGCTATTTTGGCCACTACATACTACCCTAAAAAAAATGTAATTTCATAAGTGCTCTGTTCTTTTTTTCCCTCTTATGACTGTTAATAACTATTGTAATCAAAATAAGTGTGAATAAAAAAAATCTGTCTGTTCTGTCTGTCTGTCTGTCTGTCTGTCTGTCATCAAATGAAAAACAATAATTATACTTATATATAACATTTTTTAACCCTACTATATTGTAAATAGGTTCTGCTTTTCTGGTAAGTCAGTAATGATAGTATTTTTTGCAGCTTTGAACACATTATCTTTTTTATTCATTTATTTTTTTGTCATGGCATTGTAATGAATATTGTTGTAGCATCGCATAGAAAGTAGTCGTAGATTTGTAATTGTGAGTAGTTGTAACGTATTGTATGCAGTGTATGAATGAATTAAAAAAAACTGTTTTGGAGAGGAAAAAAACAAGAATAATATTACTTTGCGTTGTGTTGTTCCCTGAATTCAGAGGTTTCTTATATATGGACGTTATACACAAGCAACAAACTTGCTTGCTCACTCTTCCATTTCAAAGTAGAGCTTGACTAGGTTTGAACAAAAGGAAAATATTTTATGCTCCACATCATTCAAGTACATACCCAGCTGTATATAAATGCAAATGCAGAGAAATCATGTTTCTATGGTTACTACGGTAATCTAATCCCGTTTGATTGACTTTTACCATTTGCAGTAAAGTGCTCGCTTCTTCAGCGGAAATTTGACCGATAAACATTCCGAAATTACACCAAAAATGACAAAAATCTGGAAAGTTTTTTCAGGCTTATACCCGTTAATCTTAATTTCATCCAGAACGGTGAACTATTTATGATGTCTAGAGCGAAATAGCTTGCACAGCAAGACTACAAAACAACGGGCTCACACGCCAGGGATTAAAATCGATTATGATTATAAAAAAAGCTAAAACGTGTAATTATAGCATTTTCAATGTTTTACCTTGCTTTGCTTTTCGTCAAGTCGAGCCAAGATTTGCTTGACCGGGTCGACTTTACGCCTTCGCTGCAACCGCAAAGTATTGATTTAATGCAGAATTCAAGAGGAACACAAACTGGCACATTAAAACAAGAAGTGTTTGTATTGCTCAAGCACTAAAATGAGATAGACTGTTACCTTCTTGTAAGCTATCATTTCATAGCTTTTAGATGTCTTTATGTTCTTTCCTCTCCAAGGAAATTTGAAAATGTGTGGATGAACCAAAACGCGACCACGAAAAGATTTCGCATACCAAATGCTCTCCAATTACTGAATTTTCTGATTTACGGTTTTCCTCTTCTTCTTAATCACCTATAGCCGGTTATTAGTCATCTGGTTACGTTATGTTTTCTAAACACAGCTAAGAAAAGTTAAAAACAACCCCCGGAGAGAGAAATATCCACGATTGTCTGAAGACTGAAGTTTGACGCCAAACAAAAGCGAAACACAATCACGAATGAATGGCGCGACAAGAGCTCAGCCAATCACATTTCACGCTTGTCAATCACGCACCATTTTTGCGGGAAAATTAGCGTCTGTAAATATTGTAATTACCCAGGAAAACAAATATTTAGTAAAAATAACCCTAAATTTAGAAGTTTTAGTCGAAAATAAGGCACCAGGATATTGATTTATTCCTAGGAGTTCAATCCAATTACAAAGGAATTGGAAGCAGCTGGAAAACAATGTTTTCTTCAAAAAATTCATTGACAGAAACCTTAACTGATAAAGGTAATAAATCGCAGCGAAATTATATTTCTTTATTTTATAATTTCTTCTGCTTGGTAATAAAACTAAATCAATGGGTAACTATGAAAACTATAAATGTAACATAAAAAGATGTTGCCTTGCTCTCTCAAATTCAACTCTACCTGAGTTAAAAAATAATTTATATAATTATGTTTAAGGTTAACATGCAACCCCAGAGTCTAACAATATTCCAAAACAGTGGCATGGCCTGGCTTAACAGGTATCAATTAAATGTCTGTTACTGATTTTGATTTATGTGCAAAAATTGTCAGCAACAGGCAAGCGGGGCGTCACACTTCTTCAACAGAGGAGTTCCGTCAGCAGAAATTTTTCAGATACGTGTTTTTACATTTCAGGGCTCTGTGTTGGTTGAACTATGCGCAAGGAAAAGTTGAACTATGCACAAGGAAGTTTCTATTGCATGATAGCCAATGCGCAAGGAAGTTTCTATTGCATGATAGCCTATGAGCGAAAAATCCAAATCAACAATCTACTGGATGTTCAGAAACTGAAAACATTACACAAATACAAAGTGGCCACCATGTTGCTGACAGCCACTTTTCACTTTTGGATTGTCAGTACCGTAGCCAATCAGAGAACAGCATTCATGATAGAATGCAAGTAAATTTAAGGTATCAGTATACTTCAATTGACCACCTCATGCTAACACGTTTTCATGTCGAAGCTTTAAAAATAAACCCCCCAAAAGTATACATTTTCTGAAAGCTGAATAAATGAGGAATTCTATTTCACCTTCTCTTTTTTAGGAAGGATAATACGTTCTTAAAAGATTTTTGCTCAATAAAGTGATATTTACCCTTTTGTATCTATCAAGTTCGTTTACACGCCTCGATTGTTGCCGCAACATGTTTAGCATCGCAAATAATTCATTACAGATGGCCCTTCAAGTGTCTCCAATTTCTCAAAGATCGCTTTGTTTTCTTTTCATGCCACTCTAAAGTTTGAGGTTCTAAAGCTTATGATACCCTTGAACAAACAAGGTTATAACTTTTTAACCAGAATGAACTTTAGAAATTGGAGACACACTTTTGTAGAGCAGGTATTAAGGAACACTTTGGCAAAATTTCAGCTCAACCAGTTGAAAGGTGGCTCTAAACGAACTTAAAATGTGTGTACGTTTATGGCAATTTTTATTTTCAAGACTGTAGAAAAAAGCTATTCCAGTTGTGCTTGTTCTAAGCAACACGAAGTGTCAGAAATATTAATGATGTATTGACAGATAACTCTAAGGATTGGCTTACTGTTGCTATGGCGTTGATGATGTTCTACATTTTATAGCCTCCAAACGATCCAAAGATCACAGAAACGAAAGGCAGTGAGTTCCTCGTCATCTTTATAAAGCGCTCGCACTACAAACATCACTATTGCAGCAGAAAATAATGAAGATAGAGCTTCTAGCAAATTAAAGGAACCTCGTAAAAGGAACCACAATCGAAGCAGGAAATTAAACAACTGCTTGTTGTTTCGCCGTTTCGCCGTGCGGCGGCACTTTCAGTTTCTGTGAGGACATCAAGCATGCAACCTGCAAAATTAAAGTCTAACAAAAGAACCTACTGAAAACACTGAACAAGAACAGCAGAACTAAAGTGCGATCATGTCGCATGAAAGAAGTTTTGTTGTGAAATGAGACGCTCACGTGAGGTTTGGCAGTGAATTGACAGTAAGCTATGTTTTTTGTTTCTATCTTGGTAACAAAAATAGCTTTTCTTTTCAAACTTCAAGACCGTAAAATTTCACAGCAAGGCATCCAAAAAAAGGAAATTTACTTTTTTGAATGAAATTGAGGTATACTGATACCTTAAGCTAACAAGCAATATATTTTTTTGGATTTTTTTCTG
Organism: Blastomussa wellsi; assembly: GCA_947652115.1. NCBI lineage: Eukaryota > Metazoa > Cnidaria > Anthozoa > Scleractinia > Plerogyridae > Blastomussa > Blastomussa wellsi. The sequence continues at coordinate 1,134,459 of OX393574.1, read as the reverse complement.
CTAAAAGTACTAATAAGCGATCAAAATTATAAAATACCACTGCTATAGACCTTTCTCATGCACTTGTTATTCTTTTGCGTTCATGCTAATCTGCCCACCAAACCTCATTTCTGAGTTCACGTTCTTTTGTTCTTTGTACGTGCTGACGAGGCTGGACAGGCAGATTAGCAAGAACACAAAAGAATAACAAATTTGTATGAAAGGTCTATTCTATAAAGTTCTAATCCTCATCATCTTCTTGCTCTTTCTCCTTCTCATCACTTTTCATGGATTTTAACTTCTTGATAAGTTCTTTTGCTGGATTAAACATGCCATTAGTCTGAATACCACAGACATAACACCTTTTGCTTTTTCTATAATGTTTAAGAGCACATGCTTCACAAAAGTAATGTTTACATTTGGTAACAACTGGATTTTTAAACGACTCCCGACAAATAAAACAGGCAAATGGAAGGTCATCTTCATCATCACTGTCTATTTCATAAGCATGAGGATCTTGTTTGCTGTAGTTTCCTTCTTTCCATTCGCGTTCCAGCTGCCAACCATGCTTGTAATCCCCACGATCATGTAAAAACTTGCAGCTATCTCCAAACCCACAGAATCCAGTTTCCTTGTAGTCCTTACATATGTCTGGTTGGTAATCCCAGCGAATTGTTGCACGTAGATTAGCTGGTGCCCGGATAGGTCCTTGTCTAAAAGCAAGGAATAAATAAGCTTAGAAAATACTACCACAGACAGTACTGCAGAATCAAATGTTTTCATGTTATAGTTAAAGCACTATAAGCGAGTCTATACATAACATATAACCAAGCACGGTTCTTTCATGTTGCCATCCCCCTGAATGGTGACCTAATGTTTTCATGTACTTGGCTCTGCAGTGACGTAAATTTGGCTTCCTTCGCTCGCCAAAATTTTCCACAAATTTTCCCCACTGGAGAGCCTGTTTGCAGGCTAGAATAAATGATTTTTGGATGGATAAAAGAACAATTCTCTAGGGAATGTCACATGATCTGTAATGGGACAACAAAAAAACCCAAGCGAAAAAGGTCTATTTTGGCTCTAGCCAGGGCTGTCATTAAGTTTTGTGTCACCTGTAGCCTCGTTCTCCACACCCGTAGCAAACTTGTTACTTTGTGGTTAAATTCTATCAACAACAGGTAATTTCACCCGTAGCACCAAGGGAAAATCAAGCATACTCAGCCGTAACAGGTGTTACGGGTTACGGCCCTTAATTACAGCCCTGCTAGCTATCGGGTTCAAAAAAGCAAGGATGCAGTAAACCCAGATTCCACTTCAGGAAAATACAGCACCCAAACCATGTAACCATCAATCCCAAGGCATTGGAAAATCCCAGGGGGACGAGGGTTTCAAAAGCTCAAGGAAAGTAAGCATCTAAACTAGGATCCAAGAGAGTTGGGGTAGGTTAAAACCAAAAAGCTTCCATGGGAGGGGTATGGATATTTTTTATTATATACCAAAAACAGAGGTCAGAGGCTGGACCTGGATCATTGTAGACCATGATTTAAACTCATCACCAATAGATGAGCTTGGGCGTTTGGTGGAACCGGGCATCGCTCCAGCAGTGGGAAAAGGTCTCCATGGCAACCCTGCAAGCAGCCACCACCCAAGGCACCGTCACAGTCAACCACTCAGTGGAATACCAAGGCAAAACTTACCTAGCTGCCCCTACCAGGGGATGGGTAGGGAGGGAAGGAGTATAAAATAACTTGGAAAGCAGAAATTAAACTAGCGAATCCTTGCGAATGAATACAACAAAGCAAATGCGTGTAGACGTCACAAGGTGTCTCTGCTATGGCTTGCGGCCACCACAGATCACATTAGCCGGAAAAACCGCTGGCCAGTGTAACACGCGCTATTTCGTCTATTTCGGCTCTTCAGGAGTCACACCAAAGCTTTATTGAAAGCTATCGTGATATAGCACGTCTAGTGAATGACACGAGAATCACAACTAAAGGGTCATGCAATCATTACATTACAATCAAGAGTCACGTGACTTATGAAATAAACGAGCTATTGATAACATATTGTAACAGCCAGCATTGACTCGAGGCTAACTTTGCCTAAATTACATTTAGCCACATTTATATATAATTTATGCACCTATCAATTTTAAGCCCGAGGGAGGGGGAGGTCGGGCTGCCCACGGGATTTTGACTGTGAGGTTTGTCCCCAGAGTGGGGATTTTGATCAGGAATTTTGACATGGCCACCATTTTTAATAGTGGAGAAGTGGAAGATTTTGGTACTTTTGACCAATTATGTTGTCCCGGGGGTGGGGATTTGACTTAACTTTTCAAAAAATGTCAAAATCCCCACCCCATGCCCGACCCCCCCTCTCTCAGGCTTAACATTGATAGGTGCATTACCTGACCATTCCACTGGCAGCGTTTCCTTGTGCAGTTCCCTTTTTCTCGTAGAAAGTCATGTAGTTGTTTAATCCTTTGTACTGTTTATCATCTTTCTCCATGCCCTTCCGTTCTTCGTTCGTCTTCAAATTTTTTTCAAACAAAGCTTGTGCATCTCGGTCAAACTCTGTATCGATCTCTACAATTGCTGTTGCTCCGAGGTCCTCTGGACCTGCTCGCATGGCAGAACGCGTTGATTTAAATGAAACGTCGATTTCATCATCTTCTAATTCACGTTTTGACTTTAAACCAAAACCCTCAGTTTTCTGAAACATTGGGTTGGAAATCGACTTCTTTTCCTTCCTAATAACCGTCGTGTCATCATCATCTTCGCTGTCCGACCTTTCTATCTTTCTCTTACGCACATTTCGATTTTTGTTTGCCTTCTTAAAAAAGGTACAAGTTAGAGTTTTGGACGAAATCTCTTCGTTTGTTTCTGTCGAGTCATCCGCCATTTTGACTTACAAACAACTAGTATCCAGTCTTTTTGCGGTCAGAACATTCTCTCTCCAGTACCTGCTCGGTTTTATTCATCCGGGAAATCGGGAATTGTTCTTTTGTTGTCACTGTTGTTAGTTGTGTGCGTGACATGTGCTTGTGAATGTTAGCTGTATTTTTTTCATTTTCTTTCGTTCTGTAGGCTTGTTTTGTTTATGCTGCGTATTTTTGCTGTGTATAAGTAATTCACATGTTGAAGTGTTTGTTTTAGCTGTCTCTATTTTGTCCTGCAATTTAAAAATATGTTTATAGTGTTGTTGATGTTTGATGTTTATATGTGATAATTTTAGGATTCTACAAGATACACTTGTTCTTATTTGATCACCACACTTCAAGTGTTGTGAGATGACGAGAAATGAGACTAGAGCAACTTAATAGTGCCGTGATAGTTTCAGAACTTTGTGGAGATGATGAATTGGTTTGTCACAGGATTGACAGTGATTGACGTAAGCCTGATTTCTGATCCACACTGCCAACTCTGGTTAGGTGTGATTCTCACGTTTCTGGGTTAAAAACTTCAATATCAAAGCTACCCTAACAGAAAATTGACCTGTTGGGTCATTCTATAGCTGGCATACTTTGGAAAAGCAAATGTTTTTGTGATTTGGTGGTAGTTCCCCAAAATTTGTGCTATAGTTGTGGTTTTGACCTAACCTGCGATCATGCGTTCTTATTTTTGGTGGCGAGTAAAAAAATAATTACGCCGTTCTACCTCTCAACGCAAAAATACAACGCCTGATTGCAGGTTAGTTTTGACCAAATTGTGTTTGGCAAAATGTATCCTGGGAGTGTGTGTTCAGATGTCATCCAGATGAGCTATTCAAGACAAGACATGCTCACGTGACTTGTGAGTCATAAGCCATAAAAGACAAAATCCTCAATCTTAAATCATGTAAACTCTACCTGCACGCTGCCTAAGGTAACTGTAGGTGGACCAGAATGCTATGCAGGCTAACCAATGTGTTATATAGGCTAATCAGAATTGCTTGCTGACTCGCACTTTGTCAAGACACTCCTGGGACTGAGACTCAAAAATGTTTGGAGCACTTTCAGAAATGTTTGGAATATCTTCAGAAATCTATGGCTTCAAATAATATGATCTGATCGTGTTCAAAAATCCTCATTAAAGTCTAACATCTTTGTGTCGGAAAAAGTTGGCTGTTATATATAGGGGTTGGTAATGAGGATAAGAAAAGCCATGATTGGTGGGAAATAGATGGTGTGGGAAAGAAAGTTAGTTTTGCATAAATGACAGAGAAAACTAAGCCTTGGAAATACCTTTCCCAGTCGCAGCATTGCCCATAATAATAATCTCTATCTCAGAGGCCGCGATCATTTTGGTCTGCGAAACGTCATCCAAAACCTTTGTACATCTTCGGAAATTTTTGTCCATATTAGGAAATGTTCAGAAATCATCATCATGACATCTTCAGAAAAACAGGCTCCTCCAGGTAAAAGGTCTCAGGGTCGGTATATGCAAAATGTGGACCCCCCAACTGGACCCCATATGGAGCCCCATATGGACCCCCTTCTGGACCCCTGAATTTTCATGCCTTTGGATAAGAAAATGCTGGCAAGTTTAACTTAATGGTTACTCGTTACGTCATTTTTGAATGGTGAAGCTAAATATAGCTCTTCGCGGTGGAGAATGAAATTATTGACTTCTGCAAACGATGCAGGGACCACTTTAACAAACAGAAGCAGAATGAAGCTGGATCTTAGTGTAGATCAGGATCAGCAATAAACTTAAAGAAACAAACTTAATTTTGCAAGGCCAATCAAACATCTTGAAACTGTCAGATGGTATTTTAATTAAGCCCAATATTTTGGATAAACAAAACCAACCTTCATCAGGGGCATAAAATGCTAAGTGTTTTATGCCCCTGATGATGGTTGGTTTTGTCCATTCGAGATATTGGGCTTCATTAAAATACCACCAATTTCAAGATGTTTGATCGGCCTTGCATCCTTGGCTTTATTTTTTTAATGAAATTATTGACGTTTCCGTTTCCGCGCCCACCCTACCCTTCCCCGGGAATACTGACGCAGCAAAAAGCGCGGATGGCCTGGTTGCCATTCCCTTTTGTTCCAATACAAATATGGCGGATTTTCGCGGGGCTAGTTGTGGAACCCAAAACGAATATTTCACTTTTTTCATCCCAGAGACGTCGGATGAGAACGGAACAGGATAATTGCTTTTAAGGACTCATCGTAGCGTTCATTAGCAGAATCTGATACCACATGTGTCATTGTTTGGTTTCACCGCTCACGAATTTAAATTAGGTAGCCGGACAGGAAAATTCAAGTGCAGTTCCCTCTGTTTGTGCGGTGGTCCGCTCACAAATTTCTTAGCAAGACGCTGATGATTGTTGTCCTTGTGCTACAGGCAAATTTACGGCCTAATCTGGCGTTTAATATTTCAGTTTGAACAATTCCTTGTATACAAAAATATGGCAGAAGTTCATGTGCAGAGTGATGGCGAGGACGACATTTCAACAACTGGTAAATCGCCAAACTGTAGCGTAGACAGCGAGGATGATAGTATGCTTGGTTTCGAAGACGATTATGAAGACGACGACGAAGAGCTTGATATTGGGGAGCCTGCAGCTTCAAATGAACCTACAAAAAGTAATGAAGGAGTTCGAGTGAAGAGAAAACGAAAACAGGTTGACCCCAGCAAGCGAAAACGTATTCGGCGAATTCTCCGTGAAGACGAACTAACACAAGTAACGATCTCGGCACAGAAAGAGGAGCGAGAACGTTTACGGAGACTTGAGCTGCAACGAAGCTTAGCAGCGGCAGGATCGAGTTCACTGCCAACCTCGAAAGCCGTTGAAAATTTGAGATCTGAGTCGCCATGTAGTAGCAACTCCAAGCCGTCTTCACCGGTGGCTGTTGATGTCCGAGAGAAAAAGGACGGTGAACCGCATATTATTGTTATTGACAGTGACGATGAATGCGACACAGAGTCCCACAGTTCAACTGTAAACTACTGTGATTCACAGAAGTCAACTGAAAATTTAAATGGGGACTTAATTGAGATTATTAGTTCAGATTCGGAGATTGAAGTGGATATTGATAGTGATGATGATGATGATGACGATGATGGTGGTGATGATGGTAGTGTCAATGGTTGTAAGCGCAGTGATGTCGACTATGGCAATAGTGGTGTACATACTGATGACAGTGTCAATCAAGTTGATCCACAGGGGAGGGTTCTTGTTAATGTCAACCATCCACTTGATGAGGAGGACATTTTCCTTGCGCCGCAGATTGCTAAAGTTATCAAGGCACATCAGGTATGATTTTTTTAGCTACTTTATTGGAAAAGGAGTTCTTGAATTCTGACCAAACACCTAGTAGGCGCTTCGAAAAAATCCAGTTCTTTCTTGATCTTTTGTATTGTCCACCTTTATTTACAAAACTCTTTCAGTCGTGCAATAAATCTCTTTTTAGCCCAGCTTTCTCAGGATTGTATTGAGAGAATATTGGCCATTGGTCTTTTTCACTTTTCTTATTCTGTCAAGACCTGAGACTGATATCCTCCCGGTATGGCCCTAGCAACTGGTTAATAATATCTATTATTTTTTACCTTTAGTTAGTTCTTGCCATTATTGACCAAACTACAGTATTTGTAATTATCAACTCTATATGAAGATGTTTATTTTTTATTTCTTTTTAATATAGATTGGAGGAGTAAGATTCCTTTATGACAACCTTGTAGAGACACTTAACCGCCACAAAGTCAGCTCGGGATTTGGCTGTATTCTTGCTCATTCAATGGGCCTTGGTAAAACTCTTCAAATGGCAAGCTTTATTGACATTTTCCTGAGGTACACCACAGCTAAGAAAGTTTTGTGTATTGTTCCAATTAACACAATACAAAACTGGCTTGCAGAGTTTAACATGTGGTTACCGCCTAAACCTGGTCTTATCACAGATCGTAATGGAACTCTTGTGGAGACATCAGATTCCAGCAAAGTTCGTTACAGGGATTTTGAAGTCTACTTGTTAGGTGACAATCACAAAACTACAATGGCACGAGCCAAGGTTATAGGTAAGATCCTTTGAGCTCTCTTCAGTTTTGTTGGAAAATCAATGCTGAAGTTATCACTCTGGTCAGCCACAAAAGATGTAAACAATCCAGTGATTCAATCTAAATTCAAAAGAAATACCTTAAGGTGGTGTTAAGGATGTTCATGCAGAACTTTTCTAACATTGATCGATTTTCACCCCTGTAAGATATTGAGGCACCAGTAAGTACTTATGTCAAATGTAAAAAAACATCGGGATCACTGGCTTCATTTTGGAGGTAAATGCCCAGAAGAACACCCTAAATTGGAAAAAATGGTCTTTGTTTGTTTATAAATATTGCAAATAAATCTCTGAAGTGAAATTTTCTTTGCCAAATATTCAGATTGTTCAACCTGTGACCTCTTACTTCCTTAAACAAGTTCAAATCCCTGTTGGCTAAATCAGAGTATTTCTTTTTAAAATTTTATAGGTGAGTGGAATCAACATGGCGGTGTACTATTGATGGGCTACGAGCTTTATAGACTTCTTTCCACCGCCACACCTTCCATGTCGAGCAGTAAGAGCATGCCAACTAAAAAGAAGAAATTACCGACTCCAGCTGATAAAATGAATGGTGAACCAGAAGTGATTGATCTTGATGAGGAGGAAAAGCACATGGAACTGTTAATTGGTTAGTGTGATTAGTAAATTTTAATCGAAAGAGATCTTGAGTAGCTGGCTAAGCACGCAAACCAGCCAGCCTCCAGGAATTTTTATACCCTGGAAATACATCATATTAATATAGCAATGATTTAGTGCTGACAGATGTTTCAATAGCCATCACAATAGTGAAGCAATCATTATATTTGTTCATCTTCCTTGGCTAACTCTTATTAATAAGCAACTACAGACAACTGAACACGCAATCATACATGTATATGAGTACAAGCACCAGGGAAGGAATCTTACAGTCTAACTTTAATATGTCAGAAAAAAATATTATTTATTTTGTTTTCCTAGGAATACAGAAGGCACTTTGTAGGCCTGGTGCTGATCTGGTGATATGTGATGAGGGTCACAGAATCAAAAATGACCAGGCAAATATTTCACAGGCCTTGAAAAAAATCCATACCAGGTAAAGCTGGTTTGATGTGTCATATCACAATAAAATTAAGCCTCTAAATAGATACCATTACAGGTCCTTGAATTTTGACTTTTTGGCCTTGGTGTTAGCTGGCAACTTTATAAAGAGTTTTAGTTGCCAGCTAGCAATTTGTGGTCACCAAAATGCTTCCTCCTTCTAGTGACAGAACTTGCTACAGTCGTAGATCGGTTACAGGAAAATCCCTTTCAATTCCATTTCGGGATTAGCAGCAAGATAAAAAGTCAGTTGTTGGCAAGAGGATCTAAATTTTATGTTAGTGTAATCGTTTTGGGCGAAAATCAAAGTTAACATAAACTTGACTACAACATATTTGCGTTTAATCATGGTGAAGTAGTCGATCCAGGAATAGAGATGTTTTGATACAGTAATCTTACAGAGGTGCCTATCTTATGTTGGGTGTCCAATAAGAGAGAGAGTTATCTTTACATAATTGTTTTTCTACTGAAAAGCTTACAGTGAAGTTCTGACCAGCCTTTTTATTTTTCAGACGTAGAGTAGTATTAACTGGTTATCCGCTACAAAACAATCTTCAAGAATACTGGTGCATGGTGGATTTTGTGCGACCCAACTTTCTTGGGACCAAACAGGAGTTTTGTAATATGTTTGAGAGGCCAATACTCAATGGACAGTGTTCTGACAGTACCCCATCTGTAAGTAAATAAAAAATATGGTTAAACAACATGCATTAACACAGTGGCACCTTAATTGCCCAAACCACTTGCAGTGTTCCAGATAAGAGGGGGGTCTCAGGTTACTACTGGATCAGCTTCCTGACCTGACAAATAAATTGAAAACTTGGGAACTGTGGGGATTTGACCCGTTGGAATGACTTGAATGGCACCTTGCCTCAAAAACTTAACTGGAACCCTGCACTTGTGTTAAGCATTAGCTTTGTTTCACTTTTGATGTCATCACATTTGAGGAAACACGATAATATTATTGCGCATACTCAAGATCAGTCTGCAGAAGGAAATGATCTTCCAGTGAAGTACTCATAAAACTTGAGTGAAAGACTTGCAGTGAACTTTTCTTCAACCACCCTTTGGCTACTCCACAGCATCCGAAATTAACCTTTTTCCCGGTCCATGTTTTCTTGTCTAGGATGTGAGAATCATGAGATACAGAGCCCATGTACTTCACAGCTTGCTAGAAGGTTTTGTTCAAAGGTGAGGTACACCATAACATCATTGTTCAGTTGTTTCTTACATAATATAGGATGCCGAATTTAAAAGCAAAAGGCCTGGGTATTCAAGTCCTGTTTTGATCCTTCTGGAGTTGTTTCATGGTCGTCCCATATTCAACACATCTGCCGTGCATGTCAGTACCCAACTGGCTGTCTCCTACCTGTTGTGATTTTTAATGCGCTATATTTTATTGGTGGTATTTGTTTGTATCATTTGGAATTCCTGGTACCATAAGCACTTATGCTGAATTAGTTACAATGATCCCAGATGTACAAAGGTGTCTTCTTATTGCTAAATGCCTTCATTGTAAAGTTTTTTCTTTGAATTAATTTAGACGCAGTCAAGCTGTCCTCAAGAAGTGCCTACCAGCCAAAGAAGAACATATCATTATAGTGAACATGTCAACTATCCAGAAAGAACTTTATAACACGTTTGTTGAACGTCTTCTGGACTCAGTTGGGTACATCAATCCAATTAAGGGTTTCCATACATGTACTAAGGTAAGAACATTGTGTTTAGAGCTCGAAATAGGACCTTGCAATCTCTCTTGCTATAGTTAATGGTCTTTGCCAACCCCACAGTTGCACCAGCCTTCAAAGGCAATCTCTGCCCTTTCCCTCTCTACCATTCTTCAGGTCTCTTTAGGCCTGCCTCTTCTATGTTTACAGCGTCCAAGTAAGTGCTACTCCAGTGCGGTCATTTGTATTCATGAGCAGATGTCACACCAACTGCCAACACCTATAATTTATCTGCTGATTGCTTTTTTCTATCTTTACCTTTTATCTGTTTGAGATTTTTGTCTGACACTCTCATTGGCAGCTGGTACATATTCATCTTCACCTGTGTTCATTCAGCTCTTGGCTGGAGTTCATTGTTTCATCAATATGACAATTATTTGACACAATGAAAAATTTATTCCTTTTCAGATTTGGAACCACCCTGATATTTTTTACCGCTCTTTGAACATGAAAAACAGTGACAGAATTGAGTCGCCACTGGTAAGGGTGAAAAAAAGACTAATTTCTTGGATTAGATAAAGTTATTTCCTTGGATAATTTGAAGCTACCAGGGCAGTCAAGAAAAATAGTTGTCAGGAGGATTGAGTTATTAAGGGTAAAATTATTACTAAGAATGTGCCCTAGAGGGATCAAAAGAGGTTTACATTTGCAGAATTCAGCTGTACTATGGAGTGAGAAAAGGAAGATTAAATAGTTTGGTAACTGTGCTGGCCAACACATTTGAAAAGGGTTGTGCATAATATATAGCTAAGGTTCTGGATCTGATGTGTTGCAGAACGTGATGTAAAAGTGTCAGAAAATTGTTCAGTAGCTCAGACAGCTTATTATTGCCACTGACTTCTTTCAGACAATTCTTGAAGACTCAAACGGATCATCACAAAATTCCAGATCTTCTGAACGAGGTGGCTGCCTGTCTAACTTGGTCCCAGCTACAACTGCCGGAATCGCACAGAACCTGTCTTCAGAGTCACAACTATTACCTTACTTTTCTTCATCATCAAACACACAGTCTGTAGACTTACAGCCTGTTATTTCATGTTCTCAACCTGCAAATCAGCCATTGGTGAGATCGTCAATGCAGTTACAACAGATGGTGTCCTATCAACTCGCAGGACAGACTGTTGCCATGTCAACAATGACAACACGAGCAAGTCAGAGCACAAGTAATTGTTCCATGCCTGTTATTCAGCCAGTGGCTGTGCAACCTGGCCGCAGCTCTCCTCTGGTGGAAGATATGACCTGGGTGAGTTGATCAATCTGTATGTTCTCCTTGAAAGTTAATATTCATAGGAAATACATTGAGACCAGAATTAAAGAAACGAGGGCTTATAAAAGGGGTTAATATATTATAAATCAAATTCTCCCTCCCAGCAATATTATCGAGCATGGAGACTGAAATGGGGATTTTGTCATTTCACACTTTTTGGCTGGTTTGTTGTGGAGTGGATGTCAAACACTCTGAAAACAAAAAATAAACAAATATAAATTTTAATAACTCTGTATTTTTTATCTTCAGGCCAAGAATCTGTTCAAGGATTACCAACCTGGAGTGATGAAAAATGGAGGCAAGCTTGTTGTCCTCATGGAAATCGTAGAAGAGAGCTTAAAACTAGGAGAGAAAATCCTTGTATTTAGGTGAGATCAGCTGATATTGTAACTTATGATTAATGATCCAAATTTGTGACCATACTTTGTATTTACTGCAGTGATGTAGCAGGGGTTAATTGTCCGCCTGTGAACGAGACTTTGCCTGGCTGTTTTCATCTTCTATACTTACTGACCTCCTGCACAAAAACTTAATGAAACCCTGATGTAGCACTCTGTCTTTCTTTTTAATTTGTTTCTGTTGTTTCTCAGTCAAAGCTTGTCCACCTTGAGTGTGATAGAGGAATTCCTTTCAAAGCGTGATGTGCCATTCTTTCCTGGGCGTGTCACTGATTCACTGAAGTCAGTCAGATGGGCCAAGAATAAGAGTTATTTTAGTAAGTGCTATTTTCCTAAGTGCTTACAGATTGCTCTGTAAAACGCCGTAACAATACACAAGTCTTCTTTAGTAGTGTAAATAAATATTTTTGCCTTTTATGTTTATGTTTAATTCAAGTTGGTAAGCTCGGGGACTTAAAAAGGTTACAGTAAAAACCTGCATGTAAGAACCTTGTGGTTTAAGAACCTGCTGGCAGAAATTTGCCATTTTAATACCCCAAAATATAAGAACCTTTTTAGCCAAGCAAATCTAAGCAGGTTCTTATATGAGGGTTGTAGTACATTTTAATGCACAGCTCTTGTCGAAAAGATGCTTTTACCGGTAATACTATACTGCATATATATAATTTGGTTTCATCAACTGGGTTGATAATGTGAATTGGCCACCGTAAAGAGATTCAAGATCTGACGCTTCGAACGTTAGCCCTTCGTCGGAGCGAATCAAGGAATTGTGGGTCGTGTGTTTTTTATATACAGAAAGATGGAGCTTCGCTATTGGCTGGTGCCTGGTAACGTGAAAACAACGGAATAAATTAGTTGAATGAAAAGCGTTCGTTGATACCGTGAGGATTAAGAGTTATTCCGTTGTTTTCACGTTACCAGGCACCAGCCAATAGCGAAGCTCCATCTTTCTGTATATAAAAAACACACGACCCACAATTCCTTGATTCGCTCCGACGAAGGGCTAACGCTCAAAATGTCAGCTCTTTAATCTCTTTACGGTGGCCAATTCACATTATCAACTCAGTTGATGAAACCAAATTATATTGTTATACTTCCCACCGACGCAGCACCACAGTTTCTTTAGAAACTTACCCCCCCCCCCCCTATACTACATATACTTTCTTTAGTCACTTTTGTTAGACTTATGCCAATTCAGTGATGAATAAATGCTGTATAGTGAAGGAACAAACCAATTTTATTATTTTTTCTGGTAATCAACAGCTTTGTCTTCCCATATAAATTAAGAACCTGATTAAGAACCTACTTGGCCTAAATTGTCAATAACAACCCCAAAATACCTATTTTGCCATACTGTAAAAAATGTAGGTTGTTGCACGCGGGTTTTTACTGTATTTCAGGTTGTGTGGATGTAGTTATTAGATTAAGGGGCTAATTTCTTTAAAATATTTTAATTTTAAATTTTATATTTTAAACAATGAGATTTCATTAACTGCCCCAAGTGTTGGCCACAAAACAGTCATAATAACAAGGCAATTGCATTACAGTCCAGGTGGTGGTGCAAAACGTTGGAAATGCCTCTGCTTTGTAGGAAGCTGCACTATGTTTAGCTGGTGATTCATGACAGATTATCCACCAGAATTCTGGGAGGTACCAGGTCTTATTAACTGCCATCGAATTGTATGTTGCCCGTACTAGCCCTGTCAAATGATCTATCCCTTGATTGAGCTGTTTTTAGAATACAGGAAATGAATTCTGATGAGTACATATATATTGTTATATTTGTAGGACTAGATGGCAACACTTCTGCACAGGAAAGGGAACGACTCATAAATCGCTTTAATGCTCCAGAAAACACTGATGTCTTGCTATTTATGTTGTCAACAAGGTTCACAATATTTCTATATTTATTTATCAACTCATAAATCACAGTAATAAAATGATGATACAAGAAAATTATCATAAAATTTATAATTTTCTTAATGTGCTCACAGTGGAGAAGTTAATAGTTGTGTGACTAGTCATCATCATCATCATTGTCATCATCACGATCACCATCATCATCATCAGCAGCAGCATCATCACCATCATCATCATTATCACCATCATCATCTCATCATCATTGTCATTATCGTAACATGGTGTCTTGAAACCGATAGTGCGTTTGTGCGACTAGTGTTGCTATTCAAACGGTCAGACTAATGTCTTGAATCACACAACTTTTGCAACAGAGGTAAACTGCTGCAATAAAGTCTTGTGGTTTTGCCAGAGTGGTAGGTGAAAGTCTTTGAACAGGAAAGGTCAGAAATTTGTCAATAGCTGTTATTGAAGTTGAGCCTGCGATAATATATTCTTTTGTAAAGACAACATGCGAACGAGGCAAAAGGGTCAAAACATCGGACAACACAATGCACAATGACCCGTTAGCCTCGTTTGTATGTCAAACCGCTGACAACTTCAATAAGAGCCATTTTAAATTAGCTTAACCTAATTTTGTGTTGTTTTTCAGGGCGGGATGTCTTGGTATTAACCTGGTTGGTGCAAGTCGTGTTGTTGTGTTTGATGCTTCATGGAATCCCTGTCATGATGTACAAGCCATTTGCAGGTAAACTGATGTGTCAAGACTCCCTCACCATGATGTTCATGCTAAACCATCCCTGCCTCTCCAATCAATGTAATCATGTGGTAAATGTCTTTCTAAACCCATATTGAAATGTATTGTGTGAAAAATTGCCTTGTTTTACCCACCATAGGCATGAAAATTTTAGTGTTACAAAACAATGTAGGGGAGCTACAGTTTTCTCTTTTTCCCCAACCTCCCCCTCACAGGGGCACTTCCATTTGAAGTAATAGGGACGCCTGAGCCACTGATGCCCAGATTGGCATCCATAGAGGTTAAATTCAAAATTTCTGATGTACATCCTTATTTGAGAGACATCCCCCTTCTGGGACTCTTCCTGTCCAACCTTAAAAATACTATTCCCTTTTATTACTGAGTGTGTACATTTCTTTTAATGTTATCTCTTATCATTTGGCAACATGTGATGATTTTCTATATTCTCGTCACCTGCCTGCTTGGCAATGTATTGATATTGTAAGGAGAAATTAATTGTTCATCACTCATCGTAGTTAATGGCTCACTATTTACTGTACGTTTTGTAGGATTTATCGTTATGGTCAAGTGAAGCCAGTTCACATTTACCGCCTGATTAGTACAGGGACAATGGAAAAGAAAATTTATGACAGACAGATCTCCAAGCAGGGCATGGCAAGTAAGTATAATTGCATTGATTGTAGGGTTTTCCCACTCATCCCTCCCAACGGGGTGCATCAAGGGGGGCAGGCCAATTTCGGTCTCTGTGCCTCTGCTACTCCCTTGATGCGGCTCTGCTCTTTCCAGCAAACAATAAAGTTGATTTATGTTACATGAATGTATCGATCTCCTTTATTTAATCACCTGCAGAGAATTATAATTGTGATATATTTACCTTGGACTTGCATATCAAAATCTGTTTTGTCATTGATGCATGTCTTCCTGTATGTGCTTGCTACACCTCGTTTGGTGCCAATTACTGTATATGGGTGCTGAGGGGGAGGGGGCATCACTAAGTTGTGTTGTCCAAAGAATTCTTGGCGGTAGGGTGTGGAGGGTGAAGTGGGGATCTGGGGTGACACACCGCACTAGAAAGGCTGGTCCAGGACAGAAGAAGATGGGGATCTTAAGTCATCTATGCTCCACCGAGTGTGTTAGAGTGAATCGGGACCCCTGTTATCATTCATTTTATAACAGTTTAGTAAAGCAGTTAGTTCTGTCCTTGCCATGAGGTGCATAAGGAAACTGGACGGATTATTAATTCTTTTACAGATCGAATCGTGGACGAGCTCAACCCAGAAGCTAACTTCACTAAACAAGAAATAATGAAACTCATTTGTGAAAAGGCAAGTTTAATTAATATACAACAGGGCTGTCATTAAGTTTTGCATCACCTGTAGCCTCATTCTCCACACCCGTAGCAAACTTGTTACTTTGTGGTTGAATTCTATCAACAACAGGCAATTTCACCCGTAGCACCAAGGGAAAATCAAGCATACTCAGCCGTAACAGGTGTTACGGGTTACGGCCCTTAATGACAGCCCTGTACAATTAAGAATGTTGATTTGAAAACAGATTTGTCTTAGTTCAATGCTGAAGTACTGTAGTTAATAAGGTATTTTATTGTTATTGTTTTCAATTTGCTTTGTTCGGTTTATCCTCGTACCAGAAAAATGTTTCTTCTCCTCCTTACTCCCTCTCCACCTCCGTGCAGCACATAACCACTCTGAAAGAGAGAGTCCTGGAAACTACGCAAATTGTCATGTGATTTGTTTGTTTGTTTTTGCAGGAGGCATCCTCGCCCGTGCCTGATTTGGTCTCCGCTGCTGACCAATTCAGTGACCCCGTATTGGTCAGGTTGTGCCGGCAGTGTAGTTCATGGATATCCAAGGTTAGCATCTTTGTTCTGGTATGGTTAAAATGGCCGAGAGGGACGTTTATAACCATGAACAGATTGAGTTGTCTTACACGAAGTGTGGAATCTTTATAGCCTCGGTGGCCACTGAAGGGGCTGAGGCTCCAACGATTCCACACTTCATATAAGACAACTCAATCTCTTGTTGTCATTACTCCTCATTTGGCACCAACCAATGATTCAGAAACTGGAGAAGACATCCACACTGATAAGCTACGTTATTTTTCTATCAATTAGCAGTTTCCTTTTGAGTGTCCAAAGTAATTTGTTTTTCCGTTGGTTTTGTGTTACCTGTACAACGCTCATTGATTGGTTTAAAAAGCTTGCGCCACTTTCTCGTCCAATCAATCAACCACGACTAGTTTACCGCGACTCATTCCTGCACATTTTCCCGCGTTTCACGTCGGCTACATGAATTTGTTTCGAGTTTTGATGGCTCACTGAATTGTTTATGTCCTTTGTGATTGGCTAGGGTGATTACTTTGGTTTTGGTTTTACGACACTCAATTGAAAACTGCTCTATCTTTACTCAAGGTCCGAAATTGCGACCGATACGGTCGCCAGTGCGACTTAAATTTCATCCGTGGCGACTAAAAGTTCCATTTCTTTGTATTGACAATGCATAATGGCCCTTTTCTCAGACATTGTGTCCGTCTAGAAAACTGTATTGAAAGATGATTTGATTTTATCAACTGGGTTGATAATGTGAATCGCTCAGACGAAGTGCTAACGCTCGAAACGTCAGCTCTCGAATCTCTTAACAGTGGCCAATTAACATTTATCAACCCAGTTGATAAAACCAAATTATATTGTTATACTTCCCACCGATGCAGCACCAGTTTCTTTAGAATCTTACCCCCTCTATTCATGTATTGAAAGATATTTGCATTTCATCCTTTTGCTTTGATTCCTTATAATAAGTCATGTATGCATATGGATTGTGTTTCTTGTAATGCAATCTGGCGAGAAAAAATTTGAATTTGGCGACTATCAATTTGTTGCAATGGCATCTTGTGTTTGTTGGGTTTAAACCCGTTCGATTGTTCTCCTGCAGGTTCCTTTTAAACACGATTCACTTCTTGTGGATAGGAAGGAGCTGAAGCTGACCAAGGCAGAAAAGAAGGAAGCAAAGAGAGGTATTAAACAATCTTCTGTTTTAGTGATAAACCTTATAAAACAACAAATTGATGAATGTCCAACAGTAGTAATTACCTACTTAATGCACCTATCAAATGTTAAGCCCAAAGGGGGGGGGGGTCGGGCTACCCATGAGGTTTGTCCCCAGGGTGGGGATTTTGATCAGAAATTTTGACATGGCCGCCATTTTTAATAGTAGAGAAGTGGAAGATTTTGATACTTTTGGCCAGTTATGTTTTTCCGGGGGTGGGGAATTTGACTTATCTTTTCAGAAAATGTCAAAATCCCGACCCTATGCCCGCCCCCCCCCCCCTCGGGCTTAACATTGATAGGTGCATAATTGCTACTGTTGGACATTCATCAATTTGTTGTTCACATACTCGCCACACACGGCCGCTATCAGTGGCTTTGATAGCTCAGTTGGAAGAGCACTGCACCGGTAACGCAGAGGCCGTGGGTTCGAATCCCGTTCAGAGCCTGAAATTTTTTTCAGGTCTTTGTTCCAGTAGTGTTATGGCTGCATTCGATTCACATCAAAACCATACGTTATAAAACAATGTTTAAAGGACTTCTACAGTCGGTATGGAAGGGCGGTTTTCAAGGCTGCCACAAAACCAAAACTAAACAAATCACATCTGGTCAATCACGTGACATGCAAATAGAGCAAAGGACCAATCAGCACTGTAGCACAAGCAAAATCTGCAGCCAGTGTTTAGCGCTGGAAATCGTGTAACAGGTGCCAAATAAGGAAATCGTGTAACCGCCACCAAGCGCGGGAAAAACAAGGCAAGATCTTATTCAAGATTGGTTGCAGAAACAGCATGTTTGTTCTGATTGGTTAATGCACGGTGAACAAGAGTCTTTTAGCCAATACTGAGCTCAGCAAGCGCGAAACCAAACAAAAAACTCAGAGTTACTTGCGTCAGTCAGTTGAATCTTCTGTAATAAGGAAGATTGACAAAGCGAGCCAAGGCTAAAGGGATTCAGTACTTTCCAGACTACGGGAAAACGGAATATATATAAAAAGTGGGTTTATACGTGATGTTTCAAGGTTGTGCTCATTTCTTTCTCTTTCTCAGGTTATGAAATGGAGAAAAGAGCTGTGATGCAGAACAACCGGTACTGCCCTGGTGTAATTCAACCAGTTCATAACAGGAACGACAGGTTTATTGAAACTTATCGATGTTAGACCTAGGCTTAGATAGCTATCGTTCAGGACTATCTTGGTGACGCTTGTATTTATGTAATTCCCCCCGAACAAAAAAGGACCGAATAAATTATTAAGACAATGCCTTGTTTGTTTTCTTTTCAGGAATCTTCAACCCTACGTACCAAAACCAGTTTATCCAGTTGGGTCAGTTTCTCAGCAACCGCGCACCTCAGTTACAAACTGCACTCATCACCAAGCCCCTCAATATCTCCCTTCTACCATGCATCTACCGCTCGCTTCCTTACTACGTGCTGGTGTTGCTGTACCCTCAGGTGCACAGACATCCCAGTCTGCCTCCTTGACGCATCACAGCACTTCATCAACATTGACACCTGCGCCGTGGCAAGCGAAACAGCTGGTGAGCGCGTCTAAAGATGAAGTTGTTATGATCGACCTAGACGAGCTGCCATCGCCCACCAAGCCGATGCAAGAACCCTTTCAACTTCAGACGCACCAAACGCGTTTAAACAACGACTTGGTAAGGATGGCACGCAGCACCTTTCCCAATATTTCACCCGAGTTTATTGAGTTACTGATAAATCAAGGAAGCGCACAGGATTCCCAGGCTCCACGCGCTGTCGAGTCCCAAGCTCCCATCGCGCACGGTTCCCAGGCTTCTTCCGTTCTCCCTCAAGTAAGTGCTCAAGCTATAGACACTGAAAGCGATAACACATTGTCAAATAGTACGAGCTCCGCTAAAAACTCGCAGACATTGAGAGCACTGCTTTCTACGAGTCCGTTGGGTCAAGAAACAGTCGAGGCACAATCTGCACTCACCCCTCCTGTGGTACAAGACGTATTGGTTTCGAATGAAAGTGGTAATCCAGCTCCACAAGAAACAGCCAATGCATCATCTTCACCCACCCCTCCCATGGTACAGGATATATCAACCCCTTCAAATCAACCTGACAAAACAGCTAAGGTGCTCCCGCCATCTAACCCTCGCTCGTTAATCGAACAGCACAGCAGTACATCCCCTCAGGGGGAGGCTGGTAAAGATTCAATGAGTTCCAAGGAGCAAAGCAATGAAGGCCGTGACTGAATTATTGCGATGCGGGGGTATGCATGACAAACAGCTTCACTGCAGCTAGCGACAGAAACATTCTTTGGACTATTCTAGAAGCCACGTCACGATCTCTGGGGTCATTTTTGTGACGAACCCGATTACTAAAAGAAAAACGCGAAAAGGTGATACCAAACGCATGGAGAAGATTGAGCCGGATTGCAAATGACGAATTTATAAAATTTATGCTGAAGTTTTTAAAATGCACAACCAATGACGTAGCTCCTTTAATTTGAAGAAGTGCAAGATCTGGGGTGACCTTTACTTGGCAGTCAAAGGTCACGTGATGGATTTGTTGAGACAGATTCTTTCTTGTTTGATCGGCAAAGAAAGTTGAAAAATCTGCAGAAAGATGCTTCACATTCTAATCTCTCTAACATACGGTCAAAATTACACCTGGGAAAACAAAGGCAAACCAAATTTCCGTGACGTTTTATTAGGTGATCGTGAAATTCAAGCCGAGATTGCACATTTTTCCGAATTAATCGAATATATATTGTTTAGACGTTAATGCGATGCAATTTATTTCACTGCAATCAAATTCTGAAACGTTTGTACATAGAACGATTCAAAGCTAGCCACACGAGGTCGAAGTCATGTTTAAACCTGTTTTGGAAAATGCCGGATTCTGTTAGAACTAAACACTTCCGACATTTTGTCAAGTTTAGAAATGGCCTACGTTTTTATATACAAATATATGGTATTTATAACTCTTTGAAACGGGGGAACTGTTGAAGATATTAAATAAATACGTTTTGTTCTTGAAACTACCAGAATATTATTAACACGTTTTCTGTCATGTTGCACTTGCGCAGTCCGCCATCTTAAAGAAATTGGTGACCTTCTTACCGGAATACGAGTTCCCAGGGTCCTCCCCTGGACGGGAAGGAGAGGACCCTGGGAACTAAGTTTACAGTGCAATCCCGTTCCCAGACTGGCCGCTTTTTTATGGCAAGAAAATACTCTGGCCAGACCCAATTCTGCATTACAATAGGCCATTTCCGAGTTCTCTTTGCCTCAGTGCCAAAGCGAATCTAAGTGCGAAACCATTCACATGAAGATTAGTTTTACCTGTTAGAGAGGAGCAGCCATAGAAGTTCATGTTGTGCGTGAAAAGAAATCCTGCTGCTATAAGTCCATACATACATACTGACATCTGGTTACTTGTCAAAAACCCCCAAACTTATTCATTCCTTTTAATGTGCTATTTCGCCTGATGAGATTCTCTTCGTTTTTGCCATCGTCCATTGGTTTCACAAAGTTTTACATACCAAAACATTTACAAGATATTTGTTTCTATTTACTACGTTACCACGGGTACAAATGTACTTCGAGACTAAAGGCGGTGGCAAACAATAAGGGACGGACCATTGGAAAACTGATGGCTGGGGTGGAAGCAAAATTCGTGCAGTAAAAATACAAATATAAAATAATTCATGTGAGCCACAAATCCATAGCCCTCCTCCCCTCTAATCACTTTCATAAACGTCTGTCCCTACAAGATAGATACGCACCGGGCAGTGTCACAATTTCAATTTTCCCAAGGTTATTTGTTTTCTGTTACCTGCTCCCTAAGAGATACCTGTTGAACGAGTGCAGGGTTAAATGGATCTCTCGTCTTTTGTGCCTGTATTCACCGTACCCAGCGGATTTCCACAACGAACCTCTGCTGCGGCTGCGGAAGAGAGGCAACCTCGTTCCCAGGGTCTTTCCCCGCCCCGCCCCCAAGCAAGGGAAAAGACCCTGGGAACGAGGCCGGAAGAGAGGGTAGATAGCCTGTCTGCTATTTTCTTCACACCGGAAAGGAAATACTAAAAATAGGAGACGGCTGCACGCAAGCTGCACACTAGAATGGCTAATAATATATCTATTATTGATCGACTTTTTCTCCAGACGTTTTCTTTTCCGGAAATCCTGACCTCAGTCGGAGAAACAAGTGCCGGTTGATGACGAAACTGAGCCCATGATGTTTGTCCCTGGAGTTGCTAAGCAACATGCTCTCACGAATACTTTCGATGTATTCGTGAGCTCTCGCGCCAGTTTTTGATTGGATAAAATACGTCGGAAACTCCTCGAGGACTTCTACGACGACTCGTTTGCCAGGACCTTTCCATCGTTCTATCAGCGGGGATACGAGGTCCGGGGGTTGATACTTGGTGTAGTTTTAATCATTCTTCAGCCAGTTAAGTCGACGTTCTAATCAGTTAAGTGCCTGCTGGACTGCCCCCTTCCTTAATAACGTCGAAGTTTAAACGGCTGGAGTAACTTTTTGAACAAATTCAGGTACATGTTCCTATAGATATCCCTATCAAACCACTATATGACAACTCAATGACGTACCTCACAGGTTGCACCGGACTTTCGGAGTACTGTACAGATATCGAAAGCCATTTTGCACTCACTTCGCGCGTTCATTTTGTACTCCACTAAAGCGGTGTCGGATAATGATGTCTTATACATTCAACTTTGGTCCAGTAATTGAAAATGGGGGAAAGGACTTCTTCGAATTCAGCGGAAAACGTTTTTCAAGAAGAGCCTTATTTTCTAGGTTTTATGTGAGTCTTTTCCTCGAACGTTATTCTCTGCAAATCTGAACGCTTCTTTTCGTTAATTTTGCGTAAAAACTTTAACTGTGTAAAAGACATGACCGAAGATTTGTCATATCTCTTGAAATTTGTCAAAACCATAGGTAATCTCAAAATAAACCAAACTAAACTGTTTCGTCAATATAATGAATTATTAACTTGATTTCCTGATTGATTTTGATTGACACTTACTTATGCAATTTAGCCACGTGAATAAGTCAGTTTTTCCGGCAGTTCAGATATTTTAGATTCGAAGCTACGTGCATGTTTTGCTAACCTGTGTCGCTGACCCGTCTTCTGTTATTACCTGACCTGTTTTATCCGTTGCTGACCTGTACACAGTTGTATACCGTGAAACAATCCTTCTAGACATCGTCAAAGAAGTAAGTTCTCAGTGATGTAATTCTAGCTGTAATAGTTTTACTCGTGCGTTTATGAACCTATGGATCCTGTTCAGTTTCTGAAATGTATTTTGTTCTTTTCCTCAGATCGAATAATAATAATATACTGGAATAAATTATACGATTTGCGTAACCTAGTTGGATTGCCTGTTTGGTTTGTTGGACCATTTCATTCGATTTCTGGCTTGATGAAGAGAGTGCCTAATCGACCCCGACCATGGCTGAAGCGGCGCTAAAACAAGCGAAGACTGACCGGCGTACAGCAAAATCGGCCTTCACAAGGGCTGGAAAAGCGTTGGTACACGCCGTAGAACATAAAAGACCTCCGAATGAGGTAAGAGAAGTCTTAATTAAGCTGCAGGAAGTGTATGAAAACTTAGTGATTAAACACGAGGATTATACCAAGCTCATTGAAGATGATAGTGCGTACGAAACGGAAGAACAATGGCTCTCCGATTGCCAGGAAACATTCATGCGGCTTGAAGTAGACGCAAAAATGTTTGTTGAAAGTATGGAACAGTCTAGTTCGTATGATTTAGCTGAGAATGGTAATTTAAGTAAAGAAAAGGAGAGTATTGCGTGTAATGAAGTGCTTGAAAACGAAGGAATTTCAAATATGCAGTCGGCAACACCCAGCACAAGCGACGTGTCCCACAGCGATGAAATGCAATTAGTCGGACAAGTCGGTCCGGAAATTAACGTTGAGAAAGGCGCTAACTCGGTACAAGTAATTAACAGTGTCTCGACAGCTGATGATAAGCCGATTAACACAGAAAGCAATGTAAACATCACGTCAACCGGTAGTACAGAGAAATTACAGCAAAGTCCTATTGAAACTGGCGCCTGCACGTTTAAACTGGAAAAACCCAAGCTTCCTGTTTTCGCTGGGAATGTCCGAGATTACGCCATCTTTCGTTCAGATTTCAAGCACGCAATAGAAGCGAAGTACTCAAAACGGGATGCAATCACACTCCTACGTACGTGCCTGCGAGATAAACCACTCGAGCTCATTAAGGGAATCGGAAGCGACTATGACGCCGCCTGGGAATATCTGGATTCCATCTATGGCGACCCAAGATTTGTGTCAGACACTGTGACTCAGGACATTGTTCAATTTAAAGCCTTGCAGGAAGGGGAGGACGCCCGATTTTGCGACCTCGTACATCTGGTGAAAAGATGTTACAATACGTTAAAGGAAGTTGGTCTCCCTGGTGACATGAACAATAGCCACATGCTTTCCATAATTGAGCAGAAGATGTGCGCTGATGACAGAAAAGTCTGGGCGAGAGATCTGGAAAAGGAACAGAAACCTGCTACCCTTGAAGCATTGATGAATTGGATGAATGTTGAAATGAAATCGCGAATGCGCGCCACAGCGCCAATCAGAGTGGGCCCATCCGTTAAACGCCCTGTGCATCACTTCAGATCTGATAACGACAAACCCGTTTGGTACAAATGTTGGCTGTGCAAAACTTCATCACACTGGCCTGATCAATGCCCGAAATTCATATCCCTCAGCACTGACGACCGGATCGCAACTGCAAAGGCAAATCACCTGTGCTTCAGCTGCTTGAAAAGGGCTGGGAGAGGACATACTTTGGATAACTGCAAACGCAAACAGCAGTGCACAAAGCTGGAGAATGGAACGCGGTGTCCACAGCAGCACCATCAACTCCTACACAAGAGCAATTCCGTGAAGATTGGCGTCGCCACTACAGCCAGCCCCAGTGAAGCAATTCTTCCCGTTTTATCTGCTAACATCGGCAGCGCTAACGGTCTCTTTAAATGCGGAAACGTGCTTCTTGACTCGGGGGCTCAAATAAGTCTTATCCGACAGGATACCGCTGAAATTCTTGGTTTGAAGGGAAAGGACGTGTCCATAACCATTACTTAAGTTGGCGGCGAGGACGAAACAATGAAAACAAAGGAGTACAATGTTCAGCTAACCTGTATTGACAACAACAAGCGTTTTACCGTCAAAGCAATCGGTATTCACAGCATCAGTGACCAGATTCCGGCAGTGAAAACCTCGCACTTACCGGAGGTTCTTGGAGCACCAAACACCAGATTTCGCCGTGGAAAAGGGAACGTTGACCTGTTGATCGGTATTGATCACGCACACATGCATGCTGGTGAAACAAGACAAGTGGACAACCTGCTTGCTCGCAAGTCTCCACTTGGATGGGTGGTTTTTGGAGGAAAACCAGAGCAGATCAGCGACGCAACCAACATATTGCACGTCAAGTACGCCTCACCAATAGACTTAACAGACTTTTGGACAACCGAAGCTATGGGTGTGGCCGTGAAACCCTGTGTCTGTGATGCAGACAAACTGACTCAAACGGAAAGAGAAGAAGCTGAGCTCATAGAGAAGTCGTGTATCAAAGTCGAAAACCAATGGATGATCTCTTACCCTTGGAGAAAAGATCCTAACCTGCTGCCAGACAACAGAGGTTTGGCAATAAAACGCCTAGAGTCAACAGAGCGACGCCTGAAAAGAAATCCTGAACAAGCTGAAGCTTACTGCAAACAGATGGAGGAAATGGAAAGCATGAAATTTGCGCGAAAGCTGTCAAAGGAAGAACAAGACAGGTATCATGGTCCTGTTCACTACATTCCACATCACGCTGTCCTGAGGCCAGACAAGAAGAGCACACCTGTTCGAATCGTTTTTAATTCATCCTCGGCATTCCAAGGACATGTTCTAAACGATTACTGGAAGAAAGGTCCCGACCTTTTAAACGGCATATTTGGAGTTGTCTTGCGATTTCGAGAGAAGGAAGTTGCAGTACTGGGAGACATCTCCAAGATGTATCATCGCATCCTTATTCCCGAAAAAGATCAACACGTACACCGCTTTCTATGGAGAGATATGGAAACAGACAGAGAACCTCACACTTACGTCAAAACAGTTCTGACGTTTGGGGACAAGCCTGCACCCGCCATGGCGCAAGTAGCTCTAAGAAAAACAGCCCAAGAGAGCAAGGCAAGCTACCCAGAAGCAGCGGAAGTGCTAACGAACAACACGTACATGGATGACATCTGTGAGTCTGTAGATACAGAAAAGGAAGCTCGGAAATTAACAAATGACATAGACACTGTCTTGGAGACGGGAGGATTCAAAGTTAAAGAGTGGATTTCTAACAAGATACTTAAAGAGAAAGTGAACGGTGACCCAGAGAAGGAAGTTGACATGTTCAAAGGAGATGAAGAGAAGGTCCTGGGGACCCTGTGGAATTTTAAAACAGACAAATTTCACTTCAGAGTGGCAGCAGACTTACGGAAGCTGGAAAACAGTCCAGACCACATGCAGAAGATGACCAAAAGAATGATCCTGAGTAAAGTGGCTGGTATTTATGATCCGATTGGATTTGCAGCAGCGTTCATCGTCAGAACAAAGATAGGAATGCAAAGACTGTGGCAGCTGGGACTAGACTGGGATGACGAGGTACCACTTGCAGTTCAGGAAAGCTGGATTTCACTCTTCCAGGAAATTAAGGAGCTAGACAGTGTGTCCTTTGAAAGATGTTTAACGGTAATCAATGCTGTGGAACCGCCAATGTTATGTGTTTTTGCTGACGCATCACAGGACGCACTCGGAACCTGTGCCTACGCACGCCAGAGAAAGGATGACAACACTTACGCAATCAAGTTCATCGCAGCGAAGTCTCGAGTATCCCCACTGAAACAGCTGACAATTCCGCGCTTGGAGCTACAAGCAGCTGTCCTCGCAAGTCGCCTAGCCAAATCCATTCAGGAGGAATCTAGGATACAATTTAAAGATGTCAAGTTCTTCACCGACAGTACGATCACCTTGGCCTGGATTCAAAGTCCATCACCCGGCTTTAAACCGTTCGTCTCCTCGAGAGTGGGAGAAATTCAAAGTAACACAGATCCAAACCAGTGGAAGCATATCCCCAGTGAAGATAATGTGGCTGACGACCTGTCGCGAGGGATCCGCGTTGACGAGTTACAAGGCAGATGGAAGAATGGCCCAGAGTTCCTATACCTACCAGAAAGTCAATGGCCGATTACGACAGCCCCGCCAGTGTCGAATGCAGACATGGAACGCCGTCGGATGCAGATACTGACCACAGTCACAGCACCGAAAGTTAGCAATGGAATTGATCCACGCAAGTTCTCAAGCATGAGAAAACTGATCCGTGTGACCGCACGAATACGCAGACTAGCAGTAAAGATACGACTAAGAAAATACGACCAACACGGAAAGGAAGGACCGCTGACCCCTGAAGAGCTTCAGCAAGCAGAGCTCTACTGGATTAACCAAGCGCAGACAACCCTCTACAGCCGTTTAAATAGAGGTGAATTCAAATCGCTCAGCCCATTCAAAGATGAAAACGGAATTATCAGAGTTGGAGGAAGAGTGGATGAAGCTATCGTGTCCTACGAAATGAGACACCCCGCCCTTCTTCCAAGTGACCACTGGATCTCCTTGCTGATAACAAGGCACACTCATCAGTACGGACACTCCGGCGTAGCAGCTACCACAGGCAAAACAAGGAGGAAGTTCTGGATCTTGAAAGCGAACAAGCTAAGCAAGTCCGTGAAATCTAAGTGTGGATTCTGCCGTGAAATGGCGCACAAGGCTGAGACACAACTCATGGCAGACCTTCCTGTCCTCCGACTAGCACCCCACACACCTCCATTTTACTACACCGCGTGTGATTACTTTGGTCCCTATAACGTTAAAATAGGGAGAAGCAAGACGGCTAAGCACTATGGCGTGATCTTTACGTGTTTAAACACCAGAGCTGTCCATCTAGAATTAGCAGTTGACCTAACTACAATGGAGTTCATCCAAGTCCTTCGTAGATTCTTTTCAATCCGAGGATACCCAGCAGTGATACTGAGCGATAACGGAACGCAGATGGTTGGAGCCGCTAACGAGCTGAGAGAGATGGTGAAAGACCTAGATGGCGATCAATTACGAGAATTCTGTGGAGAGAAGAGCATTAAGTGGATCTTCACAACGCCAGCTGCACCACACCAAAACGGATGCGCAGAAGCCCTTGTAAAGAGCTGTAAGAGATCGCTGAAGACTGTAATCGGCGAACAACTTCTGACGCCTTTCGAGTTGTACACCTGCCTCCTAGAGATCGCCAACCTGCTAAATCAACGTCCCATCGGGCGCATCCCTAATGATCCAGACGATGGAGCTTACCTGTGTCCAAACGACATGCTCCTTGGAAGAGCAACTCCGGAGGTGCCGCAAGGTCCGTTTAAGGACACCAGAAATCCTCGTAAGCGAGTAGAGTTCGTGCAAAGAATAGTTGATTCATTCTGGAAACGCTGGACTAGAGATGTCTTTCCTACCCTAGTACCAAGAAAGAAGTGGCACGTCCAGAACCGCAATGTCCAAGTCGGTGACATAGTAACGGTAGCCGATAATAACGCTGTGAGAGGCAAGTGGGCTGTAGGCAGAGTAATCAAAGTATACCCTGGAGCTGATGGACGCGTTCGAAACGTTACAGTCAAGACAGCCACTGGAGAGTACAGCCGTCCAGTAACGAAGATTGCGGTAATTCAACCTGCTGAAGGCGACGATTAAACGAACATTTGCTATGATAAGGACTACGCCCTTATCGGGGCGGAGAGTGTTTCGTCAATATAATGAATTATTAACTTGATTTCCTGATTGATTTTGATTGACACTTACTTATGCAATTTAGCCACGTGAATAAGTCAGTTTTTCCGGCAGTTCAGATATTTTAGATTCGAAGCTACGTGCATGTTTTGCTAACCTGTGTCGCTGACCCGTCTTCTGTTATTACCTGACCTGTTTTATCCGTTGCTGACCTGTACACAGTTGTATACCGTGAAACAATCCTTCTAGACATCGTCAAAGAAGTAAGTTCTCAGTGATGTAATTCTAGCTGTAATAGTTTTACTCGTGCGTTTATGAACCTATGGATCCTGTTCAGTTTCTGAAATGTATTTTGTTCTTTTCCTCAGATCGAATAATAATAATATACTGGAATAAATTATACGATTTGCGTAACCTAGTTGGATTGCCTGTTTGGTTTGTTGGACCATAAACAATGTTGGCTAATGCGAATGATAACTGAAACGCGAAATTGTTCAAAATGTGCCATTTTTACGATAGGTTCAGAAAGCGATGATGCGCTGGCTGCACGAGGTTGACCTGACTCGAATTTGGAGTCTGAGTTCCAATTTTCGGCCGCAGTTTTTTCGTTGAGGAAAAAGTAAACTTTTTTTTGCACTTTCTGACAAAAGAAAGGGTTTAGGTTAAGGATAAAAAAATTCAGAAGTTTTTCTCAAATATGTTGCGTACCTATGCAACCACAAGCACCAGTGTATATCAATTTCGCAGTAGATAAATAAAATTGACAATGGTTTTAGTTGTAGCTGCGAAGTTACAGATAAGTGCAGTAAATTTTCAATTTCATACCCTTAATATTTTCTACAATCAACCTTTTTTTAATAGCAACACATTTATTGTGCGGCTAGTTTTATAATTGAATATTTGCAGTCAGGAGTTGCCATCAGTCCTCTTTGCTAGACAAAACCACAAATTGAATGTATCCTGATTTACCTGTACATTCGAGAACATTCGTGGAAAATATTAATTGCAATCACCAGGGAGTGATGCAGCTCAAAATTGAACTCGAATTCGCACCTCGACGCATTTGCGATTACTCGTTCTAATTATTGGCGCGACATTTGTTGGCTTTAAAATTAAAATGTCAAATACTTGAATTTATATTCTAGGTATCTCGGATACGATTTCAGCCTAAAAGAGAGAATTTTTTTTTCAACCTCGGAATATTTTACCTTCGGCCATCTAGAGTCTGAGTAGCTCATACCAAGAGAAGAGTTTTTTATTAGTTTATATGTATATACAATCGTCTTGAAAATACAATGTATTTGCTATTTTCTTAAAACAAACCTTTTCCAGCTGCTTGGGGTTTTCAGACTAAAAGTCAGAATTGTCAATTCAGAAAAATCCACGCTGAAATCCCACTCTAAATATTGTAATTTTCATTGTTTCAAATCTATATCTGTCTTCAAGATTTCAGTGGCAAGCTATCGGCCATTCAGAAACAATTAAAAAATAACACAAATTTGAAATGTCATTATTTTTAGTTGCCATTGATTTCAGCAGGAAACTAGAAAATTCAAATATTTATAAACATGGACTTTCTCGGTAATGATAATCGCATTTCCTGTTTTTACATATGTATATTTTGAAGACGATTTCAGTCCCGCATCTGCGAGCAGACAAGCTTTTAATCTTTCCATAATTACAATATTCTTTAAAAACTGGATTTCAAACCCTTTTAAAATAAAAAAATCGAGAGATTATGAATACAAGAATACATTTTCACGAATTATAATTTCTTGTTGAGAAATCTCTCTTACAAAGACAAGGCATGGAGGGTGTAATCCAGCTCGATTTTTATCCCCATAATGTTAATAGAATTATTTCCAATCGACTGTTTTTTCGTTTATCGGTAATCTTCATGCTAATCAGGAAAATTCACAGAAAATATACGCTTTCCTCTCCGACCAGGTGTGTTTTTCTTGCCATTTGCTAACTACTTCGACGCAATGAACGAAAAATTTTAAAAAATATAACGGGCTCTGTACTTGAGTTGTCATTCATTGTTCCTCTGTTTCTGTCGATGAATTTCGCTTGGACACATAATTATGATCCGTGAGCGTTCTCAAGTAGTCCACGATATCTTTTGGCTCTTCTTCTTCGTCTCTTTTCCTGAAACATTTCCGCAGAATTTGAAAAAATTCTTTGCGAAGCTTTCGATTCAAAAGGATATACACCATGGAGTCCAACAATGGGCCCAAGAACAGCATGAACGAAACAACTGTTTCTGTCGATGCGGAAAAGTATCCTTCGCCAGTAAAACTGGTTATGATGTTGAAAATCGTAAGCGGACCTCGGGAGACCATAAACGATCCGATGATTAATGTTAAGGTGCAGTTTGCTTTCAAACTTTGAAAGTTGTTGTTTGTTTGCGCTACCGAGGTGAAATCGCCGTTCTGTAAAACCTGTATTTGAATATTCCCCGGCCTAACCTGCCGCGCGCTTTTCCGCGCAGTTTGCAAACTTTTGAAGTACATTAAACACATTGTGAAGAATGTTAGAAGGAAACTCTCCATGGCAATGAAATAATAATAAATAAAGTACGAGCCTTTTAGATCCCAGCGGAAACTGCAACCATTTTTCGCAGGAACGTAATTGTATTTGAGTCCATCCAGTCCGAAGAGGGGAAACGCTGCCCAGAAAGCCGAGTGACATAAATTGAATATCGAAGCAAAAAGGACATGCTTTGATGTAACGTTTGCGGCGTGGCTCATCGGATTTGCTAACGAAAAAAATCTGTCCACTGAAATAACAGAAATGAATGTTGCAGATGAAATCGAGAGAAAAGTGGTTAAAAAACCCTGAAACTGACAAAATCCGTCGCCGAATTGCCATGACTGTTGAGAGAAAGTGACAATCGAAAATGGTATAACCAACGTCGTCATGAAAAGCTGTGTCGACATCAAACCAATGAGAAATAAATTGCTCACTGTTCGCATGGAATTTCTTGGTAAAATGAGGCATAGAACAGCGAAATTACTGAGTGCCGCAATCACATCAAGAATTGAAAACAGAACCACCGCCACCATCTTCATATTTTGTTTTTCACTGCTGTCGTCGATGGCGCAGAGTTTAGAAGATATTTTCACAGTTATTTCGGCTTTGTGCTTACTCACACGTAGTTTTGAATGCTTATTTTCGTCGCCTTTGCGTCGTCCGTCAATTTGAGAAGAGCTGGTGAATTTGATTCAAGTGGTCGACACTTGGAAAAATTCGATCAAATACACAGCTTGAAAGCTTGGCTTCTGCTGGGAATCCCACTCTCTATAGTATCTTGCCTGAAATTAAACGCACAGAGATTTTAAAGTTAAAGTTTCATATCTCACCTCTGATAATTTTCAGCTTTGCTCATTTAACGCAAAGCTGGTAATCATTTGCGCATGCGTGGAAATTCTTAAAAAAAAAGCTTGCAATATTAATGTGTCATAGTTTTCGCACGAAAAACTGAATTGCAAATTTATTTACAAGGGGTTTCAAAATTCAGTTCGCGAAATATTGCTCTGTTTGTCTTTATGCCAAGCAGATATGCCATAAAAGGCTATTTGTTTGCTTTTGAAACCGTTTTAAAATAGATCGGGTCGTTTGTGAAAATCTTGGCGAACAGAAAATGTGTTTATGTAGAATATTACAAGAATAGCGCTTCAATTTGCGGAAAGGAAAAAATAGAGGAGCTATTTCAGTGCATTGAAGTTATTTTTTAGCTTAGAAAGCGTTTCCATTTTCGTGCAAAGGAAAACAAAAGTTGGCCTTAAAAAGAGGATTTCCGATCCGTGATCTGTCGAATTTTCATTAAATTTCTAAATACTTTAGCATCTCCACTGCATTTCCAAAGAGATGAATATTGCGCGAGTGAATGATACAAAACAAAAGGGAAATATTCAATATATTTAGATAATTTTCAAAGTTAGGTCTAATTGAGGGGATTTCTCTAATCATTCAAACTGGAGATTGCAGAAATTCCACGTGAGTTTTAGTGTAAGTTAACCGCAAGAAAATTACCCATTTCCGCCTAACTAACTCTGTAAACAGTTTAAAATCAAACAGAATAATTTGCCGCATGACGCATTTTGCCTGCGTATCCGCTGATAAAATAAATGGCATGACATTTTCCTCTGCACCCTGTGTACAGTTTCTATTTATTATAAAAACGAACTTTTCCCCGCGCGTTCACTCTGCATGCCATGTCTGGCTGCTATAATAATTGCGAGCTTTCTCCGCTTTCTTAATTTCAATATTTGAAGGTGAAATTTAAATTTCTAGCACACGCAGTATTTGCCGACAAAAGAATATCAGTGTTTTGTCTAGGTTATCTGATTACATTTCTATTTGCATTCAATGTAAAAATATCAAAAAGAAACAGAAAAAGTGGGCAAACATACCGACCTGAAATCGTACCTCGAGAGCTGAAAACCCAAATGTAAAGTTGGTTGTGTCGCTAGGCAGGCCTTTCGTGAAGCAGTGTACTTCGCCAAATGATTTGCTTTTTACTGACTCTATATGTATTATATACCAAGTCAGGTGATTTTTTGCATCTGAGAACAAAAATTCATTACTTTTATGAGGTTTTTCGCGCCATCTGCCGATATTTCACGTTTCGTAATTGACAACATGCTCTTAGTTGTCAAATTTACTTCTGTAAATTGGCGATGTTTCTTTCTGGGTCTTTTATGAACTAGAACACTAGTTTTATTTTTTAATTCTGGTTCTGATCGAATAGAAAATTGTGCAGAAAAATTTTTATTACAAATAACAAAAATCTACATATTACAGTGTAATTCAAGTTGCAAAAACTGGCGATGGAGAAACTTAACTCTTACATGTAACATAAAAAATTAGGCTCCAAGCCATCGGCTTTATTAAGTATTCTTGTGATATCTTGTACTGACACAACTGCCATATGAAACTTTTTCCTGTAAGTGAGCTATAAATAGATAGCGTTGTAAACTCATTTCCTTTGACAAATCGGCAATTCGTGTCCAAACAAAACAGTCGTCTTTGGGTGGAGCCAATGCAACTGAAAATCTTGATTATAACTCTTGGATGTCACAGTTGTGTTTTTATCCAAAGAATACTATATACAAGAAATGTAAAGTTTACAAGTTTGACAGACCGTTTATCTTGCTAGGGCAGTAATTATATTTTTCACAGAGAAATTAGCATGTCATTTCATAGAACAATTATCTTTCTTTGTGTTAAATTACTTTTTCCTATACGTTAATTTTGCTCCATTATCCATTATAGGCAGTTTGCCAGTTTAAGTTTAATTTACTTTTTGGTGACTCGTATTTAGACAAGTCATTTTGTGTCTTTTCTTGAAGGCACTGAAAAGGTATGGATATCGTGTAATTGAACGAAAAATATGTCTACGAAGAGCGTGGATTGTACTCCAGGAAAGAGGGATGCGGAAATTAAACGATTAAGCAGTTGTATGTAGATGAGGAGACTATTTATCAAGAACCAAACAACTCTTTACAGCTTTAATGATTGTCGTTAAACTAAAAATAGAATAACCAATGAGGTGACAAGAACTTGAGTGTCTGCGCGCGTACCCGGCACAAAGCGCGGGAAAAGAGGCGTGAACGCGAAGTCACGAACGATGATTGGTTGAAAAGGTAAAGTCTACGCTCTGATTGGCTAGAGAATGAGTCGCTGTTATAAAGCTAATCACAGCATTTAGCAACCATACAAAATTAGTGTCGAAGGTTATTTATTGATTAAGCGCACTCATAAAAACTACTTAGCCCAAGATCCGGTTCCATCGTGTAAACGTGACCGCTTCTTGCCCAAAATAACAAAAACGCACAAAAGCATTGCCTTGTTGATATGAAGATATCTGTTTCTTTAATCTCACTCGCACGTTCTGCAATAACGCCCAATGCTTCAGTTAGGATATGACGCAGTCGTTTTTACGGCAAAATTACCAAAATGACTGAAAATTGCGAACAACCACTTTAAAAACCCCTAAAATGCTAAGCATGCACTGAACTGCTATTTATGACTGTTTGGGAACAGCCCTTACGTAGCGCACATGTACAGGCGTAAAGTTGATCAGTTTTTATGCCTTTTTTTACCAAGACTTAATGATGTGATTTACTGACTCAGTAGATGGGTCCAACAGAAATGTATGCAGTGCCTCTCCAGCCAAAAAATATTACTTCCGGCCGTCCAACTCAAGAAAATAACTGATCATATCTTCTGCTGTGCAATATCTTTATTTGTTGTAGCTACTTCAACTACAAGATCCATACAAGTGTTTTTAAGAACGGTTTTTGGTTTCCTGTAATTGAAAAAACTTAACTTTGTGCTTGTTAATAGACAGATGTTGTTTCAGATCCCAGAGTTAGCCGCACATTTAAATAGATTTTCCTGATGTAGTTCGGAAGATAGCGTTCATAACTATACCAACTTTCATACGACATGTTTTTCGCGACCCCATGCACGCCATTATGCAAAAAAAAACCATAGTTGGTCCGGAAAAAGGAACCAGCCTAGCTGGCTAAGATGGATCTTTCACTATCTAACATTTCTCTCACTATCTACCGGTTATTACTTTGCGGTGTGTGGTTCCCTGCATTCAAAGGTTTCTTCTACTTCTGTTATCCGTATAAAATCGAACTTTTACAGATGCTGTTTTGTCAACGTCATATCTCAAGTTAATATTTTGCGGTGAACCCAAGGAAACCACGTGTACGGCAACCTTCAGTTCCTAAATCTAGATCAATCAGAGAACGAGACAAGATAATAGCACGCAGGGCTAGGGTCCATTCTTACTGTTGTTTGTTTGTCATTTTTTCAGCCAATACTGTGGGACCTTGTAAAGAGCTGCGCATCGCCCCAAAACTGCCAGTGTGATTAAAAAAAATAGGCGTCAAAAATTTGCCAGAAATGTGCACCTTTTCATATTGTATCACATTTTCCAGATTCAGTAGCGATAGAAAAAAAAAAAGTCAGATAAAACTGTCGGGGATGGGGGCGGGGTTCTTAACTACAGATTTAGAGGATTACTCCTGTAGAAAGTCTGTAAATATGGATGTTTTTACGTCATAACTTTCATGATAACGCGAATTTCATAAAACCCTTACGTAGCATTAACAGGCATATACACGTTACTCTTCAATGGAACAAACCTGTGCAGAAAGCTTATCTGTAGGAGGGTCTGAGTTTCAAAATATGACGGTTAGCAACAAATTCTTGACAAATTGGTAGTTTAAAAGAAGGATCTTTCTCGTTGTTCTTTGACCCACTGTTGTCTCCTCTATACGTGTTTTTGGGACTAGAGCTTCTCATCCTCGGAGACCCAGGGGCAGCTAGTCGGGACGATGGCATTTCCGGGCGAAGGTTTAAACTTTCGCCCGGAAATGCCATCGTCCCGAGGATGAGAGCTTCTGAGACTAGCTGAACTTGAACCTCGTACCCAGGACTAATCCGTGCGACGCTTGTACGGACGTGCAATCACGTGACAACCAAATTTCGCTATCGAGTGTCGTCCACGTGATCTGAGAGGAAGAAGAGTCCACTCTTCTACAGATTCAAGGTGAAATGCGATATTTTCTTTCTTCCATGCACGTGTTCTTTGCATCCTAACCGGCAAGTATATATAACTTTACTGATTACCGAGAATATTTTATGGTCTTCCTTCCAAATACCTTCTTTAACATTACGTTATCAATGACAATTATGAGTTTATATAGACAGTTGAGTTAACTGAGGAATTTTAAGTGAAATTTCTTCCACTAATTTGACGAGTTTTAGACAAAACAAGCCCGCGAGTGACGCCATTTATAGTCAGACAAACATACCGGAATTGAAGATTTCTTCAAGCGCAAAAGGCGGTGATCCTAAAACACTTTTGACACAAAAACGTCGCCTACATTGCCTGTTTCTCAGAACACGCCGAATCTCGCGGGGGGGGGGGGGGGGGGGTTCTTTTGACTTCACGCGCTTCGCAGTATTCAACAATCAACATTTGACATTTTCTGAAAAGGTAAGTCAAATTCTCCACCCCCGGGGACAATATAATTGGTCAAAGTATCAAAATCTTCCACTTCTCCACTATTAAAAATGGCAGCCATGTCACAATTCCAATCAAAATCCCCACCCTGGGGACAAACCTCACAGTCAAAGTCCTGTGGGCAGTCCGACCCCACCCCCCTCCCCTCGGGCTTAACATTAATTGGTACATTAATTCTTGTGACCTTTTCTTATGATTATGTAACATTATTGTGACCAAATTTAGACTACAATAAATATAGAAACAAAAACACTGGGATTCCTGGAGTGTTGTGTGGTGACCAATCACAATAAAGTTAAGGACAAACCTGAAAACGTGGCAAAAGTTACCTGGGATTCCGTCAGGTTTAGTTTCTCTGAATAATTTGTACTAACGTCAGATGTCAGTACCCCTTAAGCATTTTGCCACATGATAAAACTTTGTAATTGTGTTAAAAATTATTATTTTAAGGTTTGTTCACGCATCCTTAAATTTGTGATTGGTCACTTCACAATCAATATGCCAGAAATATTTCAGGCATTCATGGTTTTCAGAGTTTGACAGAAAAAATTTGCTGATGAAGTAGGATCTTTTTTTGGTTGTGAGTTGCAGTCTAACTACACTGTCACAAAACTTTTTCAATCCATTAAACAAAGATCTGCTTCAAAATGGATTGGTTAAAAAAGATTGAGACAAAACAAAAGTCTTGGGGTACCCATAGAGAGGCTTAGCCATATATCAGTGCAAAATAGGCCCTTTGCACGACCCAGTCATATGGTACAATATAACACCCTGCTGGTGAGCAAGCTTCCCTCTGGGACATGAAGTGCCTTTGTTATGGATGTCCCAGCATGTAGCTTGCTCACCAGAAGGGTGTTAATCCATTTATTAAGAAAGAAACAAAACAGCATCAGATAAATAGAGAAGCTTTTAATGATTTGCCATACAGCACTAAGTATTTCAAATCCAGACATAAAAGTTACACCCAGCCATCAATATTTTTACATGTAATATACTAGACCACAGATGTCTCACAGTAAGGTTAAAACTTGAGCAATATGCAAAAAATAGATGCTGTCAAACAATTAACTTGTCTTCAATTATGTCTTGAGGGAAATCTATAAACCTTTGCAATTGTGGGCAACTTAATTATTTGTCTTTCTTCTGATAGACAGTTGGTTGTGGGGGATAGTTTGGAATTTTTCAGGGCCATTAATTTTTGGAACAAACATGCACGCATACATGTATTGTAGACTTGCTAATTTTATTTCCTTCAGACAATAATTTATTAGTCGAAAATCACTAAACTCATCCCACATTTTATTCTCCAAAAATAAATTCTTCTAATATTGCTGTTATCGATAACACTCAAACAAAGGTTTACAGTAATTCCCTTAGAACTAATGTACAACATAAAAAGTTAATTATGTAAAATGCTACATTAAAATAAGTTCCTGGCAGTTAGTCCTACAAATCACTCTGCAAAACAACCAGGAAGTCGTTATATTAATTATTCTTACTACCACTCCTGTGCAAGATAATCTGCAATCTCTCTCTTTCTTGTCCGCTGCCAGCAGTGCTCACAAATAATTTACAAATATTATTGTTGATGTTCTGTCCTTGTATGAAGAAACATTGAGGTACAAACATCCGAAGTGTATCAGTCTTTTCTTAAAACGCTCTCTACAAGAGCACACAATTACCCTTTCTTCGTTTCTTTTTCTTTGCTTCGGGTGTTTTTCTGTTTATTTGTCTGACCAAGTCATAAAAGATTTCGTTGACGTTGATCTTTGATTTTGCAGATGTCTCCAGGAAGGCGCTGAAATAAAGTATCATCTTAACATTAGGCAAATTTAAATCATTAATTACGCCTAATTGAATTGTATAAAAAATGTGATCCATGCTGCATTGTCTAGATTATTAACAAACACAAAGTTTAAAGACTGAGGAACTTTATCAAACAGATTTTCATTATATTTGGGGTTGACAAATCAAATCAGGATTTCACACAATTACACTCTAAGATTGGTTTACAACATATCCATCAATGGAACAGCGATATTAAAGTTTCAACACTGCATCAATGATCTAACATCATAGACCTGTCGTCCATTCTGGATTATAAGAAATTACAACCCAAAGAAATAGCCATTAGGATAGCGATTGTCTAAAAATAAATTGAAAAGAAAATTCAAAACTAAAACTTTTTAAAGTTCACAATATCACTTTTTAATATCTAAAACTGCAAGTAATAATTAGAGCTGTTAGGAATGACACTTAAACAAAGGTTTACAGTTATTGTATTAGTTATTGTATAATCCAATGATGACAAATTACTCTGCAAGACAGCAAGCAATTGTGTTTATTCTACCAAGTTTGAGCCAGTAAACTTTGCAAAGTCTTTCTTTCTCTGAAAGCAATAATAAAATAATTTACAAACATGCTTTTCATGTTAATTCTATCCTCGACTGTTACAAACAATCCAGTTATGACAATCTGAAGAGTATCATGTCATTTACTTTAAAAATTTCTTGGTTTCACTACAAGAGCACACATGCACAACAACTGCCATCGTTTTTCTTTTTCTTTGCTTCTGGCGTTTTTCTGTTTATTTGTCTGACCAAGTCGTAAAAGATTTCAATGACGTTGATCTTTGCTTTCGCTGATGTTTCCAAGAAAGCACTGAAATAAATATTACCCAATGATTAGACAAGTTATCAAAGGGTAACAGTATACATGTATATTAAATACAATGGTAGTAACAATTCTTCCATTCCATTTATTGGCACAATATGAATCAGTCTTACATGCAAGTTCATAAATTTTATCAAAACAATGCAGCATGGATTCTTTAATGCCAATGTAAGATTGGTATCTAATTTGGTTTTGGACACAATCCAGGCAGGCTCAAAATCAAATTACAATTATAGGCAAGACATAATTAAATTAAAATAACTACTAATAATTTCTACAATCAATAATACCATTACCATTTTAAAATAAATATCAACACCAGAATATGACATTTCAGCATCATCCTGTCACCATTATGATTAAGATTACCAATCCACATAATCATTACCAGATAATACATTTACCATTAACAACATTGTTAGCCTTTCCATGACCTGATAAACATTTCTTTTACTGCTACCAATATGCCATTACCATTATCATTACTATAATAATTTTATTATTATTGAAAAGCATATGAAGTAATTCATATATGAAAGTGAGAAATGATCATCACCATGAATCCAATTTGAGCAATTGGAAAAAGGAAGCCTTATTGAACGCTTCTTTATTCTAATTGCTTAAATTGAAAATTCACTGCGATAATCATTTCTCTCTTTTATAATTATTATCTTTATCACTATGATAATTGTGGACTGGTAGGAAAATTTACTTCAGTCCCAAACAAAACTTATTTTGAGTCCTGGCCAGTCACCCCACCCAACTCACAAGGTTAGTACATCACCTGTACAATGCTAATTAAAGTGCCTATGAAATTGAAAAAAACTTCTCCTTGTTTGAAAACCCCTTTCAAAATGAGGAAAAATGTGAAATTATCTTATTTCATTCGGGAGATACACACGTTTTTGTATCATGCAAATGAGAAAACTGTGATGTCATAAGTGGTTACAGGGTGGATTCAAAACACAAAATGAAGAATATCTCTGCAAATAATAAAGCAATGCAGTTGAAACTTGGCACAAGTACTGTACAAAATAGGCACCATGTGGTATATTTGTTAGGATACAATAATGGTGCCAAGAGTAAACCATTCTTCTTCATTTTGAAAGAGTTTTCAAATAAGCTTAAGACAAAATACCAGTTAGTTATTACAGTAACAAGCTCACCAGTTACTGAATTGTTTTGCTAAATTTTGTCCTTGGTCTTTTCCAACAAC
This sequence comes from Blastomussa wellsi, assembly GCA_947652115.1. Taxonomy (NCBI): domain Eukaryota; kingdom Metazoa; phylum Cnidaria; class Anthozoa; order Scleractinia; family Plerogyridae; genus Blastomussa; species Blastomussa wellsi. Next base: position 1,094,545 of record OX393574.1, on the reverse strand, counting down.
TCTTTCATCTTCCAAGTCACACTTGTTGCCAACAAGAACCATCGGCACCTGAGAATGAATATATGTCAACAGTCTCTTAATGGACACCTCTGTAAGATGGCCAACTGATGTTGGTCCCTGCATGCTGTATTTTGGTCATTTTACTCTATCTAAACTCTCTATAAGCTGAGCACCCCTCCAGGACGGACAACTGGTGTTGGTTTGTGCTGTATTTCATTCATTTTACTGTATCAAATTACTCTCTATAAGCGACACCCCTCTACGACAGACAGTTAAATGTTGGTGCCAGTCCTGATGGTATCCGTCTCAAGAGTCGTTTCAGTCACAACCTCAGAATAGTCCAGTAAATAAGCAGGTGCAAAAGAAAGGGGTTCCTACATAATGAATTAATTCTCATTACCAATCTTATACGTTTTTATTGTTTATGTGAAGAGAAATAAGATGTTCATCACTTACATCTTCTGTGTCCTTCACTCTTAGAATTTGATCCCTCAAGTCTTGAAGGTCATTGAACGTGGACTGTGCCGTGATTGAGTACACCAGTACAAAGCCCTGTCCATTCTTCATGTACAAATCACGCATTGCTGTAAACTGTTCCTGAAGGGCAGAGAATAATCAGAATTACTTTTGACACTTGAGTGAAAATCACTCCTGACCAACTACACATAACACAGTCCTGTTTTACTCAAGTGAGAACAATAGATAGACAATTATCATTTGCTAGATTTCCTAGGCTGTTTCAGTATCTCTGTTTTAATGTGTGCCATCAAAACCAAATGTACCTTTGTTTTACTACAAAGCAAATCGGTAACTTAGCTAAGCTCAGAGGAAAAACAAAGGCATCGGGCTAGGAACCTTTCAAGAGCAACAACAATGACCACATCCCAGGCATCATACAACAAGGAAGCTTCCAAATATTACCACTGTTGACTAGACGTGTTCAAATCCAAAATGTAAAGCTGTGGCTATAAAACAACATCTGTTGCAAGGCACAAATTCAAATTCCAGTCAAATTCCAGTCATAAAATCCTTGATGTCTGGGATGCCAACATCCTTGTTATTAGTTTCAAGTCCCAACACCTTTTAATTGCAAAGGTGAAAAAGGCAGGATTGCATTTTTGACAGCCAGTTCTGATGGGAATAATGATCAAATGCAAAGGAGAAACCTGTAGCAATCCAGTTTGAAAACATTTTAGTACAGAGAAAACTGTTTTATTGGTTTATAAATATTTTGCACAACAAGTTTACTATTAGTTGGTCAGTGGTGGTAGTATATAGTACATGTACAAAAATATATTTTGATGGTGAACGAGCACTAGCTGTAACTGAAAAAAAGGTACAATAATATTGATACATTCACAGATTGACTATCAAATACTTCCAGATTGTGACAAACAGATGGCAATGTTTGGAATGTGGCAACTGGAGACATGAATGAACAATTGGGCATCCAATCAGAATAGCAGATTTCCAACAATTCTTATATAAGGAGACAAGAGCTAAAAAAATTTGATCAGGGTGACCCCTTTAGTCACAGGACTGATATCAACGGGGACCCTGTTTAATCCAGTTTGAATTGGAATTTGGAAATGTTGGTTTTTGAGGAGAGGGGAAACCCGGAGAAAAACCTCCCGGAGCAAGGACGAGAACCAACAACAAACTCAACCCACACATGACGCCGGGTCAGGGAATCAAACCGATGATGAAGAGTTTGATGTCGAAGAGTGGAGGCATCTACATGCCTCAAAATTGTCATCATATCATTTGGGGATATATGCTCAAGTTTTATTTGCTGGGCTAATTTCTTTGATTCTACAGAAATGGTTATTTCCTCGTAACGCAAGCCATGGTTTTTCTATTTTTTTCTGCCACTTAGATGACCAAGTTGATAGCAGTGAAGCAAGACAACATAATTAAATGGAAAAGAAAATGAAACAAATTATTGCTACAAATATTATTGCAGAATTATTTTGATGTACCCATTAATTTATTATCCATGCTGAAAACAACATGAGATAATTAGATCACAGCTCATGAATAATTAACCAAAGATCTAAGTATTTTCATTATTAATTAGCCCCCTAATTACTTCACAGGTAAATCTTCTCGTATTGAGAAAGAAAAAAACAACTATGCTAATTATCGACTGTATACCAGAAAAAATTATCATTTTCTGTGTTAAAATTTCTGACAATGAATCAAATATTGCAATTTTTAAACCTCGAAAACAAACTTAAACGAAAAGTAAATAAAATCAAGATTTGTCAAAATCCAACTTCCTTTAACAACCAACAAAATTATATTGCGATTAAAAGAAAATTAGCAAATTCCAGTAGTTACTGTTTGATTGCTGAAACCAGAACAAATGATAAAGCGTATTAAATGGCTAGAAAGTTTGTAAAAACTTTGCCGCAGCGAACTGTTCATTTGACAATGAAATCTACATAATCCGTTTGAAATTATGTCGGATTTTTCCCACCCAACTCTCCTAAAATAGTGGTGTAAGTTACCGTTCCTGCTGTGTCCAATATTTCCAGCATACACTGCTGCCCGTCGACTTCGACTTGCTGAGGGAAACGAAAGAAAAATCGTTATCAAACGTTTGAAAGAACGCTTGAGTGAACAAAATCGGGCGCCGGTCTCAAAGAAACTCGGAGTAAATTCGACTTACTTTTCGATACGAATCTTCGATTGTTGGGTCATATTTCTCAACGAAAATCCCTTGCACAAACTGGACAGTCTGGGGAAGAAATCAGGCAAGATATAAAGATTAGAAAACGATGAAATCGCAGCGAATGTTGTAGTTTAAAATATTGCTGCGTTCTTCTTTTTCCGACCGTGGGAAATCAATATATCACAACATCATTTTTGTTTCACGAACTTTCGAAGTGAAAAGAGTTAAATTACGTTATAATTACCAAAGCACTCTTGCCAACTCCTCCAGAACCGAGAACAACGAGTTTGTATTCGCGCATGTTGGATTAAAAACTTCAGTTCGGCACCTAGAACATGAACAAGACACCGCCATCAGATCAGCGAAACGTTCCGAATCTACAATCAAACTGGCAACATTTCGTACGCCTTGGCCATATCCACAGTAAACGTAACGAGGCAATAAAAGCAGGGATGTTTAAGGACATTACGTTACCTCTCAAAAGGTGTAGTTGCCGTCGATTTTTCAGCAAAAAACAATATACACAAGCCGGGACGCTCCCTCGCTACCTCGGAGCAATACAAACGGGTGTGTACGTCACTGCCGGACAAAACTGTCTTATATAGCCTCGCTTTCAATTGGCTATTTTTGGCACTGACAGGGGTGGTATTATAAAGCACTTAGTCACCCTTGGACGGGCATGAAGCACTTACTTTTGTTAATGGCATACTGTGCACTTTGAAGGTACATCAAAGCAATTAAATATTGCTCTGGAATATCTTATGTTTTGAAAAGGAGCTATTTTCATCCGTTGCAAGGAAATTTCTCCATTTCAAGCAAGATTTACGTCAAAGGACTGTTCGTTTTCAAGTGGAGTTTGTTCAGTTTCCCAGCAACACTTGCAAACATGGAAGGAAAATGGCGTTCTTTTCAACAATCTTGTTTTGAAGAGCTCGGTTTGCAAATTACATGAAACCTTTCGTGTTGGGGTAAATTAGCCGCTAGTCTATTTTATGAACTTTGGTCAATTTAACCAATTAGCTAGAATGGAAGCAAATGTAAGCAATCTATTTCTGGAGGCACAAGAACCAACAACAACAAGCTGTTCCGAAAAAAGACCCTCGAAATCTCGTTCACGAGTCTGGGAAAAGGTTGTTTGGTTTACGAGAAAGGCAAAAGGAGGGAAAGACAGTAAAAACAGTTCCCCTGAGGTACAAAACAGCAATAGTAACACTAATGATGTCGGTAATTGCAAAACGCTTGGAATAGAAAAATCCGACAAGCAAAAAGTGCGCAAGACACGAAGCTTCAAGTATCTGAAACGAAGAAAGGTGAGGCAGCTGCAGTTTGGAAATGATCTGAGCTCAGTAGCAGTCGAAGAAGAAGTTGATGTACAGGACTGCGGTACAGCGACGGGAACCTTTCACGATTTTCAGTCCGAACGAAGAATATCCCGCTACGAAAAAACAACGAGCAACAACAGCTTGCTCAGTGAGATAGCGAGAGGGATGAACTCCTCACAGCAGAAAGTCAAGGAAAATGTTAAAAGTGTCCTATCTCTACCTCTAGACGATCTGTCGTTAAACGAAGACCAAATTTCGGATAGCTTATCTCCAAATTTTCTGCGAGTGAGGCGAAGTGTAAGTTTTTCTGGGCCACCCTATAACAGCTGGCCAAGGAAAAAGCGGACATACCTGAAAACTTCTTCTCACGTTGAACTGCTATCACCCCCTATGAAGCAGAAATGCGTGGGTAGGGTAAGGAAGAGGGCATCGTTTAGTGGATTTGATTCTTCAAAAATAAATTTGAAGAATTCTTTTTTGTTTCTGGATAAGGGGGCTAAAAGTACCCCCCTTCTTCCCCAAGGAGGTCACATCAGGAATCAGAATGGTCTCACTATTGGTGCTATTCATTTCTACAAAAGCCCGGCTATTTATCAAAAAGAGGAGACAACTCTTGAACCGTTGCAGAAAAAAAGGCAGCCAAGACTAGCAGAAGATAAGTCTGGTGTCCATAGGCCAACAAATGGGTCAGAAATGGTGAAAGATGGAACAATAGCTCCTTTGTTACCTGGAGAATCAGATGTGACTGCCTACACAATTTCTGAAACAACTGAAAAAAGTAATTATTCAAATGGTATAGGTAACCATAATTTGTCAGACGAACACAATTGTCAAAGCGGCTTAACTTGCAAAGGAAAGACAAGTAGCAGAGATGTTAGCAATTGTGCAAATAACGGCCTTTCTTTCCACGTCAAAAGCAGTGACGCACAAAGCTCTACCATCTCTGCTTTTCTGTTGGAAGGAGAATGTTCTAGTAGCTGTATAACTTCCAGTGCAGTGGATTCTTCTGATGATGAATTTGTCAAGGAGAAGCCATTGCTGTCATCTGAAAAAGGGACATTGGAAAATTCTACAAATGAACACATTCTTTCAAGGGACTTTCAAGACACAGTTGTGCATTCAGATATTTTGCAAGAAGAGGCGCCCACAAGGAGACTTGGTAAAGGGTCCCACAAGGCTATGGACATCCTTGAGTATTATGCTGAAACTTCTGATTTTCAACCTAACCAACACACACAAGATTTGTCAGTTGATGACGGGAACTTCTGTCTTCCTGGATCTGTTTCTGACATACAGTCAGCTGACAGCAAAGCAAACTCAGTGATTTTGGGTGGAACTCGATGTGATACACAAAGAGATGCAACTCTTTCTTCCAGATTGTCGCCAGTTCAGGAAGCTAGTAAAGTTGACATGACACCTGCTATTCTTCATTCCTGTGGCAACCTGCAAACGTTGCCAAGAGGAAATGAAAAGCTGTGGCCAAGAAAGCTGACAGTGAACGGAGAACAGTTTAAAGAGCACACAGAGGTAAAAATTAATTGCTGAGTGTTTTTTTATATCACTGAGTCATGAAGTTTATTAGCCTTATGGTTAGAGTGATGGACTCCAGAGAAGTCCAGTTGGAATGCCATTCTGGTTAGCTTTTAATTCTCCTGGTGTTCTTGTACAGCAATGCTATAGAGTATTTTTACACATGTGACAAGCGGCCATATTGGATTGCTGAAACAAAAGAGTTCAATTTCCGGAGGATTATTTTGGGACACCAATATGGCTGCCATGATGTCATGTGAAAACACTCTATTCTTTGGGAGGCAAAGAGCATTGCTCCTGTTGTCGTTTTTTAATTACTTTTCATTAAACGTGCTATTGGACCTTATAGCTTCAGGGTAATGTACAGCATAGACTGTACTTCAAGCTAATAAAGAAATATTAGTGATTTTTTTTCAATATGTTGTTAATCAATACACAAATATTCAAATGAGAATATTATGTCTAATGGGGACAATTAGGAAAGCAAAAAAAATATGAACTAATATTTCGTATTGTTATATTATAACTCTAAAAGGGTGGATAGAAAACAGTTCTTGTAAAAAATAGCAGCCCAGAGTAATTACTAGGAGATGTGCTTTGTTTGTGTTTAAATATAATTATACGTTGTTTCTTCAGTAAATTCACCGGTACCCATTTATACACCTGGGTGAAGAGAGGCACTGAGAGTAAAGTGTCTTGCCTAAGAACACAGCGCAGTAACCCGGCCAAGACTCAAACCCAGACCATCCGATCCGGAGTCTAGCACACTAACCATTAGGCCAGTGTGCCTCCCAACTCTAATCAACTATCATCAATTTTGGCCAAACAAGACAAAACTCTCATGGAAAATTTGATCATCGTCAATGAGAGTGCACAAATGAGAACAAGAATTTGAACTCTCATCAACTATAATGGAAAATTTGATCACGTTTTAAGTCGATGACAGTGCACGAGAGTCAATGAGAGTGCACAAATGAGAACAAGAGTTTGAACTCTCATCAGCTGTTATCCTTGTTTGGTCCAGACTTACTGTTCATTGACTTTAGAAACTAATAACTTTGTAAGTTTTGTGATTTCATGCTAATCATTACCTGATGTTCTATTTGTAGGAAATCTTGCACTGGTTTAGGGAATTTAATGATGAGCAGAGGAACATATTAATCAAGCGACTTCTGGTGAGTAATTAAAAAACTTAAAAAGTCTTACTAAATAATTTTAAAAAGAACAAAAAGGTCAAGGTGGACTCTATACAACAGTTGTTTCAGGAGATGCCAGTCCCTTCTTTCCTGGGAGTCTAATGGTAGTCAACAAGCTGGAGACCATTAAAATATTAGGCTAAGCCTACCAGATTCAGCATTTCTACTAGCCACTTAAGTTAGTGAGAAACCAGGAAGAACCTCATAATAGTCATCAGTTGAACTTGATAGAAACCGATAAATAAATATAAAATCTGACATTTGCTACCAAATAGGCCAGCAAGTTAAAAGGTTAGTCTTGAATCCTGCTTTCCCCAATGGGAACCCAGTTGAGGTCAAACAAAGCATTTACATTCATTTGTTTACATATCTACTAGTGTCAAATCTTGCAGCAGCAAATTGAACCTAGCTAAATGGTTAGCTCAGATTAAATAACAATTATTCCATGAGCCCGCGTTGGATATGAAGTGATAAAATAGCCAATGAGCGCGTAGCGCGAGTTGGTTACCCAACGAGGGCGAATGGAATAATTGTTTTAGTAAAGCGTCCGGAAAGAGCATACAATTTCCGGTCACACGCGCCCCGACTCCCGACTTTCCATTTGACGTAAAACTCCTACTATTGGCTCATAGTCGGAGTTTTTTAGCCAATCAAAAAGCTAGAAATGCAATAGTCGGAGCTGAGAATATACTAATTAGCATTAATTGGCATTCAGACTAATGAACTATGCAATTTTTATTAAGTTTTTCAGTCTGTTTAAATGTAATTAGCTACCTGTACCGGCCTGTGCCAAAAATAGAAACAAAAACATTTTTGTCCAAAACAAATTATTGCTAGTGAATATTTAATTAAAATCTAACACCAACTTAATTAATAAAAAGTAAACTCAAAACAAAAAAATGTATATTTCTGATTGGTACCAAGCACACAAATGTACCTTTAGTTTATAAATACAAGTAGAATGAAATAAGTAAGTAGCATTGATATTTTAGTCTAATAATGGTACTGTAAGTATTGTTAGAACTTAAGCAAAATATTGTATTGTAATCAGAATGCAAGTATCATATGGAGCTGTAAGTAGTTTAAATGTTTTAAGCTAAATGTAGTGAGTGCAAATTAAACTAAAAATTAAAATAAAGTTAAAAAACCTTGATCTTGATCTTGGCTTTGTGGGCTAATTCACTATTTCTGCTGTCAGGTTGATAAAAGTACAAGTTGGATCAGGAAATTAGCATTTGCCTGATCCATATTATATTATTTACTATAAATGTTATGCCTCGTATGCAGATGTAATTAACTACCTGTGTGTTAAAAATAGAAGTTACAAATTAAAATATGTTCAAATGCAAATTAGGGCTAATTAATATAAAACTAAGTAACAAACACAGAACCGAAAAGAAGATATTTATTTGTTACTAACTGGTAATATGCACAGGAAAGGCTCAGGAAAAGTTCCTTTAGATTGTAAGCCTTTGTCTAGATTTTGCAGGCTGCACTGTAGAAAGCAAGTCTTCCCTCCCATGGATTAATAGGAGTAGTTGGCTCAGTTCATGTATTTTTTTGACTGGAGGATATATTATGTTATAATCTAATGTGCAGCCAGGGCAAAATCAGAGCAAACAAATGTACCGGTAGTTCGAAAAAAAACACCTTTTTGATAACCTGTAAATTTATGTCAGATAAAAGGGTGGCTTCATTTTATTTCCTTATTTCTTGAACTCTTAAAAGTTTGTACATTTTGCATTATGTTAAGTTTGTCAAATTTGAGGGGATAAGTCACTGTGTCTAGTCCCTGGAAGAGTTTGTACAAGGGGACTTGTTGCCAGGATTTGTCCCCTTCTCTGCTCTGATTTTAAACTTATCTTATCTTATAATCTGATTTCTTATGTATCTTTAGTTTCATATTTCTTAGGTGTTAGATAGTTTTTCACCATTTATTTTATTTATTTTGTTATTTATTATTATTTGCAGTTCCCCACTGAAAAAATGGCAAGTGGGTTCCCTGGATAAATATAATAATTATTATTATTAGCTACTTTTCATTGTTTTTTTACATATTTTCACATATAAAGGAAGGTTAACGAGAATGCAAATGAGAGCTTGTTGTCAATTCTTTTACTCGTTTGTACAAAGGATATCATATTTCTGAAAGAATACCTCACTATAAAATTTTAGTATTATGTTTTAAGACGAAGGTTTTGAAATCAATAAATTATTAGAATATCTGACACTGGAAAACGTTTGTGATTTTTTTTTTAAAAATATTATTATTATTATTATTATTATTATTATTATTATTATTATTATTATTATTATTATTATTATTATTATTATTATTATTATTATTTAAGGGTCAAGTTGCAGGGATATTTATGTATTCTGACCCTAACATTTTCCATTGCAAACTATCTATCATTTTGCAGGAAGAATGTGATTTACCCCAGATGCACTTGCTGTCTGTCGCAATGGAGCCTGTACTGCACAAGACGTGTCCACCAAATTGCCAAGACATGTTATCCTGGTTGCCTCACCATGTTGCTTTACATATTTTGTCATTTCTTGATTTAGGTAAGAAAGCCAAATATTAACACAAACATTGACCGTTTTTATGCTAGAGACGTTAAAGCTGTCTCGAGACGACTTTAACGGCTAGTATAAAAACGGTAAATAAGACAGACGCCTTTAACGTCTGATGGCTTTAACGTCTTTTTGTAAGAGCGTCTGAACGACGCTCTTAGCAGACAGCTTTAACGTCTCAGACGTTAAAGGCGTCTAGTATAAAAACGGGACGCCATGAACCTGGATGCAATCCCGCCATGTTTCCAGCAAGTTACAAGTCGATTTGTTCGTAAATCCGCACACAAAAAGTTTATTTTTTATTCTTTTTTTCCTGTCAGGCCGTCTACTAAATGTGTCCCGTTTTTATACCAGACACCTTTAACGTCTTAGGCGTCAAAGGCGTCTAGACGACTTTATCGTCTCTAACATAAAAACGGCCATTGAAAGTTTTTTAACATGCAGCTACTCTAATAATAAAAATAATTAATAATAATCACTTTATTAAGTCTCAAATGTTACTAGCTGAACACATAAACTCTCCTTATAGAGGAGTCTAAATCAAATCAATTAGCGTAAAATCAAATCACACGTTGGTTTTCGGGGAGAGGGGAAAACTGGAGCACCTGTAGGAAAACCTCTCGTAGCAGATAGAGCAGAGAACCAACAAACTCTGCCCACTTATGACGCAGAGTCCAGGAATCGAACCTGAGCCACATGGAAGGCAAGCACTCTCACCAATGCACCAGCCCTGCTCCTTTCCTCCCTCTAGAAATTCTAGTTTAGATTCATACTTTCTTTTAAACATTTGTTTTTAAGAGCCCCTACCCCTTGGAATTTCTAATTATCCTCCTTATCTCATCTCATCTTAACTTAACTTCTCCCAGATTCATCATCAAGCAAAAAAAAGTTTGTTTCAAAAATTATTATGTAACGTTTCTTACTAGTGAGTTTGTGCCACTGCAGTCAAGTCAATCATACATGGAACAGTTTAGCTAGCAGTCCTTTCTTATGGCAGAATCTGTGCAGGTAGGTACCTTAAATTTGTAAAGATTTGTTACTTTGCTGGCATTACAGAAGATTTCAAGTGCCGTAAAAGCAAAAACCCGAAGTAATTACTTTGGCCAGTCACCATGGACACAGACAATTCTGTGAACCAATCAAAATGTGTATCAAATACAACTGTAAGTGGTATGAAGCACGGGTAAGCGTGCACGAGCAAGTCCAGGTTGGTTTTGGTTTTACTTCTTTATGAGAAAGTGGCATGAGTTTCTTCAACCAATCACTAAGCGTTCTAATGCAAAATCAAAGCAAACACTAGGGTTTTCAAAATGTTTTGAATGAGGTGTTATAAGTGAGCTTTTTGGTCACAAGCTGATTGCTATGACCAGAGTAGCCTGCGGCATAATAGTTAAGTAGCCGGTGGAACTCCAGCAGCCACTGCCTTGTTTTGAAACCCCTGAATTACACAAATTACTCTCAACACTCTTGAGTGAAAACAGCTCTGTCAAACACAAGTAATTACCAATTAGACATTCATGTGAACATCACTTTATTGGTCAGGTCTACATTCACACTGCTAAAGCTGCTCCTTTTTTTCCTAAAAAAGAAGCACAAAAAATGCCAGTTCACAGTTCACCAGTATCACAGTAAAACACTATTGACTGTAAAGAAAATTAATTGCAAGATGGTTTAAAACTTCATGCTCTTCTCTACTACATGTACTTCACTTTGAGGTTTTCTGTCAACCTTTTCTCGTTTTTCTTGTCCATGTAGTCGTCCTGACTGGCAATTGTCTAGGGTTGGAGAGGAGAAGGAAAAGAATAAGTACACCATGGAAGATGGAACAGTGCAGGTATATTTAATTTTACATATTAAGGAACTAAGTACCATCAATGCTGATTATTATGATCCCTCACCTTTATACAGCTCTGTTTTTATGATTTATGTTCTCCATTTGGGAGCTCTTGAGCAAAGGGATTAAGACGTAATCTGTTAGGACTTCGAGCATTCATTGGACAAAATTATGTACCAAAATGATTTACACCTTATTGCAAGCTTTTGTGTTACTACTTCAAATATATTACCAAGAGAAATCTTTTCTAACAACACCAAACATCGAAAACAAATTTAGAAGTTCCACTGAATCGCTTAAAAGATGTGAGATTTTCCCTATAGCTTTCGAGCTTTGAAATTCATTTTCTCAGTCTCTGATAAGAAATTGTTGTACCAAAATTATTTACACCTTATTGCAAACTTTTGAGTTACTGCTTCAAATATCTTATCAAAAGAAATCTTTTCTAACAACACCAAACGTCGAAAACAAATTTCGAAGTTCCACTATAATTCCACTGAATCGCTTAAAGACAATTTTACAAAATGGCTACACGTTAGATTTTGCCTAGAGTTTGTGATCTTTAAAATTCATTTTCTCTGGCTCAGATAAGAAATTATTGTCGGTGTCAGGGCTGTAATTAAGGGCCGTAACCCGTAACACCTGTTACGGCTGAGTATGCTTGATTTTCCCTTGGTGCTACGGGTGAAATTACCTGTTGTTGATAGAATTTAACCACAAAGTAACAAGTTTGCTACGGGTGTGGAGAACGAGGCTACAGGTGACACAAAACTTAATGACAGCCCTGGGTGTTATCGCAATAATTACTTACATCTTTACCTTTAATTAAGGGTAAAAAATAATGCAATATGATTTAAATTATTCTGGTACTCGATTTTTGTCCAACTTAAATAAATATTACTCAACTTCCTGATGGATTCTGTTTTAATTGCTATCTGCCACACAACATTATTAGGTTTCAGTTTCATAATATAGCTGCAGTTAGAGTGTTTGTCAGTCATACTGTTTTTACAAACCACCCATTTTTTATTTAGGTTTAGGTAGGTGAGGTGGCAGAGAAGTTTATTTTGCTTCTTGTTCTTGTTAAGGTCATTCCCCTGAAATAGAACTGACAATAGATTTTCGTTCAAACTTTGCCCATTTGGTGTTCATCGTAAGGGAATATAAATTTTGTAATGAAAAAGAGGGGTTCCCATATTCGTTTAGGAGCAGGAGCACCTTGAAAATACCCCATAATTCTTTAAAATATCAGCTTCAGAAATGTTTTCATTTGACTAGCTCATGCCACGTCTTATGGGTGAAGAAAAAAATAGGGAGAAAGCAAAACAAGGGAAAGAAACTATAGATATACTGTATTGCCTTCAAGGAACAATTTAATATATGTTTCATTATGAAAGCACGCATTTTCAGTCGACCTTTGTTACTAGTATGCAATGATCTCGAGGCCACAATATCTGTTTGATAAGTTCACGTTTCCGTCGATTATTTATTTTTCTGCAATAGGAATTTGTTTATATTCTTGTTATAGGAAGACAGTCTAGTCTCAGAAAAAGGGTAAAAAAATATAGGTCACCATACTCGTTTACGTGAAAACGACGATTTATCTCCTTCACGAGCAAAGCCGTAAATAAAACACCGCAGTTTTCTTTAGGTGCGCGCGCTGATGACGCAATAAATCGTGCGCAGTAAGGATGCGCAATGCAATACAGGGGAATGACCTTTAGATCACTCTGAAGTTACTTGGCATTGTGATACAAACTTCTTGTTACATTTTCAGTGGAAGAAGATGTTTGCATCAAGATTCCTTTTGCATCAGAACTGGTTAAAAGGAAAATGTGATGTGCGGACATTTCAGGGTCACACACAAGGTAGACATTCTTTTGAGGCTTTTTAACATTTTAAAATAACTTTTTATGACATAACGAGCAGAGACGTGCAATACATTTATGTGTCCACAAAATCCAGTAGTGCACACTTATAGCCTGTGCAAATTGCTTTGCTAAAATAAAATTTTTTCCAAGTGAGTTTTATCATGGGTTTTGATGTAGTGTACATTTCTTCCAGGAATGTTATTAAACAATTTGTCCATGCTGTTAGCTGTGAACTATTGAGTTATGGTCCACATGGGAAGTTTGGAGAGCCCCCAAGAAGCTAGGGTTGCTTGAGCCATTGTCTTGAGCAATTCAAACCCTTCTTTTGTGCCCTCCAAACTTCTTGTGTGCATCATAACTTGATACTGCATAGTGCATGCTAAAGCATGAAACAATTGGAGTGCCCCCAGGCCAGAAGTCCCTCCTGTTAAAACGTGAAGCCAATTGAAGTATTGGAGGGTAGGTGCCGTAAAGGTAGCGACAGAGAAGAGCAGCAATCTCCTCAGCAGCAAGGAGGTCACCATGGCAACCCTGCCACAGCCCACCTCCAAGGCTTCTGTCAACACAACACTGAAGAACCAGTGTGTGGAATGAATACTTACGAAAGACTGTGGGAGGGAGGGAGGGAAACAAAGCGAGCAAGCTGGCAGACAATGAAGCAGAGCACATGGCAGTGCCCCTGCAAACCTCCCTGGAACCCCCCACATAATATTAATGCAGCCGCTGGATTGTCTTAGTTTTAACCTTGCCTAAATTCCATTTAGCCTCATAAAAACTACTTCTTTGTGCTTAAGATGGAGTCCTTTTTGCAGGCATCTCATGTGTCCAGTTTGATGATACCAGGATAGCAAGTGGCTCATATGATAAGACAATAAGAGTGTGGGATATCCAGAGTGGTGACTGTGATGCTGTGCTCACTCTAGCTGGTCACTCTGGGACAGTCCGCTGTCTCAATCTGAATGGTAACCGACTGGTTAGTGGTTCTGTGGACCGATCCATCAAGGTAATAGTGGCTTGAATATGCACTGTACTGTTGCTAGCCTCCCACGCAGATGTCCTTTGGGCTATGTCACGCGTTCCCTCCCCACGGACGACTGATGAATTGACAGTCCACTTCCGTTCACAGGCCGTTTAATCCAGTTAAAGAAAACAATCAGTATTGACTCATTGCATGACAGCTATCCTATCACATGCTGTGAATCATTTTTCCAAAACTGGAAAGTTACCTCTGATTGGTTCATAGCCGTGAATGGAAGTGGACTGTCGATTCAACAGATGTCCGTGAGGAAGGAACGCGTGACAAAGCCCAAAGGACGTCCACGTGGGAGGCTATACTGTTGCCACTTTAAAGTTTGTTTTTAATTTTGATATCTTTGTGACAACATTTTGCTGGCTTCTGTCTGAACTGGTCAGTCAAAACACGGAAACTGCCAAGGACAGGGATGATAAATTGTCAAATTCACTTTTCACTCTTGTGGGAATTTCACAAGTCTCAACCTGAGAATGAAAAACAAGTTGCTGCATTTGATAGGCCATTTGTAACAGAAGCCAACAGGAGTTGTCAAAAAATTATCAAAATCATTACAAAAATTTGCAGCCATAGTAAGGCCAGGGAAGCAAATCATTTTTCCTGTGAAAGGACAGGTCTTTGACTTATAATTAGTCACCATTTTGATTGGACAAAACAATAGCGATATCAGACATCATATCACAGAGCTCCTCAATAAGGCTTGTTTAAAGCAAAACATTGGTGTTTACATTGGAAAGCGTAAAATTGTCTGGACATTCTGTCAGACTACAGAACTTTGAGATTTCATTAGATATTGACAAATTTTGTTCGGCCATTGTTCAAGGTCTGACTGCTGTATGGTGGATAGCACTGTAGCAGTTGTTTTGTTTTTCTTGCAATTTCACTTCCAGAGCTCATAAAGCTTCGTTGTAATTTAAAGTTTTATTTTATATTTTTTTTTAGGTGTGGGATTTATCATTTGAGTCGTACTGGAGTGGTGCTTCATGTAAGGTCACTATGGTGGGCCATGTACACACAGTTCGCTGTCTCCAGGTAAAATGTCATCAAGTTAAATGAAATAATGGTTTGTAAAGGTAATTAAATATATCTAACAATTAGACCACAAGTCTGAGTTTTCCATGAGCGAATAGTCAGTGGGATGCAGCTTTGTTGACTGTCACTCAAAGAAAACGAAGGTGAAATGGCAAAGTCTGCATATGCTGAAGGTCAAGGTCAAGGTCAAGGAGTACCTTTTTATGTCAGAAATGGTATTATATGAAGGGTAAATGAAGGCTTTGGATCTTGGGACAGAGCCTGACCATGTAACAAAAAACTGAGCAACCCCCTCCCCCCTCAGCCTGGAGTACTATTAAGATTATAACTTACATTATTAATGTTATAACTCATCATCCCGTTGTCCTCCTAGGTTGATGACAAGAAGGTGGTTAGTGGATCTTATGATAAAACACTGAAAGTTTGGGATATCAAGACTGGAAGCTGTCAGCTAACTCTCAGGTATTCCAGAATTTATTATATCATGGTGACCAACAGCTGACATGTACAAGCATTTGATTTTTTTTTTCCATGGAATGTTATTCAAATTTACATGTACATGTAGATCTATCTTTTGTTGTTTAGGGGACACAATGCAGCTGTCCTCTGTGTTCAGTTTGATGACAGAAAAATTGTCTCTGGATCATATGACAAGACCATTAAGGTAAGCAATTACTTAGTTAAGCTTTTTATGATTGAGTGCTGGAAGAAGGCAATACTGCTAATAAACGCAGGGCCCTGCCAAAGAGTGGAAGCGCGGTGGCCTAATGGTCAGTGCGCTGGACTGATGGTTAGCACACTGGACTCTGGATCGGACAGTCCAAGTTCGAGCCCTGGCCGGGACACTGCATTTTGTTCTTGGGTAAGACACGTAGCTCTGCCTCTCTCCACC
Source organism: Blastomussa wellsi (assembly GCA_947652115.1). Classification (NCBI taxonomy): domain Eukaryota; kingdom Metazoa; phylum Cnidaria; class Anthozoa; order Scleractinia; family Plerogyridae; genus Blastomussa; species Blastomussa wellsi. The sequence continues at coordinate 1,078,587 of OX393574.1, read as the reverse complement.
CAGGTGTATAAAATAAAATGTTGGGGGTAACCCTGCAATGGACTAGCATCCCATCCAGGGGGAGTAGAAATGTTCCTTGCCGCTTTTAAAATGCTACAGAAACCGGGATAAGCTCCAGCAGTATGCGCTGCTTGGTGCAAGGTTTACCTTTATGTTGAAGTGGACTCCCTGTTTAAATGTTTTAATTATTTATTATTATTAAACTAACCCTCCCCCCCCCACGAGTTACAGCCCTGTTAAAAAACTTCCCTGTACATGTAATGACATGGTGTTATTCTGTATTACAGGTGTGGAGTCTGACAGAAGGATCTTGCCTTATGACACTGACAGGCCATCATGATGCTGTTACTTGCCTGAATTTAACGTTTGACAGTAGAAAAGTCATCAGTGGCTCTCTGGACCATAATCTGAAGTTTTGGGATCTGCTGAATGGAAAAGTGAGTGCCGACCAACAATGAACACTGGGTTTGCAGTTAATGTACCCATAGCTTTTGTAACTTTGCCTTATGAAGGTGCCTTCACAACTGCATCAGATTTTGTTAGCGACTAAATACAGGAATCGATCTGAGCTCCTAATGTGCTGGGAAAAGGTATGGCTAGCTAAATTAGACTACAAAATCACCCAGGGTTAGCCTTCTAAGCACTCCAGTATACAGTCGTGTAATCATCAAATTTTACTGTAATAATTGTTTGCTCCTAGTCAAGTTGCTTAGCGCTCCATGTACACAAATTTATTGTAAAGGGTATGAATAGGTTTGTAGCCAACTGTAACCTGTTAAAACGTCTTGATTTGCAAGATTGCTTTTACCCAAATTTGTTATGCTTGGTGTGTTTTCTTTTTAGAAGTAAAAAACCCATGATTTTTTATGTGTTTCAGTGTATTGGTACATTAGACTGGATCAGATCGGAGGGTCATACTGGAGTTATAAGGTACATCATGAATACACTAATTAAATTTATTACTTTGCTCTTGTTTCACATTTGCCATACTACAACCACAGACAAAAGTAGTTGGGCAGGCTGTTAACATATACCCGATTACAGTAAGTTTTCATTCCAACTTAGGAAACACTAATACTATACTGTTTTAGGACCCCCTCCCCCCTGTCAATGTTGGAATCTCACTTTACAATCTTGTACGTTGAATAGGGGATTGGGAGGGGAAGAAAAAAGTGCAAAGCTTCCCAACGCTTTCGTCTGCAAGTATATTTTGGTGTAGATTCATCTTCGAATTCGGCTCTCCAGCAGATTGTTTCAAATGAGTGGTAGTTTGTAGCTACCTTCGTCTGCATTTAGAGAGGGTTTATGGGTTTGGATATAAATGACCTCTTCTGCACTTCTCATAAACCATCTGTGGTCTAGCGGTAGGATCTCGGTCTTATCTAGGGATACTGAGTGCTCTTTATGACCCTTTGTGGAGAAATGGTTAACTGATTTTCTTACTAGGCAATTTTCCTTCTTAGTGGCTTAGTACATTTCTCACTGAGCTCTCGTGTAAATGCACAATAATATTATTTATTTTAGTGTCTGCATGCTTTCATTTCACTTTTATTTGCATGTTCATTTGTTAGGTGCCTTCAGACGGACAGCTGGAGAATAGTGAGTGCTGGAGACGACAAGACACTCAAGGTAAGATTGAAGTTCCCAAATTACCAATAATAGTTTCAAGAGAAGACTCCATTTCTAATTAACAAGTCATCTTTTTTGTTTTGCAAATCATCCAAAACCAGATGTGGAGCTTGGAAAGTGGACAGCGTCTGCTGACTCTTCGCTGTCACACAGATGGTGTGACATGTCTACAGTTCAATGACTTTAGCATAGTCTCAGGATCATACGACAAAACTGTGAAATTGTGGGACTTCACTCCTTCACACGAATTTTTGACTCCTGGCTGAACTCAACTATTGATGACGTTCAACTAGGTTGGATTCTAGACTCAAGTGCCGCGGTTTTTCTCTGATTAGACCGTCAAGCATGAAGCTGTCATCTTCGATGACTCGGATGTTACAACGCTCCTGCGAAGATAGGGCACATGGTGCCTCGCCTGCTCTGCCCTCCGTCCCACACATTTTTGCCACAGATTTTTTTAAATTATTTTCGATTTTGTGTGATTCCTGTCCATGATTGTATCTTTACTTCTGGGATCCAAATATGAATAACTAACTGATCTAGTTAAAAAAATATGCATTCAGTGATAACATCACAAAAATTGAAATCTACATAAACGAGGCTGATTTTCATTCTTTCGCCATCCGGCCTACACTTGAATCACAAAATTGATTTGGTACAAATGAACTTTTGGTTTTATCCACTTATCCTTATCTGATTATCTGGGCTTGATTTCCGCCTCTCCCTCGAGAAGAGAAGAGGACCGTGATCTCATTTTTCAAATAGCGGCTGGTAATTGAGCCTTTAATTTATCTTGCTGTGGCGAGGAGCTATTCAATAAAATATGCCCCCTGAGTTTCAAACTCTTGCCCGGCCATCACTCATTTATATACCATTTTTGGACAAAAAGGTAACTCTTTATATATCTTCCATGAAAAATGATACCCATTACTCATACTTACAACAACTTCCGGCACCTTACAAACGACTTATTCACAATGTGAACAAAACGGAAGTCCTGGATTTTCGGACTTCCCGTCACTCTGCACATGCACAAAATCAAATCTGACAAATCTGATTGGCTGAAAGCTACAAAACGAGTTCTCTACGCATGCTCACAATTTGGTTGCGGCCAGAAGTCTCGATTCCTTGGTGCTGACCAAACGAATCTCGGCCTCTGGGGACGAGAATGGCACACTACAAGGTGGAAGTTAAATATTTAAATATCTAACGTTCTACCATCAGATATTTAACGTGTACACCCGGTACACTCCGTACAGCGGGAAAGCTCGGTACAGCCGGTACGCTCGGTACACTCGGTAAATTCAAGATTTGTACTTCCAAATCGTAAAATTCCAAATCGCGACGTTCATGATTTTGCCACCAAAATGGCGAAATTCAAGATCAAGATTTGGCCTACCACTTCTCGCCACTTTTATGTTATGCAAGGGTACTAGTACTAGGTTTACCGAGCGTACCGGCTGTACCGAGGGTACCGGCTGTATCGAGCGTACCGGCTGTACCTAGTGTACGGCGGTACCGAGCGTACCGGCTGTACCGAGCGTACCGGCTGTATCGAGCGTACCGGCTGTACCGAGCGTATCGGTTGTACCGAGTGTACTGAGCGTACCGGCTGTACCGAGTGTACCGAGCGTACCGGCTGTATCGAGCGTACCGGTTGTACCGAGTGTACTGAGCGTATAGCAAGTGATGCCTTTTAAATTATTTTTCTTTTCTTTTCTTTTCTTTTAACGCGAGAGAAAAACAAAGTACCAAATTACAAACGTTTGCAGGAAACAAACAGAAGTATCAAGTTGCAAGCGTTGACAATCACGTTTGCTGTCATCCTTGTCCCCAGGGCCACGTGTTTTCTTTTAACCACGTGACCCAAAAAACGAGGGCTCTGGGAACGAGAATGGTTTGCTGGTTAAATGCCATATTCCATTAAACTAAGATTGACGTCAAAACCAAGGTTAAAGTTAAAAAGCTGTCTTGACTAAAGCTTCTGAGAAACGATTTTTATCTTGCCGTGGAAGACGTCACTTTAGTATCAGGAGTAAGTTAAATACACTTGAAATTGTGTTGTTGAGAAAGTGGCGTCTTTACGTTTTTGTGCCCGGAATGAAAGACAAGTGCACATATACAATGCTTGGATCATGAAAAATCATCTATTCTCTACCCTAAGCAAAACATATTACACTTGGAAATGAACGTTGTGTATTGGGCATTAAAAAAAATATTTAAGAAAGTCAAGTAAAAAAGATGACCATCCTGAAGGCCGTGGCAAATGAAGAAACGTTACAGACAGAAATGTTGCCCTATCTGCCCGTCTGCGCAACAGAAACATATTTTGTTTGCAAAATTGTTTCCCAGTTTGCTCAAAAGGAGCAACAATGTGTCCTCGTTTGCCACGGCATGTTAAGTTGAAGATAACACTCTGCACTATCTGAGATCATCTCACTAGTTTAACATATCCTCCAGCCGTCATGACATGAGTACCCGCCTTGGTCTGAACAAAAGTAACCTAGTTCTTGGGGGGGGGGGGGGGAGTGAGAAGTGTCTGTTTGAATGTGGAGCAAGGGCCAGTTACAAATATTTCTTTATGGTTTAGTTACATATTGACAGTTCATTCCTTTTTTTGTAAAAATTTATAAAAAATACAACGCACACAGAACGACATCAATGATTTCAGATAGAACACTTAAGAGCGAGTGTTCAAGAAACCTTTCTGTGGGCCATAGAGACAGCTATTGGCTATCTAACCTGAAGGGTAGATTCTCTTGTTTTTGACACAAGTTTGCCTTAAATATAAACAAAATTACATTGCGCATTGTATAACTTTTAAAGTTGTAGCCTTTTAATTTTAAATAGCTGGGTTCCGTGCGTAGAGTGATTTCGTGCGAGAGGTTGGGACGAGCCATAGTTGAAAAATAGGTCCACAGCGTGTACATGTGCCTGCTATGACAAGCGGCAAACTATGACTGATTTAAATATTACAACAAGGTAGTTGGTGCGAGTAGCAGTTGGGAATTAAATCAAGTTCCAGATTGTTGCATTTTTCAAAGCTATTTATAATGAATCTCCTCATTACTAACAGTAAGCATTTTGTGAAATAAATTCAAAAATCAGGTACTTCTCTTCCCGGATGTAGAGTCGTATAAAATTAAATCCTTACCGAACTCCACAAGAAACCAACAGATCACCCGTATCTTACTAATTTGTTCTACCCTGTACATTCAGCTCCACCCAGCCCTTTTCAACATTTTCGTTACTTTCAGTACTGCACTACCCTGGGTGCCAGAGGGAGTTTTTTTGTTGCAAGGCGCTATCATTGAGCGGCGGAGCCGCGATCGGAACGACCAAAAAAAACCCTCTGGCACCCAGGGTAGTACTGCACTGACATTTTCATCAACAGACTCTGCCAAAAACTCGGCAAGCATTTTGGAATTGTTAGACTAAGGAAGCTTGCTTCTCGAGAAAATTCAACTGCTTAGCTAGTCTGCGCAGTTGGTGGTTTATTTTGGTAGCGAGCGCGATGGAAACCATAAGGGAAAGCCAATAAACCGCCAGCTACCCAGGGTACATACGTTTCATCACAATCCTGCGTAAATTAAACCAAGACCACGGAAAAAACAGTTCAAAGCGAACTGTATTTGTCACTAAATAGTAAATCCAGCTTTTCCTAACGTTCCTTCCGAAAAACAACACGAAATAAAGTCCTTGCCTGGCCATTCAATGAAACATCTCTGTTGAAAATATTTGAGCAATTTAACTATCGGATACATTATTTGTTTACATGGGAAACTTTCGGACGTACAGTTTACTGTTTTAAAAGTCCCAAATTTAAACGTTCAGAAATTTTCGAAATTCTGAAAGTTTAACGATATCTTTGTACAATCGTGACTTCTTTTTCTCTTTGTGGTGGCAAAGACTTGACAGCGTCATTCTTTGGTGGTGCACCCCTCCGAAGAAAAATCCTGGATCCGCCCCTGAAAAGACAACAGGGACCAGATCGGAGTACGAGTAGGACTTCCGAATTTCCGTCCAGTTACGGTCCCAGAAGCCTCACTCTTCTCAGTTACTAACCAGCAAGATTGCTGTAAAATGTGAAAGCATAGGCACGAGAAATTAGTCTGCAAAGTCGTACTCGTACTCAATCTCGTACTCGAACTCCGATCTGTGTTCCGTCATGCAATTAATCATTTCAATCGATTTTCAATGTCACTCCAAGCATTTTAATACTAGTATCAACAAGAACGATTAGTCATTGCTAGCAACAAAACGGTGGCATTACTGAAGAGATTGCTGAGGGAAACGTGGTCACAAACTTCACCGTTGAGTCAGCCTCCAAATTCTTCCTTGCAGAGAATTTAGCGACCAACCGGAGGAGATTGTGCTTTCCATTTCGCTACAGGACGTTCCGTTCCTCTCGTTCCTTTTAAAAGGGCCTGGAAACTGAAGATGTTTTAAAATGGTAAGGAAGTTGCCGATGTTTCGTTCCGAACGGAAAAAGAGGCCTTCCTCTGGAGGTTGTCACAATTTCCGAACTGATTTTCCGGAAAATTGCCTTTCCACTTGACTTCAAACTGAAATTTCCGAAATGTTTGGCTAAATGGTAAGCACCCCAGGAATTCCCGGTTCTTTTTTTTGAATAGCAAAGCCGTTTAGTTTCACCTTTCGCTGGCTAAGGATGAGGCGGATTTACAGTTCAAGGAACCTTCCGATTAGAATGGTAATTTAATGCTTATGAACGTATCAAACATCAAGAACAACAATTTTTCCATTCGCACCAGAAATTTATTTCAACACACCAAAAGTAAATAAAAGGTTACAGTCGTGATTAAATAATTGAAAAGTTTATGACAAAGCTTAAGTTAGCTACTTACAGCTTACAAGTACCAATAAAGTACCTCGATCTGGAACACACGGCGCCACAAGCTTGTAGCGCTTAAATACTACAGTGTCTAAACAAAGGTAATGTATTTTATTTATCCGAAATTGATTTAGAAGTTCCCATTTCAGCATCGAGATTATTCTTACGATTGCTATACATTTCTTTAGAATTCTGTTTAGGAGAAGTCAAATTCAGATCGGGGCCTTCTGTCCCACCACCTGTCTACTAAAATTTGTCACAAAAATGAAAGGAGATTTTATAGACTAACCACTGCAGATATCATTAAAGGATATGCATCCCCATATTATAAATAAAATTATAAAGATATTAGTTAATTCCATTACAAGACCATGGCAAATTATCTAAATGTAGTTTTGTTACATGAATCAATTTCTACAAAATATTCTTACAAGGCCCTGCCAGAGGGGTCTCCATGCCACTTGTCTGAATTTAAAAATGTACTGTGTCGGTATTTTGTCTTTATTTCTCAGTACCTTGATGTTGCTGTCAGAATTTTGGCCAACAAGATTTTACTTTGTCGCAGTTTCACCTGTGTGCTGTTGCTACTTTTTGGGCCATGTCGCTTGTCGGAATTTACCCTGGCAGGGCCTCTCTTATGCCAGGTCTCTTAGAGGTCATAGTACAGTGATGTTGGCAAAAATGCAACGAACACACAATTCTTGCCAGCAAAAATTGCATCTTCCAGTCCAGCTATTTGCATGTGTGCACATTTTGGTACCATGACAGCTAAGAGATCACTTTGTTTTACACTTAAGGGAATCTATGCTCTCGAGACAAGTTGGCATTGCATTGTTTTAAGTAATGTATAAATTACAAATTTTACTGATAACATTTAAAAATAATACTAATACATGGGAAAGATTATTGCTTTTAAATTTCCTGTGCACCACCATTTTATGACGTCATTGCATTGTTACAGCAATTTGTAAGGAAGCAGGTGTTCTTTTGTGTGAAACAGTAAGGCAATGAGGTGACATAACTATATCTCCCTTGCTCAGTTAAATTTATAATTTCAGCATTATTTCTAACAGGTAAACATAGACTTGTCTCAAGAGCAGAGGTTCCTTTTATGAAATAATAATTATTATATGTATTTTTCCCATGCTAGGTTCACTTAGCCAACAAGAACCTTTTTCATCACATTGCAGAATAAATGCAAATCATATTCCTTCTTGGAATTTGAGAGACAACCAGTGTCTCACAACCCATACAAGTTTATAATTCTTGTGAAAAATGCTGCCAGATGCAACTTGGTCTTTCAATATAAACTTAAGTGGCATGGAATAAAAGAACTTTTCCTTTAGTTATTTTTCTTCTCAGTGCAAAGTCATCAACTTAATTTAACTTATCTAAGTGGTTAAACTGCTTTTTGTACAGTATTCACAGAGCAAGTATGCTAAATGAAAAAACACTTGTTACCTTCCTGGACATTACACAAAAAAATTCAGTGATATACAGTTTATTATAAATTGACAATTAAAATTACAGTTTTAACCTCAGAGCTTATTACATGTTGTAATTGTATCTTAACAAAATTGTCGATTTTGAATGGTTCTGCGTGTGCCTATTTGCTGCATAATCGGCACACAATCACAGGTATCCAACATACATGCAGGTATCCAATTTGAACAACTTCAAATTTGATATCTGTAATTGGACACCTGCACCATTCACACATCAATCACGTACACTTTGACGGGTTCATTCTTGCTGTTTTCCTACTTTTTGCACAAAAGGGTTTCTCAAATCACAAAAGAGGTTCACACAAGAGTATCTAAAAGACTTTGTTACTAACCCTGAAATATGTTATTTATGCAATAATTGCTAACAGGACTTTGTGTCGTACAATTCAGGTGTACTGGTAATCGTACTCGTAATTTCAAATCACTTGCCCGATTACTCCCTGAATTGTACTCCACTCAGTCCTATTACCATTACAACTTGACGTTATACGAAATGGATGCAAAATTATATATTCCCGATATCAATTTTAATTTCCCTTTGTTTACACATAGTTGCAAGCCAGTTTATGATTTAATAGAAACAGTTTCATCACTGACTTGACCAATAAATATTGAGGATTTATTTGTAATCACAACCAATTACATTGAAAACATGTCAGAAGGGCAGTTTTCATAGATTAAAGGAACCTTAAATATTAGTTTTAGTTATTACTCTCATGTTGTTCTTACTTATTAATTCACAATATCATCTCACAAGATTAATACTATCACCACCTCAAGAGTCACAGAGTATACTTTTGAACTTAACATACAGGCAGAATATCGTAGTAAATATTATTACCACTCTCCTTTCAATCAAATCTTAAATCATTAAGCTTGCAATCACTTACAATATTTTTCAAGCAACATTTACCGAGTCAGAGCAAACTTGGAATACGACCACTGATTCAAACTGATTAAATTTTGATTAAGAAAAGAAAACATCAAAAATGTTTAACATCAACCAACCCAACTGCTTGATTTTATTTAAAGGTTCACACCACTCCTGAAGGGAATGTATCTTTAAAACGCCATTTGAGCCATCTTTCAACATTTCAATTCAAATTCAACCAAGCCTGCATAATAATATAATTTGTATTTAAATATTCTTAAGGAGTGGCTTTTCAACTAAATTCTTGGGGACATAATCAAACTGGTAGAGTATTTTTACCAACAAAATTTACTTGTATGAGTAAATTTAAGCGTCTTCCACTTAAAGGGGAATTTTCAGCAAACAAGACTTAACATTGTGAGGCCAAAACTAGTCCATGATCACTGAAGCAATTAATTATTCAAAAAATATTTCAAGTGACTGATGAACACAGCCAAATCTTTTCAATCATAGCTTTGTTGTCGTGCAAAACAGCTGTTTCACAGAAACACAGTTCTTTGATCCTAGCACAATTTCACAAATAGACAAATGGTTGAACTTGTCTTGATAAAAATGTTCACAATTTCCAAATTTCCACTTCTGTTTACTTAATAATTAAATGAATGCATTCCAGATTCTAGTTGTCTCATTTTTTCCATAGAGAAACCCTACTGCCTTTAACAGTTTAAGAATAAATGCCAGAGAATTATTTTGGTTCATGTATAACTTACAGGAATCAGTCAGAATATAACCAATGTTTGGTTCTCAAGAACATTTTGTCAACTGTCAATCTTGTAGAAGCCAAGCTTGTTAAAATATGTACATAGGAAAGGTCCGCTTTATTCAACAATACAAGTCAAATGCTTCAACGGACTTTCAAGCCGAATCATGGAAAAAATAGGGTAATTTTGCAAGGCGAACACAAGCAGTCTTTGAAAAAATAATTATCTTACAAGTCAGTTAAAACCAACTCACGATAAAATTATGTTTGCATTAAAATAGAAAATGTATTTAATATTGAGTTGTGCAATAAAAACAAACTGAAAACGACTTCGCTCCAACGAAGAGCTAATGCTCGAAACGTCAGCTCTTGAATCTCTTTACGGTGGCCAATTGACATTATCAACCCAGTTGATAAAACCAAATTATATTGAAAACTATGTTGTTCAGCAGTACTGAAACATAAGTTGACTACAGGTGGCATCTAGCACAAAGCATAGAAATATGACAAGATATTTTTTAACAGAAACATTTCCCCTTCAATTTTTGAGTTTTCTAATGACACAATTTGAAACAAATTCAAGATGTTACAACATACTCAAAAAAATTTAGACTGACAATTCATTCTTTATTATAACAAGGCAATAAACATGAATTTTGCCAAAACATTATTTTTTAGGACTGATATGCATCTTTAACAGAACACCTAGAATTTTTTAATATATTACTTTGGCCAAGGTAACTTTCACTTTGATTTTACCTTAAATAATTTCAACCGGTCATAAACATTAAGATTTTTATGGCATACCAGTTGAGTGCACGTGGAACTGCCTTGACGAGCAATTATAGTTGACCAGGCCAGGAAAATATTCCAGATGCGGACAATTCTCCCGTACTTTTTCATCATGGCTGCTTGGTTTTCGGGGTTCATCCAGTTATCATACCACCGATTGATTGTCAACGAGTAGTGCACCCCAATGGTTTCTGACGAATGGATCTCAAAACCAGCCCTCTCAAGCTCAGTGACAATCCAGCCCAATGGACAGCTGGCATCCGCCCCTGGGAAGATATACTTCGCCATAAACAGCCCCCAGACAAAATCTTCCCATTGCCAGGTACGACGCAACCCAGCAATCTGGAGAAAGAAGATGCCGTCATCTTCCAGCATGTCACATACTTGAGCCAGAAAGGCCTGGAACTTTCTCACACCAACATGCTCCGCCATTTCCAGACAGGTGATTTTGTTGTATTTTGTGTTTGGTATATCACGATAGTCCATGCACAAAAACTTACTACGATCACCGAGTTTCTTTTCTGAAGCTACTGCCGCACCCCATTCTGTTTGACGCTTGGCTAAGGTAACGCCGACGGAGTGGGTTCCGTGATTTTCTGCTGCATAATTGACCAAGGTACCCCACCCACAGCCAATGTCTAAATGTCGATCGCCTCCTTTCAACTGACATTTCTCGCCCACTGTTTTGAGCTTGTTCGTCTGCATTTCTTCAAGGGTTTCCGATTTATCTCTGCAAATCCCTGAAGTGTAAATCATCATGGGGCCCAGAAATCCCCGATAGAAGTCATTGCCTCGATCGTAGTGATCGCAAACCTGTTCCGCGTCTTGATTTTTCGAGTGAAAAATCACTTCGGGTAAAAAGTTACAAAGCAAAAACTTGATGTGATAAAATGTCAGTTCAAAAGTCGCGAATTGATGGCGGTTTTCCAGGGCTTCTAGGACATCACATTTAAAGTCTAGCTTGCCGTCTGCGTAGGCTTCGTAAAGAACTACCATAGGGATTTTCCGGTTGGCGTATTTTTCTGCCAGTCCTTGATCACTGAATTCAATGAACCGTTTGACGTTCGGTGTTTTTGTACCGCTTTCAGCGACACTCATTCGGTTGAACGCCATCATAAAAATACAAAATAAAGGCAGAAATAGCACAGCGACGGCTATCGGATAGCACCAAAACGGTAAGCCCAAACCATATTGAACCAGAGCTGGGGAAACGAAGAGAAAAGCGAACAATGCGTTGTATGAAATTTTGTGCCACGCCAGTTGATCAATTCCTTTTAGCTTCTTGTCCGTTGCAAAGCCATTTGCTTTCAGCCCACCGTTTTGAATTCTTTCCATCACATATGAAATCCAACAGCCCTTCTCTGCGATTGTTGTGGAACGAAACTTGCCTTTACCGGCGAAATTACAGGTGAAAACCTAGACCAAATCTTTCAAGCGAGTGACATTGACTGAACATTCACAGCTGCGCTTGTCTGCAAAATTTATGGACAATGGCTGGTACACGTGTCGTAAGGAATCACGTGATCCAGGGTATCACTGGGAAAACCCAGAAAAAGCTTCTCCGATCATATGATCAGATTCAATTAATTTGCACGAGCAGGTTTTTAACCATTTCCAGTGGCTATTCTGTGTCTACTCAAGGTCTATATTCCCTATGTTTACGAACGCGGCGTGATATTCTTGTTGTTTCCTCTAACAACAAGTGATAGACATTTCAAAACAATACAAGATCCAATAGAGTTTTCTCGCTCGATCGATCGACCTCAGACGACGACTAACCTCGGACAAGCGACGAAATCAAGTTTCCTTCTGGCCGGTTTCAATGTTGTTTTTATGTGATTGGATAAAAAACACGTACATATTGATTTCGCATGCCGCACCACAAGTGAAATGCGTTCAAGCGAGACACTAAAATTTCTCCCTTTCCCCGCTTTTTTATGAGTTTCCTTTGTTTTCGACATCCATAATGGAATATTTATTTTTCCAATAAGCACAAGTTAAAATGAAGCAATTTGATAAAATAATAGCAAATCGACTAATGTGTCAAGCAAAAGAGATTTGCATGATAAATTCTCATTTTAACCCTGCTTGAGGAGTGATGTAGAACAGGCTTCACTATTTCGGGTGCATATAATAAACCCCAATTTACTCTGTACTTCACTTTGTGTTAACTCTCATCTTCTACTTAATAGAATTTATTTATTGCCTTCCAAAATTTGTAGAGAATCTACGTTCGCAGACCAAGCACTGGTCATTTATTTCGCATTGCTTGCCAATTTTTCATCCATTATAATTTATAGTTCTTTCATTTATGATACGTTTTTAAAAATAGCGTCGACTCATGTACTTAAAAATCCGCGTACCGTTCTAAATGTGCGAAATGAACAGATGGAATCGAATTAGAAAATTTGATTCACTTTTCATCAGTTTCCCACAAAAATGATATGAATTGACATCTGGACAAAGACTAGAATGCTTTGAAGTGGGTTCGGTTCAGAGTCGGCCAGAGTCCAGCACTCACGAGACAGTTTTACATTAGCATGATGTGACAGGCTTCGAGAAGTGCTCAGAAATAGAGTTGAAGGGGAGGGAGGTTAAAAACAGGTCACTTTGACCCTAGAAGAGGGACCGGACCCATGCTTACCGCGAAGTGAATTTTGAAGTGGCCTGATTTTCAGGCGGTCCCAGAGCGAGCAACCTCGAGTCGTCTCAGAATTAAGCCAACTTAACAATACCCGGAAGGAGGGGGTAAGTTTCTAAAGAAACTGTGGTGCTGCGTAACTTTCGTTCTTGGGTGGGCAGACCTGTGACCTTCCCCTTTCTAACCAAAATACAAGTGGAGTTAACTGTGACAGGCTCCAGATGCGAAAAAAACAGATGAAAAACTTGCGATGTTCAATTCCGGCTGAACAATAATTCGCAAAATCAAAAGGGCTTTTGCAAGTGGTTGAATTGTCTCGCTGTTGTGGCAGGTGCTTAATTAGCGGATTTCTGTCTGTCAAGGACTTCACCGGTGGCTGTTGTTGTGCTAGTAAGATCCCACGGCGAGATAGCGTGGTTACAAAGCATGGAGATTATCCACTCGGTCGCCTTCCCCATCCCTTCCATTTTGGGTGCTCAGCTCACACAAAGCTGCCATATCGAGCGTTTGCACTTCTCATTTCACCCCGAAACTTAGCAAAATATACGCCCAGGACTGGGGTAGTGTCTCGAAGTAAAATGTATAGCAGTATAGGGGATACCGAGGGGCCCACTTTCACCCACAAGGGATCTTTGGAGTTGTTGGAGCCCCCCCACCCCCGTATTGCCCGGGCGTTCCCTGTCTTCCCCAATTATATACTCTTCTGCCGGCTTTTAGCAATTGATAGGCCTGCGTAGCTGGCGGTTTAGTTGGGGTCGCGCGCGCGCAAGCGAGCGGTGAAGCCGCGAAAACGTTCGTCCGCACAGGCTAAGCAATTTAAAAACACCTTCACACGTTTCGCACGTTTTTATTAAGTTTTCCGTGTTACAATAACATGTCACTTTAACTGTTCTCTCTGAAATATTTACATTGCATGGAAAGAGAAATGAAATATATACACAGATGGAAAAGCTCTGTACAACAAACATTTTCGCGATTTTGGGGAACGAAATTTCTTCTAATATATAAGCGATTTCCTTCTTATCATGACAACAATTTTCGCGATAAAGAGACTGGCGAAGATTTCTTGTTACAAGGTATCATTGTTTACTCTTAAAAGTATGAAACTTTCGGGATTGGCTTGGATGTCAGTGGGTGGATGGACTGTTTTCGTAACAACTTTTTAGACGCACACAAACAGCTTCCGAAATTTTATCGTGCAACGAAAACCTAGCGCGAACAAACACGAAAATTCTGAAAATATGACGTAATGTAGGCGCAATGAGCTTACGCCATGTTACTTATGCTGCATAGCAACTTCGCCAACTAACCGCGGGCTTTGTCCGTCCGGTTTTGTGGCAATTGCGACCAAAAATGATATAGTCACGTGCTAGAGATGATCAGCTGGTTTACGGCAGAAGGGACAGCAGTTCTTCTGTAACACCAGAAGTTCGTAGTCATCGGTGTGGAATAACTGAAACAGGCGGAAAGGAAACATCAGCTTTGGAAACCATTTTTCACATCCTGAATGTAGGAGACGGGGAAACGTTCAACAGAGAAGCGCGAGTGACGTCGTTAACTCCCACATGACTCAGACAAGGAAACCGCAACGGCGGTGGATTTGAAGCTTTGTTGAAGCACGAAATAAAGACGGGGTTCCCGAAACATTTTTTGAAACGAATACTTTGCCTTCATTCCATCTATTTCCCACACAAAAAGCCCATATTGTTTGAGTCTCACAAGGGGAGTTGTGGAGACAATCCAATCTCGCGCGGTGGGGTCATGAGAAGGGAAGACATAAAATATAATATACACGGTAACATACAATCACTTGTTTCTCACAAAAGAACAAAGCTACTGTGATCAAGACTCGTCGCGAGAGCATGTAGGAAAGATTTGCCGACTCCGGCAAAGTCTTCTGTTCAGTGACGAAGTTCAGAAGTGCAGTCAAACCAAAAGGAAATACACAATTAGTGCTGCAAGCTTACATGGTTGACACAGTCTTGCGCGCCCACTTACCCGGTTACACGATGAACAAAGCGTGATGGAAACATCCGGCAGCAACGATCGATAGTACTGGTACTTCAAAGGAGAAGGCCATTGTTTTACCATGACCTCGCGGCTGTTCATGGCCTGCAGTGTCGACCGACCCACGCGGACAGGGACAAACTCTGATCCACCTTGCTGTGAGAAAAATAAAAGCCTTTAAATATATCTCATAGTTTATTTCTCTGGCTAAACCTTTCTCTGGCTTGTGTTTAGTCCACACCCCTCCCCCCCCCCCCCCCATTTTTAATGCTAGGGACCGCGATTCAAACTTCCTCGCCCCTTTCACGCTCCATAAAAGGAAACGACCGATACACGGGCTAACAGACAAGATAATCAACAATGCAAATCATCCATTTTTTTGATGGATTCAAGAAACATAAGACACATTAACAACACATGGGACCTTAAAATACAAAAAAATACAACTTCAGGAAAACCTAACAACTGCTTAATTTTGTGAAATGACAAAGAGGAGTTCATTTGGAAGTGGAACCTGGCATAGAACGGTCATGGCAGAGCTCAGTGAGGTAAAACTCACATGGGACGAGGCGCGCAGGGCTAAATGGGAGGACATTGTTGTTGCCTTATGTCCCACAGGGGATGAAGAGGATTAATAAGTAAGTATTAGGAAGTCCCAGGGAATGACTAACAACTGTATCGTTGGTTATATTGTTTGTTCGTAAAGACAACATTCACATTCGAATGAGGCGAAAGGGTCAAAACATCGCACAACACAATGCACAATGACCCGTTAGCCTCGTTTGTATGTCAAACCGCTGAGAACTCCAATAAGAAAAATTTGAAAATACGAGGGTTAAAGTCCACTTTTAATTTCCTTTTCTGTTATTTACATGACAAAAAGAAAACGCACGAGCCTTTTAAGAGACAACTTTACTAATTACTGGTCTGGTCTGGTCTTTCCGTTGTTCGAAAATAAAAATATAATATAATTCTGATACAATTAACAAGATTTGAAACTAGAAATTAAAACGCACTCGTTATCTGCGAGCACCAAACGCAATCTCCCTGCGTTATTAAGTTAGAATTTTTACAATTTAAAAAAAAGAGGAATTCTACAAGATCGTTTACGTTTTTGACAAATTGAGCACAGATTATGTTCTTCCTTGACAACAGGTCAGTGAATAACGTACTCAAGTAAAGGTTATATGGATTAAACAGCTGCAAGATAGAATAATCAACCGTAATTGAATTTTTTCCGAGCAACCCTTTTGTTGACTCATAAAAAACAAAACCTTTTACATATAAAAACGAAATGGAAACTGCTAATCCTTACCGTCTTCAAAGAGAATAAACGGTATGTTTGAAGACCTTTTTGCATGCCAGTTCATGTTCAAAAAGAATGCGTTGCTATACGAGACACGACAGCTCAGCCGACAATATGGGGCAGTATAATTTAAGATTTTTTAAATTTTTTCTTCGTTGACAGCAAGAACCGAACCGCGGCCGCAAACTATTGTTTGTGGTTTCTGCCGACGTAACGGGAAAAGTTTCACATTTGCGGTAAATGTGAGAAAATTATTATTCTAAGAACGGTAAACAGAATTAACAAGCTAATGTTTGCCGTTTGCGGTTAAAATTGGTACATACACATATCCATGTTCAGTGAGAGGAATAGCCTGCGATCAGCCGTTCTTATTTTCCACGGCGGAAGGAAGAAACAAATAATGTTTTTCTTCTTCCCGCCGCAAAAAATAAGTACGCCTGATCGCAGATAATGAGAGAAATAGCATCGTACTAGCGGGTAGTTCATGTCATATTTCGCTTCGATGGGAACCAACCAACCAAAAAATCCCTTGAATAGTCATTCTAACATGTTATATCTTCCACTCTGTTAAAGATATAACTCATTTTTTTATTTAATTTAAAGTAGTCTTTCTGGCATTGCCAGATGTTTCCAGAGCCAAGCAGAAGTCATAAAATTATGCTCTGAATATTTTCAGCGTTATGCCGTTGTTAAGAAACGAACATATGAGACCTTGACCGTTAGACTCTTCAATCATACCACCTCAGCTGAACTCTCAGCTGACAAACGGGTGAAGATGATATGTAAATTTACTTTAATTTCGCGATTAAATTTCGCGAGCGTTTATCACGAAAGAGAGAACAAAATAAATAAGATTAGCCTTTAATCCAAGCTTTTAGTAGAAAAATAAAAGGATTTGGATTTTCCTGAATATTCATCGGGCATTCACTCTTGTAATAGTTCGACTTAATTTTCTATCGGAAATATGATGAACTAAATTGAATTTTTTTGTTTATTGAAACAGGGCGGTTTTCGAATGTATTGCTGTAGCCAATCACAAAAGAGACAATCAGGTGAACTTGTAGCCGGTGCAAAGCCACCATTGGTTTTGCTTTAACTTCTGATAAGATTAGGCGAGATTTTTAAGGTAATCACTAAGTGTCTTAATGCAAACCATTGCTTATGCGAATTTACATTCGATACTCAAGTGAGTCCATCCTCGGAAACCCAGGGGAGGTTTGTCGGGGCGAAACGAAGTAAACTCGGCAAAAATCGGTGCGACGAAAGTTTTCAACAAGACTAGTGTTGCTCTTATATTGAAAAGTTTATTTCGCCCCGACAAACTGCTCCTGGGTATCTGAGGATGAAGTGAATTCAGCAAAAAAATATCAAGGCTCTTGCACTGCGAGAAAAGCGCTCGAATACGAGTAGCTTGATTCGAAATGCAAAAGGCGTCTTAATTATAATTCAAACATAATATATTAATTTACTATTTATCACCTTTTTCCTCTTTCGTCAAATAATGTATGCAAAATCGAGTAATTCGGGTAATTCGTGTTTTACGAAAATTGAGTAATTCGTGTTTTAGTAATTTGTGTTGTATGTCCTTAACACCGCCTGCCTAGATTAGCTCGCTATTTGCAGGCGGTGCTTACTGATTGTAAAAAGATTTTCTTGCAAACTAAATAAACTTACAAACTTACAAACCTGGGATATCCTATTAGAATCCGGCCTGTTTTTCCATTTTCAAATTGAACACTCCAGGTGCGCATCACGTTTTCAATATTGAACACTCGTGGATACTCCAGGGACACTTCACGTATTCAAATAGGATATTCTTGAATATTCCAGGTGTACTTCACGTATTGCGTACGCCTTGAATACTCTAGGATTCTATGGCATCACAATGACCTATTCGAGGCTAGAATACTCCAGAATATTTTTCATTTGGCCCAGTGTTGATAACGGAGCCCTGGCCGAGGCACTACGGGGGGGGGGGGGGTAACCCTGCGATGGACTAGCATCCCATCCAGGGGGAGTAGAAATACTCTCTGTCATTTCATGCTAAGGAAACCAGGGTAAGCTCCGGCCGGATGGGCCACTAGCTTCACCTTACTGCCATGGTAAATAAAAGAATGCAACTACATTTCCAGTTAACAGATGAGATATTTTTAAAAGTTCACCTCAAAACTCATCAGCTTAGCAGTAAAAGGATCCTCTTCCTCTTCTTCCGGAGGTTCATCTGTCAACTGCAGGGACTGGAAGTCTGGTCAGCAGTCAAGGAATACTTCATGTACTTGGTACTCAAGCGTACCCATAATTTAACACAACTTCACAAACCTGTTTCGACGGTACATCCGTCTTCGAATACGCGCGCATTCGATTCTGTAATTCCGTTGTAATTTTTAATTTAAATTTGTATCGTATTGCTTCGTAACGTAATGTAACGATTGCTTTGTAATTCTCGCGCTATATAATCTAGCTATTACATTGATAGCCGTCACACTAACGAAGACAGATGTACCGTTGAAACGTAACCTGTATCCATAATTCACAAAAACAGGATAGCGTGCAATACCTACTGTTATTTACCTTGTTTTCGGAACCTAACTGCACTGGTCTCAGAGGTTTTCTTTCTTCTACACTGAGGAAAGCCGCTGCGGCAGTCTCGCGACTCATTTTAAACGCTTCGTGGCTCTTTGATTGATAAAAACTCTGGAACCAGGCTAGAAACTAATGAAAAACTTCGAACAACCGTGGCGCTAGTGTTCGAAACACCAGCGCAGCACAAATGCGTGTTTCTCGAGAGTCATTTTTTATGGTATGAAGGATACTGCCCATATCTCTCTCCTGCCAGTTGGAGCGCTTCTTTTCTGGACCTCTCGCTGGTTCAATCTCAATCAATTTCAATGCATCCTCGTCACTAGAAAATAACAAGAGGGACGGAGAAGTATTTATTATCAGAAAACCTTCGATACCCTTTCTCTTTCGCCTTCTCTCTTACCTGATGCCATCTTCTAGAACAAACTCGACCAATGGAAGAACCTCTAACCAAAACCAGAAACAGAAACAGAAACAGTTTGTAAGTAGTCATATCATATAAGTGGTTTTCTGACCCAAAGAAATCAGAAAAAGGAACTATCAAACCCCGAAACAAACACCATGAAAATTGGGATTTTTTAATTTCTCAAATGGACTTATATTGTTCGCTTCATTACAATCGGTCGAGATTTGGAAAGAAAATTGTCTATAAAAAATGGCAGGGGTCGCCGACCGTTCAAGGAAGTATGAGAAATGTGAACACTGTTTTTTTTTTGAAGGAAAAGGACTTGCTACTCCTTTTAGAAAGGGAACAACGGTAATACAGACTGGTCAGAACTCACCGAAGGATGAGAACGAATAAACAAACGGCTGTCTACAGTTTATACACTGGTTGCCTTTGTTGTTCAAGAGAGGATTTGTAGTGGAACATCGATAGCACAGAGGAAGCAGATCCTGCAAAGATAAAATATCGTTTCTAAAACCAATAATGGCTTCATTTTGTGCATCAGTACTCGATGCATGACAGGAACCCATTAGCAAGAGAGGATGGCTAACGATGGCGAGGATGGAAATGGATTGAACAAATTTAACTTGAAGACGCGAGGCTTACGTGTTTCTTTTTTGTTGCAACGGTGTTCTTGGTAGCACAAAATTTCGCGTATTAGATAGAATTTTGCGCTTGTGACTCGCTTATTGACTTACCTCGCTGTCGTGGAAAGGTTTAGAGCGAATGGTGACACTTCCCAAGTCGATGGATTCTTGAAAACGCGGAGGAATCTTTAACGCCTTTTTTAAAAGGAAATAAAAAGAAAACAACCATGACATAAGATCCGTGAAGGAACTATTTTCAAGAATCCAACCTAGGTCACATTTCATGGTGGGAGGGGAGCGCTCTCACCACTGCCCCAATCCTACTTCCCACAAATTGGGAATGACTGCAAGTTTACTGGCGTAATATTTTGCAGCACCTTTCAGATCACAGGACAAATATTGTGAACGCACCTGTAACTTGTCATAAGCAGAGCGCGCCATCTTGTACGCTCCCAGATTCTTGCTTTGCTTGGCAAGTGCAAACAACGTAGAACTGGAAATGGTCAAGGTCCAACTATTGTTCATGAAAATTATTGAAAAATTCCCCTGATACACCAAGAAAACAACACTTTATTGTTTCTCTCTCTTTCCAACGTATGCAGATGTTTAGTCTTGGGTCGTCACGCAATACCACTCTTTAGTGGAGAGGAGCGTTGTGTGACTATCCAATGATGACTGTAAAGGAGAGGGTCAACTGTAGATATTTGTAACAGGTCAAATAAAGGATACACTCTAGACACTCCAGGTGGAATCTCTTTCACCAACATATGCAGCAGATAGCGAGCGATGTTAAATAGCGTCTCTGGCAGGTGAGATGTGAATGGCTCATCCTGCAAAACAACAACAATGAAACATTTCTAGCCAATCTCCCACAAAATACACTGTGAGTTGGTATCACTTTATGGCGGAGATAGGCACTGAGAAAATAAGTGCCTTATGCAAGAACATTACAAAACACATGACCCGGATTGAACTCTGGCTCAATAGTTCTTAAACCCGAAGCACTAATGATCACTAATCATTGGGCGACTGCATTTCCTGTTCAACAATATGACTTACCGTGTATCTCTGTATGGAGTGATACAAATGGTAGATCTCAGCTTTCTCTTGGTATTCGTGGAATTTGTCCAACATTTCATAATCGGGTTCAGCCTGAGCATTGTCTGTAAAGGAAAATATTTTTCAATGAAGCGTTCATTTATATCTCAGAAATTTCAGTAATCTTCATAACATTCCCACGAACTGAGTGGTTAATGAAGTGTTTTATAGTTTATTTTTGTGTTTGCCAACCGAAATAGTTTTAATCAATCACAGCGACAATACCCTCTTGTCAGATACAAGTCAAGTGATTTGCCTCACGTCAACTTTCCCCTCACTTTCCACTCGTTGCTCATTTTCTCACGCTTTCCACTGATTCCACGTATTCGCTTCACGTTTTTATTGATTGGTTTATTATCTGATTTAAGATATTTAAGTACCAGAAGTGGCTCCTCCGCTGACCAGGTCCAAACATTGAACAGACAGCTTCCAAAAGTAATAACCAGCATCATGAAACCTATGAACAATGACATGTCACGCAACATAAAAGTAGTGTACCAACCGAATTGCAGGAATATAAAATTATGTTCACGAACTGTCAGGGAAGGTTAACAAAGCTGTCGCTGCCAGTGCCGAGGTAAGTCACACTTGGTCACAAATCACTAATCTGTGTTCTGTCAGTCAGGATATGTCACGCACTTTGATGTAACAAAAGAGTAAACCTTGTCACGCAGCACAAACCTGTGTTCAACCACAGCATTGTGACACAGCTGTTCCAGTACTTTAACAGCTTGGTCCCTTCTCCCTGCTTTATGAAAAGCTGAAAATAACAAGAACAGAGTGAGAAAACCTCAAACAGCAATTTGTTACTCAGTTTCAGTTAAAGGTCTGGATCAAGCCAAGCTCCCATCAGGGCAGAGCTTAACCCGGGCAATAAGTACATTGCTAGTCCATTGCAGAGTCCCCCCCCCCCCCCCCCCGCCCCAGCATCCAATTCGCCAGGACCACCAATTTATTCACCTTCACGGAGAGAGCCAGTATGAAAGTAGTGTCTTTCCCAAGAACACAACAGTGATGCCGGGTAGGGCTTGAGCCCGACCACTCGATAAACAGTCCAGTGCGCTAACCATTAGGTCACTGTGTCTCCCTAGGCATGGTTAACCCTTGGATAATTTAAGCATTAGAAGTGCTAGGTGTTTGGCGCAGGAACTTGTTACCTTCTTGAGCTTCATCAAATCGATCTTTTTCAGCAAGCCAGTTGGCATAAGGAACAAAAACTTCATCCTGTGTAAAATCGAAAGGGAAATGAGTATGAATAACTGAATGGAAGAACCAACCTTCGATTACTAAAAAATGTTCGTGGACAGTCACCATACACGCAAGTTTAGCCTTGATGTTTACACAGCACCATCTGGAGTTCTCGTTCGTCGCTGACAGTAATAACAACTTGCTCAACACTTGTCCAATTAATTTGAAATTTTGGCAATAAATTTGTTTTGGAAAGTTCTCCATTTTGAAGGCATAAAATTGTTCTGACTTTTGAAACTTTTTTGCCTGACTGTGACAGATGTTCCTTTTATAAACTTGTCTTGCAAAGTTCTGCATTTTGAAGGCATAAAATTGTTCTGACTTTTGAAACTTTTTTGCCTGACAGACGTTCCTTTTATCAAAGTGGCCTACCTTGAATTCAGGGTGTTTTTCAGCAAGTTCAAACGCCTGAAACAGAAACGTTAAATAGAAAAGGAAGAATTAATAATCAAATGTTTGGGTTTATAATGTTTGCAAATCACATTTCAAAATGCAGAAGAGAAAAGAACTAAGCTAACTTCACCAACTTCGTTACAGTGAAGACAGCATGTCCTCATACCTCGTCCCAGTGTTTGGTGTCCACATGAAGTTCTAGCAATGCCTTCATATCACCAATCTTGACATACATCTCTGTAGCATAGCCATGCTGATATAACAGAAAAATGTCAACTATGGGACATGTGCTTACCAAAGACAAATTTACAGCCAACGTAGTGAAGTTTAGTAACAATTAGGAAGCGTTTTAAGGAGCAAAGTATTTAAGCATGTTGTTACGAGGTGGAGATTGTCAACTCACTCAGTCACTAGCTAAGGTGATGACCATGAGGATGGTGAAATGACTGTTTTGTGGAATCCCTCCCCCAATGCAAATTCAGCCCTCCAATATTTATGAATTATTCTCAGGCTGTTCAGGGTACATAGTCTGCTAGTTTGTTATCTACCTGGTCCAGTTGTTTGAAGTAGTAAGCACACTGTTTTAATCCTTCTGTGTCAGCCTTGTTGAGGTTTCGTCCAACTTCCAATAACCTGAAAAACAGGAAACATTAAAGTACATCCATATCCATTGATTCAAGCAATAGGCTCAAACACTCGTGTTTCTGTCATGATCTTTACTCTGCCTGCCTCTGGTTACATTTTTTCTTTCTGATTCTTATTAACGAGAACAATTTTCAAGCAAAACTGCTCTGACACTTTAATTCTTCTTCTCCAGATACATGAAACTGCTTTTCAGTCCGGCTATCAAATGCCAAAAGTTTGAGAATGATACTCACTTTTCTACCCAGCCATGTTGTCCAATAATTTCAATGGCTTTCAGGTTTTCACCAGCAGCAAGAAACATGTCCCTGAAAAGAAAAATAAGACATAAAGTCTGACGTTTTTCATGTTTTGATTTAATGAGGCAAACATTTCTACAGAGAGTCCTGCTGATCTTTGCTGCAAACACAGCACAAAAAATTGGATTTGTCCAACTGTTGACTCGATTCAAAAGTGTGACAAATGACCATCTTTGACACAGATGGTAAAAATGTCCCTTGACATCACCTTTGCCTGAGATTTGACGCGCATGAAAGTCACCTTTGCAACAGCCAAAGACACATTTCACTTAGCTTTGACATACCTTTGATAAACATCAAAAGAGCACTATCTTTGACTAAAGCCAAAGACGGCCTTTGCCACCTTTGATCGTAGGGTGAAGGTTTGGCGAAAACAGCCTTTACCACCTTTACTCCTGGTTAAAGGTATGGGTTAAAGCCAACTTTTCAGGCCATGAAATAATAAAATTAAGTCATAATAATAGACCAATTTCAATATTTGAAAATTCAGCTTAACACAATAGACCTCAGCACAAGGCTCTGGGGAATAAACTATAGAGTTTGTGGGGTTTATTCCCCAGAGCCTCGTAGTGATGTCTACTGTTTTAGGCTGAATTTCAAAATATCGAAATTGGCCTATTACAACTTATCACGTCTTGTGAAAAGGAACCTGACCACCTTGGTATACTTATTTATTTCACAACATTCAATTTCTTGTTCTTGAACCTACCCAACCCCAACCCACTGCCAACATCATCATCTCCTTTTCTCCTGCCCTTGGGCCCATTTCTCTAATATCCTGATAATTATTGGGCCTGTAAAGCTAGCTCTGTTTGAGCTTCATTTTTTCTGGTTTACTAGTTTTGAAAGCATTACATAAAACAATTAGTTATTGAAACAAAATGAACTGGTTTGTGAGCTGGGACTTCGGGACTAAAATGTTATCCCTGACCCTGTCCACCTTGCAGCCTTTTGCTTTACTTACACTGCGGCTTTGGGGTCATTTGTTGTTTCGCACCACTCAGCTTGTTTCTTTATGAGCTGCTTCACATTTTTAGGATCACTGCCACCAATGAAGTCCTAGTTTCAATAAAAAACAACAACACACAATAAATACAAATGAGGGATAGTTCATTTGTTTGGGACTACTTCTAAAAGTGGCATAACTATCTCAATATTGTGGTCTGTGTAACTTCTTGTGATTCTGACCAGTTTTTTGCTCTTCACAAGTGACATGAATGAACTAGAAACAATATATTAACTTATTTTGCTAAAAGTTGTACATGTATGTTATGTTACACTTTAACAATATACGTACAATTGCATTACCTTTGCATATTCAAACTGTCGGAGGTCTGTAAACATCTCCATGGCCTAAAATATAAAAAGAATAAACAATTAATAAAAAGTACAAATGAACAAAGTTTGACCCTCTCCAATTCAAGCCTGTGAATATTGTCTCTTCTGCTGAAATTAGCCCGTCCCTATCACCTCTCCAAAAGGCAGTTTAAATATAGAAAACCACACCTTTTCATCATTTCCAGTTTTCTTGTACAGCTTCCCAGCTTCATGAAATTTGCCCTAAAAAAGAAATGGAGCATTTAGTAATGCTAAATACCCTGTAACGTACATCTTTGCATGCCATGCATTACTTTATATCGCCTTAAAAAGACCTAAAAAGAAAACAAGCAACAAAACAGTCCACCTGATACGCATACACATCTGCTAGGAAAGCCTGCTCATCTGTTTCACCTTTTCTTTTACGTTCCTGCCAAATGAATGAGACGCTAAAGAAATGATCTCTTGTGCTTAGAAATCTGACATAAAATTTGAAAGATTAAAATGATGGCAGACACTAACCTCGATGTTGTGGATTAGCTCCAAATATCGCAAGTCTCGCACTCTGATAAAGGCCTATAGTGAATAGAATGTATATCGTTTTTCACAAGTTTACTACAAGGATACTTCTTTCCAGAATATAACACTATATAACTGCTATTAATTAACTATTGAAATTAATGGTTTGTACAAAAAGTTTCCCTCTAAAAATTACCTTTTTGGCTGTGTCAAAATCCAGGCCCTTAAAGACAAACAAAAAGAGCTCTAAATATTTTCATGCAAAAATATTACCATGCCATTATCAAGCAACAATATCTAATAGAAAAAGGCAAATTACTAAAGACCAATGCAGAAATGGCTGCCAATTAAAAATTATTTTCCATGCAGTTAAATTAGCCTCACTAAGTTAACATAACTTTCATTTGAATCATGAACTCAAAAACAAGGTTAATTACATAAAAAAGAATTTTAAATTGACAGCCATTTTAATTTTGGGTATCACCTATACTGTACATATAACAGTTGTTACAAAATTAAATTACATTAAATTAAATCACCTCTAATGCTTCCATTGCCAGTGCTCTCCAGTCTCCCTCAGTCACACCAAGGCATGCTACTTTGTATGCATCTCTTTAAATTCAAAAAATATATAAATTTATTGCATTATTAATAATTATACCCTGCTAAGGTGGTTTTAAAGATTTTAATTTTAATTTATACCTGTAAAGCTTCTTTTCGAGATACTGATACATAGGGGCAGACTGAAATACAAGACAGAAATAGACATATTTAATAATATTCTACACGATGAAAAATCATTACTCAAAAGACTTGTTTCTTCATTGAACAGCACTAGTTACTTGACATTGCAGCTCACCTGTGGCACTTCCACAGCAGACATGGTGTAGACATGAAGACAGAAGATCTTGGATCCAGTAAATCCAACAACAAAACCCTGATGAATGAAACATCTTAAAATGTGTTTTTACCCACATGTACTGCAACAATTTAAAGGTTGTTCTCACTCAGACTCCGTCCTTATCTGTACATGAAGTGTGTGTTCTTTTGGGATGATCCGGAACAGGATCACTGATCCACAATCACTCATATCATTGTGCATCCTAGCCCACAGTGGATTCACCAGTTTCTTTGATGTACCATAACCTGAATGTTGTTAGAACCTGATCTCCATCACCCCAAAGGAACACACCCTAAGTTACAGGGAAATATTTTTTTTATGTACATACAAGGAATGACGAACCTGCAGTTTTTGTTGGTGCACAGGGAAGTTACTGGCTTTGATGTTTAGCATTCCACCACCAGAAAAACACAGCATGTCCTGAGAAGAGCAAAGAATGGAAGCTAAACCACAACATACATATTATATAAAAAAAAAACAGATGAAATGACGTGTAAATTATTCAAATGCTTCTGCAAGCCCATACTGTAGTAAGTGGATTATCAAACTGATACCAACTGGCAGATAACCCTGATTTTCATGCCAATATGGTGCTAATGCATTTTGTAGATCCCTCAGTCCCAGCATTTTCATTTGGGGGAGCAGGCTTGGTGCAGAGTGCTCGCCTCCCACAAATGTGGCCTGGTTCAATTCCTGGACCCTGCATCATATGTTCTCTGGTTTTCTTCCCTCCAGAAAACCCAACACTTCTAAATTGCAATAAGATCAGCCATTCGAGGGCCACAGGGTTGTCAGTAACAAAACTGTTAAGTGTTATGTACCCTCAAGTCGACAGGTTGTGCCATCAACTTACCAATGCCTATTTATAAACCTGGGTGTGGCAAACACTGTGAAAATAATTTTACTTTCCTAAAAACACAATAAAAGGACAATGGAGGGGAAATCTAACCCCAAGCTATTTGAACTGAACACCAACATGCTGCTGGTAATAATTATTGACTGTGCCACTATTCCTTACTCTCACACCCATCATGTCATTAATGATAAAATAAAATTACCTCATTGTGTGTATTCCAAGCCACACTGTTAGCATTTGGCTCCTGGTGGAAATCATAAAATATTGATCTGTAATGACTGTGAATATATTTTTCCTCTTGATTTATCAGTAGTTTACAATCAACACTCTTCAATAGTAAAAACAAAATACCTGGAACAGCAGCTCGTTGTTTTTGATGTTGTACACAAGACAGGTGTTGTTTTCGTCAACCACAGCCAGCTTACTGCGGCTACAAGGCAAAATAATATACAGCTCCTCTTCAGAACATAGTCATTTTTTCTATTACATGTACATGTACAAGTTTGGGAAACTTGATGAAGTGAGATGCATGCTGTTGAAGGTCAAAAAATTGCTTTTTGAAATTTATTTATTCATTAAGATTCACCCCACTAGTTCATGTTTTGGTTTCAACTCACCTGGTGCTTAAGTCCAGGCAGCGAACACTTGTCTCTTGTTTGAGAAGTGGCAGTGGGAATGGATTGTTGATAAATATCTTCATGATCTATCAAAACAAGACATAGTGTAACAGAATATATCAGAAATTACTTTTTTTATGAAAGTACAATAGCAGATGTAAAATCAAAGCATAAAAAACAAATTCCAATCAGTGGAAATCCCAATTTTATTAACCCCAAAGATTTCTCAGAGATCTCAAAACTTGACTCATTTTTTCCTTGGATTTGCTTCGCTTAGGTGAAGGCTACAATTTTACCCTAGATTTCTCAGAGTCCTCCATTTCTTCAGCTGTAATTTGACTGAAGATCATTCTGAACAGCAGTAAAAGCAAAGTAATTAAGGCAATGCCATGACTATGAACAATACCTGGCCATTTTTTAAACCAACAAGGAGACCTTCTCTTCCTGCAGGGCCACCAATCACTTTAATGTAACGAATCAGGGATTCCATCACCCACTCCCTGGAATCATAAAATCATTATTAACAAGTCAGTGTAAAAATTTAGGTTGCATTCTTTTGAAATGATCCAGATAAGGATCAATGATCTAATCGGTGAATCCTTTCCAAAAGCAAATTTAACAGTTTCTTGGTTGCACCATGATCTAAATGACCTAGGATCTTTGATTTGTTCCTTATCAGGATCATCGTATAAGAATACACTTTTTATAGTACTTAATTGTATCTATAACAAAATTCTTCCTTTATTCCTGATTTTGGAAATTACGTGATACACAATTACTCCCTAATTGTAATTATCAACACATATCAACACAAATGCTTGTTAATAATTATTTAAAAGCAAAGAGTAAGCAAAGGGGCCAGACAACAGGAAGTGATGGGTAGAATATAATTATGGCAGTCTGCTTATGTTTCATAACAGCAGGAGAGATGGAGAAGGTGTCATGGATGAGAAGGATAGATGTTTGGAGAAACTGTGAGGGCACTAAATTTATTACAGGCTAAAATTTCAAAGGTCTTTTCAAAACTTGGTGCAGCTTCAAATGATGTGCAGAGAGAATAATGTCATCTAAAACCTAGGTTTAGCTCGGCACTTTGAAAGGAAATGCAAAATTGGTCAAGGAACGTTTTTTGTAAAAAAGCAAGACTTTAAACACTTACCTCTCTTTGGCCCCTGTAAATGCTAAGCATTGTAATCTTCTCTCCTAAAAGTTTAAGAAAAAGATGTCCAGTGCAATAGACAAATATAAGCAAGGGTAGTTCAATAATGAAATTATTTGCAGTGCCATGTTGTCATAGAAACAATACTAAAATTCACTACGCACCTGACAAAGAATGATGTGATTTGAACAAGAAACAAGCAAGTTGCACTCAAATTTCTGCTCAATCTTTTCCTAAAATGAAAATTGCAGACTGAAATGTAATGTAATGTAAAACTTTATTCGAGTGTTGACATATTACGTCAGGAAATGCACACTATGTCAGAAATTAAGTCAGGCCTAACTGACATAAATTAAGAGATGAGCTCTCTCTTTTTCTTTTTTCATGTCCATCTCTAACATGAAGACATTATATTTCAATGTTACTACTTTGTTGAAAGTGTCTAATTTTACCTTGACTTTGTAATGCATATCAGAAATGTCGTCCGTGTTCAATTCATAAATGACAATCTTGTCAGGTAACTGAACCTGAGAGAAACAAAACAAATGGAGCAAGTGATCATTATACAAATGCTTTTACATGGTAAGAAAGAGAATGAAATTGTACATCAACCACAAAGTTTAACAGTAAACACACAACATGTTCACACTTACAGCCAGACGGTGCCGGTAGATAGCAATCTTCTTTACTAAATCACGACACTTGATGCGGACTGTAACAAGATACCATTTTACAGTGATGAGAAAATTGCCTCTTGCTGTACACTTACAACAATATTGGCAAACTACTTATTCTTGTTAAGTAAACATACCTTTCTGTTCAGTTATCAAATGCTGAATAATGACATCTGTCATATTGTCCCTGAAGGCATATCTGCAAGTGACAAGTTACAAAACAATAGTATTTATAAATATATTTTTAAGCATAAATAATTTTTTTTTATTACAGTACGTAGGTCACACTGTATGTAGGTGTGTTAGTTTTAAATGAATTTCAGGTCACAATAATTTCAAACTAGTCTGAATTGTATTTTTTGTACTGTATGTTTCAAATGAATTACCACAACCCTGAAGCAAGGAAAAATACATTATCAAACGTCTACCGTAGTTTGAAAAATACAAATCAAATTAATTAGAAACTTTTTGACCTGAAATCATTTTAAGCTACAAATGCCCATAAACCTTCATTTTATCTGATGTGTCTGTCCTTAGACACCCACCTACCTGTCTTTGTACAAACCATGGACAGTGCTAAAGATCAATTGATAATAAGCTATTGTGCCATCTTGACAGCCCATTGCCTACAAAAATAAAAACATTCACTGACAACAACAACAA
This sequence comes from Blastomussa wellsi, assembly GCA_947652115.1. Lineage (NCBI taxonomy): Eukaryota > Metazoa > Cnidaria > Anthozoa > Scleractinia > Plerogyridae > Blastomussa > Blastomussa wellsi. The sequence continues at coordinate 1,048,226 of OX393574.1, read as the reverse complement.
ACAGTTTAAAAAAAATTCCATTCTGTACGACACAACCTAAAATATTCTTACCACATAATTGGAATCAGGTCTCACTCGGCAACACCAAACCCAGCTCTGTTGTTCTCCAATAGATGTCAAACAAACCCCTTCTTTTGTGTGAAGTGAGCACTGCAAGGAAAAATGTGATGTTAGCAAAAACCATTTTGCCAGTCAGGTGCCAATGGAAAGCTTCATGAATAATTTGTTCTCACACTCACCTTTTTGTCTGATCCGCTGATAACAAGATATTCACCCTTGGAGAAAAAACTCAGACAGCATGGATCATAGCCAAGGTGGCGATCCTTTCCAACCTACAACAGACAAAAAGATCAATTCTTCGTACTGGTTAGGACATATTGTTTTGATCTTAGTTTTGAGAATTTTGTGGTACATCATGACAGTATCTTTGGCCAGCAAAACTAAAAAAAGTCTACTCTCTCTGGGTGTGCTGTGGCAAATGTTCTTTAGAGGTAAAAATCTACTATGGACTTCAATCAATGAATTTGTGAATGGCAGAAATGATAAGAAATTAATATGTCGCTGTACCTGTTTCCCACTGAGTTGGTAGAAAGACAGTTTCTGTGACCAATCACCCACAGCTAGAATGTCATATGGCTCTTCCCTAATTAAAATAATTAATAATTAATTAAAATCCAAATGGTCACGACTATAGAAATGTTCAAAGATGAAATTTTCAAAAGGACATCAAAAAATGTTTGCAAGAATTAGGGCGCATTCGTTTGGGATCGATCTGGAATGAGAATAATTGGAATAATGCGAGTAAGCGTTTTTTTGGGAGCTATTCTCATTCCGGAATACCTGGATTTCCATTCCGGAATATATTCTTATTCCGGAATATCCCAAACGAACATGCCCTTAAAAAAGTTGTGCTGTTTGTGAAAAATAATAATTACAGATTAAACAAGAAGCCAATTAAAATGGAGCTCAAAATGTTACACCAGGCAAATGTTAGGCAAATGGTAGAACAGGCCCTCAGGAGTACTCTTGTCAACAGTACTGGGTGCATTCAGCTGCAACAGAGGTCTAAAGTGACAAATTAAACAAAATAACTTACTTGGATGGATTCCAGCTCAGAGTCCACACTGGGGATCCACCTGGTCTTTCAATCTTTACTTTTTCTTCACCACTCTAAAGATATCAAAAGAATGAATACTGATAATGATCATCACAAAGAATAAACCAATTTATTTTCTTGAAGATGATTTTATTAATTATTGCATTATACACTGTACTTTTATATTAATGAATAATCAAGATATAAGGAAAATATCGTACCTTGTTTCTTATACTGACAAAGCCATTAAAAAGACCAAGAGCAAGATACTGACCATCGTTTGTCCAGCTTAAAAGAACAGAAATGCAAACAAAGTATTACCATCAGGAGAAACAGAATTCAGTAAACAAAAGGTCATATAATTTTACAATCTGCCAAAAACAGTCATAAAAATTAGATTAGTTTTTATCCTTCTTTCTGCCACTTGTGGGAAGCATAGTGGCCTAATGGTTAGTGCGCTGGATTCTGGGTCAAGTGGTCCAGTTTGAGCCCTGCTCAGAGCGCTGTGTTGTATTCTAGACATGATACTTTACTCTCATAGGTCCTCTCTTCACCCAGGTGTATATATGGGCACTGGAAAATTTTAATGCTGAGGGTGACCCTGTGATGGACCTGGGATAAGCTCTAGCAGTATGGTTTGCTTGGCCTGATACAGGCTATTCCACCACTCACCTACAGGAAGTTACTCTAGAAGAAACTTTATGTTTCTGGACAGATTTTTGTTCTGGTGACCACAGACCTACAAATAACAATATTGGATTGTTTGAAAATTAAAAAAAAGTGTTTATAAAAATTATAAAATTACTAATCTATTAAAATATGTAGTCCTTATTTTGTATAATTTTATCAATTTATACAATTTGATGTTACAGTCAACTGACTCTGAGATGGACAACAACTATCAGTGTTAGAATTATGTCTGTCTTATAGAGAGTTTATATCCAGTAATATGGCTGACAGGCATGCAGGGACCAATACAGATGTCCCTGTTAAAAGATAGTTGACTGTATAAAATATACTCACCAAAATCATTTGTTGTACAGCTTGCAAGTTGTTGAGTAAGGGGATTATAAGCAAGGCATTGGATGGAATCATTATGTCTAAAAACATTAACATCAGTCAGTGAAAGTGATGAAAAATTCAGAATATATGAACTATTTAATATAATTTATGAACTATTTCATATACTTAACATAATAACAGTCAGTATGGCAATAACTAAAAGGCCATTTGCGAGTTCCCTTTTCCTCAGTTTCAAAAGTGCGAAACGATTCATATGGAAATGAGCTTGTTTGCATGAGAATGAAAATGCAGGTAAAACACATTTTCATATGAATGGCTTCGCACTTAGACTCGTTTTGATGCTGAGGCAAAAGAGAACTCGGAAATGGCCTATTAATGACACTTAGTAAGATCTTGTTGTTTTATTAGTAAATATTTGTTTCTGATTGGTTTGTTGTGATTTTTGGGCATGATGTGATTGAGCAGATGTGATTTGTTGGTTTTTGCATATACCCTCTGTGTTGGTAAAACAATAAATTTACTGCTTACGTGTATTTAAGAATGCCCTCTAATTTGGACGTCCAAATGATAACACTTTTGTCAGCTCCCCCAGATGCAAACCTTTTCCCTGTGATAGTAAAAGGACATTTAACAGTCAGGAGTTTAAAATATTTTAAAGGCGTCAGTAACTGGTAGAGTTAAGGCAACTGTTGCATGTTGCCAGTAAATGCTATTGTGACAAGCAGATTACTATCACCAGAGTAACTATGCGTTATATAATAGTAGCCAGTGAATTTCAAGTAGAATAGCTGTCATTCAGACTAAATTACAATTTAAAAATTCTTATGCTAGAAATATAATACCTGCAGAACATTTGGTAACTACTTAAGGCAGTACCCCCAGGAAGATAAGAATTGGCAGTCATTGTAATAATCATGGGACGGGGGGTTCTCAAAGACCAAAAAATTTAAAATATATGAAGCTTAATTGGAATTTCCAGAAGGATGTGGGATCCTAGAAAAATCCATCACATTAGGGAGGAATGAATAATTATGTTCAATGACTATGACATTATGTGAATTCACACAGCTAACTACAGCGGTAATCCAGCACCTCATATAAACCTATTTTTTTCATTCGTTTTCTTTGACTGCATTGTTATCAAGGCTAGAGGGCCGGTTTGCTTAAGATTGTTATCTATTGTTTCCACACCCAGTGGTATTGGCGCTTCAACGAGGTGATGCTGGAACCAACTACAGTCATGCCAAAATCAAATTATAAATTGGACATGAAAGCACTTATGAATTTGATCTAGACAGGCCTGTGATTGACGAAACATGATTTATGACACGATTACAGCAGTTCATCAGGTGTTGCTTGTGTTGTTTATAGTAATACCCCTGGAATTTCTTGCATAGTGTTACTTTTGGCGATGTACAAAAAGTACCTGCTAATAGCAGGATATACATGTACACTATATTTTTAAAGATTTTTAGAGCTCTTTTTTAACTTATAAAGAACATAAAATTTATTGGTTTCATATTCAGACATTTGCTAGTGTAGGGTTAAAGCACTAGCAATTAGTAGTGATAAGATCTCTGGATCTTTAAATTTAAATGTCCATGTCCGTTTTGGACGATTAGAAATTTGATATTATTTAGCTGGGTGTTTTAAATAACTCACAATTCGCATTAGCAGACTGAATGTAAGGAGTCCAAATTCTTCATAACCCTGGATGATTCTAAAGCTTAATTACAAACCGATCCGTTATTCGTGGAGTTTTATAACGCAAAATATTTTTGTGAAGGAAAAAACACACAAGTTAAACATACCATCCCGGGCGTATGCAACACAATAAACTGTCTCCTTGTGACCTTTGAGCGGTTGAATTAGCGTTCCATCATTTGTATCATAAACCTACGAAGATCGGGACGAAGATATCCCGCAAAGGTCACAAAAATTTCAAAATTCTAAAAACAATCTCAGATCAGAAATTGCTAATTACCAAAACACGGTTTCCAGCGGCAACAATGAGTTGACTTCCATCAGGCTTGAATGCAAGATCGTAAATGCTGCCATGCGAAAACATTATCCATCAGAATTGCCACAGAAACAAAGGAAAAATATCAGCAGATAACAAAGTTCTCACCACTGTTCGACCCTGTCTTTATCGTGTACTTTATCGACCCAAGTTGGTAACGCTCTCATGTTGGAAAAAAAACAACCTCTTACATTTCGACACGAAGAGAACTATGGGATGGAAGAGGTCTAGCCCAGGTCGCAGTGGCTTATGGGGCCATCGAATGCGACGCAATATGGAGGGTGAGAAATCGGGAGCTATAGAAATCGGGGGCTATAGAAATCGGAAGTACAACTATAAGCGTTTGAGCAAATCTAAACGAAACAAACATACACAAAAGATATTTGGTTCGCCTGTGGGAGGGGGGGGGGGTGCGAGCACACCCATCGCACCCCCTGCCCCCTCCCTACGGTCTGTCAGATTTTTAAATCCTAGTCCAGAGAGTCTTTAACCTCCTCATTCGGGCTAACGTCCTTTGGGCTTGTTACGCAATCTTTCTGGAGGCTAGTCGGTCTTTAGCCTATCCTACATCACGTATGAGAGAAATATCCTCGCACCGATGGGGAAACTGTAAACGATTGCCAAGCAGCACCTCATGATTAATGCAATTATGTCACTTGTCAATCATAGAAGGTAACTTTCGTTGTATGTAATCATGACTTTCTGATGCCTTTTCAGTTATAGTGCCAGGGATAGAATGGAACTAGCCGTCCACTCCTTGAATACTTTTGTCATGCCCGAGGACTCGCGATTACACAGATAATAGTACTTGTGGAATTCTCAAACTCATTAACAATTCTTCGTGTAAAACAAAGAAAAGCATAACCGTGAAGGCTAATTAGCATAGATTTGAAGATTTTATTTCTCCGTTTACTCCATAGTTTTTGTTTCGAACTCTCTTCTCGGTGTTTGCATATCCCGACGAAACACTGTCTCTCGTGTTTGATATACAGTCAACTCTCTCCTCTATAAGACAGACAGCTCTGTTAGAGGGACACCTGGTGCTGGTCCCGGCCGTTTCTCAGTCATTTTACTATAACCAAACATCTCTACAAGACGGGCACCTCTATAAGACGGACAACGGACACTTTGAAATCGTCAACAGACACTTGTGAGGTGCTGAATGTGACCGCAAATTACGATTTTGGGAAGAAAAGTTATTAAATTACTAAGTACGCGACTCTTTTTAACACCAGACGTTTAATTGACAGTTCTTTTCTTGTCGGCGGAATACATACAGTACAAGTTAAAATAAAATCAGTCATTGTCCCATTCAAAAAATAAGTTGGAGGTGACAGCCGAATTGTATTGTAATCTAAAACAGTTATTTTCTTGCTTTCTTAGCTGAAAATTCCTAGGGTCGTGTTACGTCGACGCCACACCGCACCACACCGCTGAGGCCGGTCCCGATGGTGTCCGTCTTAGAGAGAGGGTAAGTTTCTAAAGAAACTGTGGTGCTGCGTCGGTGGGAAGTATAACAATATAATTTGGTTTTATCAACTGGGTTGATAATGTCAATTGGCCACCGTAAAGAGATTCAAGTGCTGACGTTTCGAGCGTTAGCCCTTCGTCGGAGCGAATAGAGAGAGTTGACTGTAAATTCTTGGTTTTCATGTGACGTCATAAAATTCTGAAATCAAAATTCGCTAGGCCTACTAAGTTTTCGTTGCTACTAGGTGTAAGATGAACTTAAAATATATCTTTTCGCAAATTTTCAGCTCGACAGTGTCTTTCGTTTTAAAAACAGAGCATCTTGAATATTTGAGTTATTCGCGTATGTGACATCAAGCTGAGTGCCGCGACAAAGCTATTTTGTTCAGAAAAAGCCCATCCTTTCGATTTTGAGCAGTTATAACATTTCAGATAATAATAAGTGGTGTTTGTGTGGAAGTACAATAGCCCAAGAGCCAACAGTAGTCCCTATCATAGCAAAACTGAATTCCAGATGGTTTCGCGTGCATCACGGCGGCCATATTTGTGCCCCTCGGAAGGACAGAAATATGGCGTCTCCATACTAAGCTTTGTAAATTTGCGTGGAACGTTTCGGCAAATAACTCGCGAGCGCCGCACCACACAGACCTGAGACTTGGAGAAATTGTTTATTTATTTATCATCTACACTATATAAAGTTCTTAGCTTCTGTAGCTTATTTTTTTCGAATTTAGTTTTTGATTGCGTGACTAGTGAAAACAACCAATACGTAAAGCAAGGCTGGCGTAATAGTTAAGCCATATTTCGAAAGGCACCGCCTTTCTTCTTCAGGGTCTTACAAATAATGATTCTGGGTAAATTCGCACGTTACTCGATTAAAAAGTCGATGTTACGACAAGGAGAAACACGCGAATTCATTCCTGACGTCGCGTATGAATTATGCTATATATTATATTATAAAAACTGCTTCTTACAGTAACTTTGCTACATGGTTTAACCGAACAGTTTAGCCAATCAAAGAGGTCTTTCAGTGAGGCGCTACTGTGCTACATTTTATACGGTCAATATTCAGTTGAAAGTGTTCCTCTCGCATTTCATACAGTAACAAAATGCTATTCGCAAATTTCCTATATTAATTCGTTGTATGTTTTAAAGTTACCAGGGTGAAGACAAATTTTCGACAAGTTTATGCTATTGAAGAGATCAAACAAAACTGAAGTAAATCGAAGATAACCAACCATGCATAAATTGCGTGGTTGACAATAACTAAAGATACACCCCCTTTGAATTGTAAGTACCACAGTCAAAGATTCTAAACGATTTCTATGACATCTGCTGGAGTAGTCTCTAACTTTAGTTTACTTAATATATCTTACCAGCAGATTCGTAAGCCAAGCAGTAGACTGTATCTCTGTGTCCTTTTAGCATATCAACCAACACTCCCTCAACTGTATCGTACACCTTGGAAACAACGCATACATTTTAGTTTCCACCTCACATTACACAAAACAGACACCACAGAGTGAAGAGGGTGCTATTAAAGGGTGCGGTGAGGATTAAGATTGTGTTTCACGAAAAAAATATCACTGAGGATCATTTGAGTTTTAACCAATTTTCGTGATCTTTGATGCTAGTCAGGACGAGCATAAACAAAGATTAACTCAAAGCCTCTATTCTCATTTCCCAGCTATTTTTTAAAATAGCCATTAAAATGGCAACTCAAGGCGCAGGGGGTGCAAGGATTAGGTTCCGTGAGTTACTAAACGACTAACAAAGATCCCTCTAATTCTTTTATTTTGGACAACTGGTAATTCATTTATACACTTTTATGTTCCCCTGAAGACTTTAATAAGCTTATTTTTTAATCGCCACCTTTTAATGGAATGATTTGATAGGGATGTCATAGATTGAGCCTGAGGTTTTACAAGACCTGTTTTATATCGCACGCAATGTGGATGGCCTCAGTAAAATGGCTTTATCTACTTGAAGTCTTCGCTAAAGCTGCACGCGCTGATGTACTTAAACAACTAAAGAAATTAATTAATTTCCCAACATTTTGTGTACTTTTCTTTTAAATCGACTGTAAATTCAGTCTTTTATGAGTACGCTGAATTAGCGCGTAAAAACGTTTGGCTTTTAATTACTGACCCACATTTCGTATCCCTTGCCGAAAGATTTCGTGAGTACCATTGACGCGGTAGAACTGATTGATTGTATTGTGACATGGAGTTGACAGCAAGAAAACGTTTTCTCAAACAAAATTATATCTTTTGTGTCTGCTTTGTAAACAAACCATGAAAATAAAGCACTGAACCTTGCTTTAAACATATCTTATCCATTTGTAAATGTATAATTACCAAGATTAAGTTTCCAGCAGCAACAAGGATATATGATCCATTTGGACTAAAGATCATGTCGTAAATCCTAAAAAAAGGAAAAAAAAAAGATATTACATTAGAAAACTGCACGTGGAGTAAACCATTTGAGTGTCTCTCCTTCAAATGGCTTCCAGTGATATATATTGAATGTCTCAGTGAATAATAATCCTGCGAAGCATTTATGCTTACCATTGAGCTTGCTTTGATTTGTCGACAACTTTATCCGACCACAACTTGTTTACTCTAGCGAGTGCCATAGTCCTGAATCACCCTTAACAAGTACTACGCCGTTGATACGTTTGAAACGCTCACAATGTCTTGAGAAAATTTCTTGGAGTGAGTCATAATCCTTCGTTGCCTCACAATTCCCTGCTAAACCTGTCGCGTGATTAGAGATCTAAAAGATTGTAAGAAGTTTTGAAACATGTCTGGCATGCGATACAGCCGAAAACGAGCAGTTCATTCAGCGAACCCTGCTGGCTTGAAATGACCTCAAAAAATTTGAAAAGTGATTGCATGACATGACTTGTATGTCAATTATATACCAAAACATACAAATATCGGTAACAGAATCCAGCATAGAAACAAAGCTATGTTGTCGCAGTTTTGGCTAAAAATACCCTAAATTCGTAATTACAACATTAAGAATATCATCAGTTCCTTTTAAAAGAAAATGGTTTTCTGCGACCTTGCCAAATCAAAGTTTATACGTCATTTCATAACTTGAAAAATAATGTTTGATTCGTGGATGTTATCGACAGAAATATGAACTTTTATTGACTTTCCTCTCAAGATAAAACATTTCAGGTCAGTTTGAACACCTCACGAAAAGAAGCAAAAGAAAAGAATTAAGAAAATTAATTGAGTGAATACAATTACACTGGAAAAAGATATTTTGACGTCGAAGTAAGATTGATCTATGAGAAGAACAAAATCGCGATAAAATTAAAAGACTTTTTAACTATGATAAAACAAGAGACTCCTTTTAAACTTTTCGTCATAACAAACTTGTACAATCGGTTTCAAAGTCCATAAATTTATGCAGAAGCTTTTAGCTTGTGTTAGAGCATCACGCAATGCCGCTAAAAGGAAGTTCAATATAGACAATGTAAAGATTATATTCATAAGTTAAGTGTTGAGTTGTTTTACGTTCTTAAGTTTCATAACACGCGCTGGGTAGAATATCATCTGTTGATAGTCATCTTTTTTCGATTCTCCATTTCCGTATTTCAATGCGCTCTTAAATTCACTGAGATGTATTATCAGCTGAAGAGTTGATTGAAAACTGAATTGATGCATAAGGTCTAAAAAACAACCGGAATACAGCAATCAAGAACATTTTGCTTCAGAAATGTCTTTGACGGAGTGAAGCGCAAAGGGCAAAGATGATGCAAGGTTCCAGTAGAATTCCACGACGATTAAGCACTGAGCAGGACAGTGTTTCGTCAAATACGGAAGTTAAAAAAGATAAGCAAGGAGCTCGAAAAATATCGCTAACGGATCAAGGAATGGCCGCGAAGTTATTGCGTCAAAGGTTGGCCTTAGCGCTAGCGACAGGCAATACCAAACTAAAATCCGACTCTAGTTTATCTAGTAACAGCGAGTCTGAGCCAGAAACGACCGGCAAAGGGTTGAGAGCTCAAGGAGAGAGAAAGACATCTATTCCGCGAAAGATCGCTCAAGAAACGTCGAAAAAAACACAGCAAACACAACATCTGTTGGGCGCGATAACCAAAGCAGCCAATATATCAAAGGCTGACGAAAGAAGTCGGAAATTTGGAGCAGCACAACCTTTATTAAGGAACGGCATTGAAGATGATAAACAAGAAAATAATTTATCAAGTCAAAAGATAACTACGCAAATTTCCAGTTTTTCGACCGACAGAAACAATAGAATAATAACTAACGATAACACAGATACTTCGCTGTCACGAGTTTCACCGAGCCGTGACGAGTCTTTACCGACAATTCGCAAAAAAGCTACGACAAGAGCCGAACTTGACGTCTCGCCAGTTAATCACAATCTTGATGTTATTGAAAGCGAATTACTCAAGCTTACGGTGGAAGTGAATAAAACGTTGGAAGACTTTCAAGGAATAAATTTCGCAACTGAAAATGTGAAAAAGAAACTCGAAGAGCTGAGGAGAGACAGAATTCGTTCTGCAAGCTAGTAAAGGAAGAGCTTAGTTACGACAGACAGATAAATTTCATCATAGCTAATAAAAAATTAACCATGTTCTTGTTTTAATCAATTTTCATTAAGTTGGTATAATTCTTCAGTCTATGTTTACCGGGTTGTTGCTGTTTCGCTTTTGAACTGTCTATTTAGGCATTCTACCAAACCAATACAATTTTTGTCATAAACAAAATATTAGTCTTACGTAACAATCTCCATCCAAAAATTAACTTAATTCACAGCTTGAAAATGTCACCTGTAGAATTCGCTCAATATTGGTAGTAAACAAATTCCTTCTTCAAAAATGAATTAAAAATTTATTTAACCACCATCACAAATCATGCAATAACAGTTTTAGTTATTATTGGATTTCTGATTTTATTAACCGCACACAGCAGTGCTAAATTATTCTTAATAATTTTCTTAATCATTTTTAATAATTTGTAATGTTACGTTACTACAGACAGGTAGCAAAATAGAATCAAAATAGTCTACGCAAAGGATAGTAGAAGAATCAAGCTGATTTCATTCCCCAATTTTGCTTACATACAATTACAATTAATTTCGCTGAGAAATAATGCTCTCGTGACATTTACCTGATCAGTTGTGCGTTTAAGTAAAACAGGGGCGCCTTCACCTCAGTTCAAGTTTCTTGAATAAAACGGTTGGAGTTAGCTTAGAATAATAGTAAAGTTTTCCCCCAGGGAGGGACCTGCCGAAATCTGTGGGCGGAGAAGCTGTCAAAAATACTGCGCAAAGGTCCTAAAGGGGAATTCATCTATAAGAGCTGCCCGGTTTAGTCCTTTCAGTCCGTTTTTCATTCATTTTACTGTATCTCAAACTACCTTCAAGTCGGTCACCACTCTTAGTTAGGCAACTGGTGTGGGTTTCGATGGTGTCCGTCTAACAGAGACGCGACTGTGTACGGAGATGTCTTGCATGCCATTTAACCGGGAAAGAACTGGTCTATTTGATTTCCAACCAAAGTCTCCAGAATTTTCCGCTCCATCTATGGTTCGTATTATGGTAGCCGCCCTGTCACTCTGAACGTGCGATAGTTTGGTTTGTAAAATTTTAATCTTCTAATGCGCGCGCTGATTGGTTATTATGTTGCTCCTGGCATTGCGCATGCACAGACAACACAGTAACACTTATCACAGTTGTGACATTACTGTCAGTCTTTCATAGCTGCTCTTATGGCTGAACGTTGCAAGAATTAATATCTAGTGTCTAATGTCTAATGTAGGAATTTATCAACCCAGTCGCTGCATGCTTGTAACTATGATTGCTGTTTTCGTGATTTTACTGTGTCACCTGCCGTTTGTGGATTCTTCCTCTATGGTTCCTGGATTTAAAGAAAAAGAATTTGAAAGTTTCCCAGGTAAAAGGTATAACATACGACCTGCCGACGTAGCGAGTTAAAAAAAATATTCGGTAAGCCTTACCGGATATTGGAAGCGGCGAGAAAGATAATGTGTTAAATGGTTTCGAGGATGTTGGAGAACAGGTGAAAATTAAACGGACAATACAAATTAAACGAGCGACACCCCGCTATGTATTTAGTTTAGCTCCCGCTGGGAGGGATGGGAGGGGTGAAGGGGGTCTTTAATTTCAAGACTCTGGAAGGGAATCTTGTTGTGACATATCTTAGGGAAACCTCAAATTTAAGTGTTTTAATACAGTTTTTAAGGACCATAAGTAACTTGATTTTCAATTGACCATTTAGCAGTCTCCCCAAACTCGGATCGATGATCGATATACTCACAGGCAACCCAAGCTTTTGATTTGAACCGTACCAACAGTATGGTTTCAAGTTATAAGTGTTTGTATGGGAATTCTGACAAATGATTCATGGAGGTAGTCATACAGTAAAATTGTAAAAAAGGCTTTAATTGTTCCATTTGTGCGTTGTGTGTGTTGCTTGCTTGTGAATTAAAAAAAATCGCTTAAAACGCCTTGCATCGGTGCAATAACCACACCACAAGCAAACAACACACAAATTGAACAAGGTAAGCCTTTTTTATTGAAAATTTTACCGTATGACTACCTCCATGAATCGTTTGTCAGTATTCCCATACAAACACTTATAATTTGAAGCCATACTGTTTGTACGGTTCAAATCGAGAGCTTGGGCGTCCTGTGGATATATCGCGTGATCAGGCGTCTTTATAATTTACGATCAGTCATTTACCTGGCGCAACAATTCCTTCAGAAACTAATCCACAATGTCTCTTTTCGTAGACCGCTTTCTCGAAGGTCACATTTCACAGTCACACCAAGTGTCTACGCCGCTTGACTGTGCATTTGAGTGTCTGTCTGACTCTAGATGTCAGTCATACAACTACCAAAAGCAAGGAACACCTACACACACTTGTGATATTAACAGCGAAAACAAAACTGGACGACCATTGGCACTCGTACACAAACCAGGATTCGTTTACTCTCAACCAGTGGAGGTTAGACCATACGTAACTAGCACTTTGAGCAAATCTTGCTTTGAATCTTAACGTTAGTAACTACGTTAAAAAAAACTAGGAATAGGAAACGTTGTTGCGAAAACTTTTGTAAATTTGTTTAACGAGAACAAGAGAACGTTTCCAATTTCACTGTACAAGTTCAAAATGAACCCTGAGCACGTTTGGCTTCTAAATCGTGTGTTTCCCTGGCAGCCAAACTGGAAAACAAGCTATCAAATATCCGATCTTAAAGGTTCTCTCATTTTCGCAGTTTTCAGCAAGCACTGAAGTACAGAAACTTGCTCAGTTTCCTGTTATTTTATTCCTCTGTTAAGAAAATTGAATCTGATAGTTGTTTTTGCTTTGTTTTGGTAGCAGCGGAAGCATCAACCTTCTCCTGTCCAAGGTACGCATCGTAATCTCAATTGGCAACTTTTCTTTTCTCAATTCCTTTTTAAAACTTCTGAAAATTCCATTCAAATTCATGTGTATCCCCGCCTTAACTGTATACACAAGTTAAACACATGAACATATTGTAGCAGTTCGCTTCCTTTCATCTGTTCATTGTCGTTTAGGTTCCCCTCCCAACGCGGCCAATTTCACCAATCTTGGGGCCAGCGGTCGATCCGGTCCTTCACCAGTCGGCGATCATTATAAAGGTCAAGGCCATGATGGGTTCGTAACACTTGTGGCGGGAATCCAGCAATGGACGATCCCTTGTACCGGGAGCTATAAAATCGAAGTTGTTGGCGCCTCAGGCGGCTACGATCCAGCGTCCACACGAGATATTCGCGGTTATGGCGCCCGCATGATCGGTACCTTCCAATTCATAAAAGGCGAAATCTTGAAAATTCTGGTCGGCCAAGAAGGAGGCATCAATACCTCACCGTCTTCCGGAGGGGGTGGGGGTAGTTTTGTGGTACGTTCCGACAACACCCCCTTGATTATAGCCGGAGGAGGTGGAGGAGTAGAACAACTGGAGTTTCGGAGAACTGAATGTGACGCAACTACCAATACAGCCGGGAATTCTGGGTATTCTAATGTTTTTGGAAGCGTGTGGCCTGGAGGGAGTGACGGCAATGGAGGGAATACCGCTGACGATGGCAATTCAGGTAAAGGCGCCGCCAACCCTAACCGGATAAAATGGCTTGTTCCCAATGTACACAGATGCTGTGGAAAGGGTGTTTGATCTGAAGCTTTTGCATGAAATATACCGTCTGCTTCGGTCGTCTCGTCGGCCGAAGGAAGCCGGTGGCTGGACTCCCGGGGCTGGACTCCGGATCGAGCGGTCCGGAGTTCAAACCAAGGAAGAGACACTGTCTTGTCTTCTTAGGCAACTCTCATAATGCCTCTCTTCACCCAGGTGTATAAATGGGTACCGGCGAATTTAATGCTGGGGGAAAGGAACCCTACGATGGACAAGCATCCCCTTTAGTAGGGAGTATAGTTGCTTTATGCTAAGGAAACCGGGATAAGCTCCGGCCTGGTGGGCCAATAGGGTTAGGGTATTGTTATATAACGGAAAAGAAAACTGCAAATGACCGCGAACGATGATGCTGCTAACTTACGTAGTAGGATCTACAAGGGACCTAATCAGCCAAAAATAAACTGTAACGAACACAAAACTGCAAAGCTGATACTACGTAAAAATTGACTTTGCGAGATATCATCATGACCGAAACCGACAAAGCAGGGCTGTAACCGTGGACAGCTTGATGGAACCAACGCGAACGCCAGCCCAAATAAAATGACCCGTTCACTTTATCAAGTTTCGTACTTTGAACTTACTTGCCCCCCGAATCAAGCGTTGCCACATCACGTGTACCGAAGAGCAAGAAGACAAAGTGTCACGTTGAAGTCTCGCAAAGCAAAATGACGGCATTTATTATTTTCTTTCCTGAAAACCAGACTTTGAACTGAGTTTTGCGTTCCGTTGGCGGCTACGACAACTATGAAACCTGCGTATTTGTTGATGACAATTGCTAACATAGAAAACGCATGTGTTTCTTTTCTCCCCAGGAGGAGGAGGTGGGGGATTCCTGACAAGTGGCCGAAGCTCGACCGAATGGGGAGGAAGCTATGGAAGAGGAGGGGAAGGTGGACAAGGATTCCTCCAGGGAGGAGTGGGAGGAAGATCATTGTACAATAATGCCCAAGGGGGGTTCGGTGGTGGAGGAGGAGCTTATGGAAATGGAGGAGGTGGTGGAGGCGGAGGTGGCTACACAGGGGGTGCTAGTGGAGATAACATGAGTAACTCCTGTGGGGGTGGGGGTGGTTCGTACAATAATGGCGATGAGCAGAATAACAGTTGTTGTTACAATGGCAAGGGCCACGGGTTTGTGTTTGTAACTTGGACCTGTTAAAATGAGCTCCCATTGATAAGCCCCTTTAGTTAAAGGCCCATCCTCCTGCTAAACAGAACAGTATTCTGATCTAAGGCCCTACACGTATTGATGTATAAGAAGAATTCAGCGTATTCCCCTTTGTATTGCCCTGTAAATCGTTACCACGAAATGTTTGCGCGCACATGTCAACCTTTTATGACCAATCTCGCCAAGGAGAGGGTAAACAGATCAAGAGTGGTTGAGTTCTCGTAAACGCGAGTATACTGTCTTTTCTCATATTTTATATCCAAATATGCAGAATGAGTATAGACTATTTTTTCAAGCCTGAGAGGTACATTGTCCCTGGTAAGCACCGCCTCCACTCCGGCTTCGAGCACTGCGTGTGTGTTGCTGTCAATTTATAGCAAAATTAAGATAAGACCCTTATTGGTTCCAGAAAAAAAGCCAGCTTTTATTTTTCTTTTTTGGTGATCTTTATGCATTGTAAAGTCAAGATACATTGTTATAAAATTAGCGTGCTCCGGTTGGAAAAGAGCGCTATTTACTGTTCACTTTGTCCACACTGTACGTAAAAAACTTCGTGTTAACTTTGTAAGAAATACACGTCAGACTTAATATAGTCCAAGAATTAAGCCTTGTCCGTAGATGTGTAATGTCTAGAGGGTTATGTGTTAATGTTGCCGTTATTATTATTCAGCTTTCGTATTGGTTAACACTGCGTTATATTTCTACTTCAAGAGTAAATATGGACTTACAGCCTGTCGTCAACCTACGTCATTGAAAATTAATAAGTCATGTTTTACAGTAACAAACTGAAATTCGGAGAAAAGTGTCTTTCTTTCCACGGCACTTATACATTGTTTTCACATTGAAAAATTAAATACTGGCTTCCAGTGATGTAAAAGCTTTTAAGAAAAGGTTGTTAGACACATTCAAAGTTGTGAACTTCCAAGAGAATGCCTTTTACTTCGGCACTAGATCGACAATGGATTTGCCTTGCATCAGGCGTTTTTCCATGTCAACAAGAATTTTGACTCCATCGACAACCTTCTGAACAAGTTCCACTTCAGAGAACCCAAGACGGTCCAGGTTTGACACATCAAAGGTGCCGTCACTTGACGCAGTGTCCACCCCTCCGGTGCCGCGCTTCTGTAGTCGAAGGTTCATCAGGATGTCCTCAAAGCGCGCGTCTTTTGCCAACAAGGGAAGTTTCACGTGCACACCAGCGCGCAGGCCCGTGCCAAGATTTGATGGACATGTGAGTACGAAGCCAAGATGTTCATTCCACATGAATTCTTGGCCCTTCGTTTTCATGGCGTCCTCGATCTGTTTCAGACTCTCACAAAAGCGCGTGAAAACTTCTTTCATGTTTCCGCCCTTTTGCATGGAGATAACTCGAGTATGGTCTTCTTCGTTTACCCATACCAGCACGGTCTTGTCATCGTTGTGCCAGATCCCTCGGGCGTCGGGCCAGTCCCGAGCCATTCCCGCAGACAACAGCAGTGGTGACACCGGTTTATCAAACAAGAAGTGATCGTCTATCAACTGATCTTGTTCTTGCGGTGTCATGTTATTTAAGGGATAATACTTTCCCTGTAAGTCTCCTTTCAAAGTATCTAATGCCTCGACTACAACCTTCTCAACTTCCCGACGTTCAGCGCGAGTGCAGTAAGGCGGTAATGCCAAGCCCCGGATGCTGCGGCCAGTCCTAACGCGGCTTGAGATCACGAACTCGTCGTCCAGGTCTCCTCCAATAAGATTGTTTGGATTCAAATCGGTCTTATGGCGGTCGTTCTTCTTATACCCGTTGTGGCGTCCCTCGATCACGGGGTCAAATAACTCAGCGAAAACATCGTAAGACTCTTCGTCACCGGCTACGCAGCCAACTGTCATGATATAAGGGTGGCCTGGATTGTCCACGCCCGTCTGAATAGCTTTGTCGAGGGTGTAGCCAGTGGGTGTCTTCAGCTTGGAAATCCTGTCATAAATGTCTTTGGTTAAGCATCTTGACATCCAGTTGTTGTGCAGTGAAAGATCTGGAAAATTGCTATCCTCTGCTTCTTCGCCTTTCTCGGCCTCATCAGCGATTTGCCGTGCGGGTACACCGGACATAAGCTGCTGATAAAGGCTAGTAATAGGCTTTCCTGCCTCAAGCTGCTTCTCCATTTCAATCATCAAGCGGACTCCGTCTATTACACATTGTACCTGCTCCACTTCGGACGTCCCGAGCCTGTCTGCATTAGAAATGTCATACGTCCCTCCGACTGCCTCTGTATCAACTCCTCCGACGCCACGTTTCTGAAGACGGAGCTTCTCCAGGATGCTGCCGAACTCCTTCTGCTGACTGACATGTGGGATCTTCAGGTGAACCCCTCCCCTGAGCCCCGTCCCAAGATTGGATGGACAGGTCAGGATGTACCCCAGATGCTCACTCCACATGAATCCGTACCCTTTGCCTTGAATGGCAGTTTCAACTTTGTTGAGTCCAGTGCAGAAGCGCTCGAAAACAGCCCTCATATTCCCACCTTTCTCCATGGATATAACGCGAGTGTGGTCCTCTTCGTTGACCCAGACGAGGAAGTTCTTTTCCTCGTTGTGCCAGATCCCGCGGGCATCAGGCCAATCCCGCGCCATGCGGGATGCAAGTAGGAGAGGAGACACCGGCTTATCGAACAAAAAGTGGTCTTCGATTAACTGATCTTGTTCCTCTTCGGTCATTTTTGCCAGTGGGTAATACTTGCCTTTAAATTCGCCATCCAGAGAGTCTAACGCTTCGGTTACCAACTTTTCTACCATGCGCCGCTCGGCTCGTGTGCAGTGAGGCGGCAAACTTAAACTCTTTATACTCCGCCCGGTCCTCACGCGGGATGACATGACGTATTTCTCGTCTAGCTGTCCACCAATCAGATTGGCGGAATTCAAATCAGTTTTATGGCGATCTGTTTTCTTGTAGCCACCGTGGCGCTTCTCGATCACTGGGTCGAAAAAATCCGCGAAAACGTCATACGTTTCTTCATCGCCTGCCACACATCCTACTGTCATAATGAACGGATGCCCAGGATTATCAACACCGGTTTGAATGGCCAGATCTAGTGTGAACCCGCTTGGAGTCTTCTTGTCGCAGAGTCGCTGATAGATCTCTTGTGTAAGACATTTAGCCATCCAGTTATTATGTTGCGACAAATCCGGGTAGTTTCCGATTACGTCTTGGGCACTAAAATATTGCAAAAACGTAGCAAAATAACAAAATAACTTGTTACGATATATATTGTTCTGATGTTAAAATTTATCTTTAAATAAAGGGATACTTGAAAATAATAGTTAATATCGAAATATAGCAAACAGGTAGAGTGGTTTTCAAAAGTAATTCGCGCTTGTTTTACGCTTAGTGATTGGTTTAAAAAATTCGCGTTACTTTCTCACCCAATCAAAATTAAAACCAACTGAAATAGTGACTCCGTCACACACGTTTTTTCGCCCTCTTGCCGGCCCCACTGGAATATTTGTTTTGAGTTTTGCTTGGATCACTAAATTGTTTGTGTGCTTTTGTGATTAGCCAGAGCGCTGATTTTGATTTTTGGTTTAAAATTAAAGGAGCAAATCACCTTTAAAATGTAGAAAACCGGCTAAAAATAATAGTTTTTTGAAGAAGGAAAACACCAAAGAGGTGATAGTAAACCAAAAAGCAACAGGGATTGTTTAGGATGAAAAAGGTTTAGACGGATTCCAAACGTCAAATTTGAAAAAATTAGGCTATTTTTAAAAAATGCACAAGAATCAGCCAATACGACGCCAGCCACGACTTATTTCAGGGATGAATTGCATTCACAAAGCGAGATCCTGGGTCACTCCATCAACTTTATATGAGAGTCCCCTGGTTCCTTTATGCCATTGCTTGCCTTATTGTGCTAAATCATTAGTGCGCCAGTTAAAATATTTCCAGCTGTGGTTTACCTTCCTTTAACGTCAGAAGTGTTTGGAGCTGATTTCCTCTTCGTAGATGTCGAGTCCTGTTCTACCTCAGGAGATGGCTCTAGATAAAGACAGATGCTCCACAATAAGTTCATATTGAAGTCTGGAGTGGATTAAACCCGGAATAGGTGCTTTCCTGTATGATCTATAAAGGTGCCTCCCCCCCCCCCCAAAAAAAAAAAAGGTGTGGTTTTTTAGCTATTTTGTCCACAAATAGTTCAAAGATTCTTATATTTTGGTCAATAGTTGGGTACTGTTTTTAACATGTATCTATTAAAATGTAGCTATCTCTACATCTTCAAGCGAAAAAAAGGAGAATGAGGATGCTTCAAATTTTAACGAAGCGTGTTGTTGTCCACTTTCATGGAACAAAATTTTTAACTTTTGTAACCAAATAAAATTTTGTCGAGTTCTGATTTTAAACTAAATATTAAAGGCTAAAAAAGTTTTGTTTAGTTCGGATCATCATGCACTACAAAGTAAAAACAAATTGGAACGAAGCGCGAATTAAATTAACAATTTTATGATAAAGTGAAAAAAGTTGATACCCTTACGTTTGGCTGATGAAGAAGAAAGTTTTGAGGTTCCGCAACCCATCTCAGCTCTTGATCAGTTGCGTAACCACTCGCTATCGATATTACAGATCGCCTGGTTCGTATTTGTCTCCTGTTATTGATGACAGTACGCTCGCGCGCATCTGCATTGAAGGCTTTAAAATGGTATTACGTCACAAAACCAAATTGTGCTAATTAATGAGACAGCTTCAAAACAATTTCGAACTCGTTTTACCCCACTCGAAAAGAGGCTGCCATTTAGAGGAACACAAATCTAAACTCTATCTAAACTTCCGACCTCAAAGAAACGCTGTCGATAACAGCATCCCCATTTTATGCATCATATCCGACAGCTTTCATACAAGTGTCATCTGGAATTTACAGCAGTAGTAATAAATTTTATTCCGATTTTTCCAACTAAGCAATAAGCCATGATGACCATACTCTGACCAGCTCGTCACGTACTCAAACGTGATTGAGTAATTTGACGTGCTCAAAAGCGAATGCCCATTTAGACGGTACAACGAGAACACTTGCAACAACGGACGTTTGTGAGGGACGATCGAGATGCGCCTTAATTTTAGGTGAAAAATTCTACAGGTTTATAATGCGAGGTACGAGATAGAAATTGTCAGATGCGAGACGCATCTCGCATTTTCTATCTTGCATAGAGAAGAATTCATGATTCTTCGAACTTCCAGACTTATTTTCACATGACATCTCACATTTTTTTACTCCGCGCATCTCGCATTTTCTATCTCACATCTCACATTTTTATCTCGCATCTGGTATTTTTTTTCTCGCATCTCGCATTTTTTATTGGGGATCTCGCATTTCGCATTATTTTTTAATCTTGTATTCCGTCGCCTCTCGAATGACTTTTCAGGCTTCTTACTTACAGTCCACCGTGGGAAACACTTGCTCGTGTTGCATTATGGGATTAACATTCCAATCCTCCTCCGGAAATTTTGGGAGCAATGTTTCTGTGAAGGACTGGACCCCATAAACGTTCGATCCAACATGGCGGCATTTCGGACAGTGCCCGAACGACTATTGAGACCTGTTGCACGCTCCATGTCTGCAAGAAACAGCGAGATTCTTGCTCCGAAATCCGCCTTCGGGACGCCAAGGATGTATCGCGCTGCTCTCTGTAAGGAGCTGGGGAAACCTCTTGTGGTGGAACAGGTTCCTGCAACAGAGAAACTCAAGACGTCCCAGGTCAGTTTTGACCGATTTCATTTTGTAATTTTTCTTTTGCTTTGCCGTGGTTATATGTTTGGATTTTAAGGTTTAATACCTGCGTGTCATGCATGAGCGTCGGCAAATTCCAGCTGTGCCCATATCATGCCCCACCCCCTCCCTTCCTAGGACGACTCCCGAGACTAGTTCTCGTGACGTCACTCATTGTTATTAATATGCAAATCAGAACCTAATTGGCTGTTGTTCCGTGGTTGGCAAATTTGAATAACAAAAGAAATGCAATGTCAATGTTTGTAAACAAGAAATATTGCTATAAGGAAGTTTTTTAAAACCAGCTCAAAAATGCCCTAGATAGGTTTGTTTCCTCCAAATAAATTTCAAAAATAGGTCATTCTGCAGGTCTAGCATTCCATTTATGTCCTCATAGCATTCATGTCAACTCTCCCGGATTATCAGGGAGTTTCCCGGATACAGCATGAATCTCCCGGTCTCCCGTACGGGTCACCAAATCTCCCGGGTACAAAGGAAAATGCTTGAAAATACGAGTTTTTACTCTAACTTGGGACGATTTTTGGAGGACATTTTGAAATATGTGACGCATTTTTGTAGATGAATTGGCAGAGCTCTATTTTTAACTCCGTTTTAAGGATTGAGAGGAGGCATCTTGACGCAAAATTTGCGGTCTCCCGGATTTCAATTTGTTTAGGTTGACATCTCTGTCATAGGCGGATTTAGGGGAGGGGCCGAGAGGGCCGTGGCCCCCCTTTTTCTTGTATTTTCAAAGTATTTTTGTAACCTAATGTCCAAAACATTAATGTTACATAACTTTGCATCACAAATTATGCTGTTTGCTGCATTGGGAGGTGGGGGAGGGATGGGTGGGGGAGTCGGCCCCCTCTTTCTGAATTCTCAGGATCTGCCCCTGGTTCTATCTAGATGTATTAAAAATATGATCATTTTCTCCAAATTATAATGTAATTTTGATCATTAAAAGCGATGAGCAAATCTGTTGGATAATTTGGTGGAAGTTTAATACCCCACTTGGGAGGCGTGGTGGCCTGGGTTTGAGTCCCAGGTTCACTACTTTAGCAGGACACAGTGCCTCTGTCCACCCGGGAGTATAAATGGATTTCAGTGAATTATTAGAGCAACCTAACAGAATACTGGGGAGTAACCTGCAAATATGGACTAGCATCCCATCCAGGGGGGAGTACAAATACTCCTAGCTGCTTCATGCTACGGAAACCGGAGTTAAGCGTCAGCAGTTATGAGCCAGTTTGGTTTAATTAACCTAAGAGGAAATAATTTCTTCAGAAACTAAATGACCACATAATTATTTTACAAAGAAATTTTATTTTGTAGGTTCGAATTGCTGTCCACAGCTGTGGAATAAACTTTGCTGACATGCTTATGTGCCTTGGAAAATATCAAGAAAAACCACCATTACCATTTATACCAGGCAAGTATAAGCCTAAAAAAATCAATTTTCAATTATAACGTGGCATCTAGGATATTTCAATTAAACATTATATACTGGCCAATCAGTCAGTATCTTTCATGTAATGATTTGCACTGGATATTTCTTAGTGTACAAGAAAAAGCCAGTCAGACACATCACTCAGTCATTTTGGCTCAACATGATCAGCATATCTCTCCCTTTATAGTACCAGAACCAAGCTGGAATTTGGATGTATTAAGCAAACTAAAAATAGTTTTATTTACTGAATATGTTTACTTACTTGTGTAGGTAGTGAAATTGCTGGTGAAGTGATGGAAACTGGAGAAGGAGTCAAACAACTGTCCAAGGTGATTATTGCAATTAAAAGAAGCACCTTCTGTCCTCTGCGGACACCCAACATTATGTACAACAGTTTCTGTAGTTTTTCCATTGTCTTTACTTCTATCAAATTAAAAGGTTCCAACCCATACAACTTTTTTATGGCAACATTCTTGCTGCTGAGATTTTGATGTTAATATCTTGCTGAGATCTCTCCATGAATCTTGCCAATATGGGGTGAGATCTTAGCATTGCGTGATACGTCTGCAAGATCTTGGGAAAGCCTAATCATTCTTTGCAAGATTGTTGGGATCTTGTCAATATCTCACTAGTCTCGCCACGATTATAGAGATCTCAGCAAAACTTTTTGTATGGGTATGATATTTTTTATTTTAATATTAGTGGTGAGAAGAATATCATTTGTGTATATGAGCCTAGTGGCCTATCAGGCCAGAGCTTATCCCATTTGCTGCAGCATGAAGCAACTAGGAGTAGTTCCCCCCCCCCCCCGTCACACACACCCCCTGGATGGGATGCTAGTCAGCCAAGGTTCAAACCTGGACCTTTCGATCCGATGCACTAACCATTAGGCAACCACGCCTCCCTTCTGTAATGTTTATTTTGTCATAATTACTCTTTGTTAGCTTCGTACAGTTCTTAACAAACTGTTATTTTGAACTACTGAGTTACCATATAAACATGTCATGACGTTGCTCCTTTTGTTTTCTAATGGCATGAAGCATGAGCTAATGTTTTGGGAGTTTGGATTTTCAGGGTGACAGGGTGTTTGGACTGGCTGCACTTGGTGGTTTTGCTGAAGAGTGTATCGTTGATCAGAGTGTGAGTTTTAAGCTTTTCTGTTAAAAATGTCAGTATTGTGAATAAAATAAACCCCATCTTATTTCAATCATGTTGTGTTATTCTTCGTAAAATGGTAACATTAAGCACATGTTGGGGAGCAAGAATGGTGCTGTAGTGAGAATGCTGGCCTCCTGGTTCCTGGATCTGGCGTTTGCATTTGTCGTTGGTTCTTGTCCCATGGCTTCTGATAATTTGCGGGAAAAAAAGTCAAATTTTTGCGGGATTTGCAGAGACAAATTTATGGAAAAAATGACTGATGTCGTGGGAATTTCGCTGGAAAGCAAAGAAGAAAGATTCCAGAAAAAAATTTTGGAACAATGTCACATTCAGGGCAAGTAGTGGTAGTTTTGGTATATTGTTTTCTTGTGCCAGACGAGGTTTCATGATAAATTTGAAAGTCTACAGCAAGTAACCACCCCAATAGCCAAGATAAGTTTCAAATATGTTGTACTGAAATGTATTTGGTATGATTTCTAGCGAATTTCGCAGTAGTTTGCATGTTTTTGTCAATTTCGCGGGATTTTGCGTGTGTATCTGAATTTTGCGACTCTGCACAACCGCGTGAAATTTCAGAAGCCCTTTTGTCCTTACTTCAAGGGTTTTTCTCCAGTGTCTCTGGATTTCCTCCCACCACAAAAGCCAACATTTCTAAATTGGATCGGGAATTTGCCGCCACAGGTTTTTCAGTTGCATGACTGTTATGTGCCGTTCTTGGTTAACAAATATTTATTTGTTTGTTTATTTAATATTTATTTCTGTAGTTTTGTTAATCCTGAATAAAGTTGCTACATTCTTATTATTCAAATCAAAATTGTCAGCTGACCCAATGATTGTTAAATAAATATACATGTATGATTTTAATAACTTGTTTACAGGGACTGTGGAAGATTCCACCCAGTGTTACTTACAACCAGGCCTCTGCATTTGCAGTATCTTATGGCACGGCATATGTAGGACTGACCAATAAGTCCAACACACAGCCTGGGTAATGTTTGAAACAATATTTTCTCTGAATTGTCTTTTAAAATCAATACAACTGGTTTTATTACCAAAACAATATTCAGTCAACAATGGCTCTTTGCAGAATTAACTACCTGTTGTGATGTATCAGCCAAAACCACAAGTGTTCAGAAAGTGTTCCCACCTCCACCCCAGGGCAAATCCCCAGTCATTTGACATAATTAAAAAAAGCATGTTAAGATTCCCCACTATATAATTGTGTTCAACTTGGCGGGTAATACAGTCAAATGCCGACTACACTGACTACACCGACTACACTGACTATACCGACTACACTGATTACACTGACTACAGTGACTACACTGATTACACTGACTACTCTGACTACACTGATAACACTGACTACACCGACTACATTGACTACAATGACTACACTGACTACACTGACTACATTGACTATATTGACTACAATGACTACACTGACTGCACTGACTACACCGACTACATTGACTACATTGACTACACTGACTACACCGACTACAGTGACTACACTGACTACACCGACTACATTGACTACATTGACTACATTGACTACACTGAATACACTGACTACACCGACTACACTGACTACACACCGACTACACTGACTACACCGACTACACTGACTACACACCGACTACACTGACTATACCGACTACACTTACTACACTGACTACACCGACTACACTGACTACACTGATTACACACCGACTACACTGACTACACCGATTACACTGACTATACACCGACTACACTTACTACAGTGACTGCATTGACGACACTGACTACACACCGACTACACTGATTACACACCGACTACACTGACTATACACCGACTACACTGACTACACCGACTACACTGACTACAGTGACTACACTGACTACAGTGACTACACTGACTACACCGACGACACTGAATTAGTGAGCACCAAATTCCCCACCCTTTTTGGATTTAGAGAAACTGCTGGTGCTACTGGTACATTCTCTCTGTGTAGCTTGATTTTCTAGCTGTGCTAAATCCTATCTGCAAAAGGTTTCTGTTGATACCTTATTGATAGCACATTTATAATAATTTGTAATTAGTAAATGGTTTTTTATTTCTAGTCAAACAGTGTTAGTAACAGCTGCAGCAGGAGCTCTGGGATTAGCAACTGTTGATATAGCTGCAAGTGCGCTCGGAGCAAAGGTACATTGTATCCAGGCATGACTGTTGCATTGGTTAGCTTCTGTAATGTGGTCATTATGATAGTTTAGTTCTTTTCATTTGTTTTCTAGTATATGAGAGAGAATTTTTGGTGGGAGACATGATGCTCCAAGGTTTTGCCAGGTATTGATTAAAAGTGTTGTTTTCCATGTCAGGTGATTGGAGCTGCAAGCAATGACAAACTTGA
The DNA here is from genome assembly GCA_947652115.1 of Blastomussa wellsi. Lineage (NCBI taxonomy): Eukaryota > Metazoa > Cnidaria > Anthozoa > Scleractinia > Plerogyridae > Blastomussa > Blastomussa wellsi. The sequence continues at coordinate 1,022,508 of OX393574.1, read as the reverse complement.
TGTTGTTACAAGTATGGGAGCCTCGGCCACAATTGACTACAACAAGGATAGTATAAAAGACAAGGTACAGCCCTTTGTATTTTGTTAACAAAATCGTTTTTAATTAGTAAATTAGTGTGGATGCAAACATTAAACATTAAAAGTTTGTTTAAATTGCATGAATGCATTTTTGTGTTGCCAATTAGTACATTACATAGTGCTGGAAGATCAGACTTGATGAAAGAAATAAAGTTACTTGATACATACTCTGATGTGTTCTTCTTGCCTCCCTTAAAAAGTGGTATTTTTAGGGAGTGGGTTACATTTAATAAGTTTATGGCACAACAAAGAAAGAACAAATTTTAGGCAGCTTCTTCTGCATCTCCCTGGCACGTTTGCCCTAAATATCACCTGTGGATCACTGCTTGCGCTGCAAAGGAACAGTGATCAGCTTTTTATCAATCAATCAATCAATCAATCAATCAATCAGTCAGTCAGTCAGTCAGTCAGTCAGTCAGTCCGTCCGTCAGTCAGTCAATCAATCAATCAGTCAGTCAGTCAGTCAATACTTTATTTACCCACGTAATGCCTAGAAGCTCATGGTTGGTTTTACTAATACTCTCTGCCAGGTTAAAGAACTAACAGGAGGGAGAGGAGCAGATGTGATCATGGAAGCTGTCGGAGGTCAGGTGTTTAATGAGAGTCTCAGATGGTAAGCTATCAAATTACTGCTGCAGAATTTGACATAAACAGTTAAAAGCTACTCAAAACCTTCCAAACTTCCTTAGACTAGCTTAAACCAAGGAACAGTGTCAAAAGAGATAAAAGCTTAAAGTTCTTATATGTTCATCGGGGGAGGCAGAAGTGAGACTCTTTTCATTATCTTCTATGCAAGGCCTACACAGTAATGTCACACCCCATAAGGACAGTCTGTCTCCAGCTTCTGCAAAACTGTATTAATATTTTAAAGCAAGCAATTAAAATGATTTTCAAACAATGAAATGTTGGTTTAACTCTTACATATATGTGTTGTTGTTGATCATGACATTTCTTCTCATCTAGCATTGCATGGGGCGGAGTCATTCTTCCAGTAGGGTTTGCCTCTGGCGATATTCCACAGGTACAGAAAGTCTTGTCAATCTCTCTTAAATTCATGCAGACTATGAGCTTAAAGGGAACCTACACTCTTTCAACAAATTGAAAATTTACAGTACTACAAAATTAGTGACAAAAATTGAATATGACAACAGACAGGTGTCTAACACCATTCTATTATTATTAGAACCTTGGAGTGCCATTTACAGTGAGGACACTCAAACCGTGAACACTTGACATTTATTTTGACATTTTTTTACCGTTATCCAATGTTAGCCATTTATATAAACAGAAGAATTAGCTTTCTTAGGTGCTGAAAACACTAATCATTTGGTCTATGTCAAGAGCTCTCATTGGATAATGATAACAAAAAATGTAAAAATAAATGTTGAGTGTCCACACTATAAAAACTCGAATTCTAATTTTGGTCCCCAATTGAAGTTGTTAGTTTTGTCATCATCGCTAACATTTCCATAAATTATTTAATGATAATTGTATATTTTATTATAATTACTTTGCAGATCCCAGCAAATATCCTCTTGGTTAAAAATTGCACTGCTGGTTAGTTGAGGTTGTTGTTTATTTGTATAAATTATATCAAAGTGAATTTTCTGTGCACACAATTCCAGAGTGGCTTTTACAATTCCCACATGAAAGAAATGTTGCTTTGAGGCTAACTGCAGAGTTGTGTGCTCTCCTGTTGTCAATAGATAAAGTTCTTGATTAATTTTTGACATCTTTCTGATGGCACCTGTTTCAAGTGTTTTTGAGTGTATTTGACTTCATTGAGCTTCGGAATTATAGAGCCTTCACAAAGCTGTTCTTGTGTTTCTTCAAGTCTCAAAGATGCATATTCTGAGCTTAACCACTGTAACCATACTTGATACCCAATCTGTTGCTTTGCTCACTGGGGCCAGAATGTTCTCCTCTACCATTCTTTTCAATTCCAGTCTAAGTGGCTCTCAGGGTAACAGGTACCTTGCGGGGTGGGTGTATCACTGGTTGTGCTGTTGGGTCGATCTCTATGTGGTAAGGGTCTGCAAGGTATCCAAGGCCTTCAAAAACATCTGCATACTCTGTCAAGATGTTGTCATCAATGACTGTCTTCGACGTTGATGGCGTATACTGGCTGTCTTGAGTCACTGTATCCACATGATGGAGGGAGTCTTTCACCAGAACTTTTAAGAAATTCAACCTTTAGCATGACTCTGCACTCAGAAGTGGTCTCACATCTCCATCAACAACTTGGAACTCGAGGACATGGGCCGAACCATCTCGTGTGCACTTGAGTTTGCACTTTCCTACTGGGTACATGACTGTTCCATTGTACATGGTTAACTTAGCCTTACTTTTCTCAATATAGAGGCCATCAGGATCTCCCATAACCCTTGCATAGTCCTTCAGTGGTAGAAGGTTACAGGTCGCTCCACAGTCGAGTTGGAACTTGATATTAGCGTTGTCGTTTACCATCATTGTCACAAACAATTGACTAGCAACTTCATCAGTACTCTTGGTGTTCAATGATCCGATTTTGTGAGTGACCATGTCGATGGCGAATTCGTCTTCCATATCATCTTCTATTTCAACCAGAAGTGTCGTTTGCCTGTTTTTGGTTGTCTGGTTTCCTTTGTTCTGCACTTTTTTGCAAAATGGTTTGCAAGAGCACACTTCTGGCACTTTGAACCATAGAATGGGCAGAGGTTCTTATTCCTTTGTGAAGGCTCTATAATTCCGAAGCTCAATGAAGTCAAGTACACTCAACGTTAAACTCGTGGTTGCCTGGCCGAGTGCCTGGTAACCAGGCCGCTATTGCACAATATCGTTACATGATGGAGTAGTGGTGAGAGTGCTTGCCTCCCACCAATGTGGCCCGGGTTTGATTTCTGGACCTGGTGTCATATGTGGGTTGAGTTTGTTGTCCAACACACTAATCATTGGATTCTTTGTCCCAAAAACAAAGAGCAATGCTTTAGAAGTTGCATAATCAAGACAGTAGTGGCATTGAGGTCATCTATTTTGTTTTAAATTTGTGTCAGAAATTTTTGTGGGACTGTGTTATTAATTGACATTTTTTCTTCATTTCTTCCCAGCTGGTTTGTTTTGGGTAAGAAACACTCATTGATAATGCATCGTTCTTTGCTTTCAAACTTGTTCACAGCAACGTACAGGCAACAAATGTTCATTGTACTTCTTTCAGGGATCATACATGAAACACAGCCCAGCACTGCTCAAAGATTCTGTGGATAAATCTTTAGAGCTACTTGAGCAGGGTAAACTCAAAGGACCACATATCTCTGGAGAGTTTAAATTAGACCAGGTAACTTTTGCAGCCATGTTATGTTGCACACAAAATTGATTCTATTCTGTTTTATTTGGTGAAGCAGAATTGTAATCTTGCTGACATTGACCAGCTAACTGATAGCAAGCTTACATACATATATAGGCCTGACTACGACACTGGGAACTTTGTGCCAAACGCTTTAGTGGCATGGGTTTTTGACATGCCTTAGACTACCACTCAATAACGTGACCATTTGAAATGGGGTGTTGAAAACAGCCTGTGTAGTCATACCCTGGCTGGGGCTTGAAACCACATACATGTATATGGAGCAATTATAGCTTCAAAGTAATTATAATTGAAATTAGCAAGTTTTGATATGCAAAGAAATGCAAGAAATCCCAGCATTGGTAAAAGGATTTGATCATGTTTTGTTTACAAGGTTTAAATTTGTGCAAAACATTAACAGTGGTACAATCGTGTCAAATCTGTTTTCTTTCTGTTCAGCTCACAATAGTTTTAATTGTTCTTTTTTGAGGTAAATGATGCTTTTAAGTTTGTGATACAGAGGAAGTCAACGGGAAAAGTGCTAATAAGAACAAGATAGATGGATATCATAACTTGCGCTGCCGACCAGAGGTGGCTTGGTTAGAAATATTAAAATAATTATCTTGAAAAGTCGCTATAACTTATAAGGCATACAGTAGTTTACATTTAGGTAGCAGTTTCACTGGCTATAAAATTTGTAGTGGTTTATCAGCAGAGATGCAATGATACACGAACCAGCTTTTAAGTCACATAACTTCTTGACTTTGCCAGGGGTTTCAAAACAAGCTGGCAACTGCCAGACTTCTGCCGGCTACTTGTAGTATGTTGCTGATTAAACTGGTCACCACCTACTCTTCCAGTTACTGATGCCTACTTCAAAACATTTTGAAACCCGTTTCCTGATAAATCGTTGCAAATTAACTGACGCAACAAGTGCTGCCATTTAGTAAACAACTGTAGTTAGGTAGTTAGTCATGGTTATCAAGTAAAAACAGAAGCTTATCACCTAGTCTAGGTGATAAGCTTCTGGTAAAAATTATTGAATATTTGTCCATTCATTCTCATATCATTATAGCACCTTTCAATAACAGACAAACTCTGAAGTTCAAAATCCCAATGATTGTGTAACTTGCTACCATCAGTCAAAAATTAGATGGTTGACAAGTCAGTTATTTGACAGCAATCACGTACAAATAGTTATTGACATAAGCTTAGTTAAGATACACGAGACTACAAATTACAAAGATCAATTTCAATATAACTTTATTTTGCTAAATTATTGTGTAATTGCTATTTCAATAACATAATTTAATTACAATACACTGCAATTTGCTCAAAACTAAAAGCAAATTATTTTGTAGGGTTACAGTTTGTTACAAAATGGTTTTCAGACCCGAGTCTGTTGCTAATCAAAGCAATGAATGTGCTTGACAAATGTACTTCTTACTTTGATTTGAATATGTACAAGTACTGAAACAAATCGTTTACCTCCACTGACACCTCTTGCTGCTGAACAATAAAAGAAAAGACGCAACACATGCACAGTCTGTGCATTTTTAACAGCAGTGAACAAACAACTCTATAAATTTAAGTCTTTAGTTGAGAAAGACTCCCCTGTCCAATGGGATGCTTCTTCAAACCGTTTTACTTTATTCCTCCGAAGGATAGCCAATCACTTGATTTACATGCTCTGTAATTTCAAATACATGCATGTAGTCACCCGAGATCATGAGCATGCTTTGTAACATGGAATGTTTTCAATAAAATCCATTTGTCTGATAACAATGTACGAATACGTATTTTGTCTCTTTGTTATTGAAACTGTGGTTGATAATCAAATTCTGATCCACTTTGTGTTGGCTGCGGCGTTGGATTGAATGGTTTGGGTGGTAACTGAGCTGGGTCTGGAGGTTGCGGCATCACTGAAACAACAAGAGAAAGTTATTTTGCCAGAATCAAGGTTAACAATATTTGAATCCACAGGGTTGCAAAAAATGGGGCCACCCCAAATTTATATGGAAAAAAACCAGTACAGCCCCAAATTGAGCTACCAGACTAGCCCAAGATTGTTCTCAATGGCATGACTTTGTGGACGCCCTATAACCCTTCTACGAGCTACAGAATTAAGTAAGATTAATCAAAATAAGTGGTGTGTTAGAGGGTTGGTCGCATGGAATGTCAAAAAAAAGATGGAAGGGGGGGGGGGGGGGGTGAGTTATCCAGGACTCAACACTGACAAACCAGGCAAAACATAGTAGAAATTAATAACAAACCTGGTTTGAACTGTTCAGCAGTCATTCTCGTGATACAGATTCCAACTCCTTCAATCAGTGCTAACAAGATGGCTCCTACAGCTGCCGATCTTACTGCTGCTGATGGTCCACCTACAGGTAACGATACTAGTCAGTTTTGAAAGGCATCTATTGGTAGATTGTAACTGGGCCAACAACAAACTCCTTAGTCAGCAAGACTACTGCATATTCAACTTCTTCCTGGATGGAATATGTGTTCAGAGAAGTACATGTGTGGAAACAGTCGTTTTGCCCAAAGAACACAAGAAAATAACAGTAATTGGTTTGAACCCAGGAGTAGCAGGTGAGAGTAACTGACAGATTAACAGCCGGAGTTTTGAGTCATCTTTACGATACTCTGGAAAAACTTCTGCTCAGGTTGTCAGAAGGTCAGTCGCCAACAACAGTTCTTTTCAGATTACTCTCACCTGGACAATGACATAATACAAAATACGATATTATACTAATTATAACATGGCCAGGATTTGACACCAAACCCAACACTATCCATTACCAGTGACTGTGTGGAACATTTCATGGAATTGTGTTTAAGTAGTAGATAAAATATGAGCGGGAGATCTGTATGGGCATTTACAATGGCGAGCCGATAGGCGAGCCATTGTAAAGCCCATACAGATCGGACGCGAATATTTTATCGTACTTGTGAAATGAAAACAATAAATTGAATGCAAAGTATTGTTATTCGATTCCATTGTGCTTTGCATTTTAATCAGTAAAGATCTGTATCAAAAGTTAATAAATACTAATCAGCTGAGCAGGAGTTTGTATCAAAAGTTAATTCTACTCTTGATTTGTATTGGGGTTTACAGAGCATTCATGTGACCTAAATAGTACCTTTGCATTGGATCTACTCCTTATGAATTATTAATGAATTTTACAACTGGTATTACACGTTGACATACAAAGATTAAGTCTGTTCGAGCCCAAGTTTATCCCAGAGTAGAATAATTTCTACTCCTTCCTGGAGGGCATGCTAGTCCATCACAGGATTACACACTGGTTTAACTAATACATTACCTCTTGCCGCCAGTACAGCTCCAGTGATAGCACCACTTCCTATGGAGTTCCATGGATCCTCTTTACCTCTTAATCCCATTAGACAGCAGTCAAAAGTAGAAAACAAACCTCCCCATACAGCAAAATTACCTGCAATAGCAAACCACAAATTGCACACAAATTATTTTTTTCAGAGAGTTTGAAAGAGGACACAACACATGAAAACTACAATGGATTGACTCTGTTATATGCGCGTAAAAAGAAAACACTTAGCATACACTGTACATACATGCAGTTGACAGACTCTGATCCTCTTTTTTGTTAAATTCGAAGGAAACCATTGCAGTAACCTGGTCACAAATGTTTTCTCACATCTTTCATCCTTTTACTCAAATTTGTTTAACAGTTTTTGAAGACAGAAAACGTCTAAGATCATGGGAGTAACAGGTTAAAGAACCTACAGATACACTAACCTCCAAGAACTGGAGCCCTTGTTTTAACAGCCCCTATACTGCCATAGAGTCTTTGTCCCTACAAGAAATACATGTAGACAAAGGTGTTAAATCTGCATATGAGCCAAGTGGCCCATCAGTTCTCTTAGCATGAAGCTACTAGGAGTAGTTCTAATCCCCCTGGATAGGATGCTAGTCCATCCCAGAGTTAACACTCTAACCCCAGCAATAAATTTGCCAGTGCTCATATAAACACCTGGGTGGAGAGAGGCACTATGAGAGTAGTGTCTTGCCCAAGAACCTGAACCACTCAATATGGAACCCAGTACACTAATCATTAGGTCATATGGCCCTTTCAATAATTGTGCTTCTTTTCATTAGACCAGGAGCATATCACCTTTCTGATCAGGTTATGAGATCTGATCAAGCTTCTGCTCAGATTTCATAAGCGTGGGCAACACTAGTGACGTAACGATGTGGACATAATGACATAAAGAAAAGATCAGCTTTTTCCTTATGTAGTTATGCTCATGTAGCTTTATGTCATTATGTTCCTGCTATGTCGTTATGTTGTGTTGTTCACACTGGTGTGAGGTCTTTTTTCATTTGTGTGACCTTGTCGTTATGTTGTTATGTCAGCCTTATGTCACTAGTGTGAACCAGGCCATAACCAGCCGGTCACTGTCGATTATGAACCAAGAAAACACTCACATGAGGGCAGACCCTAGTCAATATGGTTTTTCGACTGCTGGGATTTAAAGGGGTGCACACGTAGAATTATGGACCAATGTGTATATTTTAAAACATTCCTCTTCACAAGTGAGGCCACAGTATATTTTAACTTTTTGGTGATCACTACATGAAATGTCACTGACATTGATTTTGGTATTCTGACTCAAACTGGAATCTCTCAGTGAGTGTCCAGCTATACAACGTTTCTTGCCACTTAATACGAACTAAAACGCGACAAATTCTAACACGGATGCCCAAAACAAGCAAAAGGAAACTTACAGCCGGCGAATTTCTCCATCCCTTCACGAAGGAAAAGATTCCACCACCAATCGCGCCCATCGCGAAGGCTCCTCCACAATCATCCACAATACGATACGGGCTGAAAAGGATCCATGCACAGAAAACAGTTAATACAGCTTTACAGGGTCGCTATTTTGAAGAAATCCTGCTAATTTTAACACCAAGGAGCATAAAAATTACCAAGGCTCTCTCGCATATTCCTCCATCTTGTATCACGCACGTTTTTATGCAGTTGTGACGCAATCTTTGCAAGTGAGTTTTGTCGTGCTCTCTTATTGGCTAACAAATTACAGCCAATCATGGCGCTTCATAGAAAACGTAACAAAGACTGCGTTGCATTCTGGATAATATTATTTTCAGCCAATCAAAGTACAAGTTTTCTCGCGCCATTTTTTGTGTCCAAAAATGGCGGCTCTATGGAGTTGAATTTGTCCTAAATTTCTTGTAATTTTGTGAGGTGTTCTCGTCAATATGTTGTCTTTTGTGGATATGAAAACATCCTCTGCTAAGCTGGCTGAATGGAGTCCATCAGACTGGCCAGAGTCTCTACAAGAAATGAGGGTAATTTTTGATAAAATATCAACAATATCCTGCTTAAAATTTTAATAATTTCTGTGTTTAAAAATTCTCATTTTCCAGACGATCGACAACCTACTTAGATGCTCTATTTGCTACGAATTCTTTGATGTTGCGATGATAGTTCCAGAGTGTTCTCATAACTGTGAGTTCATTGTTACTTTAGTTATCTCAATCCAATTTAGTGCACTGAGCTAAAAGGGAAGATATCAGTGACGTCACCCATTGTTATTAATTTCCCCTACTTAATTATGTATACATTGGCTTTCACATAGTATACTGATAAGACTCAAGACTGATTAGGTTTAGGTAATCAAAATGTTCAATGTTGTTTTTTGTGTGCTGTTTGTTTTGTATAGGTTGTGTACTTTCACAAATTATCCATACCTCCCCCATGAAAGGGATTGTTATTTTTGTTAAGGACCCCCCACCCCTATGGAAATTCCAATTAAGTTTCAAAAATAAGTTTTTTTGGCCTTTGAGAGCCCCCATCCCCACCCCCAGGGGTGGAGTATGGATATTTTCTGGAACTACACATTTGAAAAAAGTCTTAAATCATGACTATTTACAAGATTTCAATTGTTTGAATGCTTGGACCCATTAGCACTTGTGCTACATCAGTCATCATTTATGTCATTTGGCATTTTTACTAAACTGGGACTTAAGCAGCAATAGAGAAGTTTGCTACCTTACATGAAGCAAACTGTCACCAAGGTCCCTAAGGGAGTTTATATGTAATGCACCTATCAATGTTAAGCAGGGCTCGAAATTTAAAAAAATCCTTTAGTTGCCATTGGCGACTAAGTGGTAAATTTTAGCGTTAAAGAATTTTAGCGTTAAAAATACCAACAACTTTTGTATCACCTGAACAAGACGGCAGTTTTTAACAATATTATCAGGTAAATTTTAGTCGCCAAATTCAAATGTTTAGCCACCAGATTGAAAATCAAATGGGAGTAATTCAAAAGTGCTTTATACATCATTTGTAGGAATTTTATCGCAAAAATTTCTCCATTTGAAAAGAAAAGCAAAATTCTTCCACAAGGTTTAAATAACACATAGATATTTTTTTGGGCCCCTAACTTTCTAGCTAATGTATGTATGCTAACGCAAATACGAACGAAACCTGAAGAATCTTCGAAGGAAATAGAGACACAATTCATAGGCGTACATGACATACACAAGGGTTTGCAATGAACTATAGTGCGATTTCAAACTTTAAAGATTTTACGATGGGAGAGCTCATGCAAGAAGATCTTTTGCAGCAAAGCAAAAAGATTGATTGTCTTCTTTTCTTGTTTTGAAACACATCTTTCACTATAATTTTCTGGAAGGAGACAATATTTGGGAAAAGCTCATTATACACCGGCAATACAAAGAAATCTAGTCACAGGGCATGGAAAGGATTTGACTATAGTTATTGTCCTGTAGTGAGGAGTTTTGACTGTTTTACTGGACATTCTAGAAACATTTCATTGACGTTTAGTGTCTCTTGACCATCCATAAATGCCCTGGGGCAGCTCAGTTCAAATGTTACGCCTATGCCCGGCCTCCTCCCCCCACCAGCTTAACATTGATAGGTACATAAGTCTGTGTCAGATCAAACAGCCCATACTGACGGAGTTTATCCTGGGGTCTTTATCATTAAGCTACATGGAGTATTTCCACTCCTTCCTGTATGGAATACTAGTCTGTCGCTGGGTGACCCCCCAGTATTAAACTTGCCAGTAGAGAGACTTCAGAGACACTATGAGAATGAAGTGTCTTGCCCAAGAACACAATGCAGTAACCCCAGCCAGGTTGACTTGAACATGGGCTGCTCGATCTGGATTCCAGTACTTTAACCATTAGGTCACCATGCTTCCCATGAGATATTTTGTATGATAGAGCTTAAATACTGTTTTAATTTCTTCAGATTGTTCACTATGTATTAGAAGATCTCTTAGCTATGAACCAAAGTGTCCTACATGTTCTCTGGTAAGCGACTGTCTGTCTTTTTGTCCTTTGCACTAGAAAGAAAATAGATTAGTTAATAAATTTCTCCAGAGTAAGGTTAAGTCTACATCTGGCCAAAGTGGTCATAACAGGGCAACCCAGCATTTAATTTACTACTACTGTACCTATTAATATTTTATACACCTGGGTGGAGAGAGAGAGAGACAGAGAGAGAGAGAGAGAGGCACTGTGAGAGTGAAGTGTGTGCAAGACCCTGTCCAGGGTTCCAACCCAGACTGATTAATTCAGATTCCAGCACGCACACACCAAAGGTAAGAAAATTGGACCTCCAGTTCCTCTCCATGACTCAAAAACATATGTACATAAGCTTCCTTAATGTGTTGTTGTACCTCCAATTTCCAAGAACTGATATTTAAAAGAAGGTATGGGAGTTGTTAAAGTGAACTGGTTTAAGCTTTGGACTTTTAGTGATTCAGATGGGATGAGTTAAATTTACAGTCAGCAACTTACAGCAAGATCAGTTTAAGGTTTACAAATGCTGACATTTTTTCCTTTTTCCTAATAGAAAGTTAGTCCTCCAAGCTTGAAAAGCAATCGAGTGTTAGATGAATTAGTGAAAAACTTCATCAAAGTCAGGTATGTATTCTACTCCTCTTTCTTAAATAACAGTACTAGTGTGGACACTCAAACCGTGAACACTTAACATTTATTTTTACATTTTTTATGATTACCGTAACTTGCAAGAGCTCTTGATGTAGACAAAAGGATTAGTGTTTTCAGCACCTTAGAAAGCTCATTTGTCTGTTTATGTCAGTGGTTAACATTAGATAATGGTAAAAATATGCAAAAACAGGTGAAGTGTTCACGGTTTGAGTGTTCCCACTGAAATTATGTTGTCTAGATAGTCTTGTTCAAGGAAACTCTTGGTCAAGCAAAGCTATTTTCCTTCATTACTTTTCCTTGAAACGCTACCTCGATAAATCGATCTCATTGCATATAAATATAATTTTATAAATATAATTTTAAGTGGTTTTTACAGATAATACAAGCAATGGCACCAACAGAGTAAGGACGACTATTCCGTGACTATTCGATAATTAAATTAGTTCTTGTTTATCACTTCAATGAAAAATTGCTTTTTGCCATTCTCGCCAAAAGAATCGTGGCCTCTGGGGCTGAGAAGGGCTTTTTGCATGAAGCAGAATCTTTTCTGTTTCAATTTTTATCAGATGTTTAACGTTATACCAGTTATCTCCGGAGAAAGACATCTGAAATATTTTTCTAGAAATCGAATAGTGTAATGTTACTGAGCTAAAAGCAAATCGAAGTTTCTGTCTGCTTGTCTGCTCATATTTGCTTGAAAGCAAATTATCCATTTGCATAGTGTCTGTGCTTTGCGCAAGACACAAAAATTTATGGACTGGAAATTTTTTTGCTCCCCTCCCGGGATTTCTAACGGTCCGCGTCTTAGGAGATGTTATGAGTTCTGTTGCCTCCCACATGTATTCCCATATTCAAATTGGACCCTACCAATCACATTCCATTTACGCTACCTTGAACTCTGCACTATTACGTGCAAGTACGTGATAAAATCCACCTTGTTTACAAAAAGGCGTCTTATAGACGCCCAATAAACTCAACATCCAACTTTCACGTGATCAGCTCTAAAATAACCAATTAGATCCACTCTTTTTTTTCGTGCAACATTCTGCTCTCACACCTAACTACGTGATAAAATCCATGTTGTTTACCCCAAACTTAATCTCTCCACAATGCTTATTTCAGAAATCGTTGTTATCATATTATTTCAGTCACTCATAAAAAATAAAAGAAATGAAACACAGACGACAGGCAATCCTCTTTGTAATCTGTTACAAAACGTTTCCTTCCATGGCCAAATACCATAAACACCCGCAGATAAGCCGCATCCTCAGATAAGCCGCACCCTGAATTTAGCAACTCAAATGTTGGAAAAAAGGTTTGAAAAGAAATCAAACGAAATCCAAGGTCGAGTCTTGAGACATCTTCATCAAACATAAACTCGTGAGTAACACTGATACAGTTATGGCGGGAGAAGTTTTGCATCCAATTCCCCAATATACGGAGCTATTAAACCTAACTCAAGCACTCGGGAAAGATGCCCGGGGACAGGCGGAATTCTTGGGTTTCACGCAAATCAGTGTCCGCCATGTTGGTGTCCCTCGAGGTGTCAAATTTATGTAAATAATAAGCCATTTTGACAGCAAACCCCTTGCTTTCTCAACCATTTCGATTTTTAGATGGATGTTCCAAAAATCAAAAACGGAAATAGTACCGGTGATGCATCTAAATGCATCCCAGTGCCCGCTGAGTATGCCAGTGCTCTCGAGGGGCGAGTAAAGGAGAGATATCTGCAGAAAATGTCGGTCATCGGAGTTGACCCCGCAAGTATACCGAGGGACCCGTTTAGTCCAGAATACTTGCCTCTAGCTGAGGTCTCAGACTTGCTGAGCTATCTTATACTTGTTCCAACCAAATATTTTTATAATCTAGTGAAGACCAATTGTGATAAAAAGATGTATCCGCGAGATTAAATGAGAAGACGAGGAGATCACTTCAAATCCCTCGTTGATAAACAAGGAAATTGAAAACTTTTATAAAAATATGTACACCTCAAGGGTAGATAATATTCAATCATCGCAGCCAAGCAAAGAATTTGACGATTATATCAAGGATATCAATGCACCCCGATTAAGCATAGAAGAACAAGAGGACCTGGATCAAAGTTTAACATTCCAAGATCTAAAAGATGCACTAAACTCCCTTGCTGAAAATAAAACACCAGGTGAAGACGGCTTCACAAAAGAATTTTACACTGTTTTTTTTTTCTTCTCTGGAGCGACCTTAGCAAAGGTGTACTATCCATTTCCCAGAGAAGGGGAGCAATAACACTTCTTCCTTAAGGAGATACTTACTTGACAGATCTAACAAACTGGCATCCTATATCTCTTCTAAATATCGACTATAAAATTCTGACCAAGATATTGGCATTGAGATTAGAAAAATATTTACCCAAGTTGATTCATAGCGACCAAACAGGATTTGTTAAAGGCAGATATATAGGTCAAAACATAAGACTTCAGAGTGACTTAATGGAATACTTGGATTATAAAAACCTCTCTGGAATTTTTCTGTTCATTGATTTTGAAAAAGCTTTCGATACTTTAGAATGGAACTTTATTCTGGATACTCTTAAAGTCTTCAACTTTGGTCCAAACTTCATCAAATTGTTCTCTACTATTTATAATGGTTCTCAAAGCGCCAAAATGAATTGTGGCAACTTGACAAATTATTTTGAAATATCTGGTGGGGTAAGACGGGGCTGTCCCCTTAGTCCTTTTCTTTTCATTCTTGTGGTAGAGTTACTAGGTTTAAAGACCCGTCAAGACCCAGCTTGTACAGGCATACTACTTCCAAATAATACGACTACAAGATCTCTTGTACTCCAGCAGAAACTTCCTGTCCTTTAGCGAATTTCAAAATAAATTCCAGGTCAAAACAAATTATTTACACTACTTTCAGTTGATTTCAGTAATTCCTTCAGATCTAAAAAAGAAAGCTAAAGACTACAAGCCAACCTCAGATAATTTGTATTCGACTATTATATGCCCTTCACCAGAGTCAGAAACTACTTTAGATCTAGCAAATATGCGCTGCAAACACTACTATAAACTCTTTAATGAAAATTGCATCATTGTACCTACTGGTATCAAAAAATGGAAAGATAGGTTTCCGGGAGCCTTTTTCGAATGGGAAAACAAATTTTCTTTCATCTATAGATCGTCAAAAGATAACAAGCTAAGGCAGTTCTCCTTCAAACTACTACATAGAATAATCGTTACAAAGAAAGAACTTAAAAATTATGGTCTAGCTAATAACGCTACATGTATTTTTTGTCAAAACCCTGATTCATTTCAACACGCTTTCTTAGACTGTAACGTTACAACATCTTTTTTCTCGGATGCTATTGCTTGGTTCAATCAAACTCATAGCTCTGATTTTTACTTTTTGAGTAAACAGATAACCTTTAATGACCTAACCGGTACCTCCGCATCTCGGGTGCCCGATTCCCCAATAAAATATAGATTGCACTTATTCATCATTTACCTTAAACACTAGATATATAACTGTAAAAGGCTTGAAAGAAAACCCTATCTTCAATAGTTCAGGAGGAAAATGTTGTTGCAGTGGCAAATAGAAAAATGCACTCCTCCTTAACTTTTTTTTTCAGTGTGCCTGTTAACATATTTTGTATAATTAACATCTGTCATAAGTCTTAAATGTAGAGTTAAACTGTAATAATTATCGTTCCTTTCCCTTTCAGTTGTATTACTTCCTATCTCAACCTTACCTGTAAACCTTGGTGTAATTTCTGTATACTTAAGAAGTACGTTTAGTAGCTTATTAATTATTGTGTCATTACTGGCAGCTTTTCAGTTTAAGTTATCCTAAATAGTTATCATTGACAGTGCGTTATTATTGTTAGTTTATTATTTTTTTTCGTATTGTTCCCTCTATTGTGTACGTATGTTTTTTTGCATTGTTTCAACAAAAAGAAAAAAATGTATACATCCTCCCCATTACCTGATTGGAGCCTAGCCAAACCAACCTTTCAGGCACCAGCTCTCCAGCTCATCTTTTAGTGATGACAAAGTTTAATTAGAGTTGTTATGATTCATTCCATAAGTGCACCCCTTGAAAAATGTCTATCTGTTGCAATAATTACCATTCATTTTTGGTTGTAGAACAAAACTGTTAGAGTTAGCAACGAGCAATGCCGAGCCAACAACTTCAGAGGTTGCTACCAAAAAAGGAGGTGAATTAAAAAATAAAAGAAGTATTGGCATCTCCAACACAAAAAGAAAAAAGGTACTAATCAACTTTTTATATACTTTTATTTAACAAATAAAGAAGCCTAAGCCATGTATCATACTGTCATAAAACACAACGGGCATTTGAGAAAATGAGGGACATGTAGGAAACACAGGCTCACAGAGTAATATAATACATGGCTTAGGCTCCTTTATTTGCTTTTGTAAATAAAATTTTGTAAATTCCTAGGAACTACCGTAAATATTTTTTCTCCTGTTTCATGTGCCTTTTTTCATTTTACAGGCTCAATCACCATCTCAAAGTAACTTGAAGTCTTCAAGCCCAGACACAAAGAGACCGAAGCTTGATGCAGAGAATGAGACAGTCTCAAATCCTGTAGAATTAACTGTGAATGATGAAATGGAAACTGACCCTGTTCTGGCATCAATACCTGAAGTTATTGTCGTTGATTTGGACGGAAATCAACAAGAGCAACAGCCAATGGACACAGACGAATGTAGATCAGAAAATGAAAACACACCAGGACCATCAGGTGCAGACTCTGGTGAGTGGTAACATGATGATATCAACTGGCACTTTAAGTAAGAGCCAATAGCTAACAAAAATTGTTGTCCAGGGTTCAACACTAGCTTTTCTACTTACTAGCCTAGTGGCTAGTGACAACGTAGATGTTACAAGCCAAAAATTTTTTAACTAGCCCAGAGTTGCTGTTGGCTAGGTCCAATAACATCAGAATTACTAGCATGACTTGAAAGCACAATGCAAGCGACCCTCTTTGGATATATGATGTTGGTAATTACATTGTACTGAAACCAGTTCCAATAATAAAACAATGATTTTTGTTGCACATGGCCCGGTAACATAAGTCGTCCAAAATGAAATTCTGACCTAGCTCATTTCCAAGAAAAGTGTTTGTTTGTCTTGCTTGTGGAAGACAGAAACTACTTTGCCCAATTTCATTTTGTTTAATAGCAAAAGTGGCTAGTGGAAATTGAAAACCTACTGGTCCAAAATAAATTTCTACTAGTCTATGGCTAGTTGGCTACCATTAGTGTCGAGCCTTGTTGGCTACTTAACACTACTTCACACAGAGAATTGACTACAGCTACTCCAGGGTCCGAAATTGCGACTCACTGGTCACCAGTGCGACTGAAAATTGAGTGTTGGTTACCAGAATTTCACAGCTAGTCGCTAACAGGCGACCAAGTTTTAGCGTTGTGTAAATCATTTCACGTTTGATTTCAGCAATAAACTTACCCCTTGTCTTAGCAAAGCTTTTTATCTCCATAGAAAGTAATTAAGATAAAAAGTAAAGGTAAGATTCCCATTAGATGACCTTCATAACCATTGTTATCCATGCATGAGGCAACATTTTATGAACTGCTTTATGGCAACCAGATTTTTTCATTTGGCGACTGGAAAAAATTTAATTTTGGACCCTGTACTCACTCCCCCTTTTCTAAATAGAGAATGTGAAGTAGCTGATGCTTTTTCCCAGCCATCAATGCTTACTGAAGGCACTGACTGAATAAATATATTATTATATTGGTTTTGCTTTTTATAAGCAAGGAATTTGATTCAAAGTAAACTGCTGTAGTTCAAATTGTAGTATCTCACGGATTTAACCTTCGGATTTAACCAACGTACAAGAAACACTCTAAACAAACTCCATTGCAAGAGAGCACGTTTTACTAACACGTCAACATCTAATGCGCATGCTCCAATATACATCTAATACGCATGCTCCGATATAAATGTAAAACACTACATTCCTCCCTTCTTTAAATAACTTGTCCGGTAGAATGAAAAACAAAACAAAAGTAACCTAATCAATTCCTATGCATGCAAATGTCTCTGAATGTCCTATGAAAGTCTTAACAAACTTAACACTTCAAACTGGTATCAAAAGAAGTATAACACAATAAACAGTTCAAGTTCAGTTCACATTTGTGTGTAAGAGTTCTACTCCGGGACCAGCTGAACACAGCCTACATCATAGTCTTGAAATCTTATCGGTGGTCGTCTGACTCTTGACGGACGTAAGGGTAAGATAGATGTAGAACCACTTTGCACTCCAGTAGGAGCTTTGACAGATTCTCTAAGCTCTTGGCTTG
Organism: Blastomussa wellsi; assembly: GCA_947652115.1. Lineage (NCBI taxonomy): Eukaryota > Metazoa > Cnidaria > Anthozoa > Scleractinia > Plerogyridae > Blastomussa > Blastomussa wellsi. Next base: position 1,004,798 of record OX393574.1, on the reverse strand, counting down.
GTGAAGGTAGTGTCACTCCTTGAGCCTCTGTGGTATCTGATGATTCGCTGGTGGCTTGGGGTACATTATCTTGCTCGAGATACTTTTTCACATGGGTCACATTTCGACGGTACTGTACACCATCGGCCTCAACAAGAACACTATTACCATTCTTCTGAACAACTGTAAATGGAGAATGTTTGTATGTCGTGGACAGTTTGTTCTCTTTCTCCTGTCTCAACAACACTTTATCACCTTCTTGAATATGGCTTTCTTGTGCATTTCTTCTACTGTCTCCATACACCTTCCCTTTCTCTTTCCGTTCACTATCACGGTCTCTGACTTCATCTTCAACAGTGAGCTCTTGCAGTTGAGGTAGTTTGGTTCTGATACGTCTTCCAAACAACAATTCTGCAGGGCTAACCCCAGTTGTACAATGAGGTGTACTACGGTACATCATTAAGAAATCGTCCATCTCTGATCTCCAGTTACGACCTTCGGCTTGGGCAATACGCAGACGTTTCAGGATACTGCGGTTCTGTCTTTCAATCTCACCATTTGCCTGTGGCCATAAGGGCGTTGTTCGACGGTGCTCAATTCCATTCTCTTCCAAGTACTTCTCAAAGTAGTCACTGACAAACTGTGCCCCATTGTCGGTTCTGAGGGACAAAGGAAGACCATGAGTGACGAAAATCTTGGACAGCATTGATACAATCTTCTCAGATGTAGTAGATTTGGTGAATTCCATTTCAAAGAATCGACTGTAGTAGTCCACCAATACAAAGACATAATCACCGGAAGGCAGTGGGCCTAATAAGTCAGCCGCTAGATGTTGCCATGGTGCAGAAGGCAACTCTGTACGTACCATCGGCTCTGGTCTAGGTGGTTGTGAAACTAACTGACAACCATGACAGGTCTTACAGACCCCTTCCGCCTCTTTATCGATGCCTGGCCACCACACCTTGGTGCGCAAACGTTGCTTCATGGCCACAATTCCAGGATGGCCTTCATGCGCCAACTTCAGTGCTTGACTGCGAAGTTGCTTTGGTAATACAATTCGAGTTCCACGAAGAACAAGCTTTCCAATTGCGCTTAATTCACCTCGCACAGGCAGGTACTCCTTGAATTCCATAGCATGCCATCTCCCATTCAAGAGACATTCTCGTACACTTTTCAGCTCTAGATCGTGTTCGGATGCTCTCTCAATTTCGCGAGTTGTCAAGGCAACAGGCGTTGATTCCTGAGCCACCCACTTCACATATTCTTCTGTTTCGTTCTCGTCTCTTGACTGTGGCACTGGACTCAGGAGACGTGACAATGAATCTGCAATATTCTTGGGCCCTGGAATGTACTTCACTGTAAATCTATAGGGTTGCATTCTGAGAAGCCATCTCTCGATCCTAGCACAGGTCTTCGATGTGGGTGAGAAAATACATTCCAGCGGTTTGTGGTCAGTCATTAATTCAAAGTCAGCACCATACAAATACATGTGGAATCTTTCGCAGGACCACACTATCGCTAAAGCCTCTTTCTCAGTCTGAGAATATCGGCGTTCTGTATCTGACAAACTTCGGCTTGCATAGCTAATAACGCGTAGCTCTTCTCCCTGCTGTTGTACCAATACAGCTCCTAAGCCTACAGGGCTTGCATCTGCGATCACCTTTGTTGGGGCATTCTTGTCAAAATATCCAAGTGTCTCTGCACTGGACAGTCTCTTCTTCAACTCGTCAAATGATTTCTGTTGCTCCGGCCCCCACACAAAAGGTTCGCCATTCTTTGTAAGCTGGCGGAGAGGTGCTGATACGGTTGCCAGGTCAGGAATGAAACGTGCAGTAAAATTAACCAACCCAAGGAAGCTTCTCACTTCAGCAGCACTCGTCGGTTCACGAGCATCAACAACAGCTTTCACCTTAACATCTGCTGGACCAATCCCACGTGCAGACAACACATGACCCATAAACACCAAGTGCGACATCTTGAATTCACATTTGTCACGGTTTAAGGTCAACCCCCTGCTACTCAATACTCTGACCACATTCTCAAATCTCTTGTCATGTTCCTCTTCAGTGGGTGCATGGACTATCACATCATCAAGGATGTTGTGGACTCCTTCACACTCTTGCAGGACTTGGCCAAGTACCTTCTGGTACATCTCCGGTGCGCAACTTATACCGAACATCAGTCGTTTGTATCGGTACAGTCCCTGGTGGGTACCAAATGTAGTAATATCTCTGGATTCAGGTGATAACTCTATTTGATGATAGGCAGAGTTAAGATCCAACTTACTGAAGAACTTGCTCTGGTTCAAATCTTGTAAAACTTCATCGATGGTGGGAATCGGGTGACGCTCTCGTTTCACTGCCATGTTGGCCTGCCGCATGTCTACACACAAACGAATGTCACCTGAGGGCTTCGGCACCACTACCACTGGTGATACCCATGAACTTGGTCCACTCACTTTCTCAATAATGTCAAGTTCAACAAGTTCGTCTAGTTTGTCACTCAACTTATCACGCAGGTGGTAAGGAACTCGCCTAATGGTTTGTGCTATGGGTTGTACCTCTGGATCAACTGGAATCTTTAGTTGAAAATCTTCAAGCTTGCCAATACCTTCACAACATCCGGGAAATTTGTCTAAAACACTGGATGCCCCTTTAGCTCCATCAGTTGATGCTTCTAGTGAGTTAACTTGGACTGGAGTTCCAAGCTTAAGAACTCCTAAGGCAATGGCTGTGACTCGCCCTAGAAGGGCCTGTCCCTTATTTTCAATAACAACAAATTCAACCCCACTTAGCACTACCTCCCCAACAGAAACTTCTGCAGTAAATGTGCCAGCAACTTGTAGTGGCTGATTACTACCATATGAATACAACTTCTTGGAAGCTTTGCTCGACACACATTTAACCTTATTGGCTTTCAAATCTTCCCACACATTGCGACCAATGACATTGCAACTAGCACCAGAATCAATAATCATTGTTACAGGCAAACCTCCTATTTTCACAGAAATTTTGCCATCACTTGAAACATTTGAATCATCTGATATGCCAAATGCATACTCACAAACATCACTCTGCTGAACCTCGTCTTCCACTTGCCTCACATCATGGCGTCCACCACTCCTTCTTCTATTGCCTGCCCCACTCATTCCTCCAGCTCCTCGGCCTCGGCCACTATTTTGCTTCTTCTTCGTTTTACAAACAGCCTCAAAATGTCCTGTCCCATTACATTTCCTGCACTGTTTCCCTCTAGCTGGGCATCGGTGATCGTTAGCTTTGTGTCCTAGCCTTCCACAACAATAACATTTAATATGGCTTGTGCTCGAATCTTCTTTGTGATCCACCTTTCCACCCACACTATTAACCTCGTTACTCGCATCGCTTGCTCCTTCGATCGAACGGGCCTGTTTCTCAGATTCTTCCATAGAACGGGCGATTTCTCTCAATTTTGGCAGAGTCAAGGCTTGACCCTTCTGAAGTAACTTTCGACGAAGCTCGTGTGACAAACACTTACTAATCACTTGATCACGAATTTGCTCCTCCACAGCGTCCGCATCTCCGAATTCACATGTTTTAGCTTTCTGTCTCAATCTGGTCACAAACTGTTCGACGGTTTCGTTGGCCAGTTGACTTGTTTCACGAAAACAAAGCCTTTCGTATGGAACATTTGCTTGCGGTTTGAAATATTTATTCAAGGTCGCCGTCGCTTTCCGATAGCTATCCGACCCTCCTTCTTCTTCTAACGTAAAATAGATATCTTGAACATCTGTTCCAGCGGTATGCAACAGTAGCGCCTTCTTCTGGTCGGCATTTTTGACTCCTTTGCCCGTTGCATACAACTCGAAAGCTCGTAGCCATCTTTCCCAGCGTGCGGAGATACCAGCAGTTTCTGAGCAGTCAAATGACTTCAATCCTTGTCCTGTATCGCTTAAATATACAGCTGACATCTCAAACAAATCTAGTAACGACCTTCCTCGTCGCCAAAATGTAGTATCTCACGGATTTAACCTTCGGATTTAACCAACGTACAAGAAACACTCTAAACAAACTCCATTGCAAGAGAGCACGTTTTACTAACACGTCAACATCTAATGCGCATGCTCCAATATACATCTAATACGCATGCTCCGATATAAATGTAAAACACTACACAAATTATGCCCAAGGTTTTCATTTTTAATAATTATTTTTTGGTTTGCAGCTGAGTGCCCAGTTTGTGGAGACATGGTTTCACACACAAAAATCAATTCACATCTTGATGTATGCCTCACAAGAACAGAAAAGAAAAGTTCTTTGCGAAGGTACATACCTAGAAAATAAGGATAATGTTGCTGTAGGTAGTGTTGGCCGACACTCGGTCAATACACGGCTGACATATTCACCGAGTGTTAGTCGTGCATTGGTTGAGTGCCAGCAAGTATCAGTTCTGTAGCAGTTGATATATACGTTACTCAACTGACACTTGCTTGCTACTCAGCCAACATACCGACCGATTGTCTGGCGATATATTTAAGCAATAGACCACAAGTTTCTATGGTTTATAAGCTGATAAACCACGCGGGATGTTGGCAGAACACGAGAAGAATTTGTAAATCACGAGCCGCAGGCGAGTGATTTACGAATTCTTCGAGTGTTCTTCCAACATCCCAAGTGGTTTATCAGCTTATAAACCATAGAAACTTGTGGTCTATTGCTTTTATATAATAATTCAGAAGACGCGCGATTTTTCCATGAGTTTACTGGCACAATAAACCATAGCTGATTGACCAATCACAGCGCGCGCATTGATTTGGTTATTATATAATGGCTGATAGTGTCGGCTGACACTTTCTATAGTAAACATGATCTGAAAATAAACCCTCTGTTGAAAAATTTATGTTTTATTGTTTCCATGGTTTTAGTCTGGTCATCTCAAGGGAAGTTTCATTTTCAAGTTTATGTGCTCTTCCGAAAGTGCTGTTGCAGAAAATTGTCCATACATGTACCTCCCCCTTTCCATTCCAGAAACTCCAATTTCATCTTGTACACCCATCCATCCCTGTGAACCTTTAAATGACCTTCCATGATGTGCATATATGGATATTCTCTAGAGCCACACAAGTTATGCACTGTGTTCTTTATGATTCAGGCTTTTGTTTAAGTTTAAGACTTTCCTTTTATCTGAAAGTAGGAAGAAGCCAAGTGAACTCAAGACAAGGAAATCAAGTAAAAGAAAATGTCCACCCGACATAGAATTACCAGACTCTCCTGCCAGTTCAAGCGATGACTCGGCATCCTGTATAGTGATACAAGAAGCTTGTCCTTCAACGGCAAGCTCATCTATGTTGACAATTAAAGGCTCTAATGCTCTAATGTAAGTCCCAAGTTCAAAAAATTAAATCTGCCGTAGGCTAAGGAAATGGGTGTAATGTTCACATCAAGAGAATTATTTCTACCCTAGTTGGAGGGTAAGTCTGCATTTGGGCCAAGTGGCCCATCAGGCCGGAGTTTATCCCGGTTTCTGTAGCATGAAGCGACAGAGAATATTTCTACTCTCCCCTGGATGGGATGCTAGTCGATTGCAGGGTTACCCCCAGCAGTAAATTCACCGGTACCCATTTATACACCTGGGCGAAGAGAGGCACCGTGAGAGTAAAGTGTCTTGCCAAAGAACACAATGAACCCAGACCGTCCGATCCGGAGTCCGGCGCACTAACCATTAGGCCACTGCGCCTCCCACCCCTAGTTGGAGGTTTCTTTTAAATAATTATTATTTTCACCAAAAGCATTTCATAGCCTTAGTCTGCCAAACTTGAGAATGAACAATCCTGGTTTTAGTCATTTACTATTACAGTGCCTTTCCACTTAGGTTTATTAATGGGTACTAGTAAGTGTTGCGGTAATTCTGGCAATATATGTCTAATATCCTAGGGATATCAGGGAAGGGCGGGAATGGTTAGAAATACTCCCAGTTGCTTCTTTCTCCAGAAATGAGAGATTTGAAATGCCAGCCTTATAGGCCACCAAACACATTTTTATCACTTTTGGTAATAATTTGTAAATTATTTTTTAATCTTCCCTTCAGCCAGACAGTGCAGAAAAGAAAGCCGCTCCCTAAATTGGTCTATAGTGTCATGGCTGAAAAGGAACTGCGACAAAGGCTCAAGGAGTGGAATTTATCAATCAAGGGAGAAAGATCTGTGAGTATTAAAGAACAATTTAAATATTTTCATGACCATGCCTTTGGCAGGTGATTTAACTCACAGCTTGTCCCAGCCTGCAAGGGGGTTCAAACAGCAAAGTGAGTTGGGGGAACTAGTGAATGAGGCTCCACACTTATTGTATCTACTCATGTGTGTAACCTAACTAATAATAACTAAGCCAATCCCAGGGGTTAGGTTGTAATGGACCTTTCTCAGGCATTTGTTATTCTTTTGTGTTCATGCTAATCTGCCTGCCCAGCCTCATCAGCACGTACAAATAACAAAAGAACTTGAACTCAGAAATGAGGATGGGCGGGCAGATTAGAATGAACACAAAAGAATACCAAATGAAGTGAGGAATGTCTACTGGTATTACATGTAGACCAATTCAGCAAGAGGACAGGAACGTTAACATCAGTTGAGAATGGGAGGGCATGCAGAATAGTCTGGACATGACTCTGTTTCGATTTCTTATTTGCAATTTGATGCACGTGCCATCCCCAACTGACATTCCCGTCCTGTTGCTGAATCAGCCTAATAATAATGAGAGATTTAGCAGCTTTCTTAAGTCTCACATGAATGGCTCGATACCCTCTGTGAAAACAATAGAACAAACAACAGGAGCAATGCCCCTAGCCCCTGAAACAATAGCAACTGCTACCAGTAGAATTACAAGCTTACAAGAGCTGCTTATACACTACCGATAATAACACTGTCACTTGTAACTTTTATTTTAAACCATGGTTCATTTTAATTTATTTGTTTCAATGATTTATTTCAGACCCTTGTCAAAAGACATCAAGATTTTGTAATGCTTTATAATGCACAGTGTGACTCGCCAACCCCCATGACAGGTAAACCATTTGCTAAATCCTTGTTAGAATTTAAATTTTATTCTTACAGCAATTTGAGCGGTGGCAAATGACGAATCTGAGACTTTGTGATAGGGAAACAGTTATGTGTTTTCTCCAAAGCCACAACTTTCAAAAACGCAAGACTCTGAGATGGTGTAGTTAAAAAAGTAGACAGGAACTGTGATATTTTACTACAAGTCTTCAACACACACATTTATGATGGACCCATTTAATTGCAACCTCTGAAATCTAAGGCTTAGAGTATACATGGAGTATACATGTCATTTTTAAAACAAGTACAGTTTCTGTAAAGATGCACTCGTCTGTCAATCAATACAAAGTTGATCTAAGTTTATAAATAAGCAGTTCATACTAAACAGGTGAAATAAATTTTCTTTACAGCGGCACAAGTTGTGAGGGAGGTTGAGAAAGCAGAGCAAGCCAGAGCTAAGGAAGCATCCACTAATGCAGAAGCTTCAACATCAGTATGTAAAATAAATCACTATCCACTAATGACTTAGTAGAGCTATTGCTTTTAAACTCGGAAATATTTAGCTACAACACAACAGAGCACAACATAGCACAACATAGCACAACACAGCACAACATAGCACAGCACAACATAGCACAGCACAACATAGCACAACACAGCACAACACAACACAGCACAGCACAGCACAGCACAACATAGCACAACACAGTACAACATAGCACAACACAACACAGTACAACATAGCACAACGTAGTACAACACAGCACAACATAGCACAACGCAGCACAACACAGCAAAACAGAGCATAATAGAGCACAACACAGCACAACACAGCACAACATAGCACAACACAGCACAACGTAGTACAACACAGCACAACATAGCACGACACAGCACAATAGAATACAGCACAGCACAGCACAGCACAACTCAACTCAATTCAGCTCAATTCAGTGTTGTGCTGTGTTGTGCTGTGTTGCACAACTCAATACAATATATATAAGACAGCATGTGGATTAGGTTACCCTTGACATCTGAGTAAGATGCTCATGTTAAAAAAGCATGACAAAGGTAAAAGTAAAAAAATAATTAAATAAGTAAATAAAATAAAAATTATAAAAATAAAAAGTTGGTCTCAGGGACTAAGTTTTCCTGATCCTGATGAATTTTTTTTTTCTGTTTAACTTCATTTTATCACACAGGGTCTTCATTTTGAGAAAGGTCAGAGTGAAGTAGAAATGGACAAAACCCGTCAGAAATACTGTAAGTTGTAACTTCTTAATGAAGATAAAAATAATGTTCACTTATCATAAGGGAAAGAAAAAGAAAAAATCTGAGACCCTGATGGTATTTAATCCAGATACAGATACTGGTTTCTTGGTCTAACTAGTTAGCTACGGCAGATCTCTTGGTGAGCTAGGCGATTTACTTGGTTCATATAACGTCTTGTTAAAGAGATGTTTTAGTAACAATGCTTACATTGGACGTCTTCCTTGCGTGTAGAATGGAAGGGTATTAGAAGGGAAGAGGTGATCAGAAGAGCCAGATGTTTTCTGCACTTGTCTCCAGTAATTTTCTGTAGTTTGAAGCCACTAAACTCTTGGGTGTGATGTTACCCCTTTTGTAGGTTAATAGTTCACCCATACGGTACCCAGCAGTGCAAAGGAGAGACTCTTAAAAGTATTGTCTTGTCTGTTGGACCTCCAGAGTCCAATACAGTAACCATGTGACCTAGCCTACTGTTGAGATCTAAATGCCAACAGACTGTTGCTTTACATCAGTCTAATAACCAAGTGTATTGTTTTATTTACTAGTGAATGAACATGAGCACGAGTTTAGCAGGCTAATAGCTGACATTCAAAAGAGACAGAAAGGCAAAAGGAATAAATCTGCAGCCAAGACTACAGGTAAATAAGACATGGTATATTGTCATTATTGGTGTTGTCAAGTGCAATATGGGGTTGAAAACTGTAGCCTAGTGGTCAAAACTGCGGCTCGAAATATCTCTACTTCTCCCTGGATGGGATGCTAGTCCATCGCAGGGTTACCCCCAGCAGTATTTCGCCAGTACTCATTTTATAGACCTGGGTGGAGAGAGGCACTGTGAGAGTAGCATCTCGCCCAAGAAAACAATGCAGTGCCCCATTTGCGGCTCGAACCCAAACCGTCCGATCCATTGTCCCACTCGCTAACCATTAGGCCAGCTTGCCTCCTACAAGTGCAACATGGTCATCATGATAAGTAAGTGCGTAATTTCTTTGTTTACAGCTAGTCAAAATGTGGATATGCGAAAGACTGATCTTGCTGAAGAAGGCTTGAACAAACCGGACAATATCGAAAGTGGCGATGCACAGGGTAATGATCAGCCCAAACATAACAATGATACAGAAGAGTCAAAGACAGATGCGGGAACATACCCAGAATTCTTCAAGGAAAATTATGCTCCAGCTTCCTCAAAACATGAACAGTGCAGCACGTCATCTGTCATTCCCGAGCCACCTTCGTCGCCAAGTCTAGCTTCATTGGAAGAAGATGAGAACAGTCCTTCACTTGGCTTGGAGGGTGATGACTGGGTAATCAAAACATATCAATATCATTGAATATCAGAAGCGTCGCTTCTCGCTTTTAAGTCACTCCCCCCACTCCCTTGAATTTCTCCAAGTTGTGATATGCTGTTGAATGTTGTATGGAAGCCAGAGTTGAACATTAGCCTGGTAGGGCTCCTAGGCTTGAAGACTGACATATATAGTTACATGTTTATCTAATGATCTTGGTTTACTTATTTATTAGGAATTAAACGATGATGAATCTGGAGACCCAAATGTTATCCCAGAAAGGTAATTACATTACAGCTTAATATAGTTCTATTTTTACATTGTCCCTAAGTGTTGCTATTTTATTCAAAAATAAATCCAGGAACTCTTTGATATCTAACTGACAAATTCCAAAAGGGTTTCCATGTTTCGAAGTTTTTGTGAAATTTGAAATTGCAATTATTTATCATTACAACCATTTCGATCCTCACGACTGTTGTTCATTCGTTCCTTTTCCTGTCATTTCCTGTCATCAAACCTTTACTTTTGAATTTCCTGTGCTCTAGAAATGCTGCTAAAAGTGATAAATAAGGAAAGTAGAAATAATTTGTCTGGTATTACTCAATCTGTTTTGTCTCATTTTCCTTGTTTCAGCCCAGTAATAAAAGTTGGAAGAGCAACTGATGAAAAGGACGACAGGGACATTGTTTTAAGTGAGAGTGATGATGAGAATCAACAGAGTCGAACATTTGTTAACAACAGGCGGGTCAGATCTAACCTGTTCTGAGCAAAGTGTTTGCTAAAGCAAAACATTTTCCTAAACTGAGATCGGCCTTGTTCTCTACTAGTCAGAGACACTGTTCACATGACTGGGGGAATCCAAAATTAGTGATTTTTTTTTTTTCAATTCAGTAAAATGCAATTCTCTCACAAAATATAATAATTTATATAGTTTTTATGAAAAGAGGTGAATAGTATTTTAATGCCTCTCATTTTCACTGGGTGGAATTTTGCACGTAACTACCTGTAACAATGAAAGTTGGTTTAAAAATGTGAAATTGACTGCCTATAAACACAGATGTAAGTCTCAGATTGCACTGATTGCAAATTATCCCACAACTTGTGATAAAAATTTCAAGGTGAAAAAATGATTGAATGTACTAACTTTCAGGTGATTGGCTATTAGGAATCATCATTTTTTTCATGATTGCATCTTCTACAATATTAGCTTATAGGCAGCAACATGGTAAAAACAGCTGAATATTTTGTACATAATTATATACTAATTTTTGTTTGCTATACAGAATAGGGTACATCAAAAGAGTGTTTATACCAATGGTATAAAATTATATTTTCATAAAACAAATGCCTGCATATCACTGTTTTAATGAAGGCAAGAAAAAAGGCAATAAAATACTAAGTTGTTGGCAAACTCAATTTATTTTTTCTAGTCTCTTTATGTATTCAACTTCAGGAATGTTTGTTGTGTTGCTACCAATCAGAGGCATGATGAAACAATACAGGACTAGTTCATTAAGTGAACTATATATAAGATATTTAAGGCTCCAGAGTAAAAATAATTCATAGGAAAAAATGGGCCATTTCGGAGTTGTCTTGTGTCTCTGTTCCAGAAATAGTCTGTATGCAAAACTTTTCATATGAAATGAGCTGGATTTCAATGTGTAGGTGAAATTCATTTTCATATGAATGGTTTCGCACAAAGACTCATTTGACTCAAAGGAAAAATGTAACTCAGTATTGGAGAGTTTACTTTCCAAGAAAAGAACAGATAGCTGGACTAGTCCTGCTACAGTGGTGAATAGTTCAAATTCGATGGATGCTAGAACCAGATGGAAGACAGTGGAGTTGACGAGCAAACAAGATTAGCAGCGGATAAGTGGCAATAGCGAGGTGGACATGGCACTAAGAGTGCGGGTATGTTGGATTGTGTAAATAGCAATTATTCCACGGGTGCACGTTGGATATGAGATGGTAGATAGGCAACAAGGGGCGTAGCACTGCATAGGCTATAACCATCTCATATTCAAGAAGCGCAAGTGGAATAATTGTTTCATTAAAAACGCCCAAAAGTATTGTACAAACATTAGAAAAATGCATTCTTTTATTTCTTGAAAAAAACTGGAAGTGGATTTATTTGTAGGACAATGGGGTGTGAGCTCAGATACCATTCCCTCTAAACCAATCAAAACTCAGGAAATGCAGTATACCATAGCTAGTTTTAATAAAATGTCATATTTGTGTCTGAAAAGTGTGACCACTTTGATTTGAGTGACTTGGACATGTTAATTGCGCTGCGACCAATCAGATGGTGGTTCAAACCATATGGGTAATCGCTCAGTTTCTTTTGACTCAGCCCCAGTCGTCTCCTTTGAATTCCCAGCGCGGGGTTTTTTTCTCTCATAAGAGACGACTGTGGACGACTCAGCAGTTTCTTCATTTCACATCAATTAGTTTTTCCTTGTAACACAATACCATTCTGCGACGAAATGTAATGGTCATGCTTTTCTGGTATGCACTGTAGTAATAATTTCTTTACATAGTAATGTTTTGCTGTCACTATATAATTACAAATGTTTGGTTTACCTAAACGTCTTTAAGGAAAATAATTTTTTGAGTAATCTGTTTTTATCGCAATTAATACAGTACCAGTATCATTATCCATTTCTGCTCAGAATTCAGTCAGGTGGGCGTGGCTAATTCTATAATGGGGAGGAAGATTTATTTTTTGTAAATAGCCAAAAATAAACGTTTTCCACTTTGTTGATCAACTTGAATTTATACAGTAAAGAATAAAATACGAAATTGAACTAGTCCTTTAAGCAAATATTTTCCAGAATCTGTCATGTTCAACAATTTACCTTGAAAATTCTATCAAGCTCTTTTTTAAGCTTTTAACCAATCTTGCAAACGCAAATATTTAGTTCTGCTTACTAGTTAAAACGCAATCGAGAGCGAAATTTTCATTTGAAAATAAATATACAACAGTCAGATGAAGTCAATTATAATTGCAGATAGATTTACATTAATATTCAATTTTTCGTCTTTTGTTAACAGCAAAACATGAACGTCGTTATGTGTTTATTCCGCTGTGGGAAAGAAACCAGCCCGGCGACGTTGTTTCATTGAAAATCGACCACATCGTCATAGAAGACGTGATTTGGTACGAGGTCTTGTCAAGGGAGTGTGGCGTTATTACCTTACAAGGACTTCTCCTGGAATGATGGCCGCTAACACGTGCATATTCAACGATGAAGCTTACGAACTGTTTTGCTAAGGGCCGTATTGAGAGGTAATTACCTTATCCTGTTGGTATTTTTGTAGATAATACTCTAAAATGTATTTGTAAAAGGTTTCAAGAAAAGTTAGTTTTACATATCCACAGTGATTATTAGTTGAGTTAACAGAAGGGCTCGCTCGACTAATTTGCATAAAAATTTCAAGAGGAACCCATCCTGATATTAAACCTGATTATTAAATAAAGAGCTAAGATTAGCTTATTATCAATCTTTTGATAACACCGCGGGAGAAAACCGAATCATCTTGAAAGCAAAGTATGAGGTAGAGACAGGGGTGGGGAAGGGGTAGGGTGTGAGTTAGTTTGTCCTCTACAGTTTGCCAATTCACCAGTTACTAGGTGTGTGCTAAAATTCGGTTATGTCAACCTTTTGTGACTTGTAACACAGCTAGAAGAGCCAAGCAATCAAATTCAATACGCCTAGTATATGAAGCGCGCTCGATGATAGCCTTAGCTGTAATTTTAGTCTTCCCAGGGCGAGAAGATGAGAGACTCTGGGGACGAGGTTGTAGAGAGAGTTGACTGAAACGTATTCACATGGTTCTTGTCTCGTTTCAGAGAAATATCAAGCGTGGAATGGGAGAAGCTGGAAATCGATAAACAACACTGGGCAGGGCAGGGCAAGTGGCGGACGAAGATTTCTAACGAGGTTAGTTTGTGCATACTTTCAATCAGTCCAAGCTTGTTTGAAAACGCTTATCGGGTCTAAAAAGTTAATCAAGATATTTCTAACTTTCTCGTACGGACTCGCTGCATGGAAACCAGCGTTTAGTCAACAAGTCTCTTTGCGGCCGTTATTTTGCTCGTCACGCAACGGTTCTTGAAGAGGGCTTCGTGACGACTGAAATAACAACCGCAAAGGAGACAAAATTTCAGTGTTGCTGGGTAAATGACAAGTTAAAACTGAAAGCCGAAATGGACTAAGAAAGGTTCTTGTAACGTTTAACATCTGAATTGTCAGTTCTCTTTGGAGTTGATTGAATGCCTAAAAATACAAACGTTGATGCGCTTGTTGTGAATAATTTTACTGATTTCTCTTTTCTTTATTTTTCCTATTCAGGTTGCCGTTCGCCTTAGATGCTTTGATGCTCTGAGAAGCAAGCAAGACAGAGAGAGAACCATCCAACTAAAAGATAAGTTTTAATCTAAGGTACAAAACAAAGTTTCGAAGCTTTCTTTAAGATAGTTTGCGAAAAAATCAGAACCTTAATTTATTTCGTTCGTTTTCATGAAAATAATTCGCTGAGTTTCGATTAATTTTCATGCTGAGGACGTGAAGCAGTTAAATCAATGGAATCCACAGAACTCTTGGGAGATTCAAGAACAGTCAGCGAGGTTTTCACTATGTTGACATCGGTTTAAATGGTTTTAATTTTCCCGCCAAAAGACTTAGAAAAATACGGGCGCTCAAAATACGCATGCGCCAATTTTTTTTTTTAAAAAATTAATGTTTCATACTTCAACTACTCCGTTTGAAATTTTTTAATTTTCCCGCCAAAAGACTTAGAAAAATACGGGCGCTCAAAATACGCATGCGCCAATTTTTTTTTTTTAAAAATTAATGTTTCATACTTCAACTACTCCGTTTGAAATTTTTTAATTTTCCCGCCAAAAGACTTAGAAAAATACGGGCGCTCAAAATACGCATGCGCCAATTTTTTTTTTTTAAAAATTAATGTTTCATACTTCAACTACTCCGTTTGAAATTTTTTAATTTTCCCGCCAAAAGACTTAGAAAAATACGGGCGCTCAAAATACGCATGCGCCAATTTTTTTTTTATTTTTCCTAAGTTTATTACTGTCATTTCATGAAATTGTCAATAAAATTAATTTACCATTTGTCTGGTCTCTTTGATATATTATTAATATAAGTCAATAAAGTGTAGACATTTTCTTTGTAATCTTTTATTGTCTTTAAGAAAATTAATACAAGCAAGTGTTTTAATAACTTTTATTCACTTCAAATATACTTAAATTAATTAAGTGATTTTCTATTAATTTAATTAAAAAGGTGTTACGAAAAATTTTTCCTGTATATACTAAGACTTTTGGCGGGAAAATTTGACAAAATTTGCACAGCGTTTTCCCTGACAATATTCTTGTCAAAAAATTCAAAATGGCCTCCCTTAGAAATTTTACCACCAAAAAATGTTAACAGCCTCTCGTGCAAAAAAATGAAAATTAAACTCCAGTTTATTTCTAACCCTGAAAAAACCAAAATATAAGTTTTTCTTGCTCGTGTATTACGTTTTCCAAATAGAATTTTGTTTTTCTGTTCCCCACCAAAACATTTTAGATTTTCAAAGTTTTTGCACGAGATGATGTGTATTCATGTTACAAACTATACGATAGGCAACATGGCAAGTTTCGTCGCATGTTCTTACAATCAAACCAAAACATCGAACTTTTTTATTAGTTCAAATTTCCAATCGATCTTCGATAAGTCGTCTCACGGTTTTTGACGCCATTTTGACGAGTGGAGAAAGCGGTCAGAAATTACAGTGTTTGTATGGCAAATAACTTTTTCAAAAATTGAAGTTTGCACAATTTAAGAATCGCAACGTTAAAATACTAGGCATAAGGTTGTATTCACCAGGTTTGAAGGAGGTAGCTGGGATAGAAGACGCTCAGTTCAGTTTAAATTTTACACGAAAATGTGTGGAAATTAAAAACTTAGCTAAGCGACTTCTATCCCAGCTACATCTTTCAAACTTGGTGAATACAATCTTATGCCAAGTATTTTAACGTTGCAATTCCTAAATTGTGCAAACTTCAATTTTTGAAAACGTTATTTCCCATACAAACACTGTAATTTCTGACTGCTTTGTCCACCCGTCAAGATGGCGTCGAAAACCGTGATAAGGCCGATTGATCTTTAATTTTACAAATGCTTATAACTTGCCATGTTGCACTGGACAAATTCAGAGTTGTTTTAGCCGCTCACAATATAATAATTTGACGCCATGTCTTTTTCTAAAAGTTGTAATATCATTCCAGCGGCGAGTAAACCCAATGTCTGGTGCAAAGAACAGAAGTCTCAACCTTCACGAGTTCACCGATAAACACAAAATCAGATTATGCAGACCACAATTAAAACAACGAAACCAAAATAAGCACTTCGTTTTAAATTCTCTTTTGTCTTTATTTCAATTTTACGTTGAACTGGAAACGGAAATTTTCTGAGTAAGCAATGTGACAGTTCATAATCAGGAATTTCTAAATGTGTTTTTTCAATATTTCTATTTGGGAGATCGAGTTAACACAATCGTCACGTTTGTATTTATTTTGAAAACAAAACTTTTAAAAACACAACAGTTTTGGTTTTATATTCCAAGGAAAACCAAGACAATTTCAGAGCGACGTTTACAAAATTTTGGCTAAAATGTTGCGTTTTGGACATCATGAACGATAGCAAAAACCAAATTCGTTTTTTAGTTATAAATTGTCGATTCATTTACTTTCTTTTTTCAATTTTATTTATAGAAACATTCCTTAAAAAAATCTGTTTTTGTTATGAATCCAAACGAATAAGCAAAACAAATTACTGGTTTAAACACAGGCTTAACATCCTCTGCTCGTGTGATCACAGCCGCGGCAACATTATTATTCAAATCGGTTCTTCGCTAATTGATATTGTAAATATTTAAGCTGACTAAAATCGGATTTTGTAACTCTGTTAGTGCTGTTGAAATGTTTTCGCGTTGTTTAAGTATGTTTCTATGCGGTTTTTTCGGCGATTTATGACTCGCCAGAGTTACGTTATTAGTTTCAGATTTTGACTCGCGCATGGAATATTAAACAAACAACGTGCAACTTCGACATCGAAGAATTGGTTACGGCCTCTTGAAAAACACTGCGTAACATCTATGTGAAGAGTTTTTTTTTACTTTTCCACTTCACGTTATCTTCATTTCGTTGCCGTGATTTCCGAAGTTACAACTCTTGGGGACCCCCACTGAGCAATTTTGTCGTGGAACACGTTTTTCTTTCTAACGGAGGGCACAGGAAGTAATTTAACAGTAGCGGATCCAGGGCGAGGGTCGGGGGGGTCCGGACCCCCCTTCCCTAGCCTTTTTTTTGTTGTTTTTGCTACTTGTTTGACGCTGAAATTCTCGCTTACTGTCACTCAACTGAGTGAACGTTTGGACCCCCCTTTCAAAAATTTCTGGATTCACCCCTGAATTTTGACCAATCTCAGAAAAAATTGCATAAATTGTCCGCACTGGTGGTACAGATCAAAGTAAATCGGCAAATTCACCACCTAATTTGACATTCCAGCTAGTTTTATCAAACAACCCGCGAAGTAATCGGTCTAAAATTTAGGCCAGTATAGTTTGGAGACTGCCCTCTCGTGGACCGGGAGCTCTGAAGGAAGCGAGAAGAAGAAATACATAATTTTTGGCTACATTACAGAGGCGGTACCCGATTCTTCGATGTCAAAGCTGCACGCCTGTGTGTTTAATATTCCATACACGGGTAAAAACTGAAACTCGTAAAGCAGCTCTGGCGCGTCATAAATCGCTGAAAACCCGCATAGAAACAGACTAAAAATGCGAAAACATTTCAACAGCACTTGCAGAGTAACAAAATCCGATTTTAGAAAGCTTCAATATTTACAATAGCAATTTGAATAACAATGTTGCTGATGCTGTGACCATACAAGCAGAGGATGGTAAACCTGTGTTTTGAATCACAATTGCCGTCATCTTTACTTAGTATTTTTATGGATTTTGTGGTCTGTATAACTGAAACCGCCCGACGTTATCGAGTCTTTTTACATATCCTTCAAACCAGACATTAGGTTTTACTTAGACAAGAGAACAACAAAGGCGAAAACAAAAATAAAATAAATAACGATATTTAGAGATACAGTAAATGGTTTGAACCCGGGGGTAACAGTCGATCGTGTAGTCTGATCGTCCGGGTGAGGGTAGTCCTGAGAAGGACTGTTGTCGGTGACAGTGACTGACGTTTCGACAACCTGAGCGGAAGTCATCTTCAGAGTCATGTGAAGAGTTGTTTGTCAGTCGAATGTTATAAGTCTGGTTCGTGAAAACTGATTGGTCAGTTTAGCCATGATGTTATTAGCTGTAAGACTCGAGAAGTTAATGTCGTTGGTCGTGATTGGTGGGTTTCGATTCGTCGGAAGTTAGGTCGTTCTATTCGGTCTGTTTGTTTTGTCCATGTCGTGAATTAGTCGTTTGTACGGTGAGGTGAGGATTGTGGTCTAAGTTAGTAAACCAGCTTTCCAAAGTCAGTCGTTGAAAATAGTTAATGCTGTAGGTCAAACAGTAAGCAGAGTCCCAGTAGATATTGTGGTTCGTAAGTCGACGGTACTCAGCAATGTGATTGTTGACGTCACAGTTTCTCGTCGCTCATTTGTATGAGCAGAGTCCCAGTAGATATTGTGGTTCGTAAGTGGACGGTACTCAGCAATGTGATTGTTGACGACACAGTTTCTCGTCGCTCATTTGTGTTCAGTGAATCTTGTGTTGAGGTTCCTGTCAGTCTCTCCAATGTAAGAGGCTTGGCAGTCGGAGCACTTGATCTTGTAAACTGCTCTTGTCTGTTGTTAGGGTCGTTCTTGTCTTCAACGTTGGTTAGTAAATGTTGTAGCGTAGTGATCAGTTTGTGGGCTACGCTGATATTGTAAGGTTGCAAAATACGCGAGATGGTTTCAGTGTAGTCATAGGAGTTGGGTTAACGTTTGTTTCAGTAGTCAGTTCAGTGGGTCGGTGAATGTTTCGTCTAATAAGGTCGTTGTTTTTAGAAAAAAACGGTCTTGCGAGAAGCAAACTAGTTGCCCTCATCACGGCTAAACTGACCAATCCGTTTTCACGAACCAGACTTATAACATTCGGCTGACAAACAACTCTTAACATGACTCTGATGGCGACTTCCGCTCAGGTTGTCGAAACGTCAGTCACTGTCACCGACAACAGTCCTTCTCAGGACTACCCTCACCCGGACGATCAGACTACACCTCGATATTTAGAGAGGAAGTCACATCAGCCTCAGCTGATTTTCATGCGGGTCCTCTATCCAGAAACGAAAGCAATGTTTTGCCAATTATTTTTTAGCGTAAAATTGAAAAAGCCAGTGTTCTCTTGTCATCTGCAGTCTGTTAATGAAGCAAACTAATTTTTAAGGTGGCTCTTGTCTATTGCCGACAAATTGATACAAATTTTTAGATACAGTAAAACGTAATCAGGCTGTAATAAGCAGTTTTACGTCGAAAACGTAATTGATTTGAAATATGCTTCTGATAAAATAAGATCTAACCGTTTTGCAGATCCGCACACCTTCGCTCGTATTATTGTGCCACCTTAAAGAAATCAGCCTGCGACATCAATCGAGTCAAGTGCCGAATACATAGCTAAAAACCTTGAACGATCAGACATGCACTCGCGTTTGTTTTGCACCCGATGTTTAAAAACAAACAAATTGCATCAAAGCGAACACGAAAAACAAACAAACGGCGATAACGACTTAAGCCTGATTTTTGTTCCGAGGTAAATTCCGTTCACATTCTTACAGACGATTCTATCTACTGAAATAGATCGCTCAAGGTTTGCACCCCTATGGAATGGTGGCTGATATTCGAGTATTTTGTGACGATTCATAAACTCGCTTTCGTGTGATTCAATACTGACAATAATAAAATTCTTATCCCTTTCAATCCACGATGAAGTTCCTTAACAAAAATAAACATTTGGTCAGCCACCATTGCTACTACAACCATTGGTAAATTTGAAAGTTCTTATCTTTGTCGTTTTTTCCTGCCGATTGAGTGATTCCTTTGTACCCTCTCAACAAGATTCTTTCCTCAACATTCCTCTTCACCAAGTTAGATTTCCTGCACAAGAAATAACAAATTCGGTGATTAGTAAAGAATTCAATTAAAGTTTAGAAACTACTGGGGGTGTTCAATACCATGACAAATACGTGAGTGCCTTCGCGCGAGGCCCAAGGAAACTTTTAGAACTTTTGTAAACAACAAAGTTTCAATTTCAAGTTGTTGGTATTAATAAAAAATTCTAAGAATAAAGTTCGTGAGTAACAGGAAACGTTATTGCCAGAAAGACGGACCGACAAGGAATACAAGTATCACAAGCACGTCGTACTGCGCTGAAATTTTTAACACGCATTGTATGCTTCATTTGTAAAACATTCCTTCGAACCGAACCTGATTTTTTCAGCATTTATTTCAAGCTTTTGAATACTAATTTGTCTGCAATTTCTCTTAAAACTATAGTGGATTATTTCAGGCTTAAACCAAAACCAATGTAAACCGCATTACTGTTGATTTGAGTCGAAGGGACGCTCAGAGCGAACAGAAAGCGAACGTGCTAAGTCTTCACAAATATGTTCACTGTTCTTGCCTTCTTTAAACAAAATTTGAGTCGTAGTTTTCAAGAGTGCTACTCACCTTCAGCTAAAATAGCGAAATTTCCTTTGTAGAAGCATCAGCATCTTTCTTCCCTCAGAGGTACAAACTCATCTTCAACAAGAAACGTCTTCGCACATTCGCGACCGGGCTTCGTTTGTGGAAAGTGCTGCCATGTGTAATGAATATGGATTAGAAACTCAAGCCAATCACTGACAAATACGTCACAGGGTTGTCGCAGATTTTCTACGAACCCTTTTCAGCCAGCCAATCAAACTGTGAAAAAAGAAAGCTTTCGTATGTATCAACTTAGTTATTTTAAACATGCGAGAATTCGAATTTAAAACAAGAATATAGCTTGGAGAAATAACATTTTAATTTAAAATGCGTCTGATACTTAAAACAAAAAGAAAAAATACATGAAGTTGTTGTTGTTATTCCTACAGTCGCCTGACTTCGTCCGCAATACCGGAGCGATGCTCTACCAACTGAGCTATTGCAGCCACACATAAAAAGCGACGTGAATTTATCGAGTTCATATTTTCCCGCGAAGAGTGGAATGATATCAAATAATTAATATGTGAGCTGCGGATGAAGATGAAAGTGAAAAAAAGCATATTTTTTTAAATGAGCACTGCCACGGCGTAAACAAGATTACAAAAATGAATCTATTTAGTTTGAAAGAAGAAAAAAAATTGGAGCTCCCCGACATGGCGTCGAGCGCATATATATTCCCTTCCGGACCGCACAAAGCGGTCAACCACGTGGGCCGTCGGGGAGCTCCATGGCTAGGGTTGAAAATTTTATAGCTAAATATTTTGAACAAGAATAGGTCATTTTGAGCCCTTTAAAAGAATGAAGGCATAAACAGTCGAACATTTTACGGAAGCTTAGGATGCTAGGGTGGATACCCTTTCTTAGAAAAAATTTCTCTTCAAAATTTCTTTCAACGGTAGAAAAAAAGATTACAAAAATACATCAATTTAGTTTGAAAAAAGAAAAAAAAAATTGGAGCTCCCCGACACTGCGTCGAGCGCATATATATTCCCTTCCGGACCGCACAAAGCGGTCAACCACGTGGGCCGTCGGGGAGCTCCATGGCTAGGGTTGAAAATTTTATAGCTAAATATTTTGAACAAGAATAAGTAATTTTGAGCCCTTTAAAAGAATGAAGGCATAAACAGTCGAACATTTTACGGAAGCTTAGGATGCTAGGGTGGATACCCTTTCTTTGAAAAAGTTTCTCTTCAAAATTTCTTTCAACGGTAGAAAAAAAGATTACAAAAATACATCAATTTAGTTTGAAAAAAGAAAAAAAAAATTGGAGCTCCCCGACACTGCGTCGAGCGCATATATATTCCCTTCCGGACCGCACAAAGCGGTCAACCACGTGGGCCGTCGGGGAGCTCCATGGCTAGGGTTGAAAATTTTATAGCTAAATATTTTGAACAAGAATAAGTAATTTTGAGCCCTTTAAAAGAATGAAGGCATAAACAGTCGAACATTTTTCGAAACCTTAGGATGCTAGGGTGGATACCCTTTCTTAGAAAAAATTTCTCTTCAAAATTTCTTTCAACGGTAGAAAAAAAGATTACAAAAATACATCAATTTAGTTTGAAAAAAGAAAAAAAAATTGGAGCTCCCCGACACTGCGGCGAGCGCATATATATTCCCTTCCGGACCGCACAAAGTGGTCAACCACGTGGGCCGTCGGGGAGCTCCATGGCTAGGGTTGAAAATTTTATAGCTAAATATTTTGAACAAGAATAAGTAATTTTGAGCCCTTTAAAAGAATGAAGGCATAAACAGTCGAACATTTTACGGAAGCTTAGGATGCTAGGGTGGATACCCTTTCTTTGAAAAAATTTCTCTTCAAAATTTCTTTCAACGGTAGAAAAAAAGATTACAAAAATACATCAATTTAGTTTGAAAAAAGAAAAAAAAATTGGAGCTCCCCGACACTGCGTCGAGCGCATATATATTCCCTTCCGGACCGCACAAAGCGGTCAACCACGTGGGCCGTCGGGGAGCTCCATGGCTAGGGTTGAAAATTTTATAGCTAAATATTTTGAACAAGAATAAGTAATTTTGAGCCCTTTAAAAGAATGAAGGCATAAACAGTCGAACATTTTTCGGAACCTTAGGATGCTAGGGTGGATACCCTTTCTTAGAAAAAATTTCTCTTCAAAATTTCTTTCAACGGTAGAAAAAAAGATTACAAAAATACATCAATTTAGTTTGAAAAAAGAAAAAAAAATTGGAGCTCCCCGACACTGCGTCGAGCGCATATATATTCCCTTCCGGACCGCACAAAGCGGTCAACCACGTGGGCCGTCGGGGAGCTCCATGGCTAGGGTTGAAAATTTTATAGCTAAATATTTTGAACAAGAATAAGTAATTTTGAGCCCTTTAAAAGAATGAAGGCATAAACAGTCGAACATTTTACGGAAGCTTAGGATGCTAGGGTGGATACCCTTTCTTTGAAGAAATTTCTCTTCAAAATTTCTTTCAACGGTAGAAAAAAAGATTAGAAAAATACATCAATTTAGTTTGAAAAAAGAAAAAAAAATTGGAGCTCCCCGACACTGCGTCGAGCGCATATATATTCCCTTCCGGACCGCACAAAGCGGTCAACCACGTGGGCCGTCGGGGAGCTCCATGGCTAGGGTTGAAAATTTTATAGCTAAATATTTTCAACAAGAATAAGTAATTTTGAGCCCTTTAAAAGAATGAAGGCATAAACAGTCGAACATTTTACGGAAGCTTAGGATGCTAGGGTTGATACCCTTTCTTTGAAAACATTTCTCTTCAAAATTTCTTTCAACGGTAGAATAAAAGATTAGAAAAATACATCAATTTAGTTTGAAAAAAGAAAAAAAAATTAGAGCTCCCCGACACTGCGTCGAGCGCATATATATTCCCTTCCGGACCGCCACGTGGGCCGTCGGGGAGCTCCATGGCTAGGGTTGAAAATTTTATAGCTAAATATTTTCAACAAGAATAAGTAATTTTGAGCCCTTTAAAAGAATGAAGGCATAAACAGTCGAACATTTTACGGAACCTTAGGATGCTAGGGTGGATACCCTTTCTTTGAAAAAATTTCTCTTCAAAATTTCTTTCAACGGTAGAAAAAAAGATTACAAAAATACATCAATTTAGTTTGAAAAAAGAAAAAAAAATTGGAGCTCCCGACACTGCGTCGAGCGCATATATATTCCCTTCCGGACCGCACAAAGCGGTCAACCACGTGGGCCGTCGGGGAGCTCCATGGCTAGGGTTGAAAATTTTATAGCTAAATATTTTGAACAAGAATAAGTAATTTTGAGCCCTTTAAAAGAATGAAGGCATAAACAGTCGAACATTTTACGGAAGCTTAGGATGCTAGGGTGGATACCCTTTCTTTGAAAAAATTTCTCTTCAAAATTTCTTTCAACGGTAGAAAAAAAGATTACAAAAATACATCAATTTAGTTTGAAAAAAGAAAAAAAAATTGGAGCTCCCCGACACTGCGTCGAGCGCATATATATTCCCTTCCGGACCGCACAAAGCGGTCAACCACGTGGGCCGTCGGGGAGCTCCATGGCTAGGGTTGAAAATTTTATAGCTAAATATTTTGAACAAGAATAAGTAATTTTGAGCCCTTTAAAAGAATGAAGGCATAAACAGTCGAACATTTTACGGAACCTTAGGATGCTAGGGTGGATACCCTTTCTTAGAAAAAATTTCTCTTCAAAATTTCTTTCAACGGTAGAAAAAAAGATTACAAAAATACATCAATTTAGTTTGAAAAAAGAAAAAAAAAATTGGAGCTCCCCGACACTGCGTCGAGCGCATATATATTCCCTTCCGGACCGCACAAAGCGGTCAACCACGTGGGCCGTCGGGGAGCTCCATGGCTAGGGTTGAAATTTTTATAGCTAAATATTTTGAACAAGAATAAGTAATTTTGAGCCCTTTAAAAGAATGAAGGCATAAACAGTCGAACATTTTTCGAAACCTTAGGATGCTAGGGTGGATACCCTTTCTTAGAAAAAATTTCTCTTCAAAATTTCTTTCAACGGTAAAAAAAAAGATTACAAAAATACATCAATTTAGTTTGAAAAAAGAAAAAAAAATTGGAGCTCCCCGACACTGCGTCGAGCGCATATATATTCCCTTCCGGACCGCACAAAGCGGTCAACCACGTGGGCCGTCGGGGAGCTCCATGGCTAGGGTTGAAAATTTTATAGCTAAATATTTTGAACAAGAATAAGTAATTTTGAGCCCTTTAAAAGAATGAAGGCATAAACAGTCGAACATTTTACGGAAGCTTAGGATGCTAGGGTGGATACCCTTTCTTTTAAAAAATTTCTCTTCAAAATTTCTTTCAACGGTAGAAAAAAAGATTAGAAAAATACATCAATTTAGTTTGAAAAAAGAAAAGAAAATTGGAGCTCCCCGACACTGCGTCGAGCGCATATATATTCCCTTCCGGACCGCACAAAGCGGTCAACCACGTGGGCCGTCGGGGAGCTCCATGGCTATGGTTGAAAATTTTATAGCTAAATATTTTGAACAAGAATAAGTAATTCTGAGCCCTTTAAAAGAATGAAGGCATAAACAGTCGAACATTTTACGGAAGCTTAGGATGCTAGGGTGGATACCCTTTCTTAGAAAAAATTTCTCTTCAAAATTTCTTTCAACGGTAGAAAAAAAGATTACAAAAATACATCAATTTAGTTTGAAAAAAGAAAAAAAAAATTGGAGCTCCCCGACACTGCGTCGAGCGCATATATATTCCCTTCCGGACCGCACAAAGCGGTCAACCACGTGGGCCGTCGGGGAGCTCCATGGCTAGGGTTGAAAATTTTATAGCTAAATATTTTGAACAAGAATAAGTAATTTTGAGCCCTTTAAAAGAATGAAGGCATAAACAGTCGAACATTTTACGGAACCTTAGGATGCTAGGGTGGATACCCTTTCTTAGAAAAAATTTCTCTTCAAAATTTCTTTCAACGGTAGAAAAAAAGATTACAAAAATACATCAATTTAGTTTGAAAAAAGAAAAAAAAATTGGAGCTCCCCGACACTGCGTCGAGCGCATATATATTCCCTTCCGGACCGCACAAAGCGGTCAACCACGTGGGCCGTCGGGGAGCTCCATGGATAGGGTTGACAATTTTATAGCTAAATATTTTGAACAAGAATAAGTAAGTTTGAGCCCTTTAAAAGAATGAAGGCATAAACAGTCGAACATTTTACGGAAGCTTAGGATGCTAGGGTGGATACCCTTTCTTTGAAAAAATTTCTCTTCAAAATTTCTTTCAACGGTAGAAAAAAAGATTAGAAAAATACATCAATTTAGTTTGAAAAAAGAAAAAAAAATTGGAGCTCCCGACACTGCGTCGAGCGCATATATATTCCCTTCCGGACCGCACAAAGCGGTCAACCACGTGGGCCGTCGGGGAGCTCCATGGCTAGGGTTGAAAATTTTATAGCTAAATATTTTGAACAAGAATAAGTAATTTTGAGCCCTTTAAAAGAATGAAGGCATAAACAGTCGAACATTTTACGGAACCTTAGGATGCTAGGGTGGATACCCTTTCTTAGAAAAAATTTCTCTTCAAACTTTCTTTCAACGGTAGAAAAAAGGATACAAAAATACATCAATTTAGTTTGAAAAAAGAAAAAAAAAATTGGAGCTCCCCGACACTGCGTCGAGCGCATATATATTCCCTTCCGGACCGCACAAAGCGGTCAACCACGTGGGCCGTCGGGGAGCTCCATGGCTAGGGTTGAAATTTTTATAGCTAAATATTTTGAACAAGAATAAGTAATTTTGAGCCCTTTAAAAGAATGAAGGCATAAACAGTCGAACATTTTTCGAAACCTTAGGATGCTAGGGTGGATACCCTTTCTTAGAAAAAATTTCTCTTCAAAATTTCTTTCAACGGTAGAAAAAAAGATTACAAAAATACATCAATTTAGTTTGAAAAAAGAAAAATAAAATTGGAGCTCCCCGACACTGCGTCGAGCGCATATATATTCCCTTCCGGACCGCACAAAGCGGTCAACCACGTGGGCCGTCGGGGAGCTCCATGGCTAGGGTTGAAATTTTTATAGCTAAATATTTTGAACAAGAATAAGTAATTTTGAGCCCTTTAAAAGAATGAAGGCATAAACAGTCGAACATTTTTCGAAACCTTAGGATGCTAGGGTGGATACCCTTTCTTAGAAAAAATTTCTCTTCAAAATTTCTTTCAACGGTAGAAAAAAAGATTACAAAAATACATCAATTTAGTTTGAAAAAAGAAAAAAAAATTGGAGCTCCCCGACACTGCGTCGAGCGCATATATATTCCCTTCCGGACCGCACAAAGCGGTCAACCACGTGGGCCGTCGGGGAGCTCCATGGCTAGGGTTGACAATTTTATAGCTAAATATTTTGAACAAGAATAAGTAAGTTTGAGCCCTTTAAAAGAATGAAGGCATAAACAGTCGAACATTTTACGGAAGCTTAGGATGCTAGGGTGGATACCCTTTCTTTGAAAAAATTTCTCTTCAAAATTTCTTTCAACGGTAGAAAAAAAGATTAGAAAAATACATCAATTTAGTTTGAAAAAAGAAAAAAAAATTGGAGCTCCCGACACTGCGTCGAGCGCATATATATTCCCTTCCGGACCGCACAAAGCGGTCAACCACGTGGGCCGTCGGGGAGCTCCATGGCTAGGGTTGAAAATTTTATAGCTAAATATTTTGAACAAGAATAAGTAATTTTGAGCCCTTTAAAAGAATGAAGGCATAAACAGTCGAACATTTTACGGAACCTTAGGATGCTAGGGTGGATACCCTTTCTTAGAAAAAATTTCTCTTCAAACTTTCTTTCAACGGTAGAAAAAAAGATTACAAAAATACATCAATTTAGTTTGAAAAAAGAAAAAAAAATTGGAGCTCCCCGACACTGCGTCGAGCGCATATATATTCCCTTCCGGACCGCACAAAGCGGTCAACCACGTGGGCCGTCGGGGAGCTCCATGGCTAGGGTTGAAATTTTTATAGCTAAATATTTTGAACAAGAATAAGTAATTTTGAGCCCTTTAAAAGAATGAAGGCATAAACAGTCGAACATTTTTCGAAACCTTAGGATGCTAGGGTGGATACCCTTTCTTAGAAAAAATTTCTCTTCAAAATTTCTTTCAACGGTAGAAAAAAAGATTACAAAAATACATCAATTTAGTTTGAAAAAAGAAAAAAAAAATTGGAGCTCCCCGACACTGCGTCGAGCGCATATATATTCCCTTCCGGACCGCACAAAGCGGTCAACCACGTGGGCCGTCGGGGAGCTCCATGGCTAGGGTTGAAATTTTTATAGCTAAATATTTTGAACAAGAATAAGTAATTTTGAGCCCTTTAAAAGAATGAAGGCATAAACAGTCGAACATTTTTCGAAACCTTAGGATGCTAGGGTGGATACCCTTTCTTAGAAAAAATTTCTCTTCAAAATTTCTTTCAACGGTAGAAAAAAAGATTACAAACATACATCAATTTAGTTTGAAAAAAGAAAAAAAAATTGGAGCTCCCCGACACTGCGTCGAGCGCATATATATTCCCTTCCGGACCGCACAAAGCGGTCAACCACGTGGGCCGTCGGGGAGCTCCATGGCTAGGGTTGAAATTTTTATAGCTAAATATTTTGAACAAGAATAAGTAATTTTGAGCCCTTTAAAAGAATGAAGGCATAAACAGTCGAACATTTTTCGAAACCTTAGGATGCTAGGGTGGATACCCTTTCTTAGAAAAAATTTCTCTTCAAAATTTCTTTCAACGGTAGAAAAAAAGATTACAAACATACATCAATTTAGTTTGAAAAAAGAAAAAAAAATTGGAGCTCCCCGACACTGCGTCGAGCGCATATATATTCCCTTCCGGACCGCACAAAGCGGTCAGCCACGTGGGCCGTCGGGGAGCTCCATGGCTAGGGTTGACAATTTTATAGCTAAATATTTTGAACAAGAATAAGTAAGTTTGAGCCCTTTAAAAGAATGAAGGTATAAACAGTCGAACATTTTACGGAAGCTTAGGATGCTAGGGTGGATACCCTTTCTTTGAAAAAATTTCTCTTCAAAATTTCTTTCAACGGTAGAAAAAAAGATTAGAAAAATACATCAATTTAGTTTGAAAAAAGAAAAAAAAAATTGGAGCTCCCGACACTGCGTCGAGCGCATATATATTCCCTTCCGGACCGCACAAAGCGGTCAACCACGTGGGCCGTCGGGGAGCTCCATGGCTAGGGTTGAAAATTTTATAGCTAAATATTTTGAACAAGAATAAGTAATTTTGAGCCCTTTAAAAGAGTGAAGGCATAAACAGTCGAACATTTTTCGAAACCTTAGGATGCTAGGGTGGATACCCTTTCTTAGAAAAAATTTCTCTTCAAAATTTCTTTCAACGGTAGAAAAAAAGATTACAAAAATACATCAATTTAGTTTGAAAAAAAAAAAAAATTGGAGCTCCCCGACACTGCGTCGAGCGCATATATATTCCCTTCCGGACCGCACAAAGCGGTCAACCACGTGGGCCGTCGGGGAGCT
Source organism: Blastomussa wellsi (assembly GCA_947652115.1). Classification (NCBI taxonomy): domain Eukaryota; kingdom Metazoa; phylum Cnidaria; class Anthozoa; order Scleractinia; family Plerogyridae; genus Blastomussa; species Blastomussa wellsi. The sequence goes on along the minus strand of OX393574.1, from coordinate 975,986 downwards.
CCATGGCTAGGGTTGAAAATTTTATAGCTAAATATTTTGAACAAGAATAAGTAATTTTGAGCCCTTTAAAAGAATGAAGGCATAAACAGTCGAACATTTTACGGAACCTTAGGATGCTAGGGTGGATACCCTTTCTTAGAAAAAATTTCTCTTCAAACTTTCTTTCAACGGTAGAAAAAAAGATTACAAAAATACATCAATTTAGTTTGAAAAAAGAAAAAAAAATTGGAGCTCCCCGACACTGCGTCGAGCGCATATATATTCCCTTCCGGACCGCACAAAGCGGTCAACCACGTGGGCCGTCGGGGAGCTCCATGGCTAGGGTTGAAATTTTTATAGCTAAATATTTTGAACAAGAATAAGTAATTTTGAGCCCTTTAAAAGAATGAAGGCATAAACAGTCGAACATTTTTCGAAACCTTAGGATGCTAGGGTGGATACCCTTTCTTAGAAAAAATTTCTCTTCAAAATTTCTTTCAACGGTAGAAAAAAAGATTACAAAAATACATCAATTTAGTTTGAAAAAAGAAAAAAAAAATTGGAGCTCCCCGACACTGCGTCGAGCGCATATATATTCCCTTCCGGACCGCACAAAGCGGTCAACCACGTGGGCCGTCGGGGAGCTCCATGGCTAGGGTTGAAATTTTTATAGCTAAATATTTTGAACAAGAATAAGTAATTTTGAGCCCTTTAAAAGAATGAAGGCATAAACAGTCGAACATTTTACGGAAGCTTAGGATGCTAGGGTGGATACCCTTTCTTTGAAAAAATTTCTCTTCAAAATTTCTTTCAACGGTAGAAAAAAAGATTACAAAAATACATCAATTTAGTTTGAAAAAAGAAAAAAAAATTGGAGCTCCCCGACACTGCGTCGAGCGCATATATATTCCCTTCCGGACCGCACAAAGCGGTCAACCACGTGGGCCGTCGGGGAGCTCTATGGCTAGGGTTGAAATTTTTATAGCTAAATATTTTGAACAAGAATAAGTAATTTTGAGCCCTTTAAAAGAATGAAGGCATAAACAGTCGAACATTTTCGAAACCTTAGGATGCTAGGGTGGATACCCTTTCTTAGAAAAAATTTCTCTTCAAAATTTCTTTCAACGGTAGAAAAAAAGATTAGAAAAATACATCAATTTGGTTTGAAAAAAGAAAAAAAAATTGGAGCTCCCCGACACTGCGTCGAGCGCATATATATTCCCTTCCGGACCGCACAAAGCGGTCAACCACGTGGGCCGTCGGGGAGCTCCATGGCTAGGGTTGAAAATTTTATAGCTAAATATTTTGAACAAGAATAAGTAATTTTGAGCCCTTTAAAAGAATGAAGGCATAAACAGTCGAACATTTTTCGAAACCTTAGGATGCTAGGGTGGATACCCTTTCTTAGAAAAAATTTCTCTTCAAAATTTCTTTCAACGGTAGAAAAAAAGATTACAAAAATACATCAATTTAGTTTGAAAAAAAAAAAAAAAATTGGAGCTCCCCGACACTGCGTCGAGCGCATATATATTCCCTTCCGGACCGCACAAAGCGGTCAACCACGTGGGCCGTCGGGGAGCTCTATGGCTAGGGTTGAAATTTTTATAGCTAAATATTTTGAACAAGAATAAGTAATTTTGAGCCCTTTAAAAGAATGAAGGCATAAACAGTCGAACATTTTCGAAACCTTAGGATGCTAGGGTGGATACCCTTTCTTAGAAAAAATTTCTCTTCAAAATTTCTTTCAACGGTAGAAAAAAAGATTAGAAAAATACATCAATTTAGTTTGAAAAAAGAAAAAAAAATTGGAGCTCCCCGACACTGCGTCGAGCGCATATATATTCCCTTCCGGACCGCACAAAGCGGTCAACCACGTGGGCCGTCGGGGAGCTCCATGGCTAGGGTTGAAAATTTTATAGCTAAATATTTTGAACAAGAATAAGTAATTTTGAGCCCTTTAAAAGAATGAAGGCATAAACAGTCGAACATTTTACGGAAGCTTAGGATGCTAGGGTGGATACCCTTTCGTAGAAAAAATTTCTCTTCAAAATTTCTTTCAACGGTAGAAAAAAAGATTACAAAAATAAAGCAATTTAGTTTGAAAAAAGAAAAAAAAATTGGAGCTCCCCGACACTGCGTCGAGCGCATATATATTCCCTTCCGGACCGCACAAAGCGGTCAACCACGTGGGCCGTCGGGGAGCTCTATGGCTAGGGTTGAAATTTTTATAGCTAAATATTTTGAACAAGAATAAGTAATTTTGAGCCCTTTAAAAGAATGAAGGCATAAACAGTCGAACATTTTCGAAACCTTAGGATGCTAGGGTGGATACCCTTTCTTAGAAAAAATTTCTCTTCAAAATTTCTTTCAACGGTAGAAAAAAAGATTAGAAAAATACATCAATTTAGTTTGAAAAAAGAAAAAAAAATTGGAGCTCCCCGACACTGCGTCGAGCGCATATATATTCCCTTCCGGACCGCACAAAGCGGTCAACCACGTGGGCCGTCGGGGAGCTCCATGGCTAGGGTTGAAAATTTTATAGCTAAATATTTTGAACAAGAATAAGTAATTTTGAGCCCTTTAAAAGAATGAAGGCATAAACAGTCGAACATTTTACGGAAGCTTAGGATGCTAGGGTGGATACCCTTTCGTAGAAAAAATTTCTCTTCAAAATTTCTTTCAACGGTAGAAAAAAAGATTACAAAAATAAAGCAATTTAGTTTGAAAAAAGAAAAAAAAAATTGGAGCTCCCCGACACTGCGTCGAGCGCATATATATTCCCTTCCGGACCGCACAAAGCGGTCAACCACGTGGGCCGTCGGGGAGCTCCATGGCTAGGGTTGAAAATTTTATAGCTAAATATTTTGAACAAGAATAAGTAATTTTGAGCCCTTTAAAAGAATGAAGGCATAAACAGTCGAACATTTTTCGAAACCTTAGGATGCTAGGGTGGATACCCTTTCTTAGAAAAAAATTCTCTTCAAAATTTCTTTCAACGGTAGAAAAAAAGATTACAAAACTACATCAATTTAGTTTGAAAAAAGAAAAAAAAATTGGAGCTCCCCGACACTGCGTCGAGCGCATGTATATTCCCTTCCGGACCGCACAAAGCGGTCAACCACGTGGGCCGTCGGGGAGCTCCATGGCTAGGGTTGAAAATTTTATAGCTAAATATTTTGAACAAGAATAAGTAATTTTGAGCCCTTTAAAAGAATGAAGGCATAAACAGTCGAACATTTTACGGAAGCTTAGGATGCTAGGGTGGATACCCTTTCTTTGAAAAAATTTCTCTTCAAAATTTCTTTCAACGGTAGAAAAAAAGATTAGAAAAATACATCAATTTAGTTTGAAAAAAGAAAAAAAAATTGGAGCTCCCCGACACTGCGTCGAGCGCATATATATTCCCTTCCGGACCGCACAAAGCGGTCAACCACGTGGGCCGTCGGGGAGCTCCATGGCTAGGGTTGAAAATTTTATAGCAAAATATTTTGAACAAGAATAAGTAATTTTGAGCCCTTTAAAAGAATGAAGGCATAAACAGTCGAACATTTTACGGAAGCTTAGGATGCTAGGGTGGATACCCTTTCGTAGAAAAAATTTCTCTTCAAAATTTCTTTCAACGGTAGAAAAAAAGATTACAAAAATACATCAATTTAGTTTGAAAAAAGAAAAAAAAAATTGGAGCTCCCCGACACTGCGTCGAGCGCATATATATTCCCTTCCGGACCGCACAAAGCGGTCAACCACGTGGGCCGTCGGGGAGCTCCATGGCTAGGGTTGAAAATTTTATAGCTAAATATTTTGAACAAGAATAAGTAATTTTGAGCCCTTTAAAAGAATGAAGGCATAAACAGTCGAACATTTTTCGAAACCTTAGGATGCTAGGGTGGATACCCTTTCTTAGAAAAAAATTATCTTCAAAATTTCTTTCAACGGTAGAAAAAAAGATTACAAAACTACATCAATTTAGTTTGAAAAAAGAAAAAAAAATTGGAGCTCCCCGACACTGCGTCGAGCGCATGTATATTCCCTTCCGGACCGCACAAAGCGGTCAACCACGTGGGCCGTCGGGGAGCTCCATGGCTAGGGTTGAAAATTTTATAGCTAAATATTTTGAACAAGAATAAGTAATTTTGAGCCCTTTAAAAGAATGAAGGCATAAACAGTCGAACATTTTACGGAAGCTTAGGATGCTAGGGTGGATACCCTTTCTTTGAAAAAATTTCTCTTCAAAATTTCTTTCAACGGTAGAAAAAAAGATTAGAAAAATACATCAATTTAGTTTGAAAAAAGAAAAAAAAATTGGAGCTCCCCGACACTGCGTCGAGCGCATATATATTCCCTTCCGGACCGCACAAAGCGGTCAACCACGTGGGCCGTCGGGGAGCTCCATGGCTAGGGTTGAAAATTTTATAGCAAAATATTTTGAACAAGAATAAGTAATTTTGAGCCCTTTAAAAGAATGAAGGCATAAACAGTCGAACATTTTACGGAAGCTTAGGATGCTAGGGTGGATACCCTTTCTTAGAAAAAATTTCTCTTCAAAATTTCTTTCAACGGTAGAAAAAAAGATTACAAAAATACATCAATTTAGTTTGAAAAAAGAAAAAAAAATTGGAGCTCCCCGACACTGCGTCGAGCGCATATATATTCCCTTCCGGACCGCACAAAGCGGTCAGCCACGTGGGCCGTCGGGGAGCTCCATGGCTAGGGTTGAAAATTTTATAGCTAAATATTTTGAACAAGAATAGGTAATTTTGAGCCCTTTAAAAGAATGAAGGCATAAACAGTCGAACATTTTACGGAAGCTTAGGATGCTAGGGTGGATACCCTTTCTTTGAAAAAGTTTCTGTTTAAAATTTCTTTCAACGGTAGAAAAAAAGATTACAAAAATACATCAATTTAGTTTGAAAAAAGAAAAAAAAAATTGGAGCTCCCCGACACTGCGTCGAGCGCATATATATTCCCTTCCGGACCGCACAAAGCGGTCAACCACGTGGGCCGTCGGGGAGCTCCATGGCTAGGGTTGAAAATTTTATAGCTAAATATTTTGAACAAGAATAAGTAATTTTGAGCCCTTTAAAAGAATGAAGGCATAAACAGTCGAACATTTTTCGAAACCTTAGGATGCTAGGGTGGATACCCTTTCTTAGAAAAAATTTCTCTTCAAAATTTCTTTCAACGGTAGAAAAAGAAGATTAGAAAAATACATCAATTTAGTTTGAAAGAAGAAAAAAAAATTGGAGCTCCCCGACACTGCGTCGAGCGCATATATATTCCCTTCCGGACCGCACAAAGCGGTCAACCACGTGGGCCGTCGGGGAGCTCCATGGCTAGGGTTGAAAATTTTATAGCTAAATATTTTGAACAAGAATAAGTAATTTTGAGCCCTTTAAAAGAATGAAGGCATAAACAGTCGAACATTTTACGGAAGCTTAGGATGCTAGGGTGGATACCCTTTCTTTGAAAAAATTTCTCTTCAAAATTTCTTTCAACGGTAGAAAAAAAGATTAGAAAAATACATCAATTTAGTTTGAAAAAAGAAAAAAAAATTGGAGCTCCCCGACACTGCGTCGAGCGCATATATATTCCCTTCCGGACCGCACAAAGCGGTCAACCACGTGGGCCGTCGGGGAGCTCCATGGCTAGGGTTGAAAATTTTATAGCTAAATATTTTGAACAAGAATAAGTAATTTTGAGCCCTTTAAAAGAATGAAGGCATAAACAGTCGAACATTTTACGGAAGCTTAGGATGCTAGGGTGGATACCCTTTCTTTGAAAAAGTTTCTCTTCAAAATTTCTTTCAACGGTAGAAAAAAAGATTACAAAAATACATCAATTTAGTTTGAAAAAGGAAAAAAAAAATTGGAGCTCCCCGACACTGCGTCGAGCGCATATATATTCCCTTCCGGACCGCACAAAGCGGTCAACCACGTGGGCCGTCGGGGAGCTCCATGGCTAGGGTTGAAAATTTTATAGCTAAATATTTTGAACAACAATAAGTAATTTTGAGCCCTTTAAAAGAATGAAGGCATAAACAGTCGAACATTTTACGGAAGCTTAGGATGCTAGGGTGGATACCCTTTCTTAAAAAAATTTCTCTTCAAAATTTCTTTCAACGGTAGAGAAAAAGATTACAAAAATACATCAATTTAGTTTGAAAAAAGAAAAAAAAAATTGGAGCTCCCCGACACTGCGTCGAGCGCATATATATTCCCTTCGGACCGCACAAAGTGGTCAACCACGTGGGCCGTAGGGGAGCTCCATGGCTAGGGTTGAAAATTTTATAGCTAAATATTTTGAACAAGAATAAGTAATTCTGAGCCCTTTAAAAGAATGAAGGCATAAACAGTCGAACATTTTACGGAAGCTTAGGATGCCAGGGTGCATACCTTTTCTTTGAAAAAAATTCTCTTCTAAATTTCTTTTAACGGGAGAAAAAAAGATTACAAAAATACACCTATTTAGTTTGAAAGAAGAAAAAAAATTGGAGCTCCCCGACATGGCGTCGAGCGCATATATATTCCCTTCCGGACCGCACAAAGGGGAGCTTCATGGCTAGGGTTGAAAACTTTATAGCTAAATATTTTGAACAAGAATAAGTAATTTTGACAATATAATTTGGTTTTATCAACTGGGTTGATAATGTCAATTGGCCACCGTAAAGAGATTCAAGAGCTGACGTTTCGAGCGTTAGCCCTTCGTCGGAGCGAATCATGGAATTGTGGGTTGTGTGTTTTTTATATACAGAAAGATGGAGCTTTGCTATTGGCTGGTGCCTTGTAACGTGAAAACAACGGAATAAATTAGTTGAATGAAAAGCGTTCGTTGATACCGTGAGGATTAAGAGTGCCGATTTGAAAAATAAATTTTAGTTCTAGAGTTTTGCGGCTTTCCGTGTTTCTTTGGTGAAGGGAAAGGCTGTATGTCAGTCTGCGGCCTTTCCCTTCACCAAGTAAACATGGAAAGCCGCAAAACTCTAGCACAAAAATTTATTTTTTAAATCGGCACTCTTAATCCTCACGGTATCAACGAACGTCCTTTCCCTTCACCAGGAACCAGCCAATAGCGAAGCTCCATCTCTCTGTATATAAAAAACACACGACCCACAATTCCTTGATTCGCTCCGACGAAGGGCTAACGCTCGAAACGTCAGCTCTTGAATCTCTTTACGGTGGCCAATTCACATTATCAACCCAGTTGATAAAACCAAATTATATTGTTATACTTCCCACCGACGCAGCACCACAGTTTCTTTAGAAACTTACCCCCTCTATTCATAAGTAATTTTGAGCCCTTTAAAGAATGAAGGCATAACTCATTCTACACTTGTCGATTTCCTTCATATGCTAGCTTTACATTTCCAATCCTTTATTAACACTTCGAATTATTAGTGCCTTTTTTCTTCTTTTTTGTCCTAAGCCTTCAATGCAATATGGGTCCGTCACGCATTCCTCCCCATTGGAAAGACGAGAAAAGATTGCGTGAAAAATCCAATGAAATATTCTGTGTTGATATTATATATTATTTTTTTCATTTGGCGCTTAGGATTCCTTGGTTTGTATTTAAGTATGTTCCCAAAACATTACTGTTCTGTTCAAATTTTCCCTCTCAGCTTAGCGTTCTTTCAGCTCACCCCTCACTGCCCATTCTCGTCCACAGAGGCCGCGATTCGTTTGGTCAGCACCAAGGTCTTCCCGTAACTCTGTGCATGCATAAAGTTAAATCTGACAAATTTGATTGGTTAAAAGCTACAAAACGAGTTCTCTACGCATGCTCACAATTTGGTTGCGGCCAGAGGTCGCAATTCTTGTTGCTGTCCAAACAGATCGTGGCCTCTGGGGACGACAATGCTCACTGCCATGATCCTGACGCGCGCCTCCCACGCTGGGGTGGCGTGACACTTAATCCCCTACATGGGAGGTTAACACGGAGGAAGACTGAGGACGAGTCAAGTATTATAAGCTCGTTCCCAGAACCCGCGCTTTCCTTGAGCAGCAGTCGGGCATCGCTGAAATCAAACAAAGGCAGTCCAATCACATCTACCGTTTTAAACATGCTAATGATTTGGGATTTTAAAACGGCTGATGTGATTGGACTCCCTTTGATTGATTTAAGCCAATCGAATCATGTGTCCCCAGAGCCACTTGTCCTCGTGCACAGGCCAAGTCGCCTAAGTGGGACAAGTGGTTCTGGGGA